>CM071924.1:58906478-60106478 GCA_016081115.2 Rehmannia glutinosa | reverse complement strand
TCAAGACTAAAATGGAGACTCATTTTAAAGCGGTGAGTATGGTAAGAAGGAGAAGTCAAGAACTCGATCAAGGAGTATCGGCTAGGATACAACTATGAGAAGTGTCCAACAAACACAAGTGACTTTTAAAAATCATTGGAGCGGACTCAAGCCTATCTATTCAATAGAAGTCGGAATATTACCTAAACAAGTATTTTTGAAAGTTCACTATAAAAGGCCGAGGAATCACTTTGAGAAAAGGTTACCTTGACAACAAGACAAACCACGAACATTCAAGCTATTATTCAATTGAACACTATAAAATATTCTCAAGTTATTCAAGCAAATCTTCAAGCCTAAATTTTGAAGAAATCAATCCAACACCAAGTCAATCCAACCAAGAAGGAAAGACAACTTCAAACTGTTGAAGAGGAAACTTTTGAAGAATCAAAGGGGGTCTACATTCCAAGGAGGATTGTAGAAAGGTTCAAGGTCAAGCCAGTCTCAAGTTATTGGAGGGCTTCGTGATCAAATCCAAGAAGCTTGAGCAAGTGAGTGAAGTAGCAAAGCGATAAAATGCAATGAAGAAGAAGCCGAGTCGACGAGAAGCCACCGTGTGACCAAGGTATCTCCGGACCGAGTCCCAAAGGATCAAGTCACTTGTGTGATCAAGACTTGTATCGGGTGATAACCACTTTGTACTCTGATCCATACTTAGTGGATTCCTCCAGGAGTTGGAGAAGAGAGGAGTAGAAGAATTACCCCATCTTCGAACCTCTATAAAAATTATTGTGTCATTTACATTTCAACATTTACTTTTTGCATATCATTTTATATCTGCTGATAATTTGCTATCCAACTGATAATTAACAAAGTGCTAAAACCAAGTGTTAAAACAAACTTAAATCAAATTCAAGGGTGTTAAGTCTTCCGCTGAAAATTTCATCACAGCCAAGTTAAGGTTTAGACTAAACAACTGAGTTATTCTATCAACAGCTCAATCGAGTCAGTTGAGTGGCTAACTCTGTTTGGTTAACTAACTTAGCTATCCTCAAGGCTTAGGCTGTGTATTTAACTCTGTATTATTTTAAAAGGACTAAAATCGAAAAGTTGGTAAGGTTTATTCAACCCCCTCTTCTAAACCTTACTCACACCCCTTGGGACCTACAAGTGGTATTAGAGCGGTTGGTTCATTGAGCCTTCACGTGACCGTTCTTCTTGAACTAGATCTCCTATCTTTCAAAGAAGTTTTTAACACTTGTTCTTTCAAAAGCCATTTTTTTTTAAAAAACAACAAAGTTATTATCATGGAAGCAAATTTGACACGCGTTCCTATGTTCACCATTAAAGATTTTGATGACTGCAAGATACGTATGCAGACTCATCTATCAGCTTTACATGATGAGATGTGGAGGATGGGCCACTGCAAATACTGAAGGTGAACACAGCTGCAAGGAGAGTCTGCTGGTGAGGAGGAGAAGAGGTCACTCCTCCTAGACCAACTATGGTTGAAAAACCAAGAGCTGAATGGACAAATGATGACAGAAAAAGATACAACCTTGACAATGTGGACAAGGATATACTTTACAAGACTTTGGACAAAGCCATGTTCAACAAAGTCAAATCTTGCAAGACAACCAAAGAAATCTGGGATAAATTAACCTTAATTTGTGAAGGATCTGAGCAAATTAAGGAAAACAAATTATCTGTTGTTGTTCAACAATTTGAAAACTTTAAAATGCTTGCGGTGAAACGATGGACCGGCTAGATGATAGATTCATTTGAAATTACAAATGAGCTCTCAAAGACTTGAAAGAATACACACGAGAGGAGATGTGTATGAAGATACTAAGGAGCCTCCTAGCTGAGTGGGAAATGAAGACCATGGCTCTAAGGCACTCGATGGACCTATCAAAAATATCCAATCATGAACTATTCTCAAACCTCAAAGCTTATGAGTTTGAGCTGAGAAGAAAGGATCAAGAGGAGATAGTTGTACCCAAAACAATTTGCACTCATAGTCGAGGAAGGGAAGAGAGTGAGACCAAAGAAATCATTGACCAGGAGGAAATTGCCTTGATGGTTAAAATATTCAACAAGTTCTTCAACAATAACTACAAAAGAAACAAAGGTGAATCCTCCGAAGGCATTAAGCTCCCTCAAGTCAAGGAAGATAGGCCACCAAACAGAGCTGAGTATCAAAAGGTCGAATATCAAAGAGCTGACAACCCAAGAAATGAGAGAGGTGATCAAAACGTTGAAAACCTATGTTGGAATTGCAGACAACCAGGACACTTTGCTATTGACTGTCCATATCCTGTAGTCAATAAATACAGGAATGAAGAAGAAATAAGAGTCTTCAGTGAAAGAAGGCAAGAAAAGAAAATAGCAATGTTGGCTGCTGAGACTGCTGATACAACTAAGTCAAAAGAAGCAGCAGACTCAGAGAGTAGTGATGTGGACTACTCAAGTGACTCTAAAGAAGAAGCTTTAATCTGTCTAATGGCAAAAGAACAAGATCAACCTGATCAAGAAGATGAGGTTCACTCTAACTCAACTCATTCAGATTCTAGTGATAGTGATTGTGACACTCACACTTCATCACCCACTGATCTTTATGATTCATTAGGCAAAATGATGAAAGACTTTGAGCACATTAAATCCTCACACACACTATTAAATGAGGAAAACAGCCAGCTCAAAAGCCAAAACTCACAGCTGACTAAGGAGCTGAGTACTCTAAGTCACATAGTTGATGAGAACAAAGAGCTGAAGGCTAAGAATGGTAAACTAATAGCAGAGATAGCTGCTTGTTGGGAAATTAATTTTTAGATTTTGATGAATGCCATGTAAAACTTAGAATAGAAAGTTGGCACCCCATTTTTGTTGTAAATTGCATTGTAATAGATAGGGCTGGTCGAGTGAGTTAAGTCGACTATTCTGGACATGCAAGAAGACAATTTGAGACTAAAAGGAAGACTCCACTGTGAGGCGGTGAGTGTGGCAAGAAGAAAGACGAACTCGATTGAAGGTGCGGTGAGATGCGGTGAGTGAAGTGTCACTCAAGTCAACTCAAGATAGCCAAGTCTCAAGATGAAGTGACAGGATGAGTCATACAATGATTGGAAGCTGACTCGAAGTCACCTGGGGAAGTCAAGTAAATGTAGTCAAGTAGAGACAACTGAAAGAGATCCGTTGCACAGAAGTCAAGAGAATTACTTAAACAAGTAATACTTCCATCTTGCCTTTCTTAAAGTGCTCGATCCCGAGAAGCGTGCAAAAGGAATAAACCAATGGGAAGCACTCGCACTGTGTGAAACTCGAAAAGTGAAAAATCATTCATACGAGGAAATGTCAATTCAAAGAACTGCAACAAGACAAGCCAACGACCACAAGTGTCTTTTGAAAATTAACTTATCTGTTCAACGGGCAAATTTTCAAAAGAACACTATAAAAGGCTGAGGAATCACTTTGAGAAAAGGTTACCTTGACAATCAAAAAACAAATACGAGCAAGAAAAGCAATATCTGTAACCTAAACTATTCTCAAATCATTCAAGTTCAATCCTCAAGCCTACACTACGAAGGAAATCAATCCAACACTTACCTGTGAAGGAAAGATGACTTCAATCAGTTGAAGAAAAAACATTTGAAGAATCAAGGGGTCTACATTCCAAGGAGGATTGTAGAAAGGTTAAAGGTCGAACCAGTCTCAAGTATTTTGGAGGGCTTCGTGATCAAATCCAAGAAGCTTGAGCAAGTGAGCTGTAGTAGTAAGGCAACTTCCCTGTGAAGAAGGTAGTCGTCGAGAAGCCATCTGTGTGACCAAGGCATCTCGGACGAGTCCCAAAGGATCATGTCAGCTGTGTGATCAAGACTTTCATCTGGAGTGATTACCACTTTGTATATTGATCAATACTTAGTGGATTCCTCCGGGAGTTAGAGAAGAGAGGATTAGAAGAATTACCCCATCTTGAACCTCTATAAAAATTTATTGTGTCATTTACATTTCAAAGACACTTTAATTTACGCACATTATTTCAATATTTGCTTGATAAATTTCTTGTCTAATTGATAATCAAAAAGGTGCTAAAACCAAGTATTAAAACAATCTTAAACCAAATTCAAGGGTGTTAAGTCTTCCAAAAAACATATCACGATCAAGTTAAGTTCTAGTCAAAACAAATGAGTTATTCTATCAACGGCTCGATCGAGTCTATTGAGTGGCTAACTCTGTGATTAACTAACTTAGTCATCCATCTAGGACTCAAGCGTGAAGTATTAACTCGAACGTTTTAAAAGACTAAATCGAAAAGTTGGTAAGGTTTATTCAACCCCTCTTCTAAACCTTACACTCACACCCCTTGGGACCTACAAGTGGTATCGGAGCGGTTGGTTCATTGAGCCTTCCGCACTTTGTTCTTGAACTAGATCTCCAAATTTTTCAAAGCTTGCTTTAGCACTTGATCTTTCAAAACTCTTTTATTCAAAAAGTTATTATCATGGAAGCAAATTTGACACGCATCCCTATGTTCACTATTGAGGAATTTGATGACCGGAAAATTCGTATGCGAGCTCATTTATCAAAGCATTACATGATGAAATGTGGATAGTGATAGAAGATGGGCCACTCCAAATCTTAAAAGTGAACACACTTTGCAAGGAGAGGCTGCCGCGAGAAGGAGAAGAGATCTTTGCTCCCGGACGATTATGGTTGAAAAACCAAGAGTTGAATGGACAAATGATGACAGGAAAAGATATAACCTGGACAATGCGGCCAAGGACATTCTTTACAAAACCTTGGACAAATCCATGTTCAACAAAGTCAAATCATGCAAAACGGCAAAAGAAATCTGGGACAAGCTAACCTTGATTTGTGAAGGCTCGAGCAAATCAAGGAAAATAAACTATCTGTTCTTTGTCTGAGAAATTTGAAAGTTTCAAGATGCTTGCAGGAGAAACCTTGGGTCAACTGGATGCTCGGTTCACGAAATTACCAATGAGCTATATGCACTTGGAAAAGAATATATACGAGAAATGTGTATGAATATTCTAAGAAGTCTCCCATCTGAGTGGGAAATGAAAGTCATGGCCCTGAGACATTCCATGGACCTATCAAAGACATCCAACCATGAGCTATTCTCGGATCTCAAAGCCTACGAATTTGGTGAGAAGAAAATACCAAGAGGAGACAAGTGTGCCCAAAACAAATTTGCTCTAATAGTTAAGGATGGTAAAAGAGCTAAGTCAAGGAAGTCATTGACCAAGAGGAGATTGCCCGATGGTTAAAGGTTTAACAAATTCTTCAACAAGAATTACAAAAGAGGCAAAGGTGAATCCTCGAGGAAGACACTCGGCTCCTCCAAATCAAGGGAAGATAGGCCACCCAAAAGAACGAGCATCAAAGGATTGAGTATCAAAGAGCGACAATCGAGGATGGAAAGAACTAATCAAAGGTTGAAAATTTATCTTTGGAACTGAGCAACCCGATCACTATGCCATTGAATGCCCATATCTGTAGTCAACAAATACATGAATGAAGAGGAAAGAAAAGTCTTCATAGAAAGAAGACAAGAGAAGAAAAAGACAATGTTAGGCTGCGAGAGATGACGAGACAGTCAAGTCAAAGACACAAAGAGACTCGGAGAGTAGTGAAGGTGACTACTCAAACGACTCTGAAGAAGAAGCCTTGATCTATCTAATGGCCAAAGAACAAGACCAACCGACCAAGAAGATCGAGTACACTCTAACTCATCACACTCAGTTCTAGTGACGGTGATTGTGACACACACACTTCATCACCCACGATCTTTATGATTCATTAGGCAAATTGATGAAAGACTTTGAACACATTAAATCCTCACACACACTACTAAATGAGGAGAACAACCTACTCAAAAGCCAAAACTCACAAATTTGTGAAGGAGTGAGTACTCTAAGTCACATAGGATGAGAATAAAAGTCTAAAAATTTGAAAATGCTAAGTTAATAAGCAGAGATAGGCTGCTATAGAATAGAGGAGAATGACCTCAAAAATGTGATTGCCTCATTCACTAAGGCATCGAAATCCTTGGATGATCTTATTATGAGTCAAAGAGAATGTGGAGATAAGGCAGGACTTAGGATTTAATTCATCTGCTATGTCAAGCTCCAAAAGTGATTTTGGAAAAAGGATCTTCAAGTATCTCAAAAATCCAAAACTCCAAATGGTGCACACACATTTATTCCAAAGCACAATCACAAGCAAACTTGGCCTTGGTTATAAAGGAAAAGAAAACAACCGATTGAGTGTCTTTGAGAGGACAGTGAGAAGAAATCCAGCTGAGTTCCTCAGCAAACTCCAAACAGGAAATACTCTGTAAAGAAGAAACAGAGCTACCAAAAGCCCCAGAAGTTCTATAAAAGGAACATATATAATGGGAATGGTAGAAAGTACCCAAGCCAAGCTGATTGGAATAATGTGAACTATCAGCAAAGATCTATGGAATATAAGCCTAAATGGCAAAGGCCTAAGACTCGGAAAGGCCATTCCAAAGGTAAAAGAGCTATCATCGTGCACATATGCACTCAGGCACTATCCTCAAAGATATCACAACTACCCAAACAAAGCAATTGCCAAAATACATACACAGGCATACAGACAAAAGAGATAGTTGTATGAACCTAAAACCCCCAAGCAATTTGCTAAAATTAATTATGATTATGGCACTGATAGATGGCAACCTCTTAGAGTCAAATCATTTGGCTATAGGTTGGTTGGATCATCTTACAATACTAACCCCTCAGGACCGAGACAAATATGGGTACCTAAAACCTAATTTCCTTGATTGTAGGTTCAAGGAGCAGTGAGTGCCAAGGCACACTGGTACATGGATAGTGGTACATTCCCGGACACATGACGAGAAACAAGAAAAATCTGTCAAAATTCAAGGAGGTTAGAGGTGCAAAAGTCATATTTGGAGGAAATGAAGCTCCAGGAGAAATAAGAGGCATTGGATCCATCAAGAAAAATGGATTAGAAATTACAGATGTTGCATATGTTGAAGGCCTCAATTTCAACTTACTAAGCATAAGTCAACTCTGTGACAAGGGCTATAAATGTTAGATTCAATATGGGAGTGTGCCAAATAAAGAACACTGAATCTAATGAAGTAGTGTTGCAAGGATGCAGACAAAAGAACATGTATGTGGTAGATTGGTCAACTGAAACACCAAGCACTTGTCTGCTAGCAAAAAGCACAACAGAATCAAGTTGGTTGTGGCACAAGAAGCTGAGTCACCTAAACTTCAAAACAATTAACAAGCTTGCAAGGATCAATCTTGTGGAAGGACTTCCAGACTCAGTATACAAGAAGGAAAGTGTATGTGATGCATGCCAGATGGGAAAACAGATCAAATCATCATTCAAAGAAAAGACATGTCCATCCTCAACAAGAATATTGCACCTGCTACATATGGATCTATTTGGTCCAGTTGAACCAGCTAGTATAAGTGGGAAGAAATACACCTTGGTGGTAGTAGATGACTACTCAAGATACACATGGACAATATTCATGTGTAAGAAGAAAGAAACTCTGAAGAAACTACCACAACTGATGAAGAGAATCCAAAATGAGAAGAGTCAAACCATTATCAAAATAAGATCTGACAGAGGAACGGAGTTTGTCAATGGTATAATAACTCAGTATTGTGTTGAAAATGGTATTGGTCATGAATTATCAGCAGCAAGGACTCCACAACAAAATGGAGTTGCAGAAAGAAGGAATAGGACTCTCAAAGAAGTAGCAAGGACCATGTTAGCTGAAGCAGGGCTGCCTAAAAGATTTTGGGCTGAAGCAATAAACACATCAAGCTATACTCAAAATAGATGCATGATAAAATGCAGACGGTGACAAGACTCCCTATGAGATTTGGACGGGGAGAAAGCCAAATGTTGCATACTTCACAATATTTGGATGCAAATGCTTCATACACAACAATGGCAAAGATAATTTAAAGGCTTTTGATGCTAAAGGATGAAGGTATCTTCTTAGGATACTCGGTGAAAACAAAGCCTACTGAGTGCTCAACAAGAGGACAATGGTTACAAAGAATCCATTCATGTGGTGTTTGATGAACCCAATGTAAATGGAGAAGGCGTTGAAGAGTCGGTGATAAGTCAATCAACCAACCATGCGAAGAGTCCCTATGTTGAAGCCGAAGGGAATTATAAACCCGGATGAAGATGAGATAGCCGAGTCTCAAAGACAGACTAGGAAATATGCGGCTAAGTGACGATGAGAGAGCTGATCAAAATAACACAGTACAAGGCGATTGAACCCACTAACTTACTCCAATCGATGTAAGATGGCCGAGAGACCATCCACCAGAACTAATCATCGAAGAAGTAAGAGAAGGTGTAAAAACCAGATCCAGAACCCAACAAGAAGCTATGTTCACTTGTTTCATCTCACAAATAGAGCCAAAAGATGTGTCACAAGCATTGGATGACACACACTGGATTCAAACCATGCAAGAAGAGCTGAGTCAATTTGAAAGAAACAAAGTGTGGGAATTGGTTCAAAGACCTACCCATCAAAATGTTATTGGCACTAAATGGGTGTTCAGAAACAAGATGAATGGGGAAGGTTCTGTGGTAAGTAACAAAGCAAGATTGGTAGCCAAAGGGTATTGCCAAGAAGAAGGAATAGATTTTGATGAAACTTTTGCTCCTGTGGCAA
Organism: Rehmannia glutinosa; assembly: GCA_016081115.2. Lineage (NCBI taxonomy): Eukaryota > Viridiplantae > Streptophyta > Magnoliopsida > Lamiales > Orobanchaceae > Rehmannia > Rehmannia glutinosa. The sequence continues at coordinate 60,097,780 of CM071924.1, read as the reverse complement.
GATTGGAAGCCATAAGGATGTTTCTTGCCTATGTTGCTCACAAGAACTTCACTTTGTATATCAAATGGATGTAAAGAGTGCATTCCTTAATGGGTTATTGGAGGAAGAAGTAAATGTTGAACAACCTCCAGGATTTGAGCGAGAAGACTCTTGGAGATAAAGTATACAAACTCAAGAAAGCTTTATATGGATTGAAACAGGCACCAAGAGCATGTATGATACATTATCACAATTCACGATTAAGAACGGTTTACAAAAGGCAAAGTGGATAGAACACTCTTGAGAATTCAAGATGGGAAGAGTATCTTTGCTTGTTCAAATATATGTGGATGACATCATCTTTGGATCCACAAACAAAGAGTGTGTGATAAATTCTCAAATCTTATGCAAATCAAATTTGAAATGAGTATGATGGGAGTCTTGACATTCTTCCTTGGACTCCAAGTAAAAGCAGTGAAGGATGGAACCTTCATAAGTCGAGACAAAATACACGGAGATTTAATGAAGAAATTTGGCATGGAAGAGAAGTCTTCTGTTAAAATACCAATGAATACATCAGTCAAAATGGATATGGATGCGGATGGCAAGCACATGGATCAAACAAGATCTGAGCACTTATTGGATCATTGCTCTATCTCACGGCAAGCGGGCGGACATCACCTTTCTTTGTAGGTGTATGTGCAAGATTTCAATCTGCTCCAAAAGAAAGCCACATGACGACGAAAAGAATCTTGAGATATTTGAAAGGAAGCCAAGAAGTTGGCTTATGGTATCTAAGGAATGTGGATTCAAGCTAATTGGTTACTCGGACTACGACTATCTTTGGATGTAGAGTTGACGGAAGAGTACCTCAGGTACATGTCAAATGCTTGGAAATAGGCTAATTTCTTGGTTTAGCAAGTAAAAAATTCAATAGCTACCTCCACGGTGAGCGGAATACATAGTTGCTGCGCGACTATTGTGCCCAAGTCTTATGGATGAGGCAAAGAATTGAGAGACTATGAAGTTGAAGAAAAAGAAATTCAATTATGTGTGATAACACAAGTGCAATTGCAATTACTCAAAATCCTGTGTTGCACTCAAGAACAAAGCACATTGATGTCAGATATCACATCATAAGAGATCATGTTGAAAAGAAGGACATCGCCTTGGAATATATCTCAACTGATAAGCAGTTAGCTGATATATTCACAAAGCCATTATGTGAATCAAGATTTGAAGAACTCAAGCATCAATTAGGGTTAATTGAGCTGAGTTGACACTCAGAAGAGTCAAAGAAAAGAGATAAAACACGAAAAGATGAAAAAAGGGCTGAACTCTTGAATCAACTAAGTGAATCAGCCGTATCGGAGAATCAACTGCGTCAAGTTAACTGACAGCTGAGTACCTATGTGCAAAGAGAGAAGAGTTAAATCAGCTAAGGAATAAGCTGAGTCATTTATGAGCAAAGTGGCAAAAACGCAGTCGTCTTTACTAAAAGGGAATGTTTTTAAGAATGACGTCAGCATAATTATGACGTGTACAGTCCAAAGCTGCATACCAAATGCTTATGATTGGATATAAATGTTGCCGCGTTAAATGCGAGAAATTAAATGTTAATCGGCGTGCAAAATCTAAGCCGTTGATCTTGATCAAATTACAAAAACCACCCTCACATCCTTTCATAACCCATACATAAACCGTTTCGCTCAATTTTCTCTCACTTTACCAAAACTGTTCATCTCTCTCGAAAGCAAAGAAAGAAATTTTCTCTCAAAACCCTACAAATCTTCAAAGTTCATTTTCAAAGTTTCGTTCGGTAAAACATCGAGAAATGGCATCTACTCACGATTTTGTCAAATTGGGAAAGCAAATCCACACTATGTCTCTTTGTGGATTTCGAAACGGCATCATCAAAGGGGTCTAACAACACCCTTGTGAAGAAGATAGCGAGAGAAGGCTGGAAAAGTCCGGGTGAAACCATTTTTGACGATGGAGTTTCCGATGACCTCGTGGAAGAGGTCACACGCTTTACGTGAACGCGAAGTTCACGATGAGGGCATCAAGTCCTCTGTTCATGGAAAAATAATTCGCCATCACCGCCAGGATCTGCGAAACATTTGTTATTCTTTGGCGGAAGAGTCTTTGGAGATTTATGAAGCGATGTTAACCTTTTCTTTGCTTGGAAGGAAGTAGCCAAAACGACTATCTTTGCGAAGGTTGTCTACACAGTGAGAAGAAGAAGGCTGAAGGAAGACTACCACAAGGCTGCTGGATATTGTTGCCAAGTGCGTTGATATCAAATTTGGAAGCTTTAATCAGTATCCAAAACTAAGTGATCGTGATGGCAATCATAGAAGAAAAGAAGGTGAAGCTGGGCTGAGTTTGTATACAACGAGACTTTGCCAAAATGTTGGGAATAAATCCTTCAAGAAGGATGGTTCATTTGGAGGATCCCTGGGTACGCGGCCTGGTGATTGGTCGGATGATGGAAGTGAAAGGAGTCCCTATTCGACATGGAAAGGCGTTCCATGTCAACAAGAAAATGTTCGATCTAACCTTTCCGAGCACGAAGCGAGCATATGCCAAGAGAGTTGATCACTGAGTGAGGGGAATCAAGTGACCACTGAAGAAATAGTTGTCTCCTCCTCTCCCCGAGGAAGAAGGTGCCCTATTTGCTACAAAAAAAATTATTGCCACTGCCTGCAACAAAAAAAAAGAAAACAAAAGATGCACTGCCCCCTGCGGTGAGTCACACTGCCCTGCAACCGCAGAGAGAAGGAGCCTCAAATACCTTCTCCGGTTATCAAGAAAAGGAGGACGATAAGCGAGACGGCCAACTCCTAAGAATAAGACAACGGACGGCCCCCGCCGCCCAGGACTCGGAAGAAACCGTATCCGAGCTAGAAATCCCTCACGTAAGGACTAAAAAGAAGAATCTTCAAGCGTTTGAGCTTGAGAAACCGGTGATCGGCCACTCGGTTGAAAGCAGATCTGGGAGGCTGGCTTGGAGAAGTGGAGTCTCGAAATTGTAGATGAAACGACCAAGTCTGCTGGAAGAAGGCGATCGTGACAGAGGCAAACAAGACACAAGCTCATCAAAAGCAATGAGACACAAGAAGCATCGAGAAAGCAAACTCTCCTGGTGATAGGATTGTATCCCCTCACAGCAGACGGCTGGCGAGGGTGTGGAGCACCAAAGTTTGCTACCTTCAATCCACGAGAACAAGGGACGGGGAGAAGATGACAAAGATGATGATGATGATATAATGATCCTATCCCCACCATATCCGGACATCCAAAATCATCTGCGAGTGGAGGAAGTGGAAAGGCCGAGTCAATCCAGGAAACGATTCCAAAGACCGGAATTTATTGAAGAAGAAGACGAAGCTGTTGAACTTTCTCGGATTGACCACTTTGTGGTCAAAGCACTTTGGATGAAGAAAAGCGCACGATATCTTGCGATCTTCAAAGACAAGGAGAAGCGGCGCGCGAGAGGAAGGCTGAAGCTCGTGAAAAGGCGATGTCTGTCCTTTCTTTGGAACCACGATCATACACATCCTCATCTTGACATTCTCTCTGGGAGTGATGAGGATCTGGACCTGCTTCTGCTACTCTGAGAACAATTGGAGATGCAGCAAGCCATGCGAGAATCTAGGATCCTACATGAGCAATGATTATTGGAAGGACCAGGGGAGTCTTCCACATCGCAGTTGGAGATTGATCTGATGGGAGTGGTACAGCATATTGCAACAGTTGTTGCTGCCACCACTTCCCCTGCTCACTCAGAAGAAGGTGTTAAGGGAACTGGCGATGAAACTAGGATTGTGGGGACCCCAGTCGAGCCTTACCCCTAATGAAGGTGTCTCACCACCTGCCCCAACGACTGAATACTCAAAGGGAACAGCCCGGAAGTGCGGAGGCGAGTGACCCAAATCCAAGTCACTCGGTGGTGTTCCCGTGTGAAAACTCTCTCCACTGCAGCTAGGTCGGAGGTTGCTTCAGATGACTCCACAACGAATCTTGGAGGCGAAGTGGATAAGGAACAACAAATGGATACACAGCAAGTTGTCAGCGAGAGGCTCAACGATTAAAACTGTCTCGGTGAAGTGCCAACCGCTACTGCAGGCCAATGACGCCGCGGCCCGATGCGGTCGAGGCACATGAATGAACGCCACAGGAGTTAACACTGCAAGCAATGAAAGTGCAATCCATGGAGTTGAAACTCCGATGGATGCCACCTCGAAGCCCCAAGCAGTGACACACTGTCGAAAGGAAGTCGTCCAGGCCCCGCGATTGAGGCTGCGGGAGGTAATGAAGGCCTACGGGAGGTTGAGACTTCCGGGGTAAAGAGACGGAAGCCTGAGAACATCCCTCCTACTATCATTGATCCATCGAAAAGGAGATAAGTGCTCTTCCGATTCCCAAGAAAATCTGATGTAAACTTTACGGGATCTGAAGGTGAAGACGAAGGCTAGTCATCCCCTATTGCCCATCAAAACACTCACATGAGGATGTTCTCCCAAGCACGAGTAAGTCGACCTTAAGGCTACTTGCCAAACCTTTAATTTTGATGATGAGCCACCCATGCAAATCTCATCATCGTCGAATAACGCTCCCGATATGGCGAGGACCGATCAACTCATATGGAAAAATCAAATTTGAGACCGAAAGCTATTAAGACAAGCGAGGCTCGGCAAGTGGGTCAACTCCACAACAGACCACAACAAAGCAGTCAAGCTGCGCGAGGCTCCCCAAGGCTGCGGGAGGATCGACTCCACCGGGAACTTCACGAGCAAAGTTGTCATTGAAGCGATTCCGTTGCCCATGATGATCCGTTTGAAGAATCGTTTCCCTTTTCTCTGAAATACCGACCTTCATGAAGAATCAGCTCGAGATCAAGAACGTTTCCATAAACTCCGATCCCATTATTCCAACGAGACACCATCGTCCCAGCCGACTTTGACTTTGATCTTTGCTAGGCCGCCAACCGAGACAAGTGACGGTGAGGTTCGAGAAGTTTTCAAGGCCATATTTGCAGAGATAGAGAAGATGGAGAGGCACCAGGCCTCACTGGACATGAGGCTGGATAACAAAGACGCAAATCTTATTGTCGATCTGTGAGGAATAATTGTCAGGATCCGGGAATGGTGGCAACAACAGCAAACAATGCGCGTAGAACAAGCTCGATATTTGGGGACATTGTTCATAAATTGCTAGTCACGGTGGGCTAGAATGCTGATATGAAGACAAGAATACAAGAGAACATCGATCGAATGCATGAATCTCACAACATAGAGATGCAGCTGCTGCGTGAATTTCATAAGAAAGAGCTCATGCGCATAGAGAGAACATGGAGAGGAAATTCAGCCTCCTCGGGAGATGAAATGAAGGCAGTAGCAGGTGAATCAACGCCACCCACTCCGATTCCGTGCGGCATACTCGCGGCCAGATTGAAGCATAACTCAACTATCGGCCGCTTAGACTTCATGATTGCTAGCTTGTTTCGGGGTTCCTCTCTCCTTTGATGATGCCAAAAAGGGGAAGAGGAATACCTAAAAGCGTTGAAAGGATCGAAGGCGAGAAGAAGGGCCTTAACTATGAAGGAGAAGACAGGTGAGGAACTAAGAAGAAGAAGAAGGAAAATCTGTTGAGGGGAAGGTTCAAAAGGTTGAAAGATATGACCTTGATGATTGCTAAAACCCCGGCAAAAGGTCTTGTCACGGTGATATCATCGGCAAACTTCCCGTGACTCTGCGCTCCAACATCTGCGGTACCCATGGTGAAAAGAGAAAGATAGTTGAAGGCTGGGATGAAGGAGGTGGAAGGAAAGATGGATGCCGAGTTATGGATATACTAAAACAACATGGAGGCATTCCAACGAGGCGGAGACACCTATGTTATTTCGGACGTCGGAACCGAGCAAGGCGATCTGTTGATGAATTCAAGACGCTCGCATCCAGGGTTACTTCGCAAACATGTCCATGGCTCAAGCACAGGATTTGTATTGGGTAAAAGGCCTCAAGCTATGTGAAGAAGGCGACGACAGCGGACTCTTGCGATCGCTTTCTTTGGTCACTCTGTTAGTCACTCAAATTGGGAAAAAGAAGGCCCCGATACAATACATGCCCGGAGCGGAAGGAAAAGCGATGAGTGGAGGAAGAGGTTTGAGACCTAGACCTCTGCCCAAAAACATTGAATATATAGATCTAGACAAGAAAGGAGGGATCTATTGAAATGGATTCGATGAAGTAGCCAACTTTGTAGGTGGCCAAGAATAATCTTGAGTATGTGAAGAGGATCGAGGAAGAAAATAGAAGACAAACTCAAGTGTGGGAAGAAAGGCAAGAAAGAAAAAAAAAAGAGATGAAGGCTGCCGAGGAAAGTATATGAGAAAAAGAAAGCAATTTGAAGAAGAGAAGAAGAGGAATAGATCGAGAAGAAGACGAGTGAAGAAGAGAGGAAAGAAGGAGGCGTGAAAGGAGATGAAGTGTTGTTGTCCACCCATTCATGTATTTTACTATGTAAATACATCTTTATGTAAGTCTTACGTACATCGAATAAACTTGTATAATTTCAATACTTGCATAGATATAGAATAACATGGCTACATTAAGTTACATTTTAAGCTCGATACACTCTTTAAGCAATTTGTGTAAAGAACAAGAATGTTATGATCAATAAAAGATTGATTCTACGCATACATTATGTGATTCTACATTGTGCATGCGTATCTTTCTTTGTTTAATTATTGTATGAATGTTTTAAGTTTTGGCATCATCAAAAGGGGGAAATTCTTGGGAAATTAATTTTTAGATTTTGATGAATGCCATGTAAAACTTAGAATAGAAAGTTGGCACCCCATTTTTGTTGTAAATTGCATTGTAATAGATAGAGTGGTCGAGTGAGTTAAGTCGGCTATGCTGAACATGCAAGAAGACAACTTGGAGACTAAAAGGAAGACTCATTGTGAGGCGGTGAGTGTGGCAAGAAGAGAAAGCAGGGAACTCGGCCCAAGGTGCGGTGAGATGCGGGTGAGTGAAGTGTCGATCAAGTCAACTCAAGATAGCCAAGTCTCAAGATGAAGTGAGCGGATGAGTCATCCAATGATTGGAAGTTGACTCGAAGTCACCTGGGAAGTCAAGTAAATGCGATCAAGTCGAGACAAGCTGAAAGAGATCCGTTGCCTGAAGTCAAGAAATTACTTAAACAAGTAATACTTCCATCTTGCCTTTCTTAAAGTGCTCGATCCCGAGAAGCGTGCAAAAGGAATAAACCAATGGAAGCACTTTGAACTGTGTCGAGAACTACGAAAAAGTGAAGAATCATTCATACGAGGAAATGTCAATTCCAAGAAGCGCAACAAGACAAGCCAACGACCACAAGTGTCTTTTGAAAATTAACCTATCTCTTCAACGGGCAAATTTTCAAAAGAACACTATAAAAGATGAGGAATCACTTTGAGAAAAGGTTACCATGACAATCGAAAAACAAATACGAGCAAGAAAAGCAATATCTCGTAACACGAACTATTCTCAAATCATTCAAGTTCAATCCTCAAGCCTACACTACGAAGGAAATCAATCCAACACTTACTGGAAGGAAAGACGACTTCAATCAGTTGAAGAGGAAACATTTGAAGAATCAAGGGGTCTACATTACAAGGAGGATTGTAGAAAGGTTCAAGGTCGAACCGAGTCTCAAGTTTTTGGAGGGCTTCGTGATCAAATCCACGAAGCTTGAGCAAGTGAGTTTGTAGTAGCAAAGCGGCTTGCCTGTGAAGAAAGGCCGAGTCGTCGAGAAGCCACGTGTGTGACCAAGGCATCTCGGGCCGAGTCCCAAAGGATCAAGTCAGGTTTGTGTGATCAAGACTTGTATTTGGACTGATTACCACTTTGTATCTTGATCAATACTTAGTGGATTCCTCCGAGTTGGAGAAGAGAGGATTAGAAGAATTACCCCATCTTGAACCTCTATAAAAATTTATTGTGTCATTTACATTTCAGCACTTTAATTTTTTGCACATTATTTCAATATTTGCTTGATAAATTTCTTGTCTAATTGATAATAAAAAAGGTGCTAAAACCAAGTATTAAAACAATCTTAAACTAAATTCAAGGGTGTTAAATCTTCCCTTTGAAAACATATCACAATCAAGTTAAGTTCTAGTCAAAACAAGCGAGTTATTCTATCAACGGCTCGATCGAGTGCATTGAGTGGCTAACTCTGGCGATTAACTAACTTAGGCATTTTGTCCATCTAGGACTTCGGTGTGAAGTATTAACTCTTAACGTTTTAAAAGGACTAAATCAAAAAGTTGGTAAGGTTTATTCAACCCCCCTTCTAAACCTTACACTCACACCCCTTGAGACCTACACTGCTATGGAAAAGAGAGAAAATGATCTCAAAAATGTGATTGCTTCATTCACAAAGGCATCTAAATCATTGGATGACCTTATTATGAGCCAAAAAGAGTGTGGAGATAAAACAACCATAGGATTCAACTCCTTTGTGCATAGTCAAACTCCCAGTGATCTTGGAAAAAGGATCTTCAAGTAATGAATCATCTCAAAAACCCAAGACACCAAATGTTGCACAAACATTCATTCCAAAGCACAATCACAAACAAACTGGCCTTGGATATAAAGGAAAAGGAAAACGACCGATTGAGTATCTTTGAAAGGACAAGCGAGAAGAAATCCAGTGAGTTCCTCGGCAAACTCCAAAAGAAAAGTACTATGTGAAGAATAAACAGAGCTACCAGAATCCCCAGAAGTTCTATCGAAGGAACACAAATGATGGGAATGGTAGAAACTACCCAAGTCAAGCTGATTGGAATAATGTGAAATATCAGCAAAAATCTATGGAATACATGTCTAAATGGCAAAGACTTAGAACTCAACAAAGGTTGTTCCAAAGGCGAAAAAGAGCTATCATCGGACACATATGCACCCAAGCACTACACTCGAAATATCACAACTACCCAAAGAAGGTAATTGCTAAAACACACACACAGGCATACTGAGACAAAAGAGACGATTTGTATGAACACAAAGCCCCCAAGCAATTTGCCAAAGTGAATTATTATTCTGGCACAGATAGATGGCAACCTCTTAGAGTCAACTCATTTGGCTATAGGTTGGTTGGTTCATCTTACAGTACTAACCCCTCAGGACCCAGGCCAGTGTGGGTACCTAAAAACGATTTCCTTGATTGCGGGTTCAAGGAGCAGTGAGTGCGGAGGAACCTGGTACATGGATAGTGGTTGTTCCAACACATGACGAGAAACAAGAAAAATCTGTCAAAATTCAAGGAGATTAGAGGCAAAAGTCATATTTGGAGAAATGAAGCTCGGGGAAATTAGAAACCTTTGGATCCATCAAGAAAAATGGATTAGAAATTACATATGTTGCATACGTTGAACGCCTCAACTTCAACTTGTTAAGCATCAGCCAACTCTGTGACAAGGGCTATAATGTTGGATTCAACATGGGAGTATGCCAAATCAAAGACACTGAATCAAATGAAGTAGTGTTGCAAGGATCCAGACAAAAGAGCATGTATGTGGTAGATTGGTCGACTGCCACACCAAGCACTTGTCTGCTAGCAAAGAGTACAACCGAATCAAGTTGGCTGTGGCACAAGAAGCTGAGTCATCTGAATTTCAAGACAATCAACAAGCTTGCAAGGAGTAATCTTGTAGAAGGATTGCCAGACGTAGTGTACAAGAAGGAAAGTGTTTGTGATGCATGCCAGATGGGAAAACAAATCAAATCATCATTCAAAGAGAAGTCAAGTCCATCTTCAACAAGGATATTGCATCTATTGCATATGGATCTATTTGGTCGAGTTGAGCCATCTAGCATAAGTGGAAAGAAATACTCTCTTGTATTGGTGGATGATTATTCAAGATATACATGGACAATCTTCATGTGTAAAAAGAAGGAAATCTTGCAGAAGTTACCTCAACTGATGAAAAGAGTTTCAGAATGAGAAGAGTCAAGCCATTATAAAGATAAGATCGATAGAAACTGAGTTTGTCAATGGAATAATAACTTCGATGTTGTGTTGAAAATGGTATTGCTCATGAATTATCTGCAACAAGGACTCCACAGCAGAATGGAGTAGCAGAAAGAAGGAATAGAACTCTCAAGGAAGCTCCAAGAACCATGTTAGCTGAAGCAAGATTGCCAAAAAGATTTTAGGCTAAAGCCATCAATACTGCATGCTATACTCAAAATAGATGCATGATAAATAGACAGCTGACAAAGACTCCCTATGAAATTTGGACAGGGAGAAAGCTAAATGTTGGGTACTTTAAAATATTTGGATGTAAATGTTTCATCCACAATAATGGGAAGGATAATCTAAAGGCTTTTGATGCTAAAGCTGATGAAGGTATCTTCTTGGGATACTCAGCTGAAAGCAAAGCCTATAGAGTGTTGAACAAAAGGACAATGGTCACAGAAGAGTCTATCCATGTGTTTTTGATGAACCTAATGTAAATGGAGAAGACATTGAAGAACTAGTTGATAAGCTAAATCAGTCAACTATGCAGAAGAGTCCCTATGTTGAAGCTGAAGCTGGAGAAATTAATCAAGGTGAAGATGAGATAGCTAAATCTCAAAGACTGCTAGAAAATCTGCAGCTAAGTGATGATGAGAGAGATGCTCAAGATAACACAGCTGCAAGACGACTAAACCCAGCTGACTTACTCCAACCTGATGTGAGATGGCTGAGAGACCATCCACCAGAGCTAGTCATTGGAGATGTAAGAGATGGTGTAAGAACCAGATCCAGAGCTCAACAAGAAGCAATGTTCACTTGTTTTATTTCCCAAATAGAACCTAAAGATGTGTCCCAAGCATTGGATGACACACATTGGATTCAAGCCATGCAGGAAGAGCTGAATCAGTTTGAGAGAAATAAAGTATGGGAATTGGTGCAAAGACCAACCCATCAAAATGTTATTGGCACAAAATGGGTTTTCAGAAACAAGATGAATGAAGAAGGTTTTGTGGTAAGAAAAGGAAATGTGCATGAAGATACTAAGAAGCCTCCCAGCTGAGTGGGAAATGAAGACCATGGCTCTAAGGCACTCAATGGACCTATCAAAAACATCCAATCATGAACTATTCTCAGACCTCAAAGCTTATGAATTTGAGCTGAGAAGAAAAGATCAAGAGGAGACAGTTGTACCCAAAACAGCTGCACTTATAGTCAAGGATGGGAAGAGAGCTGAGGTCAAGGAAGCCATTGACCAGGAGGAAATTGCCTTGATGGTCAAAAGATTCAACAAGTTCTTTAACAAGAACTATAAAAGAAACAAGGGTGAATCCTCCAGAAGACATTCAGCTCCCTCCAAGTCAAGGGAAGATAGGCCACTAGAGAGAGATGAATATCAAAGACCTGACAAGCCAAGAAATGAGAGAGTTGATCAAAAAGTTGAAAACTTGTGTTGGAATTGCAGACAACCAGGACATTTTGCTATTGACTATCCATATCCTGTAGTCAATAAATACAAGAATGAAGAAGAAAGAAGAGTCTTCAGAGAAAGAAGACAAGAAAAGAAAAGAGCAATGTTGGCTGCTGAGACTGCTGATACAGCTAAGTCAAAAGAAGCAGCAGACTCAGAGAGTAGTGATGCGGACTACTCAAGTGACTCTAAAGAAGAAGCTTTAATCTGTATAATGGCCAAAGAACAAGATCAACCTGATAAAGAAGATGAGGTTCAAGGAACAGCTAAGTGCCAAGGAACCTGGTACATGGATAGTGGTTGTTCCAGACATATGACAGGAAACAAGAAAAATCTGTCAAAATTGAAGGAGATTAGAGGTGCAAAAGTCATATTTGGAGGAAATGAAGCTCCAGGGGAAATAAGAGGCACTGGATCCATCAGGAAAAATGGATTAGAAATCACAGATGTTGCATATGTTGAAGGTCTCAATTTCAACTTGTTAAGCATCAGTCAACTCTGTGACAAGGGCTATAATGTTGGATTCAATATGAGAGTGTGCCAAATCAAAGACATCGAATCAAATGAAGTAGTGTTGCAAGGATCCAGACAAAAGAACATGTATGTGGTAGATTGGTCAACTGCCACACCAAGCACTTGTCAGCTAGCAAAGAGTACAACCGAATCAAGTTGGCTGTGGCACAAAAAGCTGAGTCATCTGAATTTCAAGACAATCAACAAGCTTTCAAGAAGTAATATTGTAGAAGGACTACCAGACTCTGTGTACAAGAAGGAAAGTGTTTGTGATGCATGCCAAATGGGAAATCAAATCAAATCATCATTCAAAGAAAAGTCAAGTCCATCTTCAACAAGAATATTGCATCTGTTGCATATGGATCTATTTGGTCTAGTTGAGCCAGCTAGCATAAGTGGAAATAAGTACACTCTAATAGTGGTGGATGACTATTCAAGATATACATGGACAATTTTCATGTGCAAAAAAAAAAACCTTGCAGAAGTTACCTCAGCTGATGAAAAGAGTTCAAAATGAGAAGAGTCAAACCATTATAAAGATAAGATCGATAGAGGAACTGAGTTTGTAAATGGAATAATAACTTCGATATTGTGTTGAAAATGGTATTGCTCATGAATTATCGGCACAAGGACTCCACGTGAGAATGGAGTAAGCGAAAAGAAAAGCGAGAACTCTCAAGGAAGGCTGCAAGGACCATGTTAGTTGAAGTTTGGATTGCCAAAAAGATTTTGGTGAAGCTATCAATCTTGCATGTTATACTAAAAATAGATGCATGATAAATAGACAGCTGACAAAGACTCCCTATGAGATTTGGACAGGGAGAAAGCCAAATGTTGCATATTTTAGAATATTTGGATGTAAATGCTTCATCCAAAACAATGGCAAGGATATTCTAAAGGCTTTTGATGCAAAAGCTGATGAAGGTATCTTTTTGGGATACTCAGCTGAAAGTAAACCCTATAGAGTGCTGAACAAGAGGAGAATGGTCACAGAAGAGTCTATCCATGTGATTTTTGATGAACCTAATGTAAATGGAGAAGACATTGAAGAACTAGCTGATAAGCTAAATCAGTCAACTATGCAGAAGAGTCCCTATGTTGAAGCTGAAGCTGGAGTAATTAATCAAGGTGAAGATGAGATAGTTGAATCTCAAAGAAGCGGAAAATCTGCGGCTAAGTGATGATGAGAGAGATGCTCAAGAAAACACAACTACAAGACGACTAAACCCAGTGACTTACTCGAACTTTGATGTGAGATGGGTGAGAGACCATCCACGAGCTAGTCATTGGAGATGTAAGAGATGGTGTAAAACCAGATCGAGCTCAACAAGAAGTAATGTTCACTTGTTTTATTTCCTAAATAGAACCAAAAGATGTGTCCCAAGCACTAGATGACACACATTGGATTCAGGCCATGCAGCAAGAGCTGAATCAGTTTGAGAGAAATAAAGTATGGGAATTGGTGCAAAGACCAACCCATCAAAATGTTATTGGCACAAAATGGGTGTTTAGAAACAAGATGAATGAGGAAGGTTCTGTGGTAAGAAACAAAGCAAAGTGGACATAACACTTTTAAGAATTCAAGATGGAGAAGTATCTTTGCTTGTTCAAATATATGTGGATGACATTATTTTGGATCCACAAACAAAGAGAGTTGTGTGATAAGTTCTCAAACCTCATGCAAGGCAAATTTGAAATGACCATGATGGGAGAGTTGACACTCTTTCTAGGACTTCAAGTTAAACAGCTAAATGATGGAACCTTCATAAGTCAAACAAAGTATACCAGAGACTTAAATGAAGAAATTTGGTATGGAAGAGAAGTCTTACGTGAAAATACCAATGAATACATCTGTCAAGATGGATATGGATCTGAATGGCAAGCTGTGGATCAAACAAGATCTGATGCACTTATTGGATCAACTGCTCTATTTAACGGCAATCGGCGGACATCAACTGCGGTAGGTGTATGTGCAAGATTTCAATCTGCACCAAAAGAAAGCCACGATATTTGAAGGGATCTTTGGAAGTCGACTTATGGTATCCAAAGGAAGGAGGATTCAAGCTTATTGGTTACTCGGACTACGATTATCTTTGGATGTAGAGTTGTTGACGGAAGAGTACTTCAAGTACATGTCAAATGCTTGAAACAGATTGGTTTCCTGGTTTACCAAGAAACAAAACTCAATAGCCACGTCCACAGCAGAAGCTGAGTACATAGCAGCGAGCAGCTGTTGTGCCCAAGTCTTATGGATGAGACAACAGCTGAGAGATTATGATGTTGAAGAAAAAGAAATTCTAATTATGTGTGACAACACAAGTGCTATTGCAATCACTCAAAATCCTGTGTTGCGTTCTAGAACAAAGCACATTGATGTTGGATATCATTTCATAAGAGACCATGTTGAAAAGAAGGACATCACTTTGGAATACATCTCAACTGATAAATAGTTGGCTGACATATTCACAAAGCCATTATGTGAATCAAGATTTGAAGAACTCAAGTATGAGTTAGGGTTAATTGAGCTGAGTTGACACTCAGAAGACTCAAGGAAAAGATATGAAATGTGAAAAGATGGAAATAGAGCGGAGCTCTTGAATCAGCTAAGTGAATCAGCCGTATCGGAAAGTCAGCCGTATCGAGTTAGCTAACAGCTGAGTCACTATATGAATAGAGAGAAGAAGAGTTGAATCAGCTAATAAGTAAGCTGAGTCATTTATGAGCAAAATGACAAAAACGCATTCGTTTTTAATAAGCGGTAATGTTTTAAGGATGCGTCGGTCTAATAATGAGCGAAACGATCAAAAGTCGCACAACGAAAAGCATATGATTGGATATAAATGCTACCGCATTAAATGCGAGAAATTAAATGCTAATCGGCGTGCTAAATCTGAGTCGTTGATCTCGATCAAATTTCAAAAACCGTATGCACGTCCTTTCATAACCCATACATATACCATTTGTTCAGTTTTCTCTCTCACACTACTCAAAACTGTTCATCTCTCCAAAAGCAAAGAAATCATTTTTCTCTCAAAACCCTACAAATCTTCAAAGCAAGTTTCTCAAGTTCGTTCGGTAAAAATCACTAAATGGCATCAACCTTCGATTTCACCAAGTTAGGGAAAAAAATCCACACTGGTTCTACCGTGGATTTCGAAGGAACGGTCAAACAGGGTTCCGATGAAACCCTTGTGAAGAAGATAGCCGATAAAATCGAGAAATCTGGACTGAAACCCTTTCTCACAATGGAGTTTCGGATGACATACGTTGAGGAGGTAGCACAATTCTCGTGAGCGGCGAAGTTCATGGCGAAGGCATCAAGTTGTCGATTCATGGCAAGGAGTTTTCCATCAACTGAAGATCTAGCGAACCTTGTTTTCTTTGCCCGTCGGAAGGTGTGCACGAGATACTTGAAGGCGATGTAAACTTGGTTCTTTGCATGGAAGGAAGTGGCTAAACACGAATGTCTTTGCGAAGGTGGTCTACCACAGCATGACAAAGCTTACGAAGGAAGATTATCATAAGTCTTGGATATTGTTGCCAAATGTGTAGACATAAAGTTTGGAAGCTTCAATCACCGTCCAAAACCAAGGCGTCGTCATGGCTGCGATCATGAAGGAGAATGTTGGAAACAAGTCCTTCAAGGATGATGGTTCGTTCGGAGGATCCTTGGGCTATGGCCTTGTGATTGGCCGATTGATGGAGGTGAAGGGTGTTCCACTCCGACATGGAAAGGCGTTCCATGTCAACAAGAAGATATTCCGATCAAATCTTTCAGAGCTCAAGAGAGCTTATGCCAATAGGTGGTTACCGGTGAGGGGAATCGTAACCCCAGGAAACAACTCCCTCCCCTCCGAAAGAAAGAAAGCCCCTGCGGAAAGAAGATGGCCCCAGTGATTGAAAAAAAACCACACATTGATGCCCTGAAGGTGTCACACTCCGACATGGTAGCGTTCCATGTCAAGAAGAATCATCCTTCTCAAATCTTTGAGAAAAAGAGAGCTTATCTCAAAGCCAATAGGAGTGACCGGAGGAAGTAGAACAAGACATTCCTCTGGTGAAAACGGAGAAGGAGAAGAATCATCAAGCGTTGAGCTTGAAAAGACAGTAGTCTACCACTGAAAAAGATATCTGAGACTGCCCCTCCAAATTATTGATGAAACAACCAAGTCTGCTTTGAGGCGATCAAAGAAAGCAAGTCGAAGACCAGTGTGGACATGAGAAAAACCACACACCCTTGAATCTCCCTGTCGATAGGGTTGTGTCTCCGCTGCCAGATGAAGAGTGTTGAGCAACAAAGTCTACTACCCTCCATTCCCGAGAAAGAAGTACATCGGGAAGATGATGACGATGATGTGATCATGCTATCTCTACCATATCCGAGAAATCCAAAATCGTGCGGCGAATGGAGAAGTGGATCCCGCTAATACTTTCTCTAGGAATCTTAGAAGAATGAAGGAGGTCGAAAGAAAAATGGATGCCCGTCGCATATTGAAACAATCTCAAAGGAAGGGTGTTAGGAATTTTATTGTTTAGATTTTGATGAATGTCATAAAACTTAGAATAGAAAGTTGGCACCCCAATTCTTGTTGTAAAATGCATTGTAACAATTAGAGTGAAAAGAAGTCAAGGAAGAGAAAAACAATCAAGAAAGGAAGAAGAATTCATCAAGCGTTGAGAGCTTGAACTCTACTAAAGAAGCAAAATGAGATCAGCGTTGAGTGGAGTATCAAAGTCAACTCAAGAAAAGCGTCTAGTTGAAGTGAAGAAGAGTCATCCAATGATTGGAAGTCTACCAAGTCACCTGGGAAAGCAAGGAAATGCGTCTCGAGATAATCGAAGAAGATCCGTTGATCAAGAGATTTACTTAAACAAGTAATATCTCCATACCACCTTTCTCGGAGTGCTCGGTCGATCAATGGGAAGCACTACATCGTGTCGAACTCGAAAAGGTGAAAGAACAATTCATACGAGGAAATGGCAATTCCAAGGACTACAACAAGACAAGCCAACGGTGACTTTCAAAAATAAGCCTATCTCTTCAACGGGCAAATTTTTGAAAGATCACTATAAAAGGTCGAGAGAAGAGAACACGAACCGGAACATTCAAGTCTATAACCAGAAATCTCATTAATCCTCAAGCCTACATTGAGCAACAATCAATCTAACACTCACCATTCTGAAGGAAAGAGAACTTCAATCGGTTGAGAGGAAACTTTTTGAAGAAAAGGGGTCTACATGTTGAAGCAACAAAATCTTACCCTTTTGGAGGGCCATTCAAATCCAAAGAGCTTGAAAGTGAAGTACAAAATCGTCGGAAGATGATGTCGGAGAAGAAGTGATCAAGGCGTGATCATCCAACAGTCCCATCTCAAGTACCATATCATCAAATACAAAATGAAAAATCTTACTTAGTGGATTCCTCCGAGAATGGAGAAGTGGACCCCATCTTGAACCTCTATAAAAATTTCATTGTCCACATTTACATTTCAAGAATTCCCGCATTTTTAAGCTATAGATAAATTTGCTATCCACTTGATAATACTAGTACTAAACCTTGGAATCAAACTTAAGAAGTCTTCCAATAAAACAAAACAAAACCAAATTTAGAATCAACGGTGAGTTATTCCAAAAAGACTAAATCATGGATGGACCATCAAGGACACAGATGTAGAATCAACTATGATATTTAAAAGGACTAAATCGAAAATTTGGTAAGGTTTATTCAACCCCCTTCTAAACCTTACACTTACACCCCGGGACCTAATGCCATTTCGGGCGTCGGAAATGAGCTAGATCTGTTGATGAATTCAAGGCGCTCGAATCCGAAGGATACTTCAAAGGCATGTCCATGGCCCAAGCACAGGACTTGTATTGGGAAAAAGGCCTCAAGGCATGCGAAGAAGGCGCGGTGTAGAAGTACAATACACGCCCGAGAGGAAGAGGAAAAGCGATGGAGGAAAGAGGTTTCAGACCTAGACCTCTACCCAAAAACATCGAACACATAGATCCAGGGAAGAAATGAGGGATCTATTGGGCTGGATATGATGCCATAGCAAATCTGGAAGTGGCGAGGAAGAATGCTGACTATGTCAAAAGGATTGAAGAAGAAAATAAGAGACAAGATCAGATGTGGGAAGAGAGTCAGCGATGACAAGAAAGAAAGAGAAAAGACGAAGCTGCTAGAAGAGCTTATGAGAAAAATAAAGCAGTTGAAGATGAGAAGAAAAGGAAGAGAGCAGAGGACGAAAGAGCTGAAGAAGAAAGAAGGAGGCAGCGAAGGCGATGAAGTGTTGATGTCCACCCCTTCATGTATTTTACTGTTGTAAATACATATGTATGTAAGTCTTCTGTACATTGAATAAAAATTGTATAATTTCTATACTTGCGTAGATATAGAACACTATGATTGCTCTAATACACTTTGTAAACAGCTGTGTAAAGGACAAGAATGTTATGATCAATAAAAAGATCGATTCTACGCATACATTATCTGTTTCTACGTTGTCTGTATGTATCTTTGCTATTTACATTTTGTATGTATGTTTTAAGTTTTGGCATCATAAAAAAGGGGGAAATTGTTGGGAAATTATTGTTTAGATTTTGATGAATGCCATGTAAAACTTAGACTAGAGCATGGTATGATAGAACACTCTTCAGAATTCAAGATGGAGAGAGTATACTGCTTGTTCAAATATATGTGGATGACATTATTTTTGGATCCACAAACAAAGAGTGTGTGATAAGTTCTCAAACGATGCAAGGCAAATTTGAAATGAGCATGATGGGAGAACCCGACATTCTTTCTAGGACTTCAAGTTAAACATTGAAGGATGGAACCTTCATAAGTCAAACAAAGTATACGAGAGATTTAATGAAGAAATTTGGTATGGAAGAGAAATCTTACGTGAAGATACCAATGAATACATCGATCAAAATGGACATGGATGCGGATGGTAAACCTGTGGATCAAACCGGATCTGAGCACTTATTGGATCAACTTTGCTCTATCTCACATCAAGTAGGCGGACATCACCTTTGTTGTAGGTGTATGTGCAAGATTCCAATCTGCTCCAAAGGAAAGCCATGATTGACTAAGAGAATCTAAGATATTTAAAGGGATGCCAGGGAAGTCGGCTTATGGTATCCAAAGGAAGGTGGATTCAAACTAATTGGCTATTCGGACTCGACTATCTTTGGATGTAGAGTTGACGGAAAAGTACTTGGTACATGTCAAATGCTTGGAAGCAGATTGGTTTCTGGTTTAGCAAGAAGCAAAACTCAATAGCCACATCCACAATGGTGAAGCGATGATCTGAAGCTGCGTCATGTTGTTGTGCCCAAGTCTTATGGATGAGACAACAACTGAGAGATTATGATGTTGAAGAAAAAGAGATTCCAATTATGTGTGATAACACAAGTGCTATTGCAATCACTCAAAATCCTATGTTGCACTCAATAACAAAGCACATTGATGTCAGATATCATTTCATAAGAGATCATGTTGAAAAGAAAGACATCACCTTGGAATACATCTCAACCGATAAACAGTTAGCTGACATATTCACAAAGCCATTATGTGAGTCAAGATTTGAAGAGCTTAAGCACGAGCTAGGGTTAATTGAGTTGAGTTGACACTCAGAAGACTCAAGGAGAAGAGATGGAACGTGAAAAGATGAAAATAGAGCAGAGGGTGTGAATCAGCTAAGTGAATCGGCCATATCGATGAAGTCAGTTGTATCAAGTTAGCTGACAACTGAGTCACTATGTGAATAGAGAGAAGAAGAGTTGAGTCAGCTAAGGAGTAAGCTGAGTCATTTATAAGCTAAGTGATAAAAACGTAGTTGTTTTTAATATGCGGGAATATTTTTAAGAATGATGTCAGCGTAATAATGACAGGTATAGTCAAAAGTTGCACGACCAAGCCTATGATTCGATATAAATGCTGCCGCATTAAATGCTAATCGGCATGCTAAATCTGAGCCGTCGATCTTGATCAAATTTCAAAAACCAAAAGCACGTCCTTTCATAACCCATATATACCATTTTGATCAGTTTCTCTCTCACATTACTCAAAAACTTTTCATCTCTCCAAAAGCAGAGAAACCTTTTTTTTTTCTCTCAAAACCGTACCAAATCTTCAAAGCAAGTTTGTCAAAGTTCGTTCGGTAAAAACTCAAAAAATGGCATCAACCTATGATTTCACCAAGCTAGGGAAACAAATCCACACTGGTTCTACCGTGGATTTCGTAGGAATGGTCAAACAGGGTTCCGATGAAACCCTTGTGAAGAAGATAGCCGATAAAATTGAGAAATCTGGACTGAAACCCTTTCTCACAATGGAGTTTCAGATGACATACGTTGAGGAGATAGCACAGTTCTACATGAACGCTGAGGTTCACGACGAGGGCATCAAGTCCTCTGTTCACGGAAAGGAGTTTACAATCACTGCTGAAGATCTAGCGGAGCAATGTTTGCTGCCGTTGGAAGGAGTGCGGAGATATTTGAGGCTGATGTAAACTTGGCTACTGCATGGAAGAAAGTGGCCAAACCAGAGTATGCTGCTAAAGTTGTCTACACAGCAGACAAGAAGCTGCTGAAGGAAGATTATCATAAACTGTTGGATATTGTTGCCAAATGTGTAGACATAAAATTTGGAAGCTTTAATCAGTTGTCCAAAACCAAGCTAATAGTCATGGCTGCGATCATGGAGGAGAAGAAGGTAAAGCTGGGGCGAAATTCCTCTCTCGCGGACTACGCGAGAATGTTGGAAATAAGTCCTTCAAGGATGATGGGTCATTTGGAGGATCTGGGGATATGGCCTTGTAATTGGCCGCTTGATGGAGTGAAGAGTGTTCCCCCGACATGGAAAATCATTCCATGTTAACAAGAAAATGTTTCGGGCTAACTTTTCTGGAGCCCAGAAGAGAGCTTACGCCAAGAGGGCGGACACTAGTAAGGGGGAATCAGCTGATCCCGAGGAAACAACTGTTGTCTCCCCTCCGAAGAAGAAAGCTGCCCATGCGGTGGAAAGAAAAGATCTACCCCACGCTAAGAAGAAGAAGAAAGATGCACCTGCCCCCTGCGGTAGTGTCTCCTACCCCTGCGACCCCATGGGAGAAGGAATCTTTAATACCTTCTCCAGGAATGAAAAAGAAGAGGACTGCCAAGGTGAGAAAGGCAGCTGCCTCTAAGGTAATTCTAAAGGCCTTTACCTTGGAGGAACCGGAGGAAGTAGAACTAGACATTCCTCTGGTGAAAACTAAGAGAAGGAGAAGACTTACCAGGCGTTCAGAGCTTGAGAAGACAGTTGAGTCTGCCACTCAGCTGGAAAAGATCTCTGAGACTGCTGAAGAAATGCAGTCTCCAGAAATTATTGATGAAACCGTTAAGTCTGATGAGGCCAATCAGCAGAGGCACATCGAAGACCCAAGCGTGGGCCAGAACAAGCGAGAACAAGAAGAAGCGGAGATAGCGAGAATCTCTGTTGTGGATCGTGTCTCCACTGTCCCCGATCTTTCTTGAAGGAGTTGAGCAGCAGAGTATGTTGCCTTCTATTCCTAAAAAGGAAGGGCAACAGGGAGATGATGATGAGAACGATGATGATGTAATTATGTACTCTCCACTGTATCCAGACATCCAAAATCATCTGCGAGAATGGAGAAAATGGAAGTTGAGTCACTCTAGGGTGCAGTTTGAACACCCAAAGTTTATTGATGGGGAAGAGAACTCTTCAGGTTCCTTGAAGTTGATCTGATCTTTGCAAGCCCTTGATGAGGATAACTATATTAATATCTTGCAAATTCGGAAGGAGAACGAACATGCTAGGGCAGCAGAGGAAGCAGAAGCTCGTGAGAAAGCCAGCGTTTGTCCTCTCACAGGAACCACTGATCATATTCATCCTCATCTTGACGTACTCTGAGAAAGTGACGAGGACTTGGACCCAGTGGCTTTGCTCTGAGAGGAGTTGGAAATGCACGGCAAGCCATGCGGGAATCGAGGATGATGCCTGAGCAAAGCGACAATGCGTGTGGAACAGGTCCGATATTTCAAAGCATTGTACAATAAACTGTTGATCTGGAGCGCTGATAATGCTGACATGAAGAGGAGGATGCAAGAACATATTGACAGAATGCATGAATCTCACAATACTGAAATGCATCTGTTGCGTGAATTTCACAAGAAAGAACTTCTGCGCATTGAGGAGAATATGGAAAATAAATTCAGCATGCTCATGGCTGAAATAAAGCTGGTGGCAGCTGAATCCAAAGCCACTAGCTAAGAATTCCGTGCAGCATACTCCGCAGCAGACTCGAAGCACAACTTCGGCTATCGGCCGCTGGACTTCATCTTTGGCTGGTCTATTCCCGCAGGGTTCCTCTCTCCTTTGATAATGCCAAAAAGGGGAAGAGGAATACCTAAAGACGTTGAAAGAATCGGCAGTTGAGAAGAAGGACGCATCTGTTGAGAAGCAGAAGAAAACAGCTGAAGAGCAGAAGAAAGATAAGGGAAAAGTAGTTGAGGGGGAAGGTTCAAAGGATATGACCTTAATGGTTGCTAGAACCCCTCAACAAGGACTTGTCACATCTGACATCATAAGCAAACTTCCAGTGACTCTGCCACTCCAACACTCTGCTGTGCACATGTGTGAGAAGAGGAAAATCGTAGAAGCATAGATGAAGGAGGTCGAAAGAAAAATGGATGCCCGTGCGATGGACATATTGAAACAATACGGAGGCATTCCGACAGGAAGAGACACTGATGCCTTTTCAGACGTCGGAAATGAGCCTAGATCTGTTGATGAATTCAAAACGCTCGAATCCGAAGGATACTTCGAAGCCATGTCCATGGCCCAAGCCTGGGACTTGTATTGGGAAAAAGGCCTCAAGTTGTGCGAAGAAGCTGACAGGGAGCAGACTCATGCTGGTCACTCTGCTAGAAAGAAGAAGGCCCCAGTGCAATACACACCCAGAGGAAGAGGTAGAAGCGAGTGTAGGAAGAGGTTTGAGACCTAGACCTCTACCCAAAAACATCGAATACATAGATCCAGGGAAGAAAGGAGGGATCTATTGGGCTGGATTTGATGCCATAGCAAATCTTGAAGTGGCAAGGAAGAATGCTGACTATGTCAAAAGGATTGAAGAAGAAAATAAGAGACAAGATCAGCTGTAGAAAGAAAGTCAACGAAGACAAGAAAGGAAGAGAAAAGATGAAGGCCGCGGAAGAGCCTACGAGAAAAAAAGCGGTGAAGAAGAAAAAAGAAAAAGAGACCGAGGAAGGCAGACAAAGTCAAGAGGAAAGAAGGAGACGGCGAAGGCGATGAAGTGTTGTTGTCTACCCCTTCATGTATTTTACTATTGTAAATGCATATGTATGTAAGTCTTTTGTACGTTGAATAAGAATCTGGAATTTCTATATTTTTGCGTAGATATATAATGCTATGTTTGCTTTGATACACTTTGTAAACAACTTTGTAAAGGACAAGAATGTTATGATCAACAAAATGATCGATTCTACGCATACATTCTCTGTTTCTACATTGTCTGTATGTATCCTTGCTATTTACATTTTGTATGTATGTTTTAAGTTTTGGCATCATCAAAAAGAGGGAAATTGTTGGGAAATTTATTGTTTAGATTTTGATGAATGCCATGTAAAACTTAGACTAGAAAGTTGGCACCCCATTTTCCTTGTAATTTGCATTCTAATAGATAGGGTTGTACGAGTTAAGTCAAATCAGCTATGCCTGGATATGCAAGAAGTCAACTGAAGACTAAAATGGAGACTCCGCTGTAAAGCAGCTGAGTATGGCAAGAAAGAGAAGTCAAGAACTCAACGAGCAGTATCACCGGATCTGACTACGAGAAGTGTCGATCAAGTCAACTCAAGATAACCAAGTCTCAAGTTGAAGTGACGGATGAGTCTCTCAATCATTGGAGCGAGACTCAAGTCACCTGGGAAAAAGCGATCAAGTCAAGACAAGCTCGAAAAGAATCCGTTGCCCAGAAGTCAAGAATATTACCTAAACAAGTAATACTTCCATGTTGCCATGTCTTAAAGTGCTCAGTCCCAGAAGCGTGCAAAAGGAATAAACCAATAGGAAGCAATGCACCTTGTGTCAGACTCTGAAAAGCTGAATGTTCATTTAATACGAGGAAATGTCAATATCAAGGGCTGCAACAAGACAAGCCAACAAACACAAGTGACTTTTAAAAATCAGCCTATCTCTTCAACGTGCAGATTTTTTAAAGTTCACTATAAATGGCTGAGGAATCACTTTGAGAAAAGTTTACCTTGACAACCTGAACCACGAACATTCAAGCTATTATTCGAACTATAACCTGCAAAATATTCTCAAGTTATTCAAGCAAATCCTCAAGCCTAAATTTCGAAGGAAATCGATCCAACACCAAGCTGTGAAGGAAAGACAACTTCAAACTGTTGAAGAGGAAACTTTTGAAGAATCAAAGGGGGTCTACATTCCAAGGAGGATTGTAGAAAGGTTCAAGGTCGAGCCAGTCTCAAGTTATTGGAGGGCTTCGTGATCAAATCCAAGAAGCTTGAGCAAGTGAGTCAAGTAGCAAGCGACCACCCTGTGAAGAAGTTTGAGTTGGACGAGAAGCCACCGTGTGACCAAGGCATCTCAGGCGAGTCCCAAAGGATCAAGTCACCGTGTGTGATCAAGACTTGTATCCGGGACCGTGATAACCACTTTGTACTATGAGCAATACTTAGTGGATTCCTCCGGGAGTTGGAGAAGAGAGGAATAGAAGAATTACCCCATCTTGAACCTCTATAAAAATTATTGTGTCATTTACATTTCAAAGATTTACTTTCGCATATCATTTTATATCTGCTCATAATTTGCTATCAACGATAATTAACAAAGTGTTAAAGTGTTAAAACAAACTTAAACCAAATTCAAGGGTGTTAAGTCTTCCATGAAAATCTCATCACAGCCAAGTTAAGGTTTAGACTAAACAAGTGAGTTATTCTATCAACACTCAATCGAGTGCGTTGAGTGGCTAACTCTATTTGGTTAACTAACTTAGTTGTCCCTCAAGGACTTAGCTGTGTATTTAACTCTGTATTATTTTAAAAGGACTAAAATCAAAAAGTTGGTAAGGTTTATTTAACCCTCCCCTTCTAAACCTTACTCACACCCCTTGGGACCTACATAGGATTTTTAGGCTAAGTAGGCTAAACAAAGATGGCCTTAGATCATTTTGAAAAATTGCACACACACACACATGGCTTCAATGAAGATACCAGAGCAAGTTCTAGAGTTCTATCAATCATGAATGACACACTCAAGAAAGAAATAAGTCTGCATAATATAAAGCAGTTTAAGGCACAAAATCTCACAGGCTTATTTTTCGCAACATGCTCAAATACCTAATTTTCTCAACACATGCCAAGCAAACAAATAACTTTCCTCCTAAGAATTTATTACATTATTCCCACAAGTATGTTATCACATGCCATAAAATATTCATAGTAAAATCATAGGGAGCTGGGCATACGAACTGGATTAAAAACCACACACAAAAGCAATTAAATGTGCTAAAGCAGTAAACAGGCTAAACAAAAAAAAATAAATAGAAAAAACGAGTTTTTTTCCCCGAAAATTAACAATGCAAGTGCTTCTACATGCAGTCCTAAATGTAATGCAAAATGCAATAGTACTAATATTACGCATTCTTGACAACCCCCCAAACTTGAAATATGTTTCGTCCCGAACATATGAGGAAATTATCAAAAGGAAAGAGGAATGCGTAATAAGTACTTACATGGATAGTTTCGATGAAGCGGGAGCTCGTCCGTCAATTAAGAAACGAAGGAAGCAGATCGTACAGTCGGGTCGCGTGCGTCCACATATCCGTGTGCGTCTGGTTTTCTTTTTTGGTTTTTTAAATTTTTTTTTTCGTTTTTTTTCAGAATTTTTTTATTTTCGTTTTTTAAAAAAAAAAGTTTTTTTTTTTCAATTTCTTTTGACCCCCAGGGTTTTTCGCGACGTCTGGGTTGCCTCCCACTAAGCGCTAAGTTTTTTGTCTTCAACCAGACTAAGATTTCTAGCATCGTTTTCGTTGAACCGCGTCGGTTGAAATCATTGGGCCCTCATATTCTGTACTATCCATCAGGCGAATGGCGTTGCTCTATTTTCTCGGATTAAGTATCGCCTGGGAATTTGCCCTTTTGATGTTGGCCTCCCAATGCAGCAGCGATTTGCACTTCTTGTATCTCCAAAGATTCCAGTCTCACACTCAACAAAACGATGTTAGAAACGAAGAAGAAATAAAATAAAAAAAATCGAAAAAAGAATAAAGTAAAAAAAAATATGCTTCAATTAAGATTGGACTACTTATCACTATATCTAAGTAGAATCTAATCAATCCCCAACAATGGCGCCTAAAACTTGTTCGCCAAAAATTGTTTTGGTTAATACAACTGCAAGTGTACAATGTAGTTTATAGAATAATGGCAAGCAAGGTCGTATTCCTCAAGGATTGAAGCTCGAAACACTTAGGTTGTAATAACATCGTATTCCAATTTTATTAAAGCGACCGAAAATCAAGTTACTAAAATCAAAAAATAAAGAAAAATAAATAATAAATAAATTTGTGGACCCCACAAGTCTTTTCAACATCTTTAGGAGCAACCTTAGGCACATAATCTCAACATGCTTCTTCAATATTAAATGCGAACAAAGTTTTAAAAACCAATTCATGCAATTCTATGGGTTCAAATTCCTAATATCATTTACTCCCCAGTCGGGGTGGTGCGTAAATGCAGTTGATTAATAACAATTGTAGTCCTCTCGGATTGTTACAATTCTTATTAACTCCCAAAAGATTTGTGAAGTAAATGACTCCCCACAAATACGCTTATCACACATGTTTCATGTCTGAATTCGATTTTCGTCTTCTAGAACTCACTTGGTCGGATTATGGACTAGAAGTATGACATGCAAATTATTGGCCAAATAAAAAGCAATTATAAATAAGCACTCGAATTCATAAAATAGAACGCATGAATTAATTAAGAAAATAAATAATCATATTTAATATAAATCCACATTTTGATTATGCCCCTAAGATCCGAAAAATATGTCAAACATTGATTACAAACTCATAGACAAATCTGAATCAATATTTAGACATCATATAAGCACAGACAAGAGTTCGTAGACATAGAAAGAAAACCCTTTCTTGTGAGGATGGATTCTCCCTCCAAGCCCTCGAAGCTCTTGTGCTCCCTAGATGCGAAAGCCTTGTGGTGTTCTTCGCGACTTAGCTTTTTGCTCTCAGAAGTTCTTTGATCCCTTTGTTCCTGTGTTATTTGATGTGTTTTCTATGTAGAGAGTGATGTTGGATGATGATTTTTCATGCATAGCCTTGGGTCCCTTTTATAGATGCTTGGAGAGATCACTTGCAGAGTTTGAGTAGGAAAAACAATTCCCCCGTCCATCGATTGATCACGCGAGTACGCATCCAGTCAGCGGAGACAAATTCAGCCCCAATTACGTCGCACGACCATGTCAACCCACACGGCCGGGTCGTGCGATTCGAATTTGATCTCGGGTTCTTCGTGCAAGTAGTAGATCTTTCTCTTATCTTTCCATGTCCACTTGAATCACCTCAATATCAATTTTGTAGAGGGCGTTATGGCCAAAATACTAAACCCTGCCAGTGCTACTGGAAACTGTTAGCGCGTTTTGACGTTTTTGAAGGAAAATTCCTTTTGTTTGACCTTCCATGCTTCTCTCCGTCATCTTTTTGCTCATACATTAGCTCTTGACCTATACTTTGGAAAGTTATATCTATTTTTATCCAATTTAGCTCCATTTTCTGCAAAATTCACAAGAGTACGCAGTATCACGCCCAACAAGGGAAACCAAGCAAAACATACTAAATATGCGTGCAAATGCATCAAATATATATCATTTTAAACCCTCAAATGCAAGTATATTTTACACTCATCACCAGCCAATACCCATTGATTTGGAAATCGAGAATACAGCTAAGGAACTAAGGAAAAGAGCCAAAGCAATGGCGGATGGGACTAATCCGAACGCAGTGGAAAACAGAAACAATGAGGAGCGCCCACGGGGCGGCGTGCAGGGGACGGGGAATTGTGGAAAGGCCCGCGAGAAGGGTAGTTAGGGACTACTTCCAGCCGGAGGTAAGCCAAAACCCAAAATTATGGGGGTGTGGCCCGTCTGCCGATCAACGCAAACAATTTTGAACTAAAACCGGCATTGATCCAGATGGTGTCACAAAACCAATTTGGGGGTAGAGCCGTTGAGGATCAAAACGCGCATCTAGCGCACTTTGTAGAAATTTCTGATAATGTTAAGATGAATGGTGTTTCTGAGGATATCATTCGATGCCACCTTTTTGCATTCTCTCTATGCGATAAGGATAAGGGATGGTTATACTCTTTAACACCACCAACCGCAAATTAGGCAGAACTAAGTAAACGGTTTCTAGCCAAATACTTTACCCCCAGTAAGTCGCTGCAATTGAAATCTAGATCGCCCAGTTTAGGCAATTAGATGCTGAGCCACTATATGAAGCATGGGACAGATTCCGGGAATTGTTAAGGAAGTTCCCTCAACACGGATATCCCGACTACCAATAGGTTCAATATTTCTAAATGATTTGAGTGGCAATACAAGAACAATTATAGATGTTGCATCTGGAGGTGCACTACTAGGGAAATATCCTAAGGAGGCACTAGAATTATTAGAGGAGATGGCGAACAACAGTTACCAATGGCCATCCGAAAGGTCTATTGTCCGCCGAGTGGCAGAGGTTCAGGATGAGAAGGTCGCCATGCTCACATAACAGGTATCCGTGCTGAATATGAAACTGGACGCGATGCAACAAGTAACTCCAAGAGATCATGTTGTTGTTGAATAGGAAGCAAACTTTGTGGACCAACAAAGAAACTTCAACAATAATTACAGAAATAATCAAATACCCAACTACTACCATCCAGGGTTGCGAAACCATGAAAATTTCTCTTATGCTAACAATAAAAATATTTTGCAGCCACCTCAGGGATATAACGTTGGTAATCAAGGCATAGCAGAGTCCAGTGAAAAGAAAACATCTGTTGAAGAGATTCTATCCTCGTTTATCGAAGAGACAAGGGCGAGACTGAACAAAAATGAAGCCAAGATAGACAGGATAGAAGAACAGGTCACTCAGCTAAATACGAACATAAACGCAAGACTAAAATATCTGGAAACACAAGTAGCCCATATTGCAACTGTTGTGGGAGGCCAACATCAGAAAGGCAAATTCCCAAGCGATATTGAGTTGAATCCACGGGAGCAATGCAACGCCATTCCTCTGATGGATGACATTGAGGGTTCATAGGTTTCAAATGACAAAGTTTAACAATAGTGATTAGAAACCTGAAGTCTGGCTGAAGACGTTAAACTTAGGGCTGTATAGGAGGCAACCCAATTTATTTCATATTTCCGTACATTTTTATCGCCTTCGATTTTAGTTTCAATTTTAGTTTCAATTTTAATTTTTATTTATTAACTTAATTTTTAGTTTTGTTTAGCTTTCTTGAGTTGTTGTGTAGGAGGCGTCATAGAAAACTCCGGTGTGGGGAAAAAAATAATAAAAAAGTACGGAATCAATATCACATGAGCGTGTGATATTACACGACCAGGTCATGCGAGAGGCCGAAAATCCCTAGCATCACACGGCCAGGCCGTGTGACCATCACACGGCTGTGTGATGAAAGGCCAAGCACCAAATCTCAAACAGTCGCAAGCAAGGCCACACGGCCAGCCCGTGTGATTTCACATGGCCGTGTGGTCCTGCGAACAGAAATCGGGAAGTCAACTCCAACCCCCTATTTTTACCCCAAAATCCCACTCTTTCTCCCACTTTCTCCTACACAAACCCTAACCCACGAAAATTCTCTCCCTAAATACTCAAACCACTCTCCAAATCTCTCCAAATTCACCTCCAATCTCAAACCAAAATCATAAATCCTTCACTTTCTCAAGAAACCTACCACCAAATACCTTCAATTTTCAACTTCTCCAAGTTCTACACCAAGTTTGAGGGTACTCCATGTTGGGAAATTTATTTTATAGATTTTGATGAATGCCATGTAAAACTTAAACTAGAAAGTTGGAACCCCATTTTCCTTGTAATTTTCATTGTAATAGATAGGGCTGGAAAAGCTGAGTCAAGTCAGCTATGCCTGAAATACAAGAAGTCAACTAAAGACTGAAGTGAAGACTCCGATGTGGAACAACTGAGTATGGCCAAGAAGGGAGATCAAGAACTTGACTGAAGATGTATCAGCTGAGGAACAGATGTGTGAAGTGTTAGTCAAAGTCATCTCAAGGAGCCAAGTCATAAGTTGAAAGTGACAGATGAGTCTTCAAATGATTGGAGCAGATTCAAGTCACCTGGGGAAATAGGAAGCAGCCAAGAGGAGTTAACTGAAATGAATCCGTTGCACAGAAGTCAAGAACATTACTTAAATAAGTAATACTTCCATGCTGCCAGGTCTTAAAGTGCTTGTTCCAGAAACGTGCAAAGGGAATAAACCAATGGGAAGCACTGCACCTCGTGTCAGAACCTGAAAAGCTACACATTCATTTAATACAAGGAAAGGTCTACATCTCAAGATTGAAGACCAAGAAAAGACAAGCCAACGAACACAAGTGTCTTTTTGAAAGTTCACTATAAAAGGTTGAGGAAACTCATTGAGAAAAGGTTACCTGAACCACGAACAAGCAAGCAACATTTAACCTATAAACCAGCAAACATTGTCCAACATATTCAAGCAAATCCTCAAGCCTGAAACTCGAAGGAAATCAATCCAACACAAAGCTGTGAAGGAATGACAACTTCAAACTGTTGAAGAGGAAACTTTTGAAGAATCAAAAGGGGTCTACTTTCCAAGGAGGATTGTAGGAAGGTTCAAGGTCGAACCAGTATCAAGTTATTGGAGGGCTTCGTGATCAAATCCAAGAGCTTGAGAAAGTGAGTCAAGTGAAATGTAGCAAGCAGGTTTGCTTTGTGAAGAAGCTGAGTCGGACGAGAAGCCAGCTGTGTGACCAACGTTGTCTCTAGACTGTTCACCACTCTGTGAACTGATCTATTACTTAGTGGATTCGTCCAGGAGTTGGAGAAGAAAGGATTAAAAGAATTACCCCATCTTCGAACCTCTATAAAAATCAATTGTGTCATTTATTTTTCAGCACATTTATATTTCTACATATCTACTTTATATCTGCTGATAAACTTATTTGCCATCCAAACTGATTAATAACCAAGTGCTAAAATCAAGTGTTAAAACAAGTTTAAAACAAATCAAAGGGTGTTAAGTCTTCCGCTGGTAAAACCAACACATCCAAGTTAAGTTTCCGGTTAAACAACTGAGTTATTATATCAACAGCTCTATCGAGTCTGTTGAGTGGCTAACTCTGCCGAATAACCAACTTAGTTGTCCCTCAAGGACTTAGCTGTTTGTGTTAACTCTGTAATTTCTTTAAAAGGACTAAATCGAAAATTTGGTAATGTTTATTCAACCCCCCTCTTTCTAAACCTTACTCACACCCCTTGTGACCTACAAGTGGTATCAGAGCGGTTGGTTCATTGAGCCTTCCGCACTGGTTACTGAACTAGATCTCTATCTTTTCTAAAAGATTTTTAACACTTGTATCATTCTTAGCAAAATTATTATCATGGAAGCAAATTTGACACGTATTCCGATGTTCACTGTTGAGGAATTTGATGACTGGAAAATTCGTATGCAGGCTCATCTATCTGCTTTACATGATGAAATGTGGCTAGTGATAGAGGATGGGCCACTGCAAATACTTAAGGTGAACACAGCTGTAAGAATAGCAACTATAGTAGCAGATGCAGATGAAGACAGACCATCCATGGTTGAAAAGCCAAGAACTGAGTGGACTAACGATGACAGAAAGAGATACAACTTGGACAATGTGTCCAAGGACATATTCTACAAGACATTGGACAAAGCAATGTTCAATAAAGTCAAATCTTGCAAATCTGCAAAAGAAATCTGGGATAAATTAACTTTAATTTGTGAAGGATCTGAGCAAATTAAAGAAAATAAATTGTCTGTTGCTGTTTAGAAATTTGGAAATTTTAAAATGCTTGCAGGTGAAATATTAGATCAGCTGGATGCCAGATTCACTAAAATCACAAATGAGCTATCATCACTTGGGAAAGAATATACACAAAAGGAAATGTGTATGAAGATTCTGAGAATCCTCCCAGCTGAATGGGAAATGAAGGTCATGGCTCGAAGACATTCAATGAACCTCACAACAACATCCAATCATGAGCTATTCTTAGATCTCAAAGCCTATGAGTTTGAGCTGAGAAGAAAAGAGCAAGAGGAGATAGTTGTACCTAAGACAACTGCACTTATAGTCAAGGATGGAAAGAGAGCTGAAGTAAAGGAAGCCATAGACCAGGAGGAGACTGCCCTAATGGTTAAAAGATTCAACAAGTTCTTCAATAAGAACTATAAAAGAAACAAAGGTGAAACCTCCAGGAGACATTCGGCTCCCTCCAAGTCAAGGGAAGACAGGCCACCCAAGAGAGCTAAGCATCAAAGAGTTGAATATCAGAGAGCTGATAACCCAAGGACATAAAGAGCTGATTAAAGAGATGAGAACCTGTGTTGGAATTGCAGACAACCAGGACATTTTGCAATTGATTGTTCCTATCCACCAGTCAATAAATACAGGAATGAAGAAGAAAGAAAAGTCTTCAGAGAAAAAAGACAGGAAAAGAAGAAAGGCATGTTGGCTGCTGAGACTGCTGAGACAACTAAGTCTAAAGAAGCAGGAGACTCAGAGAGTAGTGAAGCTGAAGAAGAAGCAATGATCTGTCTTATGGCTAAAGAACAAGATCAACCAGACCAAGAAGATGAGGTATACTCTAACTCATCTCATTCAGATTCAAGTGATAGTGATTGTGACACACACACTTCATCACCCACTGATCTTTATGATTCATTAGGCAAAATGATGAAAACTTTGAGCGCATAAAGTCCTCACACACACTTATAAATGAGGAAAACAACCAGCTCAAAAGCCAAAACTCACAGCTGACTAAGGAGCTGAGTACTATAAGTCACATAGCTGATGAGAACACTAAGCTAAAGGCTGAGAATGCCAAACTAATAGTAGAGATAGTTGCTATAGAAAAGAGAGAAAATGATCTTAAAAATGTAATTGCCTCATTCACAAAGGCATCCAAATCATTGGATGACCTTATCATGAGTCAAAAAGAATGTGGAGATAAGACAGGCATATGATTCAATTCCTTTGTGCACAGGCATGTGATTTTGGAAAAGGATTTTCGAGTAATGAAGCATCTCAAAAAACCCAAAACACCAAATATTGCACCCACATTAATTCCAAAGCACAATCACAAACAAACTGGCCTTGGATATAAAGGGAAAGGAAAACAGCCAGTTGAGTATGCTGAGAGGACAGCTGAGAAGAAGTCCAGCAGAGTTCTTCAGCAAACTCCAAATAGAAAGTACTCTGTGAAGAATAAACAGAGCTACCAAAAATCCCAAAAGTTTTATCAAAGAAACACATATGATGGGAATGGTAGAAACTACACAAGCCAAGCTGATTAGAACAATGTGAAAAATCAGCAAAGACCAATGGAATACAAGCCTAGATGGCAAAGACCTAGACCTCAGCAAAGGTCATTCCAAAGGTAAAAGAGCTATTATCAACACACATATGCACCCAGGCACTACACTCAGAAATATCACAACTACCCAAAGAAAGCAATTGCGAAAACACCCACACATGCATACAGACAAAAGAGACAATTGTATGAACCTAAAGCCCTTAAGAAGTTTTCCAAAGTGAATTATGATTATGGCACAGATAGATGGCAACCTCTTAGAGTCAAGTCATTTGCCTATAGGTTAATTGGATCATCTTACAGCACTAACCCCTCAAGACCCAGGCAAGTATGGGTACCTAAAAACTAATTTCCTTGATTGCAGGTTCAAGGAACAGCTGAGTGCCAAGGAACCTGGTACATGGATAGTGGTTGTTCCAGACATATGATAGGAAACAAGAAAAATCTGTCAAGATTCAAGGAGATTAGATGTGCAAAAGTCATATTTGGAGGAAATGTAGCTCCAGGGGAAATAAAAGGCACTGGATCCATCAAAAAGAATGGATTAGAAATCACAGATGTTGCATATGTTGAAGGCCTCAACTTCAACCTGTTAAGCATAAGCCAACTCTATGACAAGGGCTATAATGTTGTATTCAATATGGGAGTGTGCGGATTAAAGATCTTGAATCAAATGAAATAGTCTTTGCAAGGATCAAGACAGAAGAATATGTATGTGGTAGATCGGTCTCTTCCACACCAAGCACTGTCTGTAGCAAAAGAGCACATCCGAATCAAGTTGGCTATGGCACAAGAAGCTGAGTCATCTGAACTTCAAGACAATCAACAAGCTTGCAATGAGTCATCTTGTGGAAGGATTGCGGACTCGATGTACAAGAAGGAAAGTGTATGTGATGCATGCGGATGGGAAAGCGGATCAAATCTTCATTCAAGGAGAAGCCTAGTCCTTCTTCAACAAGGATATTGCATTTGTTGCATATGGATTTATTTGGTCCAGTTGAACCAACCAGCATAAGTGGAAAGAAATACACCTTAGTGGTGGTAGATGATTATTCAAGATATACATGGTAGATGACAATCTTCATGTGCAAAAAGAAGGAAACCTTGCAAAAGTTGCCTCAGCTGATGAAAAGAGTTCAAAATGAAAAGAGTCAAACCATTATAAAGATAAGGTCTGATAGAGGAACTGAGTTTGTCAATGGAATAATAACTCAGTATTGTGTTGAAAATGGTATTGCTCATGAGTTATCTGCAGCAAGAACTCCACAGCAGAATGGAATAGCTGAAAGAAGGAAAAGAACTCTCAAAGAAGCTGCAAGAACCATGTTAGCTGAAGCTGGATTGCCTAAGAGATTTTGGGCTGAAGCCATCAACACTGCATGTTATACTCAAAATAGATGCATGATAAACAGGCAATTGACCAAGACTCCCTATGAGATATGGACAGGGAGAAAGCCAAATGTTGCATATTTTAGAATATTTGGATGTAAATGCTTCATCCACAACAATGACAAGGATACTCTAAAGGTTTTTGATGCTAAAGCTGATGAAGGTATCTTTTTGGGATACTCAGCTGAGAGCAAAGCCTATAGAGTGTTGAACAAGAGAACTATGGTCACAGAAGAGTCTATTCATGTGGTTTTTGATGAACCTAATGTGAATGGAGAAGACATTGAAGAGTTAGGCGATAAAATGAATCGACCAACTATGCGAAGAGTCCTTATGTTGAAGCTGAAGTAAGAGTAATCAACCAAGATGAAGATGAAATAGCTGAATCTCAAAGACAGCTGGAAAGTCTACAGTTGAATGATGATGAAAGAGCTGCTCAAGACAACGCGATTCTGGGGACAACCAACCCGGTGACTTGCTTCAACCTGATGTGAGATGGGCCGAGAGACCATCCACCGAGCTAGTTATTGGAGATGTTAGAGATGGTGTAAGAACCGATCCGAGCTCGTGAAGCAATGTTCACTTGTTTTATTTCCCAAATAGAGCCATAAGATGTGTCTCAAGCACTGGATGACACACATTGGATTCAAGCCATGCAAGAAGAGCTGAATCAGTTTGAAATGAACAAAGTATGGGAATTGGTGCAGAGACCAACCCATCAGAATGTCATTGGCACAAAATGGGTTTTCAGAAACAAGATGAATGAGGAAGGATCTGTGGTAAGAAACAAAGCAAGATTGGTTGCCAAAGGGTATTGCCAAGAAGAGTGAATATATTTTGATGAAACCTTTGCTCATGTTGCAGGATTAGAAGCAATAAGGATGTTTCTTGCCTATGTTGCACACAAGAACTTCATTGTATATCAAATGGATGTGAAAAGTGCATTCTTAAATGGACTATTAGAGGAAGAAGTCTATGTTGAACAACCTCCAGGTTTTTAGCAGAAAACCATTGGTGATAAGGTGTGCAAGCTCAAGAAAGCATTATAAGGATTGAAACAGGCACCAAGAGCATGGTATGATACATTATCTCAATTTCTAACTGATAATGGATTCACCAAAGGCAATGTGGACAGAACACTCTTTAGAATTCAAGATGGAGAGAGTATATTGCTTGTTCAAATATATGTGGATGATATCATTTTTGGATCCACAAATAAAGAGCTGTGTGATAAGTTCTCAAAACTCATGCAAGGCAAATTTGAAATGAGCATGATGGGAGAGCTGACTTTCTTCCTAGGACTTCAAGTTAAGCAATTGAAGGATGGAACTTTCATAAGTCAAACAATGTACTCCAGAGAGTTAATGAAGAAATTTGGTATGGAAGAGAAGTCTTCTGTGAAAATACCTATGAACACATCAGTCAAGATGGACATGGATGCAGATGGTAAGGCTGTAGATCAAACAAGATATAGAACACATCAGTCAACTGCTTTGAAGGCTGATGACACTGTTGTTGTAGTCGAGGCACAGGATGGAAATGCCCCGGGAGTTAACACTTTGGGCAGTGAAAGTGAAATCCTAGGGGTTGAGACTCCTATGGATGCCATGGTCCAAAACCCTAAGACAGTTGCGCCTGTCGAAGGGAATGTTGAAGGCCTCGTTGCAGTTGAGACTGCTGGAGGTATTGAAGGCCCAAGGGAAGTTGAGACCTCCCTAGGTAAAGTTGGAGAAATTCAGAACATTCCTCCTGTTCACAGTGCTGAATCTGAGAAGGAGATAAGTGCACTTCATGACTCCTAGGTGAATCCTGACATATCATTTTTGGGGTCTGAAGATGAAGCTGAGTCCACACATGTTGCACATCAAAAGGACCCAGCTGAGGATGTTCTCAAGCATACAAGTCAGTCGAGTTACAAAGATGCTCATCAAACATTCAAC
Organism: Rehmannia glutinosa; assembly: GCA_016081115.2. Classification (NCBI taxonomy): domain Eukaryota; kingdom Viridiplantae; phylum Streptophyta; class Magnoliopsida; order Lamiales; family Orobanchaceae; genus Rehmannia; species Rehmannia glutinosa. The sequence continues at coordinate 60,060,800 of CM071924.1, read as the reverse complement.
TTCGATGATGAACCAAGCCCCTAGATTTCATCATCATCCGATGACGTTGATGTTGCAGCAGAGGATCCGGTACTTCATTTAGAAAAAACTATTGAGGCCGAAGAAGCTGTTAAGACATCTGAGGCTCAGTCAGCTGGCCAATCAATTCCAAAAGCCCCAGCTGAAACCGAGTCATCTCACAAGTGCTCCCACAAATTGATTCTGCAGCAGATCCTCCTCCACCAGAAACATCACAGGCACAAACCGCACAAGTAATCCCATACGTGCGAGATGATGCTTTTGAACAAGTATTTCCCTTTTCTATCGAGTTGCTTGAGCTAGAAGAAGAGACTGCTAGAGAGACACGACGATACACTCTTCGAGAAGATCCCGTAATCCCTACCGACTCTATTGTGCCAGCAAACTTTGATTTCGATGCAGAATGGCCGGCAGCTAAATCAGGTGTGACAACTGAGATCCGTGAAGTCTTCAAGAAGATATGTGAAGAGATTGAGAAGATCAAACGACACCAAGCCTCACTTGACTTACGGACAACGAGATGCCACCCTCACCGCAGATTTGAGAGGAGAGTGGTAAGGATCGAGAGTGCCATGCGATACGAGCAAGTTCGCTATTTCAAGGCGTTATACAATAAGATGCTTGTTTGGAGTCTTGACAATGCTTGATATGAAGCGAGATGATCTTTGGCATATATTGAGAGGTTGCATGAATCTCACAAAATGGAAATGGAGCTACTGTGTGAATTCCAACGAAACGAAGTTCTGCGTCTTGAGGAGATCATGAATGCAAAATTTAGCCTTCTCATGACTGAAATGAATTTGGTGGCAGCCGAGTCAAAAGCCACTCATTGACTTCGATGACTTATATGCCGCAGACTCGAGAACTCAACTCTCAGCAGACTCGACTTCATGCTCACAGGCATGTTCCCTGGGGTCCCTCTCTCCTTTGATGATGCCAAGAAGGGGAAGAGGAGTTCCTAAGGAGATTGAAAGAAGAAAATTTGAAAGAGTCTGAAGCCAAGATGACAAGAAAAAGAAAAGAAGGAAAACAATGAGGGGAGCGTTCAAAGGATTTGACATTAGTGATAGTTGAAACCCTCCAAGGGTCATGTTACTGGCGTCAATTATCAAAGAAACTTCGGTGACTCTGCCGATCGAACACTCTGCTGTACCATTGTCGGAGAAAAGGCGAATCGTAGAAGCAGGGATGGAAGAGTTCGACAAGACGACGGATGCTCGCATTGAAGAAGTGTTGAAATAATACGGTGGCATTATGGCATGAAAGGATCAAGATGTTATTCCAGGAAAATGGATCCGAGCCAAGATCTGTTGAATAATTCAAGACGCTCGAATCCAAGGATATTTCAAGGGATGTCACTAGCCCAGGCTTGGGATCCTTGAGAAAGGGTCTTACATTGTACAAAAAGAAGGCGATAGGCGTGACTACCCGGCATTATAACGACCAATTTATTTAATTTCGTAATGATATTATCTAATTATTTTATTGGATTATTCTAGATTTTATAATGACTTTATTACAAAATTGGGTTTTATAAAACACTTTGGGCTCTTATTTGGACTAGAGTTTTAACCAAGCCCATAATGTTAGTAAGGTAAGTATAAGCCCATGTACTCTAAACCTAGCCCAATTGGGATTAGGTCAAAACACAGATATAAGACACGTAAAACACACACATTGGGAACACAGTAGGAGTCGCCTAGGGAGTGAGGGAATCGGCCAGAGAGGAGACAAGAGAAAAGAGAAGAAAGAGAGGGTTGATTCGAAAGAGGCCTGAAAAGGATTTTACTACCCCTAATTGAACAGGCAAGTAATCTCTTTAGTTTCATATAAAATTAAGATTTAAATTATTACGGTATCTAATTGGGATGCTTGTCGCCGATGATAATCGAAATTATGTGATTTTAATTAGATATGTTATTGTCGGTCTCGAATTTGATTTCGGAATTGTAAATAGGTATTTAGGTGTTCCCGAAACGTTGCTCTGTAAATAGTTTAGAAGCACAAATAATCAATTTGGGTGTTGATATCATTAGATACTAATGGCCGTTCCATAACTTGAACAGGATGAAAGTTCATGTCATTAATTCTACTTCTGCATGCCTTCTGACATTTTCCTTATTATATGTTGGTTGTCTCTTTTTCTTTTAAACTAAGAAACATGAAGTAATACAGGGTGACTTTATCATCCAATTATAAGATATACAAATTGTAGGCAAATTGAATTAGCCCAACTCAATTACATATTACCGTAAATGATTGTAGTGTAGTAATTCTTTCAACTATTTTTATTCAAGTTATATAATTATGCGTGTATATATATATTTATTTCCTGGATTGGATAATATAGTTTAACTAACTGAATGTAGGGTTTTCTCTTGACTAATTGAATATAGGGTTTTCCCTTAACTAACTGAATGTAGGGTTTCCCCTTAATTACTTGAATGCAGGGTTTTCCCTTGACTAATTGAATGTTGGGTTTTCCCTTGACTAATTGAATGTAGGGTTTTCCCTTGATTAATTGAATGTAGGATTTTCTCTTGATTAATTGAATGTAGGGTTTTCTCCTAACTAATTGAATATAGGGTTTTCCCTTAACTAACTGAATGTAGGGTTTCCCCTTAATTACTTGAATGTAGGGTTTCCCTTAACTAATTGAATATAAGACTTTTCCTTAACTAGTTGGATGTATGTTTTTTTCCCTGATCAGTTAATTGTAGTGTTTTATTCCTAAATTGTTCAAGATAATGTGATTTAATTTAATTGATATGCGTTTATGTTATTCTTGCTTTCAATGAGAAGTTGCATCACTTTCATGCATCATGTTAAATGTACGTTCATAGCATTTCACGAGCATACAAAGAATAGTAGAGTCAAGTTTAAAGGATTAGAATTAATAATATTTTTCAAAAGTGAATGGGTACACATTGTTCTATGATGCTGGAGTGAGTGGGAAATGGGCGCGGGGGACCGGCGTTCCGACAATGTGCCGCTTGCGGCTAATGTTAATGTTCAAAGGAAAGGGCCTTCGGGCGAAACGAATGGAAATATGCCTTCGGGCAAAATGTTAATCGGGTTCCAAATAACAAGGCCCATCACTGCGACCCTGATTAGAACAATGTGTTACCAAGCGAGCTCGCGTCCTAAGAACATCTTATAAAAAGAAAGAAAGAGAAAGTTTTAAGTATGTACACGAAAGGATTTTAAGTAAAGAAATTATACGGTTTAACTAAGTTAAGTCATTGCATTAAGCACACATTCATGCATGAGATTACTTGTTGAGCTCCTTTAAGCTCATTCCACGAATGTTGTTTTTTTTTCCAGATGAGAATAATGAGGAGGAAGGAGATGGCGGGGCGCAGTGACTCAAGAACCCATGTCCTTCAGTTTAACTTATGTTTTGTTGAGTTGACTTATTAGTATATTTAATGTTGAACGTCGTTTTATTTATCAGTATGATTGTTTTGGACTAATAGTTTTTAGTATTTATTTCCGCTGCAAGGTTTTCGAACTAAGTAGGATTTTTATTGTCCCGTATTTTGAGGATTTCTTTAGAGTATTTTTTGATTATTTTTCGACTTAAAATTTATTTAAGTAAGCTAGAAAAGGGCGCTACAAGCAGCCACTCAACTGGCAAGCAGAAGACTCATATGCAGTATACACCCAGAGGAGGAGGAAGAAGTGGTGGTGGAAGAGGTTCTCGACCTCGTCCAAAACCCAAGAAAATTGAATATGTAGATCCAAGAAAAAGAGGAAGGATCTACTGGGTTGGGTATGATGAAGTGGCAAATCTGGAAGTGGAAAAGAAGAATGCTGAAGCCGCAAGAAGACAGGAAGAAGAGAACAGAAGGCAAACAAAACAATGGCTCGAGAGGAAGCGGAAGGTTGATGTTTCCAAAAGAGCTTATGAAAAGAAAAAAGCAGCTGAAGAAGAAAAGAAAAGAAAAAGAGTTGATGACTTCGACAGAGCTGATGAGGATAGAAGTAGGCAGCGAAGGCGTTGAAGTGTTGTTGCGAACCCTTCATGTATCTTACCTATGTAAATAAATTTTTGTAAGTCATCTGTATACTTAGTGAATTTTTCTGTAATTTTTCACTTTGTATTTGTATCCTAGCACAGATGTCTGTATTTTACTCTGTTATAGAATACTATGATACCTAATGTAAACATCTATGTAAAAGACAAGAATGCTATGATCAATAAAACAATCTATTCAACGCATACATTCTTTGTTGTTGCATTGTCTGTATGTATCTTTGTTGTTTACATATTGTTTAATGTATTTAAGTTTTGGCATCATCAAAAAGGAGGAAATTGTTGGGAAATTTATTTTATAGATTTTGATGAATGCCATGTAAAACTTAAACTAGAAAGTTGGCACCCCATTTTTCTTGTAATTTTCATTGTAATAGATAGGGCTGGAAAAGCTGAGTCAAGTCAGCTATGCCTGAAATACAAGAAGTCAATCAAGATCAAGTGAAGACTCACGTGGAATAACTGATATGGCCAAGAAGGGAGATCAAGAACTTGACTGAAGATGTATCAGCTGAGGAACAGCTGTGTAAAGTGTTAGTCAAAGTCATCTCAAGGAGCCAAGTCATAAGTTGAAAGTGACAGATGAGTCTACAAATGATTGGAGCAGACTCAAGTCACCTGGGGAAATAGGCAGCAACCAAGAGGAGTTAACTAAAATGAAGTCGTTGCACAAAAGTCAAGAACATTACTTAAATAAGTAATACTTCCATGCTGCCAGGTCTTAAAGTGCTTTTCCTAGAAACGTGCAAAGGGAATAAACCAATGGGAAGCACTGCACCTCGTGTCAGAACCTGAAAATTTGCACATTCATTTAATACGAGGAAAGGTCTACATCTCAAAATTGAAGAACAAGAAAAGACAAGCCAACGAACACAAGTGTCTTTTGAAAATCAGCCTATCTCTTCAATTGGCAGATTTTTGAAAGTTCACTATAAAAGGCTGAGGAAACTCATTGAGAAAAGGTTACCTGAACCACGAACAAGCAAGCAACATTTAAGCTGCAAACCTGCAAACATTCTCAAACATATTCAAGCAAATCCTCAACCCCGAAACTCGAAGGAAATCAATCCAACACAAAGTCATGAAGGAAAGACAACTTCAAACTTTTAAGAGGAATCTTTTGAAGAATCAAAAGGGGTCTACTTTCAAGGAGGATTGTAGGAAGGTTCGGTCGAACCAAGATCAAGTTATTGGAGGGCTTCGTGATCAAATCCAAGAGCTTGAGAAAGTGAGTCAAGTAGTAAAGCACTGCGCCCTGTGAAGAAGTTGAGTCGGGCGAGAAGCCAGATGTGTGACCAAGGTTGTCTCTAGACTGCTTCACCACTCTGTAAACTGATATGTTACTTAGTGGATTCTTCCAGGAGTTGGAGAAGAGAGGATTAGAAAAATTACCCCATCTTCGAACCTCTATAAAAATCAAATGTGCCATTTATTTTTCAGCACATTTATATTTATGCATATCTACTTTATATCTGCTGATAAACTTATTTGCTATCCAAATTGATTAATAACCAAGTGCTAAAATCAAGTGATAAAAACAAGTTTAAAATAAATCAAAGGGTGTTAAGTCTTCCGCTGGTAAAACCAACACAACCAAGTTAAGTTTCAGGTTAAACAGTTGAGTTATTCTATCAACAGCTCTATCGAATCTGTTGAGTGGCTAACTCTGCTGAATAACTAACTTAGTTGTCCCTCAAGGACTTAGCTGTTTGTGTTAACTCAGTAATTTCTTTAAAATGACTAAATCGAAAATTTGATAAGGTTTATTCAACCACCCCCCTTCTAAACTCCAAAAATTCTCAAATTTTAGATTTTTACTCTTTCAAACCTTGAAATTCATGGCTTCTAGGGATGAAAGATGAGCTAGGAGGAATACGAGAAGAATAAGGGAACCGACTCCAGAGCCCGAACCCGAGCTTCAACCGATTTTCGACCCCAAGGAGCCCGAAGCTTCCAGCGTCAATTTGCCAAACGAAACCCACCGGGCTAGATGGATGATACTCTAATTTTGTCCATGGATTAATACAAGGTATCCCGATGAACCTACTCTTACGAATTTTGGTTTATTGGAAGATTTTAGATCTTTATGTGGAAGAATTGATTGGCATGAATTTCTAAATGGGCATTGGGCTACTTATTTTGTTATTACACTTGAATTTTTAAGTAGCTTTAAACTGGTGGTGCGAAAAATAAATTTGATGGGAGTTAGATTTCGCTTGGAGAATGAGCAAAGGGAACTAACCATTGATGATTTAAATGAAATTTGCAAAACACCGGCATATGGGGTGGAGGAGCACGAGGAATTTGATAAGGATAGGTTTTGGAAAAAGATAACTAGGAAACGAATTTACACGCCAGGCACTTCTAAGGCGTCTAGTATTCGTAACCCGTTATTTCGATATGTTCAACGAGTCTTGGCTGAAACCATCTTTGCGAGGGAGGAGAGTAGAGGGGCATTGAGGGTTGATGATTTTTTTATCATTTGGTGTATGGCATCGAGGACTGAAGTGGTGCCAAACGCCGGGACTATGATAGCCCGACAATTTGATAGGATTATAAAGAGTGAGAGGGGTGGAATTTGCATAGGGGGGATGATTACCCCTATTGCCGATTATTTTGGCATTAATTTGGAGGGGTATGCGGAGGCCGCTGGGCCTAACTTGATTGATTTAAATGTTCTAACTGCTATGAAAATGATAAAATTTGATGGGCGTGATTACTGGCTCATTCAGGCAGATAGAACAATAGTTAAGCTTCCGAACCCCGAAGCTACTTCCATTAGAAATAGGGGTAACTGGCTACTTTGAGAGGTAGAGGGGGCTGCTGCTCAAGAAGAGCAGGATGAGCAAATGAGGGAGATGCCGGAATCCTCTCGCCAAGGGGGTAACCGGCCATTTTCTATGAGTGAGAGGCTCGAAAGGGTAGAAGCTGATGTGGGGAAACTGATAGATGACACATATCAGTTGACAGCCACCGTTGATGAGTATCACCTGGAGTACTTACAACATTTCCATAACATCACCTAGCAGCAGCAGCAGCAGATGTACGAGATGATCTATGTAAGTACTTATTACGCATTCCTCTTTCTTTTTGATAATTTTCTCATATGTTCGGGACGAAGCATATTTTAAGTTTGGGAGGGTTGTCAAGAATGCGTGATTTAGTACTATTGCATTTTGCATTTGCATTTAGGACTACATGTAGAAGCACTTTGCATGATAACTTTCGGGAAAAAAAATCATTTTTTTTGTGTATTTTTGTTTTAGCACATTTATCGCTTTAGCACGTTTAATTGGTTTTGTGTGTGGTTTTTTTATTCAGTTTGTATGCCCAGCTCCCTATGATGTTACTATGAATATTTTATGGCATGGGATAACAAACTTGTGGGATAATGTAATAATTGTTAGGAGGAAAGATATTTATTTACTTGGCATGTGTTAAGAAAATTGGGTATTTGAGCATGTTGCGAAAAATAAGCCTGTGAGCTTTTGTGCCTTAAACTACTTTATATTATGCAGACTTATTTTTTCTTGAGTGTGTTTTTCTTGATTGATAGAACTCTAGAACTTGCTATTTTTGAAAATGATTTAAGGCCATCTTTGTTTAGCCTACTTAGCCTAAAAAGCCTACCTATGAACTCATGATTCCCTAGTTAGCCAATTTTGAGCCAAAACATTTATTGTGAGCCACATTGATCTTTAAAATTTAAATATGTTTTATCCCTGAAATTTCTTGGGCTTATAGAAAATGAGCAAGTTTGGGGGAGAAGTGGCGAATATTTATGAAAAAGAGAGGAAGTTGGCAAAAGAAAGAGGGATGAGCAGTATCTGGGTGAACGAAAAATACATGAAGCTCGAAAAAGAAAGAAAATCTCTGGAAAGAAAAATAGAGAAAATCGAGCAAAAGAAAAAAGAATTATGAAAATTATGAAAAAACAAATGAGAGCTTGAGGCTAAAGAAAAACAAAAGAAAAGAAAAGAAGGCAAAGGCCTAAGATGAAAAAGGAGAAATAAGGGTGGAATTGAGTTGAAAAAGAAAACTGATAATATGTTGAAATTGGGTTGGTGAATTGCAAGTCTGTATGCTTAAATCCTATTTGCTCAAGTCAAGTCACTTAATCCAAATTTCCCTACCCTTACCAAAGAGCATACATTACAACCTAATAAAAGCCCTTTTTGATTCTTAGATCTCACAAAAGTGGTCGAGATGTTAGACGATTTGCAAGCCTATGGTAGTTCTACTTTCATTGAATTGAATTTGAGCGTAAACACTTACCATAGACTTTTGAGAGTAGAGTGATACACTATTTTCTTGTGAGTCGCGATGTCAAGTACCCGAGAGAGTATTAATGATGCCGAGTTTATGAATAATGACTTCTTGATGATGAATTACATGGTTTCTTTAAGTATGAAGTCAAATGCTATTTAATGTTCATAGTGTTCTTGGGTGTTCGTTCGTTTTTACCCCTTATATTATTTTTCTAAATTTGCTCGAGGATGAGCAATGATTTAAGTTTGGGGGATTTTGATGTATGTAAAATATATGTGCATTTAGGGGCTTAAAATGATATATAATTGATGCATTTGCACGTATATTTACTATGTTTTTACTTGGTTTCCTTAAAAGGGTATGATACTGTGTATTCTGGTAATTCTTGCAGGAAACGGAGCTTAAGAGGAAGAAATATATCAGTTGGAATGCCCGGATAAGATTGATGAATGCGAAGAGAAGATCAAAACGACGGAAAAAATGGACAAAAACACTTCACACGGCCGGACCGTGTGGTGTCACACGGCCGTGTGGAGTGCCGGTGTGAAAATCACATGGTTGTGTGAAGTTGGACAGAAAACAGAGAACGGAGCAGGCCTACATGGCCGGACCGTGTGAAGTCACATGGCCATGTGGGAATGGGAAGCCAATCGCACCAGCCACCCGTGCAGCATCACATGCCCATGCGACCAAGGGCTGAAGACAGGACCACACGGCCGTATGGTGCCACACAGCCAGGCCGTGTGGGACTCTATTTCAGCGCATTTTTCAAGGAGCACAAGAGCTTCGAGGGTTTGGAAGGAGAATCCATCCTGAAAAGAAGGGGTTTTCTTTCTATGTCTAAGAACTCTTGTCTGTGCTTAAATGATGTCATAATGTTGATTCGAATTTGTCTATGAGTTTGTAATCAATGTTTGGCATATTTTTCGGATCTTAGGGGCATAATCGAAACTGTGGATTTGTATTAAATATGATTATTAGTTTTCTTAATTAATTCATGCTTTCTATTTTATGAATTCGAGTGCTTATTTAAAATTGCTTTTTATTTGGCCAATAATTTGCATGTCATATTTGTTAGTGCAAAATTCGGGAGATGAGTTCAACAAAGACGGAAATCAAATTCAGACATAAACGGGTGTGACAACTGTTTGTGGGGAGTTATTCAATTCACAAATCTTTTGGGAGTTAGTAGGAATTGTACGAGCCGGGAGGCCAACAATTGTTATTAATTAATTGTTTATTCACCGCCCGCAAGGGGGAGTAGACGAACTTAGGAATTGAACCCATAGAATTGCATGAATTGGTTTTTAAAACGTTATTTGCATTTAATATTGAAAAAACATGTTGAGATTATGTGCCTAAGATTGCTCCTAAAGATGTTGAAAATACTTGTGGGGTTTGCAAATTTATTTTATTTATTTTCTTTTATTTTCAATTTTTAGTTAGTTAAAAATACTCAGTTTTCGGTCGGTTCAATAAAATTGGAATATGATGTTATTATAGCCTAAGTGTTTCGAGATTCAATCCCTGAGGAATACGACCTTGCTTGTCATTATCCTACAAACTACATTGTACACTTGCAGTTGTATGAACCAAAATATTTTTGGCGAACATTATCACACATAATTGGAATTTCCTTTTCTTCTATATCATAGTCTCTCAGTTGTTGCCTCATCCATAAGACTTGGGTACAACAGCTGCCTGCAGCTATGTACTATGCTTCAGCTGTGGATGTAGCTATTGAATTTTGTTTCTTGTTGAACCAAGAAACCAACGTATTTCCAAGCATTTGACAAGTACTTGATGTACTTATCATGTCCACTTGACATCTAGCATAGTCTAAGTCTTAGTAGCCAACTAGCTTGAATCCTCCATCCTTTGGATACCATAAGCCAACTTCTTGGCATCCCTTCAAATACCTTAGGATTCTCTTGGTTGTAGCCATGTGACTCTCTTTTGGTGCAGAATGAAATCTGGCATATACACCTACAACAAATGTGATGTCTAGCCCGCTTGTTGTTAAATAGAGCAATGATCCAATTAGGGCTCTATATCTAGTTTGATCAACAACTTTGCCATATGCATCCCTATCCATCTTGACTGATCTGTTCATGGGAATCTTCACTGATGACTTTTCTTCCATACCAAATTTCTTCATCAAATCTCTAGTATATTTGGTTTGACTTATGAAGGTTACATCCTTCATTTGCTTGACTTGAAGGCCAAAGAAGAAAGTTAGCTCTCCCATCATACTCATTTCAAATTTCCCTTGCATGAGATTTGAAAATTTGTCACACAGCTCTTTGTTTGTGGATCCAAAGATAATGTCATCCACATAAATTTGAGCAAACAATATACTCTCCCCATCTTAAATTCTTTAGAGTGTTCTATCAACCTTGCTTTTGGTGAATCCATTGTCAATAAGAAACCAGGACAATGTATCATACCAAGTTCTTGGTGTTTGTTTCAATCCATACAATGTCTTCTTGAGCTTGTAGACTTTATCTCTAATAGTTTTCTGCTCAAAACCTGGAGGTTGCTCCACATAGACTTCTTCTTCCAAAAGTCCATTAAAGAATGCGATCTTCACATCCATTTGATACACAGTTAAGTTTATGTGTGCAACATAAGCAAGAAACATCCTAATTGCTTCCAGCCCTGCAATAGGTGCAAAGGTTTCATCAAAATCTATACCTTCCTCTTGACAATACCCTTTGGCTACCAATCTTGCTTTGTTTCTTACAACAGATCCTTCGTCATTCATCTTGTTTCTAAATACCAACTTAGTACCAATAACATTTTGGTGGATAGGCCTTTGAACTAATTCCCAAACCTTGTATCTTTCAAACTGATTCAGCTCTTCCTGCATAGCTAATATCCAATGGGTGTCATCCAATGCATGTGACACTTCCTTAGGTTCAATATGGAAAATGAAACAAGTGAACATAGCTTCATGTTGAGTCTTGGATCTGGTTCTCACTCCATATCTAACATCTCCAATGATAAGCTCTGGTGGATGGTCTCTCAGCCATCTCACATCTGGTTGAAGTAAATCTGCTGGGTTCAGTCGTCTCGCAGCCAAGTTGTCTTAAACAACTTCCTCATCATCATTCAGCTGCAAACTTTCCAGCTGTCTCTGAGATTCAGCTATCTCATCTTCATCGGGGTTGAGTCTTCTTATATATGCCCAAACATAAGGACTCTTCTGTGACCATAGTCCTCTTGTTCAGCACTCTATAAGCTTTACTCTCAGCTGAGTCTCCTAAAAAGATACCTTCATCAGCTTTAGCATCAAAAGTTTATAAGTTGTCCTTGCCATTGTAATGAAGCATTTACATCCAAAGATATGAAAATATCCAACATTTGGCTTCCTCCCTGTCCAAATTTCATAAGGGGTTTTGGACAACTGCCTGTTTATCATACACCTATTCTGAGTGTAGCAAGCAATATTAATGGTCCTTGCAGCTTCTGTGAGAGTTTTGTTCCTTCTTTCAGCCACTCCATTCTACTGTGGAGTTCTTGCAGCCGATAACTCATGAGCAATACCATTTTCTATGCAATACTGAGTTATAATCCCATTGACAAACTCAGTTCCTCTATCAGACCTTATGTTTATAATGGGTTGACTCTTCTCATTTTGAACTCTTCTCATCAGCTGAGGGAGCTTCTGCAAGGTTGACTTCTTTTTACACATAAAGATTTTCCATGTGTATCTTGAATAATCACCCACCACCACTAAGGTGTATTTCTTTCCACTGATGCTAGCTGGTTCAATAGGACCAAACAGATCCATATGCAATAAGTGCAATATCCTAGTTGAAGAAGGACTTGGCTTGTCCTTGAAAGAAGATTTTATTTCCTTCCCATCTGGCATGTATCACAAATACTTTCTTTCTTGTACACTGAAACAGGCAATCCTTCCAAAAGTTGACTCCTTACAAGTTTGTTGATTGTCTTGAAATTCAGGTGACTCAGCTTCTTGTGCCACAACCAACTTGATTCGGTTGTACTTTTTGCTAGCAGATATGTGCTTGGTGTAGCAGTTGACCAATCCACTACATACATGTTTTTCTGCCTTGATCCTTGTAGCACAATCTCATTTGATTCAGCATCCTTGATTTAGCATACACCCATGTTGAATCCAACATTATAGCCCTTGTCACAGAGTTGGTTGATGCTCAACAGATTGAAGTTGAGACCTTCAACATATGCTACATCTGTGATCTCTAGTCCATTCTTCCTGATGAATCCAGTGCCTTTGATCGCCCCTCGAGGTTCATTACCTCCAAATATGACTTTAGCACCTTTGATTTCCTTGAACTTTAATAGATTTTTCTTGTTGCCTGTCATGTGTCGGGAACAACCATTATCCATGTACCAGGTTCCTTGGCACTCAGATGTTCCTTGAACCTGCAATCAAGGAAATTAGTTTTTAGGTAGCCATACTTGCCTGGGTCCTTAGGGGTTAGCACTATAAGGTGATCCAACCAACCTATATCCAAATGATATGACTCTAAGAGGTTGCCACCTATCAGTTCCATAATAATAATGAACATTTGTAAATTACTTGGGGGCTTTAGGCTCATACAACTATCTCTTTTGTCTATATGCTTGTGTGTGTGTTTGAGCATTTGCTTTCTTGGGATAGTAGTGGAACTTTTGTGCATATTGGGCTTTGTGCTTGGGTGCATACGTGTGATGATTATGGCTCTTTTGCCTTGGGAATGACCTATATTGAGTTTAAGGTCTTTGTCACTTAGGATTTTATCCCATTGGTCTTGGCTGATATCTCATTTGATAATTCCAATCAGCCTGACTGGGGTAGTTTCTACCATTCCCATCATGTGATTTTCTTTGCTGAAATCTCTGAGGCTTTTGGTAGCTCTGTTTGGATTTTATAGAGTATTTCCTATTTGGAGTCTGCTGATGGACTCTTCTGAAATATGTTTCAGCTGTCCTTTCAGCATACTCTTCTGGATTTTTAACTTTTCCTTTATATCCAAGGCCAACATGGTTGTGATTGTGTTTTTGAGTAGGTGTAGGTGCAACATATGGTGCTTTGCATTTTTGAATAGCCTCATTGCTTGAGGATTCTTTCTCCATAACCACTTTTGGGACTTGGGCATGCACAAAGGAATTGAATCCAATGCCTGTCTTGTTTCCACTTTCTTTCTGAATCATTATAAGTTCAACCAATAATTTAGATGCCTTAGTAAATGATGCAATAACATTTTTAAGATACTTTTCCCTCTTTTCTGTTGCAACTAAGTCTGCTTGGATCTTGGCTTTTCAGCCTTCAGCTTTGTATTCTCATCAGCTATTTGACTTAGAGTACTCAACTCCTTAGTCAACTGTGAGTTTTGGCATTTGAGCTGGTTGTTTTCCTCATTTAGAAGTGTGTGTGAGGTTTTTATGTGCTCAAAGTCTTTCATCATTTTGCCAATAGAATCATAAAGATATGTTAGTGATGAAGTGTTTGTGTCACTATCACTATCACTTGAATCAGAATGAGATGAGTTAGAGTGTACCTCATCTTCTTGTTCTTTGGAGTCTTGTTCTTTGGCCATGAGGCATATCAAAGCCTCTTCCTCTGTGTCACTGGAGTAGTCAGCTTCACTGCCATCTGACTCTGCTGGTTCTTTACACTTGGTTGTGTCAGCAATCTCTGCAGCCAACATGGCTTTCTTCTTTTCTTGTCTTCTTTCTCTACAAACCTTTTTTTCTTCTTCATTTATGTAGTTGTTGACTGGTGGATAAGGACAGTTAACAGTAAAGTTTCCTGGTTGTTTGCAATTCCAACACAGGTTCTCAGCTCTCTGCAAGTTAGCTCTTTTAGCTCTCTGATACCCAGTTCTTTGATGATCAACTCTCTTTGGTGATTTGTCCTCCCTTGATTTGGAGGGTGCTGAGTGTCTCCTAGAAGATTCACCCTTGTTTCTTTTGTATTTCTTATTGAAAAACTTGTTGAATCTTTTCACCATTAGGACAATCTCCTTTTGGTCTATGGCTTCCTTGGGTTCAGCTCTATTTGAATCACCAGCTATGAGTGCAGCTGTCTTGGGTTAGCTCAAACTCATATGCTTTAAGATCATAGAACAATTCATGGTTGGATGTTCAGGTGAGATCCTTGGAGTGTCTCGAAGCCATAACCTTCATTTCCCACTCAGCTGGGAGAGACCTTAGAATCTTCATACATATTTCCTTTTGTGTATATTCTTTCCTTATAGTTGAAAGCTCATTGGTAATCTCTGTGAATCTGGCATCCAGCTAATCCAGACTTTCACCTGCAATTATTTGAAAATTTTCAAATTTTTGAACAACAACAGTTAATTTATTTTCCTTAATTTGGTCAGACCCTTCACAAATTAAGGTTAGTTTTCCCAAATCTCTTTGGCCATTTTACAAGATTTGACTTTATTAAACATGGCCTTATCAAGAGTTTTATATAATATATCCTTGGCAGCATTGTCCAAGTTATATCTCTTTTGATCTTCATTTGTCCACTCGCAACGTGGCTTCTCCACCATGGCAGGTCTAGGCTCTGCAGGTGCTTCGTCTTCTCCTTCAGCAGGAGCAGCCCTTCTTACAGTTGTATTAACTTTTAGGATTTGTAGTGGCCCATCCTCAATCACGAACCACATCTCATCAAGTAGGGCAGTTAGATTTGCTTCCATGATAATAACTTTGCTTTTGAAATAAAAGCTTTAAAAACTCAAGTGTTGATTCTTTGAAAAAGAATGAGATCTAGTTCAGTAACCAGTGCAGAAGGCTCAATAAACCAACCGCTCTGATACCACTTGTAGGTCCCAATGGGTGATATGTAAAGTTTATAATGGGGTTGAATAAACTTTACCAACTTTTCGATTTTAGTCCTTTTAAACAATTTCAGAGTTGACTCAAGTCCGCTAAGTCATTGAGGGACAACTAGGTTGGCTCACACAACAAAGCTACCAACTCAACAGACTCAACTGAGCACTTAGAAATGCAGTTGACTTCGTTTTACCAGAAGAAGACTTTCACCCTTAGAATTTTTAGTATGTTTTTCAACACTTGTTTTAGCAATGTTATTATCAGCAGACTTAAAGTAAATGACAAAAACAATTATAGTGGTTCGAGGATGGGGTAATTCCTCTAGTCCACTCTTCTCCAGCCCCTGGAGGAATCCACTAGGTAACTTGACTTTGTTACAAAGTAGTTAACAATCCGAGTCAACTTTGATCACACAGTCTTCTGCTCCAGGGACTCAGTTTCTTCACAAGACGGCTGTCAAGCTACTTTAGCTTCCTTCAAACCTTTGGACTTGATCACTTAGCCCTCCAACAGGTTCAAAACACTAGTTCGATCTGTAACCTTACTACAACTCCTTCAAATTTCGAGAGTGGACCCATTGTTCTTGAAAATAGTTTTTCCTCTTCAACTGATGAAGTTGTCTTTCGTTCACTGAATGTGTTGGATCGATTTCCTTCTAATTTAGGCTTGAGAATTTCTTTGAAAGCTTGAGAGATATTTTGTAGGTTATTGCTTGTATGTTTGTTCGTCTGTGTAGATTGGGTTACCTTTTCTCAAATGACTCCTCAGTCTTTTATAGTGCACATTTGAAAATATGTCTGTTGAAGAGATAGACACATTTTTCAAACCACACTTTGTAGGTTGTTGGCTTGTCTTTCCTTGCAGCATTGATGGAGACCGTACCTTGAATTTAATGCTCTGCAGTCTTTTCTTAAACACTGTCGAATTTCAGGTGCATCCCATAGGTTCCTTGCTTTTTGCACTCTTTCAGCAAAAGAGATTTATTGCTGGAAGCTTGACACATGCCTATTTATAGCAAAACCTTGACTTATCTTGACAATGGATCTCTTTCAGCTTTCTTGAGTCTTGTCTATTGCGTACCCCTTTGACATTCGATTCCAATCATTTTGGAATGACTTTGCTGTCAGTCAGCTGACTTAGACAGCTTTTTTGTCACTTGACTGATCCTACACTTTGCTTTACTTAGCTGCCACACTGCTGGGTCTTCTCTTCAATCTTCAGTCGAGTCTTGTAATCTTCAACTTGGTTGTCTTCAACTCAACTCATATAGCTATATCTAATACAAGTTGAATTACATTTGAAATGGGGTGCCAACCTCCTAATCTAAGTTTTACATGGTATCATCAAAATCTATACATAAATTAGCCCAACAAAGATTGACAATTTGCATAATCAAAAGAAGAACTTAACTGCATCATTAAAGCAACAACAAGAACTTATTCAGAGTGCTCAAGCTAAGGTTCTTGATATTGAAGAAGAGATTGACGCCATTGAGAATACTTCCCCATTGGGTGAGGAAGTGGTTGAAAGCTTGAAGACTTCAACATTACATGTAGAACCCCGAAATTTTGACTATGTGAAACCTATCGATTATATATATTCGTATCGAATATCGGTGTAGAACCCTAGAATTTTGCACTTTATAATTAGTGTATTCATATTTTATTTCTTATAAAAATAAATTTCTTATTTAATTAATTTTATTAAATTATATATTGTTCTCTTGACATCGAATTATATTTTACTTCTATTAATGGGTCTAATTGAGATAATTAAAATCTAGTGGGTTTAATGGAAACCACCCAAAAACAACGGTCTAGTTGAGCGTGCTATAGAAACCTTAGGACTCAATTACAAATTTCCGGACCTTTAACACGTAGTTAAACCATGTGTTGGCAGACATTCCTCCCAACTCTCACTTTTTTTTTTATCTTTACACAATAAAATTGAAATAATTTCCTTCATTAAATTCACCTTTCTCGGCCACCTGCATGCACTCACACAAAACCACCCATAAACACAAATCAATCCTAGTCATTTTTCACATGCAATGTGGAATCAAGAAGTCCTTTAGTAATGAAAGTCTAGGCTGGAACAAGGCACTACACAAACAAAGGAAAAACATGGGCAAGAAAAAACAAAAATGGAAGGAGAAAGACTATCAGCTCGAAGTTGGGTTTCAAATCAGGTTCTGGAAAGAGGAATTGAAGGAAAGTTTGAGGTTTCAACCGGCCAAAAACAGCACCGCAGATCTGCCATTTTATACCAAGAAAATCTTATATTTTAACAAAAATGTGAGTGGATTTTTGTATTAAATATTGAAATATAAGAATTGGATGAAATATTGATGAACTTGGAGTTGAGTTGTTAGTTTTCCATGATGATATGTTAGACTAAATCTAAAGTTATGTTAAATTTTTAGAAATAGATTTTGTGAGTGATTTTGCAAATCTGAAATTTACAATGTGTTCTTTCAAAAAAACAAATATATTTATAATGTGTTAAAATCTTGAAGTGTTAACGAAGTTGAGTTGTTGAGTATTATACTTTCTGAAAACTTGGATTTTAAAACCATAAATGCCCATATTACTACATCTGCATGTGTTGAAATTGGATTTTGTAAAATTTGTTATTTAATGTGTGAGAATATCCATTTGCATATTGCGATATATTGAAATTTGGTGACCACTAGATGATTGGATTATTGATTCAAAGTCTAAAGGTGTAGTCCAGAGGGTTGTTAGAAGTTAGGAAAGAATCCTTCAATTTTAAGTTTTGTTTTCTGCATGTGTTAGAATTTTGTGTTCTTGACAGATTAGTATTATGAATGTTGGTGTAATTCTTTCATGTTTGGGTTGATAGTTTAATTTGCTAAATTGAACGAATATTACTTGAAATGGATGATGGATGTCGGTCAATTAAGGTGAATTAAATGGTTGAAAGATGGAAACAAATCTTAGATTAAAACCACATAAATTTGACACTACAATGATGAATTTTGTTGTGCAATTTTGCAAGTAGATTATATGATAAAATTAGTTGGTTTGATAGATTTGATAGTGAAAATCCCTGAAAGATTGTATGCTTTAAATAAGAAAATTATTGTAGTCTTGTAGATAGAGGTTTTAATCGAAGAAAACATCAAGGAAAATCCACCAAATACATTGCCCCTGCTGCTGTCAATTTTTTGCACAACTGATAGTCCGCCTGTTCTGAGCCATTTCACCATCGTGAAATATGATTTTGTTTACAGTGTCTCATAAGAGTTATAGTTCTGTGTCTTGGCTTTCTATAGTCGCAAGAAGCATCCCAATATCTAATTTCAATAGAAAGTTATGGCTAAATTATGAATATTGCGCAGTGATGCACGAACCGAACACGACAATATTCTTCAACTTGAATTGTCCAGGTTTTCCACTGTAGTTTTGAGTCCTTCCTCATTTATGAACTGTAATTTCATTAAACCAAATGTTTGGTTTTTAGTGTGCCTTGTTATTTAGATTTTAACCCTCGCACAATCATTAGAAATGTCAAATGATTATTCGACCACTTTCAATTCTAGTTCAAGAAATCGTATAACACCGCTTCTAATCCGGAAATTTGAATCCAATTTCATTCGAATATCAACTCTTCATTTAGATTCCATCATCTAATTTATATAAATCTATAATGATCTGATTTTAAAGTAAGGATATTAGCTTAATCCAATCTTGTGCTAGAACGATTCAAGCTAAGATGTGCCAATTGTTGTCTGAATTGCTTGAGTAATACATGGAATATGACTTCTCCGAGTTACGCGAGCTCAAGCATGGAGAAAATAAAATCTGACTTCTTCGAGTTTCACAAATCATTGTGTGGAGAGTCAAGCATGACTTGTCCAGGTTTCGCAAGCTCAAGTGTGAAGAGTTTAATATGATTGATTCTCTGGGTTTCGTAACTGTGGAGAAAGTCGGGTTGTCTAATGGTCATTCTCTGGGTCTCGAAACCTCTAGTTTGGAGAGTCATTCTCTGGGTTTTGCAAGCCCTATTGTGGAGGATTTGAATCATATTGAACGTGTCATCTAGTGGTCGTTCTTTAGATTTTGTAGGCCCTAGTTTGAAGAGTCATTCTCCGGGTTTTGCGAGCCCTAGCATGGAGTATCGAACCATCTTGAGGCAAGATAATGTTAAGGCTTTATGCCACAGGTATACAAATGTGATAAATGAAAAATGGATATTGCTTGACATCTTTTTCCATTAGTGTGATAATTGTAATAATCTTAGTGTTAATTGTTCGAAAATATTTATCTGTAATTATTAATTATTTAATGTATGTATTACATTCACTGCTTGATTAGTTGCTCTCTAATTGACCATATATATGTCGCTTTTGTAAATGAAGATTGTTATAAATTAGATTATTAATTCATTTCTGAATAAATGATTGGATGATATCAACTTTCTATCATTAGAAACCGGATTATATGTTGGGTATATCATTTATTTATTATTCAAATTAAAATTGGTTTTTCTTTTAATTAGTTGAAAATTGTATTTCTTTTAAAAATGAGTTATAATTAAATTTGTCTGAAATTATTTTAAAATTAGAAACCGACACCTGCACTCGTGCAGCCACTCGCTGAGATTTCTCATGTTACTATTTTTAAAACCTTTCAATGAAGTCGAAGGAACGATGATCAACTAGATTGGGCAATATTAGTTGGATGTTTTGGCGAGTTATGGTGACAACCTCTTTGTGTCTAATGAATGTATCTGACTTAAATTGTCGTTTGTAAGTTAGATTCAAAATTGTGTTGTGTTATCTTTTTAAATTCCGCTACGATATTTTGAAGCTCTGATATGTAAGAATTGATGTACTTTAGATCTTATATGCTTGGATACGGAGTCGTACTCTAGTGATTATATATTTGGATTTTAGATTTTGATTTGCTCACAAGTGGTACTCTGAAAATGATGAAATTTTATTAGGATTTACAAGTATTTGGACATGGAGTTGTACTCAATTTACTGTTATTTGTTTTTTTGGGATGAGTTTGGGGCGTGGCATTACTTATAGATCAAAGAAGAGCTGAAGAATCTAAGTCCTTTTGCTTAGTATATTTGTTTTTTTGCTTCATGTAATAAATAACACTATTCTTGAGACTGTTCAATAGAAATTTTTTCTTTCTTTCTATTTTGCAATCCCTAAAGTCATGTATTTTAGTGTAGCAGTTTTTTTTAACACATCTAATACAAACTCATGACTGAACTTAGAAAAGGTCTAAGTTGCCTACGTATCTTAATAAAGAGGATTAAGTCATAACGTAGTTCAAAGAAATATTTTTTAATGGGGGACCATACACAATTTATACTCATGTGGGCCAGGAATATCTATTTCTTAACCACCCTGGACTAGATGGAGTATTTAATATTTAACTACATAAAATACCTTTAGTGGATTAAATTAACAGTTTAACCATATGTATTCACCTTTGATGGGGTAAGTTAGTAGTTTAACTACATACACTATCTTTATTGGGTACCTTTCACAATTTATACTCATGCGGGTCAAGAGTAACATGCAGTTTAGGCTCGTGCATCGAGGAACTTTCTTCTAACTTCAAGAATAATATCGTTTTAAGAATTTCCCATTTATCGGGTCAATACTTAATTCATCTTCAACAATCAATGTATAAGCACCATTTGTGTATGCTTCTTTGACAACATAGGGACCATCTCACTTTGATGTGAACTTGTTTTCAGTTGGATGAGTTATAATGATAGGCATTCTCACAGCAAGCACCATGTCACCAACTTGGAAGGAACGCGGATGTACTTTCTTGTTGAATGCCTTAGAAAGACGAGTTTGAATGCATTTGAGTCTTTGTTGTGCTTATAACCTTTTCTTGTCAATAGCTTCCAACTCATCAAGGCATAAATGTGCATTCTCTTCTTTAGTTAACTCTTCTTGTATGGCTATTTGGAATGATGGAATTTGTTGCTCAAGAAGTACAACAGCTTCAACACCATGCGCCAATGCACAATGAGTTACTTGAGTAGGCATCATATAAGTGGTTCTGTATACCCATAATGTTTCTCCTATTCTTTCATGTCAATCTCTCTTCGACTTAGCAACCACTTTTTTCAACAGATTACATAAAGTTTTATTGAATGCTTCATCAAGGCAATTTGCATTGGCATTGTAAATGGAAGATTTTCTTTGCTTGAAGCCAAACTCTCGCAAAGCTTATCTATCACATTATTGAAATAAGGCTTCCCATTATTTGTGTTTATATATCGTGGTATCCTGTTACGATAAATGATATTAATGCGTATGAAATCAACAATATTTTTCTTCTTGACTTCTTTGATGGGTATTACTTCAACCCACTTTGAAAAGGAGTTTGTTGCAGCTAGGGTGTCCAATTCAGTTTTTGATTATCTCTTTTCTTTCTGATGGGCCTTGTTGTTGCAGTTTTGGGCCTAACTGGGCTGACTTGTCCCCTCCTCTTTTGGTTTGTTCTGGTTTTTTATGAGGTATGCCTCGTCTCCAAAATGTAAATTTTATTATAGATCATTCGCCACCCTTTCTCAAGCTTCCTTTGGAGAGATAAGGTCGGGATCGCCCTCTCTCCTTGAAGGCTTGTTAAATTGGTTGATGATCCTTATCTTGTATTTTATTTTCTAAACCTCTATGTTGGGTTTGGTACCCTACCTAATTCTTTTACTCTTCCCATCTTAAGGATCTTAAGTTAGTTCGAACCCTTCGTCCTTGGTTTGACTATTTTTAGTCCCTTCGTCACATCCTTGTGCTTATTGAGCTTGTCCATATCCACTTTTTCCTTTTACTAGGGTATGCCCCTTTTACTTTGTATATTCACATTTTTAATGAATTTTTCACATTTTCACTAAAAATATATATATATGTGTGTGTGTGTGTTATTATGATTTTTTCTATAATTGTCATTTTAAAAGACAACAAACTTTAAAATTCGCTTTTATTATTGATAATGTATGGCTTGGGATTCCCATTTTGAACTTTAAAACTGATTTATTACCATTGTTGTGTGTCCATTACAACAAATCTTCTTCCACTAATTTAGCAATGTTGTCTTGTACCCCCTCCGTCCCACTAAGATATGCCACCTTTCCTTTTCTGTCAGTCCCAAATTATAGACTTGTTTCCTTATTGAGAGTATTAATTACACACCAATAGACTAATTACCCCTAATTAATTCACTTTGTTTGAGAACAACAATGATATACTCTCATTTAATGCAAGGGTAAAGTAGGGGGAAAAGATTATGATCCCAATTATATTTATTCTTCTTCTTAATTTGTGTGAAATACTTTACTTGCCCATCTTAGTGGGATGGAGGGAGTATAAATCATTATATAAGTTGATGAATCATATATTGTTAATAGTGGAATATACAATACACTTTCAAACCTATCAATTCCATGCGGATTTCATTCACCAACATTGGAGCCATTACACCCTATTGTTGCTTCATGGTCATTTGATGCTTGGGGTTTAGATGTAGTTGGGTGAATGACGATGTATTCTAGTGGGCATTTATACATCTTGTCCTGGTTACTTCAATTTGAAAAAGATCATTCAGGTAAGGTGAGGGGACCAAACAATCCAAAGGAAAAGAGGTTCCAACGGCCACCAACCAGAATGAGGATAAAAGACTAGAGAGGATGGACGACAACCAAAAGGCCAACCAAGATCCAAACCTACCAAAGTAAAGCCATCCAGAGAGGGGTCCAAAACAGATTTCAGACATAGTCCAAGCCTGAGAGAATTGAATCAGTCAAGGGGATAGCTAAGAAATGGGAATTCCAAATACAACAACCCATTAACCAACAAGGACCAAGAACCCTCAGACAATAACTAGCCAAAAATAGTTAATATTTATTTAATAAGAATTCATCATTTGGGATTGCAACTGAGCCCAAGCTGGAGATGACAGAACCTGTATCAGAGATTGATAAGCACAACAAAAGGAATAGCCAAGCAAAGATAAGGCATAAGTAAGCAAGCATCCACCATCTAATGAAAAAGAAAGGGAGGCCATGAAGCGGTGAGGTAGAGGGATTTCCAGTAATATGAGTTTATTACAAATTACATCTAAAAAAGGGCATTACCCACAGAAGGGTAAAAAACAGAAAACCAGAAAATTACCCTTACACTTACAGGCCAAGGGTTAAAAATTAACCATTTCAACAGGGTATTGGAAATAGACCACCTTGTAGACATTGTTCTGAATCTTGCTATAAATAGATTCCACTAAGAAGAGAGTACCTTAAAAAACCTGGCAATTTCTTGCCTTCTAAATATGGTAAATAGTGCAGCAAACACCAGCGGCTCTAGCGTTTTTAATAGCAGGACCTGCAAATTCCTTTTTTGACCATTTGGGAGCACCGTCAATAGTACTCATTGAGTGCTGGAACTTGAGCCAATCCTTAACCCTGTTCCCAACAGACTTAGAAATGTCACAATTAAAGAACAAATGTACTACATTTTCAGGGCTATTACCACAGAGTTTGCAAGTAGGATCTAAACCAAGATATTTGAGATTATTAATGGTGGCCAGGCTATCTTTAAGAGCAAGCCAAACACAGAATGAAAACATAGAGGGGACAAAATTTTTCCAGACAATAGAGGGACATGATCTCTAAAAACATCATACATTTTAGAAGAACTCGGACCTTTAAAATTTGTGAGAGAGGAGAGTTTAGATATGACAGCTTGAGAATCACCCAACTTTGAAAAAAGCTCATTATGAATATCACAAATCCTTTTAAGAAGGCAAGAATCAGTGTTTTTAGGATTCCATTCTTAAATGGTTTTATTTTTAAGGTAAAAATCATGGACCCATCTGACCCATAGAGAATCAGCCTTAGAGTGAATGTGCTAAATAATTTTAGAAAGTAAAGCTCTATTGGAAGAGTGAACATCCCTTACCCCCAAACCACCCTCTTCAGTGGGAAGGCAGACGAGGTTCCAAGCAATAGCGGAGGTTTTCTTACCCCACAAAAACACTCTACAGAGCCTATAAATTCTATCAATGACAGTATAAAGACGTGGGAGGATTTGGAGCCAAAAATATTCCACCTGTTGAACAACCGATTTAATCAAGAGAAGCCTACCAGCATAAGATAGAGAGTTGGCAGTCCATTTGTTTATAAAGATAGAAATTCTATCATAAAGAGGAGCATAATGATTACAGTTAAGTTTTTGAGTTGGTAGAGGAACCCCAAGGTATCTAACAGGTAGAGTACCCAAGGGAAAGTTCTAAAATATCATCCAATTCACTACCAAAAATACCATCAGTAGATAAGTTAGGTTTAAAGGAGTTGACATCTAAACCAGAGGCGTTTAAATTCCTTATGACAATCAACCAAAATTTTAACTAAGTGGGAATCACCCCAGGAAAAAAGCATTAAATCATCAGCAAAAGCTAAGTGTGTAATTTTCAGCTCACCACACCTAGGATGGTAATTAAATTCAAGGTTGAAGTTCTTACTTTAATCAATATAGAGAGGAATTCCATACAAAGAAGAAAGTGGGTAGTGGACATGGGATCCCCCTGTCTAAGACCCCTCTTACCAGGGAATTTACCTTGAATCGAACCATTTATGCAAATGGAATAAGAAGTTGTTGAAACACATTCCATAATCCAATAGATAAATAGGGGAGGGAACCCTAGACCTCTTAAGACTTGTTCAAGGAAAGACCAATATATAATATCATAAGCTTTTTTTCAAATCAACTTTGATAGCACATCTACGAGAAATTCTTTTTCTAGAATAGTTTCTTATAATTTCTTGAGCTAAAAAGATATTATCAGTAATGTTTCTACTACTCAAGAAAGCAGATTGTGCAGGATCAATAAGGCTGGGAACAACAGATTCAAGTCTTGCATCAAGAATTTTTGTAATAGTCTTGTAAATCACATTACAGCAGGCAATATGCCTAAAATCAGCCACATAAGGAGAATGGTCGGTCTTGCGGATAAGGGCAATGGCAGTATGATTAATTTGTCTGAGTAATTTTGAGGAAGAAAAGAACTCAAAAACATCATTACCCACTATATCCCAAGATTTTTTGAAAAAACTAGAAGAGAATCTATTATGGCCAGGGGACCTTTGATGCTCAATATTCCAATTTAATATCATTAGAAGAAATGAGTGCCAAGAGACCAACCATGGCTTCATAAGGCACACAAGGACCAAATTGGATAATACTCAAGTCCACGGGAGAAGTTTGGGTGGCAGTACCAAACAGTTTAATGAAATATTTGACAAAAGCATCAGAAAATTCTTCAAAAGAAGAGGTTTGATTGCCATTTTCAAGTAAAACAGAAGAAAATTGTAGGTCCCATGGGGTGTGAGTAAGGTTTAGAAGGGGGGGTTGAATAAAATTTACCAACTTTTCGATTTTAGTCCTTTTAAAATATCACAGAGTTAAATACACAGCTAAGTCTTTGAGGGACAACTAAGTTAGTCAACCAGCAGAGTTAGCCACTCAACAGACTCGATTGACCTATTGATAGAATAACTCAGTTGTTTGGTCTAAACCTTAACTTGGTTGTGATGAAATTTTCAGCGGAAGACTTAACACCCTTGAATTTGGTTTGAGTTTGTTTTAACACTTGGTTTTACCACTTTATTAATTATCAGTTGGATAGCAAATTATCAGCAGATATAAAATCATATGCAGAAAGTAAATGCTGAAATATAAATGACACAATAATTTTTATAGAGGTTCGAAGATGGGGTAATTCTTCTACTCCTCTCTTCTCCAACTCCTGGAGGAATCCACTAAGTATTGATCAGAGTACAAAGTGGTTATCGGTCCGGATACAAGTCTTGATCACACAAAGTGACTTGTTCCTTTGGGACTCGATCGAGATGTCTTGATCACACACCGGCTTCTTTGTCCGGACTCGGCTTCTTCACGGGCGGGCTACTGCTTGCTACTTGACTCACTTGCTCAAGCATCTTGGATTTGATCACGAAGCCCTCCAATAACTTGAGACTGGTTCGACCTTGAACCTTTCTACAATCCTCCTTGGAATGTAGACCCCTTTTGATTCTTCAAAAGTTTCCTCTTCAACAGATTGAAGTTGTCTCTCCTTCACAGGTTGGTGTTGGGTCGATTTCCTTCGAGATGTAGGCTTGAGGATTTTGCTTGAATAACTTGAGAATATTTTGCAGGTTACAGTTCGAGTAATAGCTTGAATGTTCGTGGTTTAGGTTGTCAAGGTAACCTTTTCTCAAAGTGATTCCTCAGCCTTTTATAGTGAACTTTCAAAAATCTGCCCGTTGAAGAGATAGGCTGATTTTCAAAAGTCACTTGTGTTCGTTGGCTTGTCTTGTTGCAGTCCTTGATGTTGACATTTCCTCGTATTAAATGTCTTGCAGCTTTCCAGGTTCTGACACAAGGTGCAGTGCTTCCCATTGGTTTATTCCTTTTGCACGCTTCTGGGACTGAGCACTTTAAGACATGGCAGCATGGAAGTATTACTTGTTTAGGTAATATTCTTGACTTCTGTGGAACGGATTCTTTTCAGTTGACTCCTCTTTGCAACTGCCTTTTCCCCAGGTGACTTGAGTCTGCTCCAATGATTGAAAGACTCATCTGTCACTTCAACTTGACTTGGCTTCTTGAGTTGACTTGACTGACACTTCACACAGTTGTATCTTAGCAAGATACCCTTCAGTCGAGTTCTTGACTTCTCCTCCTTGCCATACTCAATGTCTCACAAATGAGTCTTCATTTTAGCCTTGATTGACTTCTTGTATATCCAGGCATAGGCGACTTGACTCACTCGACAACCCTATCTATTACAATGCAAATTACAAGAAAAATGGGGTGCCAACTTTCTATTCTAAGTTTTACATGGCATTCATCAAAATCTAAGCAATAAATTTCCCAACAATTTCCCCCTTTTTGATGATGCCAAAACTTAAAACATACATACAAAATGTAAATAGCAAAGATACATACAGACAATATAGAAACAGAGAATGTATGCGTAGAATCAATCTTTTTATTGATCATAACATTCTTGTCCTTTACACAGCTGTTTACAAAGTGTATCAGAGCAAACATGGCATTCTATATCTACGCAGAAATATAGAAACTACAGATTCTTTATTCAACGTACAGAAGACTTACATACATATGCATTTACAATAGTAAAATACATTAAGGGGTGGACAACAACACTTCATCGCCTTCGCTGCCTCCTTCTTTCCTCTTCATCTATGTCGTCTTCTGGTTTCTTTCTCTTCTTTTCTTCTTCAGCTGCTTTCTTTTTCTCGTAGGCTCTTATGGCAGCTTCGTCTTTTCTCTTTCTTTCTTGCCTCCGTTGACTCTCTTTCCCACAACTGATCTTGTCTCTTATTTTCTTCTTCAATCCTTTTGACATAGTCAGCATTCTTCCTCGCCACTTCAAGATTTGCTATGGCATCAAATCCAGCCCAATAGATCCCTCCTTTCTTCCCTGGATCTATGTATTCGATGTTTTTGGGTAGAGGTCTGGTCCGAGACCTCTTCCTCCACTTGCTTCTACCTCTTCCTCTGGGTGTGTATTGTCTTGGGGCCTTCTTCTTTTCAAGAGTGACCAGCAGAGTGATCGCTAGAGTCTCTTTGCTGTCGTCGCTTTCTTCGCACGACTTGAGGCCTTTTTCCCAATACAAGTCCCGTGCTTGGGCCATGGACATGCCTTCGAAGTATCCTTCGGATTCGCGTGTTTTGAATTCATCAACTGATCTTGGCTCATTTCCGACGTCTGAAATGGCATCAGTGTCTCTTCCTGCTGGAATGCCTCCGTATTGTTTTAGTATATCCATCACACGGGCATCCATTTTTCCTTCAACTTCCTTCATCCCTGCTTCTACGATTTTCCTCTTCTCAGACATAGGCACAACAGAGTGTTGGAGCGGCAGAGTCACTGGAAGTTTGCTGATGATGTTAGCTGTGACAACTCCTTGTTGAGGGGTTTCAGCAAACATTAGGGTCATGTCTTTTGAACCTTCCCCCTCAACTGCTTTTCCCTTCTTCTTCTTCTTCTTCTCAACAGTTGTATCTTTCCTCTCTGCGACAACTGTTTCCTTTTCCTTCTCACCAACCGTCCCCTTAACCATCTTTTGGGATTCCTCTTCCCTCTTTTTGGCATCATCAAAGGAGAGAGAAACCCCTGGGAACATACCTGCGAGCATAAAGTCTAGGCGATTGATAGTTGAGTTCTGTTTGGAGTCTTCTGCGGAGTACGCTGTTCGGAATTCTGAGTGGGTGGCTTTGGACTCGGCTGCCACCAGTTTCATTTCAGCCATAAGAAGACTGAATTTGTTATTCATGTTTTCCTCTACGTGCAGAAGTTCTTTCCCCGTGAAATTCTCGTGGCGATTCCATTTCAGTGTTGTGGGAGGCATGCATTCTGTCAATGTTTTCTTGCATCCTCCTCTTCATATCAGCATTATCAGCGCTCCAGATCAACAATTTATTGTACAATGCTTTGAAATATCGGACATGTTCCACACGCATTGTCTGCTGTTGTTGCCACCATTCCCTGATTCTGACCACTATTCCACGCAGACCGGCTGTAAGATTTGCATCTCTGTTATCCATCCGCATATCCAATGAGGCCTGGTGCCTTTCCATCTTCTCAATCTCTGCAAAGATTGCCTTGAAGACTTCTCGAACCTGAGTTGTCACCTCTGTCTCAGCTGGCGGCCAAGCAGCATCAAAATCAAAATTCGCGGGGACGATGGTATTTGTGGGAATGACTGGATCAGGTCTGACATTGTAGCGTCTCTGCTCTCTTGCTGTTTCTTCATCAAGATCAGGTAGCTCCAATGAGAAAGGGAAAGTTTCTTCAAATGCATCATCACGGACATATGGGATATGTTCCACGGTTACTCGTGCCCGTGATGTGCCCGGTTGAGTTGATTCTGCTGCAGCTTGGGAGCCTCACGGGTGGTATTGACCCCTCTGGTTGTATTGACCCGGGCCGAGCCTCACTGTCTTAACAGCTTCTTGATCTCACCGCTTTATCCTTTTGAGTTATTTGTTCTTCTAGGCGTATCGATGCGTCATCGGAAGATGATGAGACTTGAAGGGGTGGCTCATCATCAAAATTGAACGTTTGACGAGTAGCCTTGAGGTCCGACTTACTCGTACTTGGAAGAACATCCTCAGCTGAGTCTTTTGGATTAGCAACAGGGGAGGACTCAGCTTCATCTTCTCCTTCAGATCCCAGAAAGGTTATGTCAGGGTTGTCTTGGGAATCATGAAGGGCACTTATCTCCTTCTCAGAATCATCAATGTGGACAGGAGGGATGTTCTGTGTTTCTGCTTCTTTACCTCGGGAAGTTTCAACCTCCCGTAGGCCTTCATTACCTCCTGCAGTCTCAACTGCAGCAAGGCCTTGGACATTCCCTTCGGCTGCACTCACTTTGTCTTAGGGTCTTCCACGGTGGCATCCACCGAGTCTCAACTCCGTGGATTGCACTTTCAGTGCCCAGAGTGTTAACTCCGGGGGCAGAACCATCATGTGCCTCGACTGCATCAGCAGCGTCCTCAGCTTGCAGAGCACTTGGCACTTTAGCTGAGACAGACTCATCTGCCCGAGCTTCGTCGGTGACAACCTGCTGTGTTTCTTTCTCTTGTTCCTTCTCCACTTTGCCTCCTAGATTCATGGTGGAGTCATCTATAGCATCTTCCGACCTAGCTGCAGTGGAGGAGTTTCCCCTCGGTGGCACACCGGTGAGTGACTTGTGATGGGGTCACTCTTCTCCCGGACTCCACTGTGTCCTTTGAGTGTTCAGCCGTGGGGGCAGGTGGTAAGACACCTTCAACAGGGGTTGGCTCGACTTGGGTCCCCAAGTTCCCAGTTTCATTGCCAATTCCCCTAGATCCATCTTTTGAGTGAGCTGGGGAAGTGGTTGCAGCAATAATAGTGGCAATCTGTTGTGCCACTCCCAATGGATCAATCTCCAGCTGAGATTTGGAAGACTCTCCAGGTCCTTCCGTCAGCTGTTGCTCATGCATCATCCTGGATTCCCGTATGGCTTGCTGCATTTCCAACTCCTCTGTAGCAGCAGCTGGGTCCAAGTCCTCGTCACTTTCTGAGAGTACGTCAAGATGAGGATGAGTATGATCAGTGGTCCCAGTGAGAGGACAAACACTGGCTTTCTCACAAGCATTTGCTTCCTCTGCTACTCTAGCTTGTTTGTTCTCCTTCCAAATTTGCAGCATATTAATACAGTTATCCTCATCAAGGGCTTGCAGCACTGTATCAACTTCAAGGAACCTGAAGAGTTCCTCTCCCTCATCAATAAACTCGGTGTTCAAACCGCACCTAGAGTGACTCAACTTCCATTTTCTCCATTCCCGCAGACGATTTTGGATGTCTGGATACAGTGGAGAGTACATAATTACATCATCATCATCATCTCCCTGTTGCCGTCCTTCTTTTTCAAGAATGGAAGGCAACATACTCTGCTGCTCAACTCCTTCAAAGAAGATCGGGGCGGTGGAGACACGATCTGTCGGCCAGGGGATACTGCTGTCTCCGCTGCTTCTTGTTCCTCATCTGTTCTGTCCACTGCTGGGTCTTCGACTTGCTTTTGTTGATCGGCCTCAGCAGACTTGGCTGTTTCATCAATAATTTAAAGACTACACTTCTTGGCCGATCTCGAGATCTTTTCCAGCTGAGTGGCAGACTCAGTTGTCTTCTCAAGCTCTGAACGCCTGGTAAGTCTTCTCCTTCTCTTCGTTTTCACCAGAGGAATGTCTGGTTCTACTTCTTCTGGTTCCTCGAAGGTAAAGGCCTTTGGGGTTGCCTTAGAGGCAGCTGTCTTTCTCGCCTTGGCAGTCCTCATCTTCTTCATTCCTGGAGAAGGTACTAAGGATTCCTTCTCCACCGCGGCTACGAGGCGGGGAGACACGGCTGCGGCCTTGGTGACTCCAGCAGGGCAGTGCGGTTTTCTTCTTTCTTTGCTAGGGCAACAATCTTCTTTCGATTGCGAGGCGACTTTCTTCTTGGGAGGGGAGGCAACAGTTGTTTCCTCAGGGTCAGCTGATTTCCCTTCACTGGTGTCCGCCCGCTTGGCGTAAGCTCTCTTCTGGGCTCCAGACAAGTTAGCCCAAAACATCTTCTTGTTGACATGGAATGATTTGCCATGTCGAAGGGGAACACCCTTCACCTCCATCAAGTGGCCAATTACAATGCCATATCCCATAGATCCTCCAAAAGATCCATCCTCTTTGAAGGATTTATTCGCAACATTTTGGCGAGTTTGTTGTAGATGAATTACGCCGATTGATTGACCTTCTTTCCATGATCGCAAACTTGATGACGACGGCAGTTGGTCTTGGACAACCGATTGAAGCTTCCAAACTTGATGTCTACACATTTGGCAACGATATCCAATAGTTTATGATAATCTTCTTTCGAAAACTTGTACTCTTTGTGTAGACAACTTTTGCGGACACTCTGGTTTGGCCACTTCCTTCCATGCAACGACCAAATCAACGCCGCTTCATATATCTCGGCATGCCTTCCGGCGGCGATGAAACATGATGCTCCACAAGGTCCTTTGATGATCGTTATGTCCTTGCGGTGGACGGAGGACTTAATTCCTTCGTCCTGCACCTCGGCATTCACGTAGAACTGGGCGACCTCTTCTACATACGTCATAGGATATTCCAGTGTGAGAAAGGGTTTTAGCCCGGATTTCTCAATCTTGTCAGCTATCTTCTTTATAAGGGTTTCATCGGAACCCTGCTTTATCATTCTGTCAAAATCCGCGGTTGATCCGGTGTGGATTTGCTTTGCTAACTTAGCAAAATCGTGTGCTGGTGCCATTTCAGTGATTTTTACCGAACGAAACTAAACGAGCTTGCTTTGAGGATTGGTAGGGTTTTGAGAGAAAAAATGTTTCTTTGCTTTGGAGAGATGAACAGTTTTAGAGTAATGTGAGAGAGAGAAAACTGAACGATTGAGTATATAAGGGGTATGAAAGGACGTGTTTTAGGTTTTTGAAATTTGATCAAGATCAACGGCTCAGATTTAGCACGTCTCATTTGCATTTAATTTGTCTCATTTAATGCGGCAGCATTTATATCCAATCATAGGCTTTACTGTGCAGCCTTTGACTGTACCCGTCATTATTACGCTGACGTCATCCTTAAAAACATTACCGCTCATTAAAAACGACTATGTTTTTGTCACTTAGCTCATAAATGACTCAGCTCACTCATTAGCTGACTCAACTCTTCTTTTCTCTATTCACATAGGGACTCAAATTTGTCCAACTAACTCGATCACGGTGACTTTCCGATCTGGTGATTCACTTGGTTGATTTATGAGATATGCTCTGTTTTCATCTTTTCAAATTTCATCTCTTCTCATTGGGTCTTCCGAGTGTTAACTCACCTCATTTAACCCTAGCTCATGCTTAAGCTCTTCAAATCTTGATTCACATAAGGGCTTTTGTGAATATGTCACCTAACTTGTTTATCGGTTGAGATGTATTCAAGGTGATGTCTTTCTTTTCAACATGATCTCTTATGAAATCATATCGACATCAATGTGCTTTGTTCTTGAATGCAACACAGGATTTTGAGTGATTGGAATAGCACTTGTGTTATCACACATAATTGGTATCTCTTTTTCTTCAACATCAAAACCTCTCAGCTGTTGTCTCATCCATAAGACTTGGGCACAACAAATGCCATGCCTATGTACTCGGCCACTTGTGGATGTGACTATTGAGTTTTGCTTCTTGCTAAACCAGGAAACCAATCTGTTTCCAAGCATTTGACATGTACACGAAGTACTCTTCTGTCAACTCTACATCCAAAGATAATCGAGTCGAGTAACCAATTAGTTTGAATCCACCTTCCTTTGGATACCATAAGCCGACTTCCTAGCATCCCTTCAAATATCTTAGGATTCTCTTAGTCTGCAGATCATATGACTTTCCTTTGGAGCAAATTGGAATCTTGCACATACACCTCTTTGCAAAGGTGATGTCGGCCTGCTTCTTTGTTAGATAGAAGCAGTGATCCAATAAGTGCTCGTATCTTGTTTGATCCACAGCCTTGCCATCTGCATCCATATCCATCTTGACTGATGTATTCATTGGTATTTTCACAGAAGACTTCTCTTCCATACCAAATTTCTTCATTAAATCTCTGGTATACTTTGTTTGACTTATGAAGGTTCCATCCTTCAGCTGTTTAACTTGAAGTCCTAGAAAGAATGTCAGCTCTCCCATCATGCTCATTTCAAATTTGCTTGCATGAGGTTTGAGAACTTATCACACAGTTCTTTGTTTGTGGATCCTAAAATAATGTCATCCACATATATTTGAACAAGTAGTATACTCTCTCCATCTTGAATTATGAAGAGTGTTTTGTCCACTTTGCCTTTTGGTGAATCCATTATCTGTTAGAAATTGAGATAATGTATCATACCATGCTCTAGGTGCTTGTTTCAATCCATATAGAGCTTTCTTGAGCTTGTACACCTTATCTCCAAGAATCTTCTACTCAAATCCTGGAGGTTGTTCAACATATACTTCTTCTTCCACCAATCCATTTAGGAATGCACTCTTCACATCCATTTGATATACAGTGAAGTTCTTGTGTGCAGCATAAGCAAGAAACATCCTTATTGCTTCTAATCTTGCAACAGGAGCAAAGGTTTCATCAAAATCTATTCCTTCTTCTTGGCAATACCCTTTGGCTACCAATCTTGCTTTGTTTCTTACCACAGAACCTTCATCATTCATCTTGTTTCTGAAAACTCATTTTGTGCCAATAACATTTTGATGGGTTGGTCTTTGTACTAATTCCCGTACTTTGTTTCTTTCAAACTAATTTAGCTCTTCTTGCATGGCTTGAATCCAATGTGTGTCATCCAATGCTTGGGACACATATTTTGGCTCTATTTAGGAAATAAAACAAGTGAACATTGCTTCTTGTTGAGCTCTGGATCTGGTTCTTACACCATCTCTTACATCTCCAATGACTAGCTCTGGTGGATGGTCTCTCAGCCATCTCACATCAGGTTGGAGTAAGTCACCGGGTTCGATCGTCTTGCGTGTTTGTGTTGTCTTGAGCAGCTCTCTCATTATCGCTTAGCTGCAGATTTTCCAGTTGTCTTTGAGATTCAGCTATCTCATTTTCATCTTGATTTATTACTCCAGCTTCAACTTCAACATAGGGACTCTTTTGCAAAGTTGGCTGATTTAGCTTATCAGCTAACTCTTCAATGTCTTCTCCATTTACATTAGGTTCATCAAAAACCACATGGATAGACTCTTCTGTGACCATAGTCCTCTTGTTCAGCACTCTATAGGCTTTACTTTTAGCTGAGTATCCCAAAAAGATACATTCATCAGCTTTAGCATCAAAAGCCTTCAGATTATCCTTTACATTGTTGTGGATGAAGCATTTACATCCAAATATTCTAAAATATGCAACATTTGGATTTTTCCCTGTCCAAATCTCATAGGGAGTCTTTGTCAGCTGTCTATTTATCAAGCAACTATTTTGAGTATAACATGCAGTATTGATAGCTTCAGCCCAAAATCTTTTAGGCAACCCTGCTTCAGCTAACATGGTCCTTGCAGCTTCCTTGAGAGTTATGTTCCTTCTTTCGCTACTCCATTCTGCTGTGGAGTCCTTGCTGCAGATAGTTCATGAGCAATACCATTTTCAACACAATACTGAGTTATTATTCCATTGACAAACTCAATTCCTCTATCAGATCTTATCTTTATAATGGTTTGACTCTTCTCATTTTGAACTCCTTTCATCAGCTGAGATAACTTCTGCAACGTTTCCTTCTTTTTACACATGAAGATTGTCCATGTATATCTTGAATAATCATCCACCACTACTAGAGTGTACTTCTTTCCACTTATGCTAGCTGGCTCAACTGGACCAAATAAGTCCATATGCAATAGATGCAATATCCTTGTTGAAGATGGACTTGACTTCTCTTTGAATGATGATTTTATCTGCCTTCCCATCTGGCATGCATCACAAACACTTTCCTTCTTGTACACTGAGTCTGGAAGTCCTTCTACAAGATTACTCCTTGCAAGCTTGTTGATTGTCTTGAAATTCAGGTGACTCAGCTTCTTGTGCCACAGCCAACTTGATTCGGTTGTACTCTTTGCTATCAAACAAGTGCTTGGTGTGGCAGTCGACCAATCTACCACATACATGTTCTTTTGTCTAGATCCTTGCAACACTACTTCATTTGATTCAGTGTCTTTGATTTGGCACACTCCCATACTGAATCCAACATTATGGCCCTTGTCACAGAGTTGACTGATGCTTAACAAGTTGAAATTGAGGCCTTCAGCATATGCAACATCTGTGATTTCTAATCCATTTTTCTTGATGGATCATGTGCCTCTTATTTCCCTGGAGCTTTATGTCCTCCAAATAAAACTTTTGCACCTCTAATCTCCTTGAATTTTGACAGATTTTTCTTGTTTCCTGTCATATGTCTGGAACAGCCACTATCCATGTACCAGGTTCCTTGGCACTCATCTGTTCCTTGAACCCGCAATCAAGGAAATTAGTTTTTAGGTACCCATACTTGTGCAGGTCCCGAGGGGTTAATCTTTGTAAGATGAACCTACCAACCTATAGCCAAATGGTCTGGCTCTAAGAGGTTGCCATCTATATGTGCCATAATCATAATTCACTTTGGCAAATTTCTTGGGGGCTTTAGGTTCATACAACTGTCTCTTTTGTCTGTATGTCTCTGTGTGTGTTTTAGCAATTGCCTTCTTTGGGTAGTTGTGATATCTCTGAATGTAGTGCTTGGGTGCATATGTGTGCGGATAATAGCTCTTTTACCTTTGGAATGACCTTTGCTGAGTTCTAGGCCTTTGCCATTTAGGCTTGTATATCATAGGTCTTTGCTGATATTTTACATTATTCCAATCGGCTTGACTTGGGTAGTTTCTACCATTCCCATCATTTGTGTTCCTTTGATAGAACTTAAGGGGATTTTGGTAGCTCTGTTTTTCTTCACAGAGTACTTCTGTTTGGAGTTCTTTGAGGAACTCTGTTTGGATTTCTTCTCGATTGTCCTCTCGGATACTCAATTGGGTCGTTTTTTCCTTTTCCTTTATATCCATGGCCAGTTTGTTTGTGATTGTGCTTTGGAATGAATGTGTGTGCAACATTTGGTGTCTTGGATTTTGAGATGTTTCATTACTTGAAGATCCTTTTTCCAAGATCACTCTTGGAGTTTGACTATGCACAAAGGAATTGAATCCTATGTATGTCTTGTCTCCACATTCGTTTTGGTTCATGATAAGGTCATCCAATGATTTAGATGCCTTTGTGAATGAAGCAATCACATTTTTGAGATCATTTTCTCTCTTTTCTATAAGCGCTATCTCTGCTATTAGTTTAACATTCTCGGCCTTGACTCTTTGTTCTTATCGGCTATGTGACTTAGAGTACTCGGCTCCTTAGTCAATTTGTGAGTTTTAACTTTTGAGTGGGCTGTTTTCCTCATTTAATATTTTGTGTGAGGATTTAATGTGATCAAAGTCTTTCATCATTTTGCCTAATGAATCATAAACATCAGTGGGTGATGAAGTGTGTGTGTCACAATCACTATCACTAGAATCTGAGTGAGATGAGTTAGAGTGTACCTCATCTTCTTGGTCAGGTTGATCTTGTTCTTTATCCATTAGACAAATCATAGCTTCTTCTTCAGAATCACTTGAGTAGTCAGCTTCACTACTCTCTGAGTCTGATGTATCCTTTGACTTAGTTGTTTCAGCAGTTTCAGCAGCCAACATTGCTCTTTTCTTTTCTTGTCTTCTATATGGACAGTCAATAACAAAGTGTCCTGGTTGTCTGCAATTCCAACACAGGTTTTCAACTTTCTGATCAGCTCTCTCGTTTCTTGGGTTGTCAGGTCTTTGATATTCGACCTTTTGATATTCAAATCTCTTTGGTGGCCTATCTTCCCTCGACTTGGAGGGAGCTGAATGTCTTCTAGAGGATTCACCTTTGTTTCTTTTATAGTTCTTGTTAAAGTACTTGTTGAATCTTTTGACCATCAAGGCAATTTTCTCCTGGTCAATGGCTTCCTTGACCTCAGCTCTCTTCCCATCCTTGACTATAAGTGCAGCTTTGTTTTGGGTACAAATTTGTCTCCTCTTGATCTTTTCTTCTCAGCTCAAATTCATAAGCTTTGAGGTCTGAGAATAGTTCATGATTGCATGTTTTTATAGGTCCATCGAGTGCCTTAGAGCCATGGTCTTCATTTCCCACTTTCGGTGAGGCTCCTTAGTATCTTCATGCACATTTCCTTTTGTGTGTATTCCTTTCCAAGTGCTGAGAGCTCATTTATAATTTCAGTGAATCTAGCATCCAGCTGATCCATTGTCACACCTGCAAGCATTTTAATATTTTCAAATTTTTGAACAACAACAGATAATTTGTTCTCCTTAATTTGCTCAGATCCTTCATAAATTAAAGTTAGTTTATCCCAGATACCTTTGGCTGTCTTGCAAGATTTGACTTTGTTGAACATAGCTTTGTCCAAAGTCTTCTAAAGTATATCCTTGGCCACATTATCTAGGTTGTATCTTTTTCTGTCATCATTTGTCCATTCAGCTCTTGGTTTGTCAACCATAGTTGGTCTTGGAGGAGCAGCCTCCTCCCCTTCAGCTGCAGCAGCTCTCCTTGCAGTTGTGTTCACCTTCATTATTTGCAGTGGCCCATCCTCTATCACTATCCACATCTCATCATGTAAGGCTGATAGATGAGCATGCATACGTATTTTCCAGTCATCAAATTCCTCAATGGTGAACATAGGGATGCGTGTT
Organism: Rehmannia glutinosa; assembly: GCA_016081115.2. Classification (NCBI taxonomy): domain Eukaryota; kingdom Viridiplantae; phylum Streptophyta; class Magnoliopsida; order Lamiales; family Orobanchaceae; genus Rehmannia; species Rehmannia glutinosa. The sequence continues at coordinate 60,022,792 of CM071924.1, read as the reverse complement.
AAATTTTCTTCCATGATAATAACTTTGTTGTTTTAAAAATGGCTTTTGAAAGAACAAATGTTAAAGACTTCTTTGAAAGATTGGAGATCTAGTTCAGTAACTAGTGCGGAAGGTTCAATGAACCACCCGCTCTGATACCACTTGTAGGTCCCAAGGGGTGTGAGTAAGGTTCAGAAGGGGGGGTTGAATAAACCTTACCAACTTTTTGATTTTAGTCCTTTTAAAATATCACAGAGTTAAATACACAGCTAAGTCCTTGAGGGACAGCTAAGTTAGTCAACCAGCAGAGTTAGACACTCAACAGACTCGATTGAGTTGTTGATAGAATAACTCAGCTGTTTGTTCTAAACCTTAACTTGGTTGTGATGAAATTTTCAGCGGAAGACTTAACACCCTTGAATTTGGTTTAAGTTTGTTTTAACACTTGGTTTTAGCACTTTATTAATTATCAGTTGGATAGCAAATTATCAGCATATATAAAATGATATGCATAAAGTAAATGCTGAAATATAAATGACACAATAATTTTTATAGAGGTTCGAAGATGGGGTAATTCTTCTACTCCTCTCTTCTCCAACTCCTGGAGGAATCCACTAAGTATTGATCGAGTACAAAGTGGTTATCAATCCGGATACAAGTCTTGATCACACAGGTGACTTGATCCTTTGGGACTCGATCAGGAGATGCCTTGATCACACAAATTGGCTTCTCGTCCGACTCGACTTCTTCACAGGCGGCTACCTTGCTACTTGACTCACTTGCTCAAGCTTCTTGGATTTGATCACGAAGCCCTCCAATAACTTGAGACTGTTCGACCTTGAACCTTTCTACAATCCTCCTTGGAATGTAGACCCCTTTTGATTCTTCAAAAGTTTCCTCTTCAACAGATTAAGTTGTCTCTCCTTCACGAGGTTGGTGTTGGGTCGATTTCCTTGAGATGTAGGCTTGAGGATTTTGCTTGAATAACTTGAGAATATTTTGCGGTTACTGATTCGAGTAATAGCTTGAATGTTCGTGGTTTTAGGTTGTCAAGGTAACCTTTTCTCAAAGTGATTCCTCAGCCTTTTATAGTGAACTTTCAAAAATCTGCCCGTTGAAGAGATAGGCTTATTTTCAAAAGTCACTTGTGTTCGTTGGCTTGTCTTGTTGCAGTCCTTGATGTTGACATTTCCTCGTATTAAATGTCTTGCAACTTTCCGGGTTCGACACAAGGTGCGATCTTCCATTGGTTTATTCCTTTTGCACGCTTAGGGGTGAGCACTTTAAGACATGGCGGCATGGAAGTATTACTTGTTTAGGTAATATTCTTGACTTCTATGCAATGGGTTCTTTTCAGTTGACTCCTCTTTGCAGCTGCCTTTTCCCCAGGTGACTTGAGTCTGCTCCAATGATTGAAAGACTCATCTGTCACTTCAACTTGACTTGGCTTCTTGAGTTGGCTTGACCGACACTTCACACGTTTGTATCTTAGCGAGATACTCCTTGATCGAGTTCTTGACTTCTCCTCCTTGCCATACTCGGTGTTGTCTCACAAATGAGTCTTCATTTTAGCCTTGATTGACTTCTTGTATATCCAGGCATAGGCCGACTTGACTAAGCTCAAATGCAGCCCTATCTATTACAATACAAATTACAAGAAAATAGGGTGCCAACTTTCTATTCTAAGTTTTACATAGCATTCATCAAAATCTAAGCAATAAATTTCCCAACAAAAACTATTTTCTTATTGAATTTCTTTTGATAATGTTGTGGAAAGACTTGGTATTCCTGTCACTCTGGTTAAGAAACTTACATTTTGCTTTTTGTGACAGAAAAGATCTTTCAGCTTTAGCCAAGAATGATTATTTGATTTGAATATCTTAACAGATTCAAGAAGGGTGGGGTTCTTAGGGTCAATATGGAGTAGTTCTTGGTTGCTTTTAAGGGCCAACTTCACAGATTTAACTCTGGAAGAAATGTGACTGAAATAGAGGTTATTAAGCTTTTTAAGGGCAGGCTTAAGGGACTTAAGCTTTTTACACAATATGAATAGAGCTTTACCCCAAATAGAATAATTCTAGGAAGTTGGAACAATTTGAAGAAAATATGGGTGCAGTGACCACATGTTAAAGTACTTAAAAGCTTTTGAGAGAACAATGTTTTACTCGAAAAAGGTGACAATAATAGGAGAGTGATCTGAAATACTCCCAGGGACTGGGATATCTGAACATCTCGATTAGAGTTAGACCAGGCAGAGTTAATGAGAGCTCTATCAAGTCTATACCACATAGTATTATTAGTCCAAGTGAAGAAGCATCCAGTAGAAAAAACTTCACTCAGGCCAAGACAGGAACAAGTATCATGAAATTCTTCAACTGATTTACTAGTAAAAGGTGCACCATTTAATTTCTCGTCAGGGGATTTTATACTGTTAAAATCTCCAAGAAGGAGTCAGGGGGTAGAGATATTTTGACCAATATCTAGCATTTTATCCCACAGTAACCTTCTTTCACCACAATATTTAAACCATAGATAAAGGAAGCAAAAATTGAGTTTTGAGAAATTTTTCACTTAACAAAACACTGGACCATTTGGGAGGAAAAATCCAAAGCTTGTAACTCAACTGTACTAGGGTTCCACAAAATCAAAATTCTGCCATTTTTTATTAACTGGAAATTATTAACAGCAAGCCAACCTGTAGTACCCGATATATTAATTTTTTATTATTATTTATTATTTTCTGTTATTAATTACTTTACCATTTTTCCTAATAATAATAATAAAGATATTATATATTATAATAAGTTAACTAATATGTTATTTTTTTATATATTTTAAAAATAAGAAAAAGGGGGGACTAGATGGATAAGCATAAATCCCCAAAATCTCTGCTTTTTCCTAAACCCACTACTAGTAACCTCCTACTCCCTATATCACACGTTCCTTTAGCTATTAGAAGAGGAGGAAAAAAACAAAAAACTTACTACCTTATTTTCTTATTCCTCCGCACACAACCGAGAGAAAGGACCGAGAAAACAAAAATCTTGTGCATTCTCTCATCCCAACCCGAACACAATATTCAGTAAGTTATTTTTTTTAAAACACCATGGTCACAGTTAATTTTATTACTAGTAAATAGAAGGAAGAAGAAGTAATGCTTGTCTGGGTTAACACAAATGTGTAGCAGATTGTCGGTATGCATAATTCGACGTGTGTGGGCATGCGTGTTCATGCGAAATAGTGTGTTGGGTTCTTGGTTTTTGTTTTTGTTTTACGAGGTGGGTCACGAAAAATCGCTTGTCGGGGATAAGTCGGTTCTTTGCCGGCGTAGTAAGGAAAAAGTTGACAAGTTTTGGAGATTCGAAAGGGCGGTGTAATTATATATGTGTGTGTGTTGTGTTGGTGTGTGTATGTGTGTGTTCATATATACTTGTGTGTACTGTGTTGGTGTGTGTGTTTATAAGTATATTTGTGTGTGCGTGTGTGATGTGTTGGGTGTGTGTGTTCATATGTATTTAATGTGTGTGTGTGAGTAAGAGAGTTATTTCCGCAAGAGTGAAGAACTTCGACTATCATCGGTCGGAGTGGAGGAAAAGGGGTTGACGGGTTGATGAAATGGGTTTTCAAATATGAAGTCAGAGTTTGAGGCCAGGGACTCTCTTTTGGAAATTTAGTAGGAGTTTGGTCTAGGTTGCAATTTTAGACTTTTCATTTGAGTCCATTAACTTTCTATTGAGCCTTAAACCCCAATCAAAGTTTCTGCCATTTTTCAATTTAACCCTAGGCAGTTTCAGTTTCATCCTTAATATAAATTCATTTTTTCAAAAATTTCATTTCAACCCCCAGCTAATTTCAGTTTGGTCCAAAAATTCAAATTTATTTCTATTTTCTTTCAATTTAGCCACGAAACTTATATTTTTGGCTAAAGTTCACCTATTAGGAGCCCTAGCTTATTTCATAAGCACTTGTATCTTGAATTAGAATTGGAACTTATTTTCAATAACTTAATTTTACCAATATTTATTGTAGGTGACGAAGAACTAGATGTTTAGGCTTTCTTACTCCAAGTGTCGTACAACTATCAACTGTACATGAGGTAGGGTTTTTCTTTACACTTTTTAAGTGCAAAGTTTAATTGTCTTTATTAAATATGTACATGTATAATTATATGAATTTTATGTTGGACAATGTGATTATCATTGTTGAACTTGATGTGCATATTATATGTGAAGAATTTATGTTTATTTATGTGAAATGGCAAAGTAGGCTTGACCAATGACAAAGTATATATGTGGTTTTGACCAAAGGAAAAATAGGCTTCGACCAATGGCAAAGTATATGTGTGGCTTGACCAATGGCAAAGTATATGTGTGGCTTGACCAATGGCAAAGTATATGTATGGCTTGACCATGGCAAAGTAGGCTTGACCAATGGCAAAGTATATGTGTGGCTTGCCAATGGCAAAGTATATGTATGGCTTGACGAATGGCAAAGTATATGTATGGCTTGACGATGGCAAAGTATATATGATGGCTTCGCCAAATGGCAAAGTATATGTGCTTAAATTTGTTAAATTATGCTAGTATATATTTAATTTGGACGGTTAGGATCCCTACTGAGTATGTGTTACTCACCCCCTATTACTAATTTTTCATATTATCCGGATGGGTGCGGAGCCGATGAAGAGGAAGCCAATGGAAATTTTTCCATCTATTAGTATTCGCATGTTAGGGAGAAATATAGTTTATGTTATCTTTATTTTCAATTAGCGACTTTAGTTATTCTAATTTCTATGAAACGATAAAAGTTGTCTTTTTCATTCTTTAATGCGATGGATTTTTGGATTTCTCGTTTATATTCAACCCATTTCAATTTATGCTTCGGATGTAGTAGATATTTGTTTTAATAAAATGGTGATATAATAAAATGTAGTTTTTATATTTTAGTAACGCTAAAAATCACATTTCAAAAACTAGGGCGTTACGATGTTGTATCGAGCGGTCTACCTTCATGTAGACTTGTAATATCTTTATCTTAAAAAAATGGCTATCCCTTCACCGAAATTTGCATCCAATCGGGTAATATTTACTTATCGTTTCAATATATGAAATCTCGAGGATGTACAATGTGTTATGAAGTTACTTGAAAAATGTGATTATTTATCATAAATATTACCTACGTGATAAATTTATTTTCATGCTTCACAAATATTTACCTGCTTAGCGTGTTAGAAAGATCTCTATAAGTGGCGAATCATGATGAGCTATACGAAAAAAAAATACTAAGCATTATGTTGTATTATAGATCATGGCTCCACGAAGGATGGATCAAATCTGTCACTTAATTCAAACCAAGGCCAAGGAGATGCGGCAAAAATATCTGAATAATCTTGTTACCTTACTACGAGAGTTACCCCAGCGAGCGTCGTACCACCCGCACCGGGCCACCCAACTTGTGGAAATGAGGAAGCACACATTATGGAACAATTCCGAGGTTTAGACCACAAACCTTTAATGGACCGATGGGTCATTTGCGATTAAGGAGTGGCTACGAGCAATGAAAATAATATTTGCATGTACTACTTGCAGCGATGCGCAATGAATCTCGGCGCCACCTTCCGATTGACGGAAGATACGGACCACTTTGGTGGGAGGCTTTCCCTCACTCAAAGACGGATGAGCAACTACATGGCATGACCTGGACTAACTTTAAACATGAGGTCATGCAATAGTATTTTCCATAGTCATATAGACATCGGAAGGAGATGGAGTTCCTAGAGTTGAAACAGGGTAAAATGACGGTCATCGAAATACGAACGTAAATTCAATCAATTGGCAAGGTTTGTCACCCACTTGGTAGACACGGATGAAAAGAGAACAAGGTAGTTACGGAGGAGTCTCCGTCCGAGAGATAGGTTGTGTGTTAGGCTGTTTGGAAACGACGACTTATGTTGAGCTGCTTTTGCGAGCTCAAGAAGTGGCCTCGTGTTTGAGGTTGGACTATCCTATCCAGAAAACAGACAATGCTCCAAGAAAGAGGAAATGGAATGGTTTGAATTGGGGATGTCAACAGGGCGGGGTGGGGGCGGGAGAGCAATCCCCATCCCCGTCCCCGCATTTGCGGGAATCCCCCCCCTGAGATAATGGGAAATATTGCTCTCCATCCCCGCCCCAGGATCCTTGTTAATTTGATTTTTTCTTCAGAAAAATTAATATTTGTTAATATTTTATAAATATTTTTAAAAAATGTAAATTATAAAAAAAAATCCTAGTAGCACTAACAACAGGTTTTTTCATAATAATGCAAATTACATAAAATATCCATAAAATACTAAACAGTAGGTGTTACAAAAAAATGCAAATTACAAAAAAAAAAAAAAAAAACTAGTAGTGACCAAAAGTGCTATAAAGGTTTTTCATAATATCCATAAAATACAAGGGCAATCCTCAAAGCTTTCCCCATATAAATATTAGCCAATATGTACTCCAAACAAACCTTACTTTAGATAAAATACAAGGACAATCCTCAAATGTAACAACACACTATTTAGACAAAAACGTTTGTAAAGAAAACGTTATAGAACCGAGACATTACCATACATCATAACATAACGAGACAATCAACAACAACAGCAATTTGCAAATCTAACATCATTACATCACCATACAAATTAAACAAAGAAAACATTTGCCCATACATCATAACATAAGCGAGGCAGTCAAATACAACCAATATAGCCAACATGTCTTGTCACAACTCCACATTCATTCCTCAGAATTCCCATGCCATCTCTTTTCAACACTTTATAGCAATCTAGAAAAGCAAAAAACAATGATATTTCACAATACAAAAAAGATAAGTAGTAACAAACAATTATTACCTCTTCATCATTATCATCATCAATATCCTCATAAAATGTACAACATCCAGAATGAGCCGCTGCATCACTATCTGAAAAGATAAATTAGTCATTGATGCAATTGAAAATTGAAAGAAACCGCATAATTTGAGTATGTGTGTGTGTGTGTGTATTATTTACATACCTTTTGTTTTGACCATAGCCAATCTTGTGCACACATCGAGCTTCTAGTGTGTCATGATGAAGTCTGTTGCGATGTGGGCTTATAAATCTCCCACTTGTGCTAAATTCCAATTCTGAAGCCACAGTAGAAACAGGAATTGCTAGAACATCTCTAGCAATTAACTGTAAAATAGGATACTTAAGTGCATTCTTCCACCAACTTAATATATCAAAATCAGCCCTCCTTGGTATCACACGCTCCTCCAAATAACAATCTAATTTTGTTCTTATAGTATCATTATCAGAATCAGAAGCAACAAACGCGTCATAATTGCTCATTGGATCTACATCATCAAGACTAGTAACTGATGAATGTGAAGAGCTTGTAGAAAAGTGATTATAACCACCATGTCCACTCATTTTCAATTTGGCTGAGTATTCAACTACCAAAGCATAACAAAGCTCTTGAATTCTTTGGACTTCCTTCTTTGCATCATCATCACCATAAAGAATAGAAAATAATAGTGCAATAATTTAAGCTTATATCTAGGATCCAAAACAGTAGCCAAGCCCATAATACCATAAGTTACAGACTAATACTTGTCAAATTTTTCTAACATTTTTGTTGCCATAGCTTCAATATTAGGATGCCCATAAGTAATCCACCGCCTCAAAGCCATTTTAATTTCACAAATTTTTGGAAAATATATATTGGTAGTTGGGTATTTAGTCCCTGAAAACATCTCAGTCACACTATTGAACAATTTAAGTTTATCACATATTTCTTTAGCCCTTTCCCAATCATCCTCTATTGGAAGTGATTTATAAAGAGGCTCTCGTTGCTTCAATCGACTGAAGACATCTTTATAGCAAATAGAAACATGAAGCATTGCATAGGTGGAGTTCCGCCTAGTCTTACAATCTAATACTAACTTCTTAGTGAATTGGACTTTCAATTGACGAACAGTCTCTGTTGGAAAAATTAGTTTTGTTAAGCCGAAATTCTAAGTGTGGGAACTCGTTAATTTTAGAAACGAGTGGTGCAATTATTTTCACAATACCATATATGGGTGAGTGAGAAATCGATGCACAAATGGTACACTTGGAAAGATATATTTGTGGGAAATGTATCCAACATATGTGGAATGTTGGTAGATTAATCAAATCCGGTGTTTGGTAAGTTGCTTGATTTTATCCGTTAAATAGGCAACTTTGACTCAAATCACCAATTTATGGTAACATGATTGATTGCATCAAATCATTCCTAAACTGATTGAGGCCACAATTGGAAGGTTTGACTTGGCAAAAATCAATCTAAAATAGGAAGGATTTGATTGAGGATTGATGGACATATTTGAGTCCAAATCATTAGGGCTTTCCTTTGGAGGATTCCCTATGATTTCCCTATATATTGGAGCCCCCCTTTCAGTGGTTTTCGTGCAGCATCATCACAATCACAAAAAAAAACTCGTGCATTCACTTTCATGATCTGTCACTCAAAAAATTTGCATTACACCAGAAGTGTTACGTAGAAGTGTGGCATCACCTCGGGCCTCACTTATCTCGATTCGCACGGGTAGAAGGATTTGTGGTGCTCCTATCCTTTACCAAAGTCGTTGTATCTTGGGAGACTCATTGTCTGCAACCGTGAGCATCGTGACGGGGCAACAAGAGTCTTAAAGAAAGAGTTCGCTCGCCTCGACTTGCTTTACTGCTTTCTTTTCGCTTTGTTTGTAATAGACGATTGTTAGTTCAAATCCCCGATGTATCCCTCGATTTTTATTGTATCCCAATAGTCTCTTCAAATCTCTCACCTCTTTTAGGAGTGGATACCCAAAAAGCAACACTAGCACGATTTCGTTCAATACAATCACCAATAATTTCTAAACCATCCTTCACAATAAAATTCAAAATATGAGCACAACATCTTTGCATATGCAACAATGATTATATAAACCTAAAATTAAATATTAATCACAAGTTAAAATGCAATTCAAATGTCTAAAGATAACTAGATTATATAAAGCATTCAAATATATATATATATATATAACTCCGACAATTCAACTTTGGAGCTTCCACGAATCATCAATAAAATGAGTAGAATGGCCATAAATCCTTTCTTTTGATTGCTTGCCGTCCACATGTCTGTTGTGATGGAAATTCTACTTGTATTTCTATCGAGCAACTTCATTTTCTTTGTCCTTTCATATTCATAGATTTTCAATATGTCACTTTTTATTGTATTTTGTGAAACCACTTTGAATAGTGGTGTGAAGAGAACTCACAAACCTTCGAAATCCAAAATGTTCCACCGTATTCAATGGGTACTGTGTAAGATAATCATTGTCGCCATTTCTTTTCTTGCAACTTCTCCATCAAAAGTATAAGTCCCAATAGAAACTTTCCCCTTGGAATCATCACGTCTTCAAAAAGTTTGTTTTATATCTTTGTTCATTTGTCTCAATGGACAAATTTTAAAATGGTCATGCAAATGGCTTGTCCCATTCTTTGTTTCTCCTCGAGTTTTTATTGCAATAGTTGTATATCGCCTTCCATTTATCATCTATTTTTTGTCTCTTGTTACATTGAAATTTTGGGGTAGTGTACAAGAAGCAATGGGGGACGAAACTCAAATTCAGTACAGCTTTCCACCCCCAAACGGACGGGCAATCTGATAGAACGATCCAAATTCTGGAAGACTTGCTGAGAGGATGTGTTTTGGATTTCGATGATAATTGGGAAAAGTACTTGCCACTGGTGGAATTTTCTTATAATAATAGCTTTCAAGCAACTATCGGAATGGCTCCATATGAAGCTTTGTATGGCAGAAAGTGCAGATTTCCTATTTATTGGGACAAAGTCGGTTAAAGGAAAGTATTGGGCCCTGAACTAGTGGAGCAAACAGTTGATATTATCGAAAAAGTCAGAAACAGGAAAAAAATAGCTCAAGACCGACAAAAATCTTATGTTGATCAAAGAAGGAAGGATTTACAATTTGAGGCGGGGATAAAGTCTTTCTAAAAGTTGCGCCAACAAACAGAGTCGTGAGGTTTGGCAAGAGGGGAAAACTCGCTATGAGATTTATTGGACCTATTCCGGATATTAGAACGGGTGGGAGACGCTTATCCGGCACAATGTATTTTCATGTATCTATGTTGAGGAAGTACATCCACGACCCGAATCACGTAATCAATCATGAAGTATTGGAGGTTAACCGGGACATGACTTATGAAGAAAAAGCCAATAGCCGTCCTTGACAAAAAGGTGCATAAGCTGAGAAATAGAGATGTCAACCTAATCAAAGTTCAGTGGAGTAGACACGGCCAAGAAGAAGCAACTTGGGAGCGGGAAGCGGAAGTTCAAGCCAAGTATCTAGAGTTATTCGAACAACGAGATAAGCCAAATTTCGAGGCGAAATTCTTTGTAAGAGGGGAGGATGTAGTACGATATATTAATTTATTTTTTTATTATTTATTATTATTTTACTGTTATTAATTACTTTACCATTTTTTCCTAATAATTATAATAATAAAGATATTTTATATTATCGATTAAGGTAACTAATCTGTTTTTTTTTTATATATTTTAAAAATAAGAAAAAGGGGAACTAGATGGATAAGCATCCCCAAAATCTCTGCTTTTTCCTCAACCCACTACAAGTAACCTCCTACTCCATATATCCCACGTTCCTTTAGCTATTAGAAGAGGAGGACAAAAATAAAAAAATAAAAAAACTTGCTACCCTATTTTCTTATTCCTCCGCACACAACCGAGAGAAGGGGACCGAGAAAATAAAAATCTTGTGCATTCTCTCATCCCAACCCGAACACAATATTCAGTAAGTTATTTTTTTTTAAAACACCATGGTCACAGTTAATTTTATTACCAGTAAATAGAAGGAAGAAGAAGTAAGGCTTGTGTGGGTTGCCATAAATGTGTAGCAGTTGTCGGTATACATAATTCGACGTGTGTGTGCGTGTTCATGCTAAATAGTGTGTTGGGTTCTTGGTTTTTATTTTTTTCTGGGTGGGTCACGAAAAATCTGCTTGTCGGTGATAAGTTGGTCGTAAGTCGGCCGTAGTAAGGAAGAGTTGACGAGTTTCTGATTCGAAAGGGCGGTGTAAATATATATTTGTGTGTGTTGTGTTGGGTGTGTCTGTGTGTGTGTCCATATATACTTGTGTGTGCATGTAGACTGTGTAGGTGTGTGTGTTTATATATATATTTGTGTGTGCGTGTGTGATGTGTTGGGTGTGTGTGTGTTCATAAGTATTTAGTGTGTGTGCGTGAGTAAGAGAATTATTTCAAATGGAGTGAAGAATTTCGACTATCGTCGGCGGAGTGGAGAAAAGGTGTTGTGGTTGATGAAATGGGTTTTCAAATATGAAGTCGAGTTTTGAGGCTAGAGTCTCTCTTTTGGTGCTAGGAATTTTATTGTTTAGATTTTGATGAATGCCATGTAAAACTTAGAATAGAAAGTTGGCTCCCAATTCTTGTTGTAAATTGTATTGTAACAATTAGAGTGACCAAGCCGAGTTAAGTCAGCTACGCCCCAACATGCAAGCTCGGGCAAGACTGAAGGAAGACTACTGTGTGAGACAGTGAGTATGGCAAAGAAGAGTAGACGGGAACTCTCACAGAAGAAGCGGTGAGATACTGGTGAGTGGAGCATCGGTCAAGTCAACTCAAGAAAAAAGCCAAGTCTCAAGTTGAAGTGACAAAGAGTCATCCATGATTGGAAGGCGACTCTAAGTCACCTGGGAAAGCAAGGAAATGCGGTCGGTCAAGTCAAGATAAGCGTAAAAGAACCGTTGCCGAAAATCAAGAGATTTACTTAAACAAGTAATATCTCCATACCACCTTTCTTGGAGTGCTCGATCCCGGAAGCGTGCAAAAGGAATGAACCAATGGGAAGCACTACACCGTGTCGAACTCGAAAAGGTGAAAGAACAATTCATACGAGGAAACGGCAATTCCAAGAAGCGCAACAAGACAAGCCAACGATCGCAAAGTGACTTTCAAAAATTAAGCCTATCTCTTCAACGGGCAAATTTTTGAAAGTTCACTATAAAAGGCCGAGGAATTTATTTGAGGAAAAATGATGCATGAATGACACATACGTGAGATATACAAGCACATCGAGAAAAATGAAACAATCTCAATCCTCAAGCCTACATTACTGAGTACATCAATCAACACTCACCTGTGAAGGAAAGAGAACTTCAACCAGTTGAAGAGGAAACCTTTGAAAACAAGGGGTCTACATTCCGGGAAGGATTGTAGAAAAGTTCAAGGTTGAACTTTGTCTTAAGCTTTTGGAGGGCTTCGTGATCAAATCCAAAGAGCTTAAGCAAGTGAGTAGTAGCAAGGCAAATTGCCTGTGAAGAAGCCGAGTCGTCGGCTTGGTGAGTGATCAAGGCGTCTCAGTCGAGTCCCAAAGGATCAAGTCGGCTGTTGTGATCAAGACTTGTATCGGATCTGTTACCACTTTGTAAACGATCATTACCTAGTGGATTTCTCCGGAGTTGGAGAAGAGAGGAGTAGAAGAATTACCCCATCTTGAACCTCTATAAAAACTTTCTTGTGTCATTTACATTTCAAAGATTTAAATTCTGCACTTTTAATTGCTTATATCTGTGATAAATTTGCTATCCATTTGATAATTTATAAGTACTAAATCAAGCTCTAAAATCTTGCTTAATCAAACTTAAGGGTGTTAAGTCTTCCGCCGAAAATAAAACCACGATTGAGTTAAATTGTAGCCAAAATGAGTTACTCCATCAACGGCTCAAATTTGAGTGCATTGAGAGATTAACTCTCTTGAGTGACTAATTCGATTGTCCATCAAGGACACAAAATGTAGAATTAACTCTGTAGATTTAAAAGGACTAAATCGAAAATTTGGTAAGGTTTATTCAACCCCCCTTCTAAACCTTACACTTACACCCCTTGGGACCTACAAGTGGTATCGGAGCGGTTGGTTCATTGAACCCTCCGCACCGGTTAGTTCTTGAACTAGATCTCCAAACTTTTCAAAGTCTGCTTTAGTACTTAAAATTTCAAAACTCTCCTTTATCATCAAAAGTTATTATCATGGAAGCAAATCGACACGCATCCCTATGTTCACTATTGAAGAATTTGATGATTGGAAAATTCGTATGCGAGCTCATCTATCAAAGATTACATGATGAGATGTGGATAGTGATAGAAGATGGGCCTCTGCAAATATTAAAGGTGAACACGGTTATGCGAAGAGTTGCGGTGAAGGAGAAGAAGATCTTTGCTCCCGGACGGTCATGGTTGAAAAACCAAGAACCGAGTGGACAAATGATGACAGAAAAAGATACAACCTGGACAATGTAGCCAAGGACATTCTTTACAAAACCTTGGATAAAGCGATGTTCAACAAAGTCAAATCTTGCAAAACGGCTAAGGAAATCTGGGACAAGTTGACTTTGATTTGTGAAGGTTCAGAGAAACCATTTATGGGTGAGTGAGAAATCGATGCACAAATGGTACACTTGGAAAGATATATTTGTGGGAAATGTATCCAACATGTGTGGAATGTTGGTAGATTAATCAAATCCGGTGTTTGGTAAGTTGCTTGATTTTATCCGTTAAATATGCAACTTTGACTCAAATCACCAATTTATGGTAACATGATTGATTGCATAAAATTATTCCTAAACCGATTGAGGCCACAATTGGAAGGTTTGACTTGGCAAAAATCAATCTAAAATAGGAAGGATTTGATTGAGGATTGATGGACATATTTGAGTCCAAATCATTAGGGCTTTCCTTTGGAGGATTCCCTATGATTTCCCTATATATTGGAGCCCCCTTTCAAAGTGGTTTTAGTGCGGCATCATCACAATTACAGAAAAAAAACTCGTGCATTCACTTTCATGGTCATTACACTCAAAAATTTGCATTACACCGGAAGTGTTACGTAGAAGTGTGGCATCACCTCGGGCCTCACTTATCTCGATTCACGGGTAGAAGGATTTGTGGTGCTCCTATCCTTTACCAAAGTCGTTGTATCTTGGGAGACTCGTTGTGCAACCGTGAGCATCGTGACGGGGCAACAAGAGTCTTAAAGAAAGAGTTCGCTCGCCTCGACTTGCTTTACTGCTTTCTTTTCGCTTTGTTTGTAATAGACGATTGTTAGTTCAAATCCCCGATGTATCCCTCTCGATTTTTATTGTATCCCAACAGTCTCTTCAAATCTCTCACCTCTTTTAGGAGTGGATACCCAAAAAGCAACACTAGACGATTTCGTTCAATACAATCACCAATAATTTCTAAACCATCCTTCACAATAAAATTCAAAATATGAGCACAACACTGCATATGCAACAATGATTATATAAACCTAAAATTAAATATTAATCACAAGTTAAAATGCAATTCAAATGTCTAAAGATAACTAGATTATATAAAGCATTCAAATATATATATATATATATAACCTGACAATTCAACTTTGGAGCTTCCACGAATCATCAATAAAATGAGTTGTAATGGCCATAAATCCTTTCTTTTGATTGCTTGCCGTCCACATGTCTGTTGTGATGGAAATTCTACTTGTATTTCTATCGAGCAACTTCATTTTCTTTGTCCTTTCATATTCATAGATTTTCAGTATGTCACTTTTTATTGTATTTTGTGAAACCACTTTGAATAGTGGTTGAAGAGAACTCACAAACCTTCGAAATCCAAAATGTTCCACCATATTCAATGGGTACTCGTGTAAGATAATCATTGTCGCCATTTCTTTTCTTGCAACTTCTCCATCAAAAGTATAAGTCCCAATAGAAACTTTCCCCTTGGAATCTGTCCTGGTCTTCAAAAAAGTTTGTTTTATACTGTTCATTTGTCTCAATGGACAAATTTTAAAATGGTCATGCAAATGGCTTGTCCCATTCTTTGTTTCTCCTCTGAGTTTTTTATTGCAATAGTTGTATATCGCCTTCCATTTATCATCTATTTTTTGTCTCTTGTTACATTGAAATTTTGGGGTAGTGTACAAGAAGCAATGGGGGACGAAACTCAAATTCAGTACAGCTTTCCACCCCCAAACGGACGGGCAATCTGATAGAACGATCCAAATTCTGGAAGACTTGCTGAGAGGATGTGTTTTGGATTTCGATGATAATTGGGAAAAGTACTTGCCACTGGTGGAATTTTCTTATAATAATAGCTTTCAAGCAACTATTGGATTGGCTCCATATGAAGCTTTGTATGGCGAAAAGTCACGATTTCCTATTTATTGGGACAAAGTCGGTTAAAGGAAAGTATTGGGCCCGAACTAGTGGAGTAAACAGTTGATATTATCGAAAAAGTCGAAACAGGAAAAAAATAGCTCAAGACCGACAAAATCTTATCTTTGATCAAAGAAGGAAGGATTTACAATTTGAGGCGGGGATAAAGTCTTTCTAAAAGTTGCGCCAACAAACGAGTCGTGAGGTTTGGCAAGAGGGGGAAACTCGCTCCGAGATTTATTGGACCTATTCCGGATATTAGAACGGGTGGGAGACGTAGCTTATCGGCACAATGTATTTCATGTATCTATGTTGAGGAAGTACATCCACGACCGAATCACGTAATCAATCATGAAGTATTGGAGGTTAACCGGGACATGACTTATGAAGAAAAAGCCAATAGCCGTCCTTGACAAAAAGGTGCATAAGCTGAGAAATAGAGATGTCAACCTAATCAAAGTTCGATGAAGTAAACGCGCCAAGAAGAAGCAACTTGGGAGCGGGAAGCGGAAGTTCAAGCCAAGTATCTAGAGTTATTCGAGCAACGAGATAAGCCAAATTTCGAGGGCGAAATTCTTTGTAAGAGGGGGAGGATGTAGTACACGATATATTAATTTATTTTTTTATTATTTATTATTATTTTCTGTTATTAATTACTTTACCATTTTTTCCTAATAATTATAATAATAAAGATATTTTATATTATCGATTAAGGTAACTAATCTATTTTTTTTATATATTTTAAAAATAAGAAAAAGGGAACTAGATAGATAAGCATCCCCAAAATCTCTGCTTTTCCTCAACCCACTACAAGTAACCTCCTACTCCATATATCCCACGTTCTTTTAGCTATTAGAAGAGGAGGACAAAAATAAAAATATAAAAAAACTTGCTACCCTATTTTCTTATTCCTCCGCACACAACGGACCGAGAAAATAAAAATCTTGTGCATTCTCTCATCCCAACCCGAACACAATATTCAGTAAGTTATTTTTTTTTAAAACACCATGGTCACGATTAATTTTATTACTAGTAAATAGAAGAAAGAAGAAGTAATGCTTGTGTGGGTTGCCATAAATGTGTAGCAGTTGTCGGTATACATAATTCGACGTGTGTGTGCGTGCGTGTTCATGCTAAATAGTGTGTTGGGTTCTTGGTTTTTATTTTTTTCTGAGGTGGGTCACGAAAAATCTGCTTGTCGGTGATAAGTCGGTCGTCGCCGGCCGTAGTAAGGAAGAGTTGACGAGTTTTACAGATTCGAAAGGGCGGTGTAAATATATATTTGTGTGTGTTGTGTTGGGTGTGTCTGTGTGTGTGTCCATATATACTTGTGTGTGCATGTAGACTGTAGGTGTGTGTGTTTATATATATATTTGTGTGTGCGTGTGTGATGTGTTGGGTGTGTGTGTGTTCATAAGTATTTAGTGTGTGTGCGTGAGTAAGAGAATTATTTCACCAGAGTGAAGAATTTCGACTATCGTCGGCGGAGTGGAGGAAAAGGTGTTGACAGGTTGATGAAATGGGTTTTCAAATATGAAGTCGAGTTTTGAGGCTAGAGTCTCTCTTTTGGTGCTAGGAATTTTATTGTTTAGATTTTGATGAATGCCATGTAAAACTTAGAATAGAAAGTTGGCTCCCCAATTCTTGTTGTAAATTGTATTGTAACAATTAGAGTGACCAAGCCGAGTTAAGTCACTACGCCCAACATGCAAGCTCGGCTTCAAGACTGAAGGAAGACTCTGACTGAGACAGGCAGTGAGTATGGCAAAGAAGAGTAGACGGAACTCTATCAAAGAAGCGGTGAGATACGGTGAGTGGAGCATCGATCAAGTCAACTCAAGAAAAGCCAAGTCTCAAGTTGAAGTGATGAAAGAGTCATCCAATGATTGGAAGGCGACTCTAAGTCACCTGGGAAAGCAAGGAAATGCGGTCAAGTCAAGATAATCGTAAAAGAACCGTTTGCACGCAAATCAAGAGATTTACTTAAACAAGTAATATCTCCATACCACCTTTCTTGGAGTGCTCGATCCCGAAGCGTGCAAAAGGAATGAACCAATGGGAAGCACTACACCGTGTCGAGAACTACGAAAAGGTGAAAGAACAATTCATACGAGGAAACGGCAATTCCAAGAACTCGCAACAAGACAAGCCAACGATCGCAAAGTGACTTTCAAAAATTAAGCCTATCTCTTCAACGGGCAAATTTTTGAAAGTTCACTATAAAAGGCCGAGGAATTTATTTGAGGAAAAATGATGCATGAATGACACATACGTGAGATATACAAGCACATCGTAAAAAGCTCGAAACAATCTCAATCCTCAAGCCTACATTACGAAGTACATCAATCCAACACTCACCCGTGAAGGAAAGAGAACTTCAACCGGTTGAAGAGGAAACCTTTGAAAACAAGGGGTCTACATTCCAGGGGAAGGATTGTAGAAAAGTTCAAGGTTGAACTTTGTCTTAAGCTTTTGGAGGGCTTCGTGATCAAATCCAAAGAGCTTAAGCAAGTGAGTCAGTAGTAGCAAAGGCAAATGCCTGTGAAGAAGAAGGCCGAGTCGCACGAGAAGCCACCGAGTGATCAAGGCGTCTCGGATCGAGTCCCAAAGGATCAAGTCGGCATTGTGATCAAGACTTGTATCCGGATTGCTACCACTTTGTAAACCGATCATTACCTAGTGGATTTCTCCGGAGTTGGAGAAGAGAGGAGTAGAAGAATTACCCCATCTTGAACCTCTATAAAAACTTTCTTGTGTCATTTACATTTCAAAGATTTAAATTCTGCACTTTTAATTGCTTATATCTGTGATAAATTTGCTATCCATTTGATAATTTATAAGTACTAAATCAAGCTCTAAAATCTTGCTTAATCAAACTTAAGGGTGTTAAGTCTTCCGCTGAAAATAAAACCACAAATTGAGTTAAATTGTAGCCAACAAACCGAGTTACTCCATCAACACTTTCAACGAGTCATTTGAGAGATTAACTCTCTGAGTGACTAATTCGATTGTCCATCAAGGACACACTGTGTAGAATTAACTCTGTAGATTTAAAAGGACTAAATCGAAAATTTGGTAAGGTTTATTCAACCCCCTTCTAAACCTTACACTTACACCCCTTAGGACCTACAAGTGGTATCGAGCGGTTGGTTCATTGAACCCTCCGCACCGGTTCTTGAACTAGATCTCCAAACTTTTCAAAGTCTGCTTTAGTACTTAAAATTTCAAAACTCTCCTTTATCATCAAAAGTTATTATCATGGAAGCAAATCGACACGCATCCCTATGTTCACTATTGAAGAATTTGATGATTGGAAAATTCGTATGCGGAGCTCATCTATCGGCATTACATGATGAGATGTGGATAGTGATAGAAGATGGGCCTCTGCAAATATTAAAGGTGAACACGGTTATACGAAGAGTTGCACCAAGGAGAAGAAGAAGATGATCTTGCTCCCAGGACCGATCATGGTTGAAAAACCAAGAACCGAGTGGACAAATGATGACAAAAAAGATACAACCTGGACAATGTAGCCAAGGACATTCTTTACAAAACTTGGATAAAGCCATGTTCAACAAAGTCAAATCTTGCAAAACGGCTAAGAAATCAGGACAAGTTGACTTTGATTTGTGAAGGTTGAGCAAATCAAAGAAAACAAATTATCGATGGTATGTCTGAAGTTTGAAAATTTCAAAATGATCTCGGGAGAGAACCTGGATCAACTGGATGCTCGGTTTACGAAATCACAAATGAGTCTGTCTACACTTGGAAAGGAATATACACGAAGGAGATGTGTATGAAGATCCTAAAAAGTCTTCCAAATTGAATGGGAAATGAAGGTCATGGCACTTGAGACACTCCATGGACCTATCAAAGACATCCAATCATGAGTTATTCTCGGACCTCAAAGCCTACGAGTTTGAGCCGAGAAGAAAAGACCCGGAAGAGACAACTTGTACCCAAAACAAATTTGCTCTAATTGTCAAAGATGGGAAGACAGATGAGGTCAAAGAGGCAATTGACCCGGAAGAAATAGCCCCGATGGTTAAAAGATTTAACAAGTTCTTTAACAAGAACTACAAGAGAGGAAAGGGTGAATCTTCCGGAAGACACTCACTCCCTCCAAATCAAGGGATGATAGGCCAACCAAGAGAATGCATCATCAACAAGTTGAGTATCAAAGGTGACAACTCAAGAGTAGAAAGAGGATCAAAAGGTGAATATCTATGTTGGAATTGTAGACAACCAGTCACTATGCCATTGACTACTCATATCCTGTAGTCAACAAGTACAGGAATGAAGAAGAAAGAAAGGTCTTGAGAGAAAGAAGACAAGAAAAGAAAAAGGCAATGATGGTCGCAGAGATCATGGCAGAGACAAAAAGTCAAGAAAGACAATGATTGAGAGTAGTGAAGCGACTACTCAAGTGACTCAAGAAGAAGAAGCCTTGATGCGCTTAATGGCCAAAGAACAAGATCAAGAAGATGAGGTACAATCTAATTCAACAAGCTCGGACACTAGTGATAGTGAGCGTGACACACACACTTCATCACCTCTTGATCTTTATGATTCATTAGGCAAAATGATGAAAGATTTTGAGCACATTAAATCCTCACACACACTATTGAATGAGGAAAACAGCCTACTTAAAAGTCAAAACTCAAAGTGACTAAGGAGCCGAGTACTCTAAGTCAAATAGTCATTGAAAATGAAAGTTTATAGGCTGAAAATGCTAAATTAGTAAAGCGAGAAATTGCTTTGCTATAGAAAAGAGGAGAATGACCTCAAGAATGTTATTGCCTCATTCACTAAGGCATCTAAATCATTGGATGATCTTATTATGAGTCAAAGAGAATGTGGAGACAAAACAGCTTAGGATTTAATTCCTCTGTGCCATGTCAAACCTCAAGAATAATTTTGGAAAAAGGATCTTCAAGTCATGAAGAGTCCGAAAAATCCAAAACTCTAAATGGTGCACACACATTCACTCCAAAGCACAATACTAAGCAAACTGGTCTTGGTTACAAAGGGAAAGGAAAATGGCCATTGAGTATCTTTGAAAGGATACCGAGAAGAGATTCACCCGAGTCCTCAAAGAAACTCCTAACGAAAAATACTCGTAAAAAGGAAGCGAGCTACCAAAAATCCCGAGAAAATCCATAAAAGAAATACATATGATGGGAATGGTAGAAAATATCCAAGCCAAGTGATTGGAATAATGTGAACTATCGGCATAGACTTATGGAATATAAGCCCAAATGGCAAAGGCCTAGAACTCAAGAAAGGCCATTCCAAAAGTATAAGAGCTTTCATCAAAGACACACATATACCTAGGCACTACACTCAAAAACACCACAATTACCCAAGGAAGGCAATTGCTAAAACACATATGCAGCATACGACAAAAGAGACAGTTGTATGAACTAGAATCCCCAAGCAATTTGCCAGGATTAATTATGATTATGGCACCGATAGATGGCAACCCCTTAGAGTCAAATCATTTGGCTATAGGTTGGTTGGATCATCTTACAATTCTAACCCCTCGGGACCCGGATAAGTATGGGTACCTAAAACTTAATTTCCTTGATTGCGGGTTCAAGAGCAGTGAGTGCCAAGGAACCTGGTACATGGATAGTGGTTTATTCCGGACATATGATGACAGAAACAAGAGAAATCTGTCAAAATTCAAGGAAGTCAAAGGAGCCAAAGTCATATTTGGAGAAATGAAGCTCCTGGTGAAATAAGAGGCATTGGATCCATCAAGAGGAATGGATTAGAAATCACGATGTTGCATATGTTGAAGGACTCAACTTCAACTTACGAGTATCGATCGGCTACGTGACAAGGGCTACAATGTTGGATTCAACATGGGCGTATGCCAAATCAAGGATATTGAATGAAATGAAGTTGTCTTTGCAAGGAAGTAGACAGAAGAATATGTATGTAGTGGATTGGTCAACTGCAACACCCAAGACTGTCTCTTAGCAAAAAGCACAATTTGAATCAAGTCGGGTTGCGGGCACAAAAAGCCGAGTCACCTGAATTTCAA
This sequence comes from Rehmannia glutinosa, assembly GCA_016081115.2. NCBI lineage: Eukaryota > Viridiplantae > Streptophyta > Magnoliopsida > Lamiales > Orobanchaceae > Rehmannia > Rehmannia glutinosa. The sequence continues at coordinate 60,001,479 of CM071924.1, read as the reverse complement.
AACAATTAACAAGCTAGCAAGAAGTCATCTTGTAGAAGGACTTCCGGACTCGATATACAAGAAGGAGAGTATATGTGATGCATGTCGGAAGGAAAACAAATCAAGTCGTCGTTCAAAGAAAAGACATGCCCATCCTCAACAAGAATATTGCATCTGCTTCATATGGATCTATTTGGCCCAAAGGAACCAAAAAGATAAGTGGAAAGAAATACACCTTGGTGGTAGTAGATGACTACTCAAGATATACATGGACAATATTCATGTGCAAGAAGAAAGAAACTCTACAAAAACTACCACAAATTGTTGAAGAGGATTCAAAATGAGAAGAGTCAAACCATTATCAAAATAAGATCGGATAGAGGAACCGAGTTTGTCAATGGAATAATAACTCGATCTTGTATTGAGAATGGTATTGGTCATGAACTATCACCGCAAGGACTCCACAAAAGTGAGAATGGAGTTGCGAAAGAAGGAAATGAACCCTCAAAGAAGCGGCAAGGACCATGTTAGGTGAAGCGGGTTACCAAAAGATTTTGGGCTGAAGCAATCAACACACTTGCTACACCCAAAACAGATGTATGATAAATAGACAAATGACAAAGACTCCCTATGAGATATGGATGGAAGAAAACCAAGTGTTGCATATTTCGAATATTTGGATGTAAATGCTTCATTCACAACAATGGCAAAGACAACCTAAAGGCTTTTGATGCTAAAGGCGATGAGGGTATCTTCTTAGGATACTCACCAAAGCAAAGCCTAGAATACTCAACAAAAGAACTATGGTTCTTGAGGAATCCATTCATGTAGTATTCGATGAGCCAAATGTAAATGGAGAAGACATTGAAGAGTCGGTGATAAGTTGAATCATCCAACCATACGAGAAGAGTCCCTATCTTTGGAAGTTTGGAATTATCAATTGAGAAGAAGATGAGATAGTTTGAATCTCAAAAGCGGTGGAAAATTTGCGGTAAGTGACCACGAGAGAGGCGACCCGCGGAACACACCGTAAGTCGATCAATCCACTAACCTACTCCAACCTTGACGTAAGATGGTTGAGAGACCATCCACGAGCTTGTCATTGGAGATATAAGAGAAGGTGTCAAGACAAGATCCGAGAACTCAACAAGAAGCAATGTTCACATGCTTCATTTCGCAAATAGAGCCCAAAGATGTGTCACAAGCATTGGGCGACACACATTGGATTCAAGCTATGCAAGAAGAGCTGAATCGGTTTGAGAGAAATAAAGTATGGGAATTAGTGCAAAGACCCATACATCAAAATGTTATTGGAACCAAATGGGTATTCGAAATAAGATGAACGAGGAAGGTTACGTGGTAAGAAACAAAGCAAGACTAGTAGCCAAAGGATATTGCCAAGAAGAAGGGATAGATTTTGATGAAACATTTGCCCCTGTAGCAAGATTGGAAGCTATAAGGATGTTTCTTGCCTATGCACGACTCACAAGAATTTCATTGTATATCAAATGGATGTAAAAAGTGCATTCCTAAATGGTTTATTGGAAGAAGAAGTGTATGTTGAACAACCTCCGAGGATTTGAGCGAGAAGACTCTTGGAGACAAGGTATATAAACTCAAGAAAGCCTTGTATGGATGGAAACAGGCACCCGAGCATGGTATGATACCCTGTCACAATTCCCCCGAAAAATGGATTCACAAAAGGAAAAGTAGATAGAACACTTTTCAGAATTCAAGACAAGAAGAGTATCTTTGCTTGTTCAAATATATGTGGATGACATCATTTTTGGATCCACTAACAAAGAGTCAGTGTGAAAAATTCTCAAATCTCATGCAAAGCAAATTTGAAATGAGCATGATGGGAGAGTGACATTCTTCCTTGGACTTCAAGTGAAACAAATTGTGAAGGATGGAACCTTCATAAGTCAAACAAAATATACCGAGAGATTTAATGAAGAAGTTTGGTATGGAGGAGAAGTCTTCGTAAAAAATACCAATGAATACATCACCAAAAATGGACATGGATGCGATGGCAAGCCTGTAGATCAAACAAGATCTGAGCACTTATTGGATCATTGCTCTATCTCACGGCCAAGCGGGCGGATATCACCTTTCTTTGTAGGTGTATGTGCAAGATTTCAATCTGCTCCAAAAGAGAGCCATATGACAAAAAAGAATCTTGAGATACTTGAAAGGAAGCCAAGAAGTAGGCCTATGGTATCCAAAGGAAGGTGGATTCGGACTAATTGGCTATTGGTTCTCGACTATCTTTGGATGCGAGTGGACGGAAAGAGCACTTCGAGCACTGTCAAATGCTAGGAAACAGACTAATTTCCTGGTTTAGCAAGAAGCAAAACTCAATAGCCACCTCTACAAAGTGGGCGGAATACATAGGCTGGGGCAAATTGTTGTGCCCAAGTCCTATGGATGAGACAAAGAATGAGAGACTATGAAGTTGAAGAAAAAGAAATTCCTATCATGTGTCATAACACAAGTGCCATTGCAATCACTCAAAATCTGTGTTGCACTCAAGAACAAAACATATAGATGTCGAGATATCATTTCATAAGAGATCATGTTGAAAAGAAGGACATTATCTTGGAATATATCTCAACGATAAACAACTAGTGACATCTTCACAAAACCATTATGTGAGCCAAGATTTGAAGAACTCAAGCATGAGTTGGGGTTAATTGAGTGAGTGACACTCAGACGAATCAAAGAAGAGAATTAGAACAGAAAAGGAGTGAAAAAGAGCCAAAACAAATCACTCGAAAATCGATTGTATCGGAAAGACAATTACATCGAGTCACTGATAGCCGAGTCACTAAGAGAATCGCTGAGAGTAGAGTTAAATCGGCTAAGAGATAAGCTGAATAACTTATGAGCAAAGTGACAAAAACGCATCGTTTTGACTAAGCGGGAATGTTTTAAGGAACACGTCGGATAATGATGATGTGTACATACATAAAAGCGCATACTAAACTTATGATTGGATATAAATGCTTTGCCGCATTAAATACGAGACGTGAAATGCTCAATACGCGTCGAAATCCAAGCCGTTGATTTCGATCACAATTCAAAACTGTGCGCGCGCCCTTTCATAAACCATATTTAAACCATTTTCGTCCATTTCTCTCTCACACTTCTAAAACTGTTCATATCTTTCTCTCAAAAGGCAAAGGCAAATACTCTCGAAACCCTATCAACCTTCAAATCAATTTAAGATTTTTCTTGATATAATCCCGAGAAATGGCACCAACTTATGACTTTACCAAGCTAGGAAAGCAAATCCACACCGGTTCGACGGTGGATTTCGGCGAATGGTGAAGCGGGGGTCCGTCCGACGACACCCTGGTGAAGAAAATTGCTTGAGAAGTTGGAAACGTCCGGACTAAAACCGTTTCTAACGGAATATCCGATGACCTATGTGGAGGAGGTCGCACAATTCTGAATCTTTGAGATTCACGACGAAGGAATCAAGTCATCTTTCACGGAAGCGGTGACTATCACCGCCAAGGATTTGGTGAATATTGCTCACTACCCGTGAAGGAGCAACGAGATTAAGGAAGTTGATGTAAACTTGGCCGACGCATGGAAAGAAATAGCCAAGTCCGACCTTGCTGATAAAATTATATACACAAAGAAACAAGAGAAGCTGCGAAGGAGGATTATCACAAATTGTTGGACATAGTTGCCAAATGTATCAACATCAAATTTGGCGACTTTGACCAACTGTCAAAAGGCAAAGCTGATTGTGATGGCTGCAATCATCGAAGAAAAGAAGATAAACTGGCTGAGTTTATCTCACGGATCTGCCCGAACGTGGGAAACAAGTCCTTCAAAGAAGATGGCACATTTGGAGGATCCAGGATATGGCCTGGTGATTGGCGGCTATTGGAGGTGAAATGAGTCCCTCTTAGACATGGGAAGGCCTTCCATGTTAACAAGAGGATGTTCGAGCTAACCTCTCAGTGCTCGAAGCGAGCTTATGCCAAGAGAGCGACACCGGTGAGGGGAATCACCGACCCGAAAGATACAAATTCCTCTCGGCCAAGAAAGAAGAAAGCGCCCTGCGGTGCCAAGAAGATCACGCCCCTGCGGCAAAGAAAAAAACCAAACATGCTCCCGCCCTGCGCAGCAGAGTCACCGCCCCAAAGAAATGTCACCGCTTGCGGCGGCGGTCGAGAAGGACTCACAAATACCTTCTCCGATCGTCAAAAGGAGGAGAACCGACAAGCTCGACGGCCAGCTCCTTAGAAACAAACACCAAGACCGGCCCCCGCCGCCCAAGACTCGAGAGGACACCGCCTCACGAACTGAAATTCCCTGGTACAAACCAGGAGACGAAGAAGACTCGTCAAGTAGTCGAGCAGGAGAAACCAAATGAGTCGATTACTCGGCTAGCACAAATACGAGAGACTATCGGGAGAAGTAGAGTCTTGGATGTAGTTGATGAAACAGACCAAGTCTCTTGGAGGCGACCAGCAGAGAGCAACTCGAAGACACACTGTGTAGCTCACACAAAAGCACAAGCTAAGAACCAGCCCAGAGAGTGATGCAATGATCCTATCTCCACCTTACCCGGACATCCAAAATCGTCTGCGTGAGTGGAGAAAATGGAAGTTGAGCAAGTCGGGAACAGTTCCAACGGCCGAGTTCATAGAAGAAGAAGAGGAACTGCTAAATTTCCTTGGACTAACTATCGTGCTCCCAAAGACTTGATGAGGACAAGCTGCTTAGACATCCTGCAAATCTACAAGGACGAGGAGAGATCAAAGCAAGTCAAGAAGCCGAAGCACGTGAGAAGGCAAGCATCCGCCTATCTCTCCCACCCGAACACACACATCCTCTCCTTGATGTCTTCTCCGAAAGTGACGAGGAACCGTGAGAATGTTGTTGCCTCATAAGAGTTGCAAATGCAGACAAGCATTGCACGAATCAAGAATTCTTCACGAGCAAAGACTAATGGAGGGACCAGAGAGTCCTCGAACACAAGTGAAATCGATCCTATGGGAGTGGTTCAAAATAATAGCCATTGATGTTCTTTGCTACCACTTCCCCACTCACTCGGAAGAAGGCATAAGGAAATGGCGATGAAAGCCGGGCTAGTGGGGACCCCAATCGAGCCAACCCCTATTGAAGGTGTGCTACCACCCGCCCAACGGCTGAACCATCAATTGAAACAAATGAGTCCGAGACGAGTGACCCCACTCCAAGTCACTCAAATTGGTGCGCCACCGGTGGGAAACTCCTCCACCAGCAAGGTCGGAGGATCTTTGCGCAGATGACTCGACAAAGAATCAAGGAGGCGAAGAAGAGAAACTACAATCACAAGGAGAACAAAGCAAGTTACTATCAACGAAGCTCGATTCTTGAGACTGCTCTCGGTGAGGTGCCAATCGCTCTGAAGGCTAATGACGCTTGGCGATGCGATCGAGGCACAGTAGGAATGTACCACAGGAGTTAACACTGGCGATGAAAGTGCAATCCATGGAGTTGAGACTCCAATGGATGCCATCAGAGAAGACCTTAAGGCAGTGACCGACATGTCGAAAGGGAGGACCAAGCCTCGCAGCGGTAGAGAGACTGCTGGAGAAATGAAGGCCACGGGAGGTTGAGACTTCCGGGGTAAAGAGGTCAAGTAGAGAACATCCCTCCCGCAATCATCGACCCATCTCGAGAAGAGATCAGCGCACTTCATGATTCCCAGGACAACCCCGATGTCACTTTTCCGGGATCGGAAAGCGAAGAAGAGGTTGAGTCAACCCCATGACAAATCCAAAAGGCTGCTGCGGATGTTCCAGGCATGAGCAAGTCGATCCCAAGACTACTCGTCAAACTTTTAACTTTGATGATGAGCCACCACTAGAAATCTCATCATCGTCCAATGACCCAGCTGATAAGGCCGAGGACAAGTCTGTCTGAAATGGAAAAATCACCGAGACCAACGAAGGCATTAAGGCAGTGAGGCTCGGCAAGCGGGTCTACCTCACAACCAAACCCAATGAACCCGAAACCATTTGCTCCGGCTCCTCAAGCTACAAAGAGGATCGATTCCCAAAAGAACTTCACGCGCACCGCTCATCATCGAACAGATCCGGTTGGCGGTGATGAATCTTTTGTAGAATCTTTACCTTTCTCACTTTGGAGATACCGAGAACTCCACGAAGAGTCGAAAAATGAACAAGCACGCTATCACAAACCACCTCCTGTTCTTCCAACGGACACCATTGTTCCAAATGATTATGACTTCGATGTTGTATGGCCATCACCGCAAAGAAGAATCAAGTTCGAGAAGTGTTCAAGGCACTCTTTGGCTTTGAAGTTGAAAGGATGGAGAGGCATCGAGCCTCTTTGGACATGCGATTGGACAACGAGATGCCACCCTTTACACCCTACGGTGACTTAAGAGGCATAACAGTTCGAATAAAGGAACGGTGGCTATAGCGAAACAATGCGTGTAGAACAAGTGAGATACTTCAGACAATTGTTCAACAAGTCTGCTGGTGTGGAGAGCTAAAAATGCCGATCGCAAAACGGTTGAGGAACACATTGAGCATATGCATGAAGCTCACACTGAGATCAAGGCTGCTGCGTGAGCAAAATGCAAATGATATACGATGTTTGGAAGAACACATGACAAGAAAATTCAGCCTTCTCATGGCCGAGATGAAGCTGATTTCAAGAGAATCCAACGCTACTCGTTCAATTCAGCCGCATACAACGCAGGACTTGAAGCAGAATTCAACCATCGAAGACTTCGACTTCATGCTTGCCAAAGATATGTTCCCTGGGGTTCCTCTATCCTTTGATGATGCCAAAAAGGGGGAAGAGGAATACCTTAAAGCGAAGAAAATCTGGCCGAAAAGAAAGGAGCAAATTGAGAAGGGAAAATCAGGCCGAGGAAGTCTTGAAACGAAGAAAGAAAAGAAAAACTTGTTGAGGGGAAGGATCGGCGGATGTAACATTGATGATTGCACAAACTCCCCAACAAGGTCCTCACACAACCGTGACATTATAAGCGACAAAACTCCCGTGACTCGCCACTCCAACACTCTGTTGTATCTATGGCTAGAAGAGAAAAGCAATTGAAGCGAGGATGAAGGAAGTGGAAGGAAGAATGGATGCCAGGGTGATGAACATCTTGAAAGAACATGGAGGCATTCCGGTTGACAGAGACACGTATGCCATTTCGGATGTCGGGACGAGCCAAGATCGGTTGACGAATTCAAAACGCTCGAATCGAAGGATATTTTGCAAATATGTCCATGGCTCAAGCTTGGGACTTGTATCTTGGGAAAAGGGTCTCACATTATGTGAAGAAGGCGACGGGCAATGAGACTTCCGGCGATCCTCTGCTGGTCACTCTGCTAGTCAATCACCAAAGAAGAAGACCCGATCAAAGATACGCCCGCAGTAGAGGAAGAAGCGGCGAGTGGAGGAAGAAGCTTGGACCTAGGCCTCGCCCAAGAATATTGAATACGTAGATCCGGAAAGAAACGAGGGATCTCTTGGGTGGGCTTGACCAAGTGGTGAATTTGCGAGTGGCTAAGACTAACGAGTATGCAAAGAGAATAGAAGAAAAAAAAAAGACAAACTCGGCTATGGCGGGAGAGACAGGAAAGAACAAGGAAAGATGAAGGCCCAGGGAAGGCATATGAGAAGAAAAAGAAGGCGGTGACGACGAGAAAAAAGGAGAAGAGAAGAAGATGCTTTGATCAAGATGAAAAAGAAGGAGACAAGGAAGGAGATGAAGTGTTCTTTGTCAACCCTTCGTGTATTTTATCATGTAAATACATACAATGTAAGTCTTACGTAATAAAGCTATAAATTCTTTATTTTCAAAAAAGTATAGACAAAATGTGCTCGATACACCTTGTAAACATTGTGTAAAAGAACAGAATGATATGATCAATAAACAGATCTATTCTATGCATACATTCTATGTCACTACACTATCTGTATGTATCTTTCTTTGTTTGCATTTTTGAATGAATTAAGTTTTGGCATCATCAAAAAGGGGGAAATTGTTAGGAATTTTATTGTTTAGATTTTGATGAATGCCATGTAAAACTTAGAATAGAAAGTTGGCTCCCCAATTCTTGTTGTAAATTGTATTGTAACAATTAGAGTGACCAAGTGAGTTAAGTCGGCCTACGCCCAACATGCAAGCCGAGAACCAAGACTGAAGGAAGACTCTGTGAGACAAATGAGTATGGCAAAGAAGAGTAGACGGAACTCTCTCAAGAAGCGGTGAGATACTGGTGAGTGGAGCATCGGTCAAGTCAACTCAAGAAAAGCCAAGTCTCAAGTTGAAGTGACGAGAAGAGTCATCCATGATTGGAAGGCGACTCTAAGTCACCTGGGAAAGCAAGGAAATGCGGTCAAGTCAAGATAATCGTAAAAGAACCGTTGCCGAAAATCAAGAGATTTACTTAAACAAGTAATATCTCCATACCACCTTTCTTGGAGTGCTCGGTCCCGAAGCGTGCAAAAGGAATGAACCAATGGGAAGCACTACACCGTGTCGAACTCCAAAGGTGAAAGAACAATTCATACGAGGAAACGGCAATTCCAAGAACGCAACAAGACAAGCCAACGATCGCAAAGTGACTTTCAAAAATTAAGCCTATCTCTTCAACGGGCAAATTTTTGAAAGTTCACTATAAAAGGCCGAGGAATTTGTTTGAGGAAAAATGATGCATGAATGACACATACGTGAGATATACAAGCACATCGAAAAAACTAAAACAATCTCAATCCTCAAGCTACATTACGAAGTACATCAATCCAACACTCACCGTGAAGGAAAGAGAACTTCAACCAGTTGAAGAGGAAACCTTTGAAAACAAGGGGTCTACATTCCGGGAAGGATTGTAGAAAAGTTCAAGGTTGAACTTTGTCTTAAGCTTTTGGAGGGCTTCGTGATCAAATCCAAAGAGCTTAAGCAAGTGAGTCAGAGTAGCAAAGCGCACTGCCCTGTGAAGAAGGCCGAGTCGTCACGAGAAGCTTGGTGAGCGTCTCATCGAGTCCCAAAGGATCAAGTCAAAAACCGCATTGTGATCAAGACTTGTATCTAGACTGCTACCACTTTGTAAACTGATCATTACCTAGTGGATTCCTCCAGGAGTTGGAGAAGAGAGGAGTAGAAGAATTACCCCATCTTCGAACCTCTATAAAAACTTTCTTGTGTCATTTACATTTCAAAGATTTAAATTCTGCACTTTTAATTGCTTATATCTGATAAATTTGCTATCCATTTGATAATTTATAAGTACTAAATCAAGCTCTAAAATCTTGCTTAATCAAACTTAAGGGTGTTAAGTCTTCCACAATTGAAAAATAAAACCACAAATTGAGTTAAATTGTAGCCAACAATGAGTTACTCCATCAACAAACTCTCAAATGAGTCATTTGAGAGATTAACTCTCTTGAGTGACTAATTCGATTGTCCATCAAGGACACAGTATGTAGAATTAACTCTGTAGATTTAAAAGGACTAAATCGAAAATTTGGTAAGGTTTATTCAACCCCCCTTCTAAACCTTACACTTACACCCCTTGGGACCTACATTTGGGAATTTAGTAGGAGCTTGGTCTAGGTTGCAATTTTAGACTTTTCATTGAGTCCATTAACTTTCTATTAAGCCCTAAACCTCAATCAAAGTTTCTGCCATTTTTCAATTTAGCCCTAGGCAGTTTTAGTTTCATCGTTAATACAAATTCAATTTTTTAGAAATTTCATTTCAACCCCCATCTAATTTCAGTTTGGTCCAAAAATTCAAATTTATTTCTGTTTTCTTTCTATTTAGCCCCGAAACTTATATTTTTTTATTAAATTTCACCTATTAGGAGCCGTATCTTATTTCATAAGCACTTGCATCTTGAATTAGAGTTGAAACTTATTTTCATTAACTTAATTTTACCAATATTTATTGTAGGTGACGAAGAACTAGACGTTTAGGCTTTCTTACTCCAAGCTTCGTACAACTATCAACTGTGTTTGAGGTTGGGATTTTTCTTTACACTTTTTAAGTGCAAAGTTTAATTGTCTTTATTAAATATGTACATGTATAATTATATGAATTTTATGTTTGACAATGTGATTATAATTGTTGAACTTGGTGTGCATATTATATGTAAAGAATTTATGTTTATTTATGTGAAATGGTAAAGTAGGCTTCACCAATGGAAAAGTATATGTTTGGCTTGACCAATGGCAAAGTAGGCTTCGGCCAATGGAAAAGTATATGTGTGGCTTCGGCCAAAGACAAAATATATGTGTGGCTTCGGCCAATGGTAAAGTATATGTGATGGCTTCGACCAAATGGCAAAGTATATGTGCTTAAATTTGTTAAATTATGCTAGTATATATTTAATTTGGATTGCTAGGATCCCTACTGAGTATGTGTTACTCACCCCCCTCCCCCTATTACTAATTTTTCAGATTATCCGGATGGGTGTGGAGCCGATGAAGGGGAAGCCAATGTAAATTTTCCCATCTATTAGTATTCGCATGTTAGGGAGAAATATAGTTTATGTTATCTTTATTTCCAATTAGCGACTTTAGTTATTCTAATTTCTATGAAACGATAAAAGTTATCTTTTTCATTCTTTAATGCGATGGATTTTCGGATATCTCATTTATATTCAACCCATCTCAATTAATGCTTCCGCTATAGTAGATATTTGTTTAAAAAAATGGCGATATAATAAAATGTAATTTTTATATTTTAATAACGCTAAAAATCACATTTCAAAAACTAGGGCGTTACACAACCAGGAAATTTTGTTTTGGCAATATTATCACAAAGATGAGATTGGGGTACTATTTCAGTTTCTAGTTTAGTTTCCAAAACACAGAACATCAACTTTCTTTCTTTTTACAAAAGAGACAATATTTTTTTGTTTGATGGGGTTTTTGAAGCCCCTAACATTCTATGAAACAATTATCATTTGGAACCCATTCTCTTTCTAGGGTTATTACCAGGCAAAGATTTAGAGGCAAACAGTTTACCAATGCCTAAGAAAATAGACTTACCAAGAGTTTTGGTGGAAGTAGATGGATTAATCGGGCACGATTGATGCTTACCATCACCATCGATTATCTTTACGAGAACCCACGGGGTGATTCTTGGTTAGCATCATCTTTTTTTGTTCTTTTTCTTTTGTTTTTTCTAAGCACTCTTCAAGAGAGTGGGAGAATAGTCTAGATCAGAATCCTGGAGATCCAACTGGGAGGTTTGAACAGGATTAGGGGCAGAGGAAGAGGGGCCAGGGAGCACCACTTCTTTGTTACCCTACAAATTAGGGGCATGGAAAGGAGGGCCAGGGGGCACCACTTCTTCACTATCCAGCAATTCTAGAGAAGATTCTAACACATTGAAATGGTTAGTAGTAGAAATAGGTGGAGGAACAACCACTTGGGCTTCCCCAACAGAGATAATGGCTGGATCATTAACTCCAGGATCAGCCACTTGATTATTCTCAGAAAGTCCATGATTATCCAGAGTGACTAAGGAAGGAGCAGCAGGAGGAGGATCTTTATCCTTAACCAACAATGGGTTAGAAGATAAGGACTTAGAATCTACTGAAACTTCCTTAATACTTAAGTTCTCAGAGGGGATAGGTGGGGGTCCACAATAACTGTTTCTACAATATTTTTCCCTTTTTTTGTTAAGGGGAATTTTATCTAGGTTAGCACTTTTCTTGTTAGAAATAGAAGTTTTTTTTCCAGTAGAATCAGGGGCAAAATGACCAAAATTGGAACAGTTTTTGCAAAATTTTGGAATAAAGTCATATTCCACATTTTGTTCAAAAGAAACCGCATTTAGCAATTGGATTGTAACTGTGTCAGGAAGAACCTGTGAAGGGTCAACATCAATCAAAATTCTAGCCAAAGCTGGTCTGGTTTTATCAAATGTAGGGCGATCACAACAGATTGGTACTCCAATTTTTTGACAAAATTTACCAAAGGCAGTTGGGTGCCACCAGGGCCTTGGTAAAAAGGGGAATTTAACCCATATACGAATAGTGGAAAAATAGCTCTGGGGGGATTATCAAAATCAAAAGTTTTAAGAAGGAGAGGGCATCCTAGACAGTGAAATGATCCCCCTTGAAGAATATTCTCCATATCAGTTAGTTTATCAAAACGAAAAATTACACATCCATTAATATAAGGCAATACTTCACAGCCCACATTCCAAAAGTTTGCAAGTTTTTTAATATTGACCATTTCAGGCAATTTACCAGCAAAACATCCCAAAAGATAGTGACCCCATTCATTTTGGATATCACATAAATCAGATTCTTCAAGAACAATAACATCCCCAGAACAGGGAAGAAGTTTAATTTTAAGTTCATCACTTTGACAAACAGTGAAAAGATTTATAAATGGTTTTCTATTAAATTTACCTGGAATGTTAGGGTTGGGTACCTGTAACCAGGGTTTGGGGGGTTTCACTCTCAGGAGCTGCAATATCTCCTTTTAGCAAATGGTCATTTGGGACACCAGAGGGGTCGCCACCTGGATCTAACATTTGATTTTCCAATATATCCTTCTCCCCTAAAGAAACAGAATCAATAGGTTCATTAGTTCGAGAATTCGATTTTGAAGATTCTGGGTTTGGAGATTCAAAATACACATGCTTATTACTCCCTTTTATGAATCGCGAAAGAGGACTGCGGATTTTTCTCCATGGCCAAAGCTTGCAGAGGAAACCCTAGTACATGTTCCAAAAATCTTGAACCACATGAACCCACAGAGCCAAAGAGCAAACCCTAACTGGAAGAAACCCTATACCAGGTTTCAAAGGAGTTCAGCCAAATCAAACCTCAGGAGCAGCAGGGATCAGATCTAGGGTATCGAGCCCAATAGCTTCCAAGGAACCAGCACAGACACCATGGGGGTGTGATCAAAAACCTCAAAGAAACGAGATTCAGAGAGATATTCGAAACACACCCAAAATATAAAAACTTCAGATCCAAAACCCAAGAGAACAAACAAGTTGTAGACTCATAAAGGGGATCGAAAGGGAGGAACAAGTTCAAACCCACCGCAAGGATTCTTCGAGAAACTTAAGAAATCCTCAAGAATCCTTCGGTTAAAAAGATGAACAAGGAAGGGATGACAGAAAACTAGAAGGGTTCAAAGATTCCGGCGAGAAATTGGCGCCGCAGAGGGCCGAAACCCTAGCAAAGACAAGAGAGAACGAGAGCACCAAACCCTAGCCGGAAGAACTTTCGAGAGAAATGAATACGAAAACACTAGATTACCCAAAATAATCAACTTAGTGAAATAATATTAGTTTAATGATAAAATGGATGATGAACATGAATCGCACTTAAGAATTGATTATTAGAAAGAGATAAAAAATGAGGCTTCTCTAGAGAAAAAATCTTCCGGAGAAAAAAAAATCTCAAACCACACTTTTGTTAGCCTTCACTATTTTTTTTTATCCAAGGCCATGGTCACACACACACACATATATTGAGTGCACATTTTCGGAGGAAAGGGGGGTGGGAGACGAAGTTTTACAGACGTCTAAGCATTAAACTACTGTTGGACCTCTAGCGCTACTCGGATTGGACGATGTCCCCACAAACCATCCCATGTCTACTCCCGGGCCAAAAACGCTTAACCTCGAGTTTCTATGTAATGTGCACCAGAATAGAAGATGCATCTGTTGGTATAGGTAGTCCAAATCATATCCTTTAAGCTATCCTTTAACTATGCAATCCAGCGCTCACGAGTTCGAATCGCGGGCCGCGCCTCGTGCCTCTTTTAAAGCCCATTGCGGGTAGGATCTTTGGACCAAATCCCAACAATCCCCCTCCCAAAGACCTACCAAAGATCATAGCTCCAATGCTTGGCAACCTCCATTGTCCACCAAACTTCCTCGGTTCTAACGCCAACTTCTTCAGTTCAAGCGTCGTGCTACGCCAGCCTCTAAGTTCCGGCCACCCAAAGAACCTACACCTTGATTCGATCCCAAACATACCTCGATTCGCCCCACCGACAACCTACCCTTCGATTCTGGTCCACCAACAACCTACACCTTCGATTTGATCATTTACCTTAGTTCCGCCACCGCAACCTACCCTTCGATTCAACAACCCAAAGAACTTACACCTTCATTCGATCTATTTTTACCTCGAGTTCCGCCACCTGGCAACCTACCCTTCGATTCGGTCCAACAACCTCCACCGCACCAAAGATCTCGGTTCCCACTGTTCCAGCTAGCAACCTCCACGCGAGCGTGTTTCAAGGGAATTCAAACTCGTGACACCTGCTCGATACCAATTGTTGGACCTCTAGCGCTACTCGGATTGACGACTGTCCCCACAAACCAACACGAGTCTTTTCTAGCGCGCTTTATCCTCACTCACGCGCACCCTGGAAAACTTCCCACGGGGTCACCCATCCCATGTCTACTCCAGGCCAAGCACGCTTAACCTCGAGTTTCTATGTAATGGGCACCAAAAGAAGATGCATCCGTTGGTATAGGTAGTCCAAATCATATCCTTTAAGCTATCTTTTAATTATGCAATCCAGCGCTCACGAGTTCGAATCGCGGTCGCGCCGCACCTCTTTTTAAAACCCATTGCGGGCGATGTCTTTGGACCAAATCCCAACAACTACCAAGAAATTCCCGATAACAGTATATTTAAATAATAACAAAGTGTTGTAAAAAACCGAACTAGGCGGCCGCTGGCGGACTAAACTCGGGCGCTATAGGCCGATAATCGGGCCTAGGCGCCGCCTGCGGCCAACAATCCCGGGCGGCTAGGCGGCGAAAAAATCGGCCAAAAATGGTAAAAAAATTAAAAAAACTATTTGAAAAAGTGAAAAACAATACTATTGTAGGCGCGCTGGGGCCTTTTAAAAAGTTTACTTTTATTGAAGTGGATCGTTGGATGGGAAAATTGGGCCATCGCTAACTAACTAGCGTCTAGCGATTTTCGCAACTTTGAATAATGGAGAATTTTAAAAAGTTGGATGGGAAAATTGAAGTGACTGTTGGATGGGAAAATTGGAAAGGTGGACTCCATAAAATGTGTGCGCAATCGTGCTCAAGTAATTTCGTTTTTCTCTTTTAATTATTGAGCCTGTTATTATTTATTTTTCAGAAACTAAATAATTAGATCAAGACTTTTGGTTTTAATTAGTAGACACGTCTATAAATATATACTCTCAAGGCCATTTTGTTTACGAGGAACAAATTCATCATTCGATTTTCTTTCAGTTAATTAATAATAACATTTTTTGGGATCATTTGGAGTTTCTTTTTCAAATTTAATTTGATTTACTTTCTCGTCAATCCCATAAAATTTTAATGTTATTTTCACTTATCTAAAGTCATACTAATACGTTAAAATTTAAAGAATTCACTATTATTAGACAAGTTATAAAATATTAATTTTGTTCATATTTAATAATTAAGCACAAATGTTATAGACCAAAAGATAATTTGGGTCTAGGTTTTGAAAAGAAGGCTTCAAGCAAAGGCCTTTAAAGCCTAATGGAATTGTGGCCTCAAATTAAGGTCTGCCAAGTGTACGTGTAAAGTCCAATTTCATTGGGCTCTTTACTATCTTATAAAGTTTGGGCTAGATATTTAATAAGAAAAAGAAAAAGAAAAATAATGTATTTAAATAAAAAAAATAAGGTTGTATTATAATTATAACATTTCAGTCACCAAAATTCTGAAAAAATCAGTGTCAATAATGAATCTTCTTTGGATAAGTCCAACAAAAATATATCGTCGAGCCAAATTTGCACAACAGATTAAATTTTAAGAATTGTTTTTGGCAATTAGCCTTTAATTACACTGAAAGTTAAATTTGTTGATTGAAAATTTATTTGAACTCGATTCAATTCAATATAAGAATCAATTTTAGATATTTAATGTGATTTGAGCTCAAAAACGTGTTTTCGGAGTCTTCATATACTGTTAATGACGGTTAATCAAAGTCAATTTTTGATAATTCAATGATAACAATTTACTAATATGTATTTCTGAATCATGGATATCATCGAGGCAAATTCGATGCTACTACCCTTCCGTACTACCCTAATCCATACATATATTGACACGTGGCGAAGTTGGCAAAATGACTATTCCTTCAATTTTGGCTTGCAGATCGGACCTTTTCAAAGTTTTATATTTTTTCTTTTTTTTTAACCAGTTGACTTTAACCTTGAAACCTAACTACAGTTAACGTTTTGTATAAATCTTATTTTAAATATGAAAATAAAAGAAAGATTTTTGTATCAAATCTTAAATTGAAAATAAAATACAGATTTTGTATTAAATCTTAAATTTGAGATAAAATCATCACAACAAAAAAAAAAAGGAATCGTAAGTAAAAGTAAGGATTTGTATCAAATCTATTAAAATAAAAGAAAGGATTTGTATCAATTCTTAAATCAAAATAAAATAAATCATTCCAAAGGGAAATTTTTGTTCTTCGTCTCGCACGCTACTCGTCGCGCTTAAAACTTCTTCTCGTAATTTTGGTTCCAACACTTGCATTGGGCTATTCAAATATTCACTCTTGAAACCTTTGTTTAAATCCTTTCCATTATAAGATTAGCCAAAGTATTCTTATTGTTTGAAAAGATATCATTTAAAGATCATATGGATTATGAAGAAACCGAGAACACATCGATTACCCGGTTTGTAGGTTTTTTATTTCCTTTTATATGAATAAATTATAATAAAAGTAGTTCTTTTAATTTAATTGTAAAGTTTTATCGTTGTATAGATTTGGAGGAGACAACAAGAAGAAATAGCTAATGGGTCGAAAAACAACGTAGTTTTGTGGAGTCGCGATGCCAAAAGATAGTGAGGTACAATCTATTGATATAGTTGTAGATGAATTGGAGAGCAAATTAGCGGTGGGCAATGTCATGAGAAATGTTGATGATGCATATTTATTGTATTGTAACTATGCACATGCAAAAGGGTTTAGCATTAAAAAGGGTGATCAACACTACTTTCCGCGTACTAATGAACTTCAAGCAAAGGAATTCAATGTTCTTGCGAAGGAGTTAAAGATGAAAAACGTTCTAATCAAAGACTACCTATCTATCAAAAACCGATAACTAGAACTAAATGTAAAGCGAAGCTTAGGATTACAAAGGAAAAAGGGGGAGAGTGGAAGGTGAGTAGGTTTGATACAGAACATAACCATGAAATGGTCGCGGCAGATCAGACTCATTTGTTAAGATCGTCACGTAATTTGTCGCATGCTAAGAGGTCTACTTTAGAAGCTATGGTGAATCTTTGGAATATCTGTGGCTAATGCGCTTTCATTCATGGAAAATGAAGCACATGGGCCACAAAATTTGGGATTTATTCGAAAAGATGCATATGATCACCTTAGCCGTTTGAAAAAACATACAAAAAGTTGAAAATGGAGATGCATCTGCTTTACTTAAATATTTTATAAACAAGTCGAATAAGGAGGCTTTTTTTTACTAGAATGTGCAATTAGATGATGACAACAGGGTGATGAACTTTTCTTCAGAGATTACAGATGTCGGGTTGATTACGAATATTTTGGTGATGTTGTTTCAGTTGACACCACTTATAGAACGAATAGATATAATTTGATATGTGCTCCCTTTATTGGTGTAAATCACCATAGGCAAAATGTGATGTTTGGTTTGGCCTTTATGTCAGATGAAACAGAATCTTCTTTTGAATGGTTGTTTAGCACATTTCTTGATTCTATGAGTGGTAAGCAGCCTGAAATAATTTGTGGTGATCAATGTCAAGCAATGATTAATGCAATAGAGACAATATTTCCATGAGCACACCATCGTTTGTGTCAATGGCATATTAATCAAAATGCTCCTTCACACTTAGGAAGTTTGAATGGTGATTCAATGTTTAAACATTTGTGGCATAAATGTATGGGTCATTGTGAAACTGAAGAAGAGTTTGAAGCTACATGGAAATCAATGATGGATCAGTATAATCGTGGGTCTCATAAATGACTAAATGGCATGTATAAGTTGCGACATAATGGGCTACTGCTTTTAGCAATCAAAAGTTTAGTGCGGGGCTTTTGGCTACATCTAGAAGTGAGGCCACAAACTTAGTTTTGAAAAAAGCAGGTAACAAGAACATTTCCATGTATGATTTTGTTCTTATTTATGAAAAGATTCAAAATAATTGGCGTGCCAAAGAGAAAGTCGAGGACAGTCGTTGTCGACATGGAAAACCATCAATGATTGTGAAAAATCACCCATTATTAAGTCATGCTGCTGAAATTTTTACACTCAATATATACAAATTATTTGAATTGGAGTTGATTAATTCCTTGAATACAATATTCGATGAACAACCCTTGGATTTTGGTAGTCCGTTGCTTGAGTTTAAAGTGAAGTCTCATGGTCAAAACTCAACGATTAGACAAGTGGTGTACAATAGACAAAATCATGAAGTGAAGTGTACTTGTCGCAAGTTTGAGTCATTTGGTATATTGTGTAAGCATGCTTTGAAAGTATTCAACTATATGAATGTGAGTACTTTGCCCAACTCGTACATTAAAAAGCGGTGGATGAAAAATTCCAAAAATAGAGTATTTGATGAGGCTATTGAAAATGAAAGTGGAAATGGAAGCAGGCATACATCTGAGATGGTATTTGTAAACCAAACAATGAGATCGATATATGATCTTACTATGCAAGCGAAGTCTTATGAGGAGACGAGAAATGTATTGGTTGGAATTCTGAATAGTGCAACTCAACAAATAAATGCTTTGGTTGAAAATTTAAGTTTGGATGATCAAATTGGTCGTGAAAATCTCGTTGTTGATGAAGGAGATGAAGATGAAGTGCTTATACGTAATCCTCTTTATGTCAAGTCAAGAGGAATTACAAATGCTCGTATAGTGCGACATTGGGATGATAAGAGCAAAAAAGGAAAAGGGAAAGGGAAAGGAAAGCCTGAAAGTTCAAGTAAGTTTTAAATTTCGATTCAATAATTCTTTATTTCTATTAATTTATTAGTTCAAGAAAATTGAAGGGAATAATAAGTTATCTCGACTTATGTATGCTTCTGTTTCAGATATAAAAGGCACCAAAAGAAAGGGACAAAGCTCACAAGAGAATACCCATGCTTGAAACTCACAAGAATTGAATTTGTTCCCACCACCGCAAAGATCCGACTAGTTATCCTCTTCAAACTCCATTTGGAACTCAATTTGGGGCAAATCAATCGCATTTGCAATATCCAATTCAAGTGGTAAATGCATTTTTTTTTTCTAAGTAACTTTTATAAATACTGATCATTTTATAAATTTTATTTTTTATATGCAAATATAGGGACTCAATAGAAATACCTACATGGATGGTCAAATGAACTTATTCACTTGTCCATTTGAGGATCGTCGTTCTTCACAAGTATAATAACTATCTTTTTTAAAAAAAAACAACAAAGTAATTAGATTAATCTCCTTATGAGTTAATCTGATTATTCAATATTTTCATGGTTTTTTTTTTTTGCAGGGAAATTGATTGTGTTATTTGGCAATATGTAGTGTAGTTCCATATGCATCCCTGCAAAGTGGGAGTGCTATTGTATCAGTGCAGTATTAAAGTTAGCACATTTCTTTTTATTTGAATGTTAAACTGAAATGATTGTCACTTGCCACTTGAAGCATTTTGATAATTAATACTCTCATATGTTTCTGGTTTTCATAATTTATTTCAAATGAAATTTCATTATAAGAATTCCACTATTTTCAAAGGACAATTTTTTTTATATTTTTTTAATTGGTTTTTATTTCTTACTTTGGAAAAGTTATCAACACTCAAATATATCAACACTAAATTTAAAAATTTCAAGTTCTCCTAAAAAAAAGGCAAGTCTGCAAGTATATACCAGCAAGAAATGAACATTCAAGATGACCATACTCCACACATTCAATTTACATACCATTTTTTAAAGAAATTCTTATATAACACGTACTCAAATCTTACATAAAAATATAAAAAAGAACTCAAATTCTTATTATTATTTCAATACAAGTACAACAAGAAATATATGATATTTACAAATTCTTTATATTTCTCCAAGACTAAATATAGTTACAAATGAAAATCCAAACACTGAAGAAGAAAGTCCAACCCCGGCTACAACATTCTTGTATTGCGGTTCTTAGTCCGACGAGATCCCGAACAACTCTGCTACGCCGCAAAGAGTTGTTTCGACTACACAAAAATACAAAACTCAGCAAATGCTTTATTTATCTTTTAGAAAATGATAGATATGAAATTATTAATTATGCCACCAAGATCAGAAACCACATATTTTTCTCAATTTTTTTATCAATATCATCAACAAAGGTAATTGAGGTCCAATATGTTTTAGAATAGTCCGATGGTATATGAAATTTTTTCAAAGAAATAGCATCATCGAAAAATGAAAAACGCTAGAAGGGGAGGAAGACATTAAATTTTAATAGGGCTTTAAGTATTTGACAACTTATAGGTAGCAATAGAGAAACACAAAAAGTGAAAACAAATGGAAATACATTGAAATCTTCTACTACTATGTTGTTCAAGAGAATCTGCTCGGATTGACATAAAACCACCATCATATTTGCTCCTACATATTAGAATCTTTCTAATTTGTTGTTAAGCATAGTAGCCACAAAAGAGTTCCATTTGCAAATCCTCTGTTTTGCAGGCTCTTATATGAAGCTTGGAAATTGTGATGTGTACATCGGGCTGAAATCCTGATTTGTGACCATGGTGGTGGTTGTTGCGGAGGGGAAAGCAGCGAGTCGCGACGAGTCACAGCGAGTCAACCTCTTCAACTCCATTAGAAAGGGAAAAGGATTATCAAAGAAGCTGGTTTCTCCTTCTAAAAAAAAAAGAAGAAGCTGGTTTCTGTATTTTACGAGAATTTTTCTGAGTTTAAAGTTCAAAAATGTAGTAGAAAAAGAAATAATTGTGTTTAAATTTGAGGGGTTTCAATTTTGAATTCAAAGCCGAAAATATTAAGGGGAAATTTTGAGATTGAGGGAAATTATAACAAACCATGGTTGAGGAAAAGATCGGATCTGCAAGCCAAAATTGAAGGAATAGTCATTTTGCCAACTTCACCATGTGTCAATATATGTATGGACTAGGGTAGTACTGGAAGGGGTAGCATCGAATTTGCTCATCAGCGTATGATATAAGTTAAATATGTTATTTACAATAACTGTCTTACTCAACCTGTCTAGTTGCTAATAATCAGAATATTTATGTTAATTACAATAACTATCTTATTCAACCTATTCACTTGCTAATGATCAGATTTTCCGACGAAAACTTGAGTTTAAGTCGATTTGATCACGTGCTGAAAAACTGTTCGATGTCATTATCAAGTATTCAAGTGGTGTTAATCTCAATTAATTAATGCAAATTATACCATCGGTAAAAGGAGAGAGAGGAGAAACGATAGGTAGTCTAGTGGCATGAAGTTTGTAAAAATCAAACATGTATTTGGTTTCGATTCTCACCTAGCTCTCTCTCTCTCTCTCTCTCTCTCTCTCTCACTCTCTCTCTCTCTCTCGTGTGTGTGTGTGTGCGCACTACGATTGAAAATTTGTGGGAGCAAGTTCGGAGTTAGCGCCGGCTAGCGTAAAATCAAAGTTTATCAGGTCCGGGAAAAGGATTCGACTATGAGACTAAGTCCGAACCTGCCTGACTTTCCTTCACCTTCAAGTGGTGGATTGAAAGAAATAAGGATAACATTTATAGCAAGTGTTACTACATGACCTGATCAATTCGATCAGGTGGTGTTGGGTTAATTCCCGCAACGAGCGAACAGAGTTAACTGTAACAACATGATTGGTATGAATAAATAGAATTAGATATGGATGGAATGAACTTAATGATGCAATAACATAACATTCCTTTTCTTATGTTTGCTATCAATAAGTAATGAGAAACGGATGGAAAAACTTGATTCCAATTTCATGATTGGTAATTAAAGATAAATGATGGGATGTAATGAAATATTTTTTTATGACTAAATTACCTTTAAGAGATTTTTATGTTTTTTCGAAAACATTGATTTCAACTATATATGTTTATTAATTTTATCTTTAAATATTAAATAATTCTTTTCCCAAAAAAATACACAGTAGAATCATTTTTCAATGTTTTTAAACCATGTAAATATTCGTTTTGCATTGATGAAATAATTTTATTTTATTAGATATCATCAAACAGCTCAAGATTAAATTTTCCTTGTGTCCATTTACACAAATATTCTCATTCTTAAACTGAAACAAAAAAAAAAAAACAAAAGGAGTGAGAAGTATGTTAAAATTATTAAAAAGAAATGCAATTGTCAGAACATAAAAGTAAATATTAAATTTTGGTATAGGTTTAGTTTATATAGTATTTTTTATGAGTTTAATAAGAGGATAATTTTGTCCAAAATAAAAATAACTTTATTCCTGATAGATTGGGAATGACTAAAATCCTGGGATGGGAGGAATGACTAATCCAAGACCAATATTTTAAATATTATACCAGCGATCAAATCGGCCAAGCCACCAGTAAGCGGTTCAACCGGTCGGATCAGTTTAACCGCAACTTTTACCAGTTTTAATAAAATTAATTATATTATTAATTATATTAATGTAATATATTGATATAAAAAGAGAAGTTATATATATTTTTAATTTCTTATTTTTATTATGTAATTGCATATATTATAGAGGTTTGTCAAAATTTAGAATATTTTAATTGATTAGAATTCTTACCACTAGCTTGTAGCTCAAGTGGTATCACTCACCCTTTGTAAGGGGTATTGACCGGGTTCAAACCCTAAGGTACCTTTCGATTTATTTGAAATTTATCCCCTCCCCTCCAACCAGTACTCCCAACTTATTAAAAAAAATTGATTAGAATTCTTGTTTGAATTAGTTAATATATAAATAATTGATTTGAATCATAACATAAATATTAAATAATTGATTTGAATTCTTGCTTGATTTGAATTATGACATAAATATATTAAATATTCAGTTTATAATTTAAATTTTATATAAAAAAGTTGAAATAAATGAAAAAACAAAAAAAATAGTTAAATCGGGTTTTGAAAAGATTTTGGCCGGTATTGCCGTAATGGCCAGTTTTGACCGGTATAACTACAAAAATGATATTTAGGGTCTTACCATACTGGTCTGACCATCGGTATAACCGATTCAACTGGCCAGTACGCTATTTAAAATACTATCCCATATTATTGGGTATAGGAATTCCTTTGGGAATCAACATTCCTAACCTTGAAATATACCAATCGTGTGAACGAGAATGAACCTAGGAATATTCATTCTATTCCCGCTTTATTCTCGCATACCAATCATGTCGCAAGTTGTCTGTATTTGTCATGTAACTTTCTTGCTAATACTTACAATATCTCCAAAAAAGTGTTCTATCTTCGATTTGGAGCAAAAATTTGCTCCAGCACTACGCCAAACATGCACTATCTTGAAGATGTGAATAGTTTTGCATCAGAAATGGTGCAATATTGTAGTTGTGCTAATATTTTGTTTGTTTGTTTGTTTGTTTTAAATTAATGATTTTAGTGTATTAAAATATGCACTAAAATGGAATATTATGGAATATTCAGTTTTAGTACATAATTTAGTGCACACTGCTGGAGATAGAGTGCAGATTCTGCCTAAAATAGTGAAGAACGTGCACTAAAATGGTGCAAATTGTTGGAGATGGTCTTATTATATCATGATCATGTTATTTCTTGTAAAAAAAAAAAAAGTGCACCCTCTTGAAAACTTTGTAATAGTAAATGTTGTTATTTATACTTTGTTAATTTTATGATACCAGATACTATATCACCCCACCCAAAAAGAAAAAAGAAAAGAAGATTAAAGTAAAGCATAGGTTAATTAATAGTAGCAATAACTTACAAGGACAAGTATACAAAATTTTTTAAAATAAACTTATATACAAAAAAACACCTATACAATTACATTTCAATCCAAAAAGACTCAATCCGCCATCTTTTCGTTCCAGAAAACTCAACCTCTAAGATTTACCTTATTTTAATATGAAATTACCTGGGAACTCTTATTTTAACAATTTTTCATTTATTGATATTAACTTTAAAATTAACTTTAATACATTTATTTAGGTCCTCGAGGTCAAAACTCGAACAAAAATAAATTTTATAAATTCCCAATATTAGTCTTTTTGTTCAGTTCATTCAATTATCAAAGTTAAATCATAAATGTATCTAGTATATGTAAAGATTCAAGAAGATATACTTCTAAAACTGAAATTTAAAACTAAAATGATCATTGATATAAGTCAATTTGAAATACCTAAAAAGATTGCTAAAAGCAAATTCACTTAGTTTTAAATCTAATAACTTAATGGTAATTTGCTTTCAAAAAAAAAACTTAATGGTAATTTAGTAAAGAAAATAATTGTTGAGTCTATCGGAGTGAAAAGTATTTTGAAGAGTTTTTTTTTAATATATAAAAGAATTATTCGAACAAGTTTATAGTAATTTTTTCCTAATATATATAAACTAGCAAAGCTATCATCCTGGAGACTTGTTGCTACATAAGAACAAGTTAAGGTTGCAAAAAGAAAAAGGAAAAAGAAAAAAAAAAAAAAACAGGCAATTTGGATTTAAACTTATTAATTTGCTTGCTCTAATGTCGAAATACAAAAGTTGATGAAAAATGCAACTCCCTCCAAGTTAAGGTAAGTCCAAGTACAAGGCAATCCAAGAGTTAAGATAGTTCCAATACAAAGGTATTCTTGAGGTAGGTACTTGCCTGCAACATGACATGCAAGGTTAGAAGTAGAGCTAATAATAGGTTGGGCCGGGTGAGATCATCGAGCCTTTGAAAATTTCAATCGGTCGAGTCAATTTTGCTCGCCAAACATTGCCCAACCCATATAAGCATTTTGTACACAAAAATTGTCGGATTGGGCTAAAAGTCAGGCCAACCATGGCCTAGAAAATCATGACAGCCCCGCCCAAACATTGAGCTGGTTTGGGCGGCGAGCCCACGGGTCGGGCTGCATTTTGTCAGCTCCAATTAGAAGGGCAGTGTTATCACTGGGAAACCCATCTGATGCTTAGTTGGCAAGTTCTATTGAAATAATCCAATGCGTAATGGATTTAAGGACATAAATTGTAATTAACTTACAAATGAATATGAAGAGACTATTTATACTTGGGACGGTGGGCCTCATGGGCCTGATGTAATGAATTGGGCCTAGTGTAGTAAACTGGGCCTCATGGACTTGATGTAATGGCTTGGCCCAACTGATGATATGAGTTGATAATTAAATAATTGCATAATTAAATAAATAAAAGTGAATTACAATTTTATCCCTCATCACAAATGTAGGTGTAATTAAAAGTCCAACTGATATTTTTCAAGTGTTGATATTCCACAAAAAAAAAAAAAAAAAAAAAAAAGGTGTTGATAAGGTATGTTCTAATATTTAAAATTTTGAGGCCTATTATTATGTAAATTATGTTAATCATATGAATCTTACGGGGAAATTAAGAGTCTTGTAAACTTTGTGAAAGCTGGCACTAAGTTCATTATCCTGAACAATTTTTTGGTCCAAAAACAAACCAATTATAGTTCCAGAATGATTTTAGAACTCAAAATTCTCTAATTTTTTAAATATAATTATTTTCATTTCAAAAAAATAGCCCAATCAACCATAATCAACTGCAAAGCTAGTACAGTTACACACGAAGTGTGGTGAACCTGATAAAAACTCAAAAAATCATTAAATTATAACTTTACTTTTTTATTTGTTAACACTGTTTGGGACGGGGTTTGGTATGCCCCCGTCTCCCCCATTCACCACAATAAAGACATCTAAAGAATCCATAGTTTAAATTTTGTTTTGTTTTGAAGGATAGAGACAAAAAAATTGGTATAAAAAAGTAAAGATTTTTTTTTGGAATATAAAGTAAAAATTTTGAGAATCACTACAAGAAAATCTAAATTTACCAACACAATTTACCGACAGAAATGATATTTATTACTAAATTTTACAATTACCTACAGAATACCTACAGAAAAAAAAAATTATTTTTTTCCAAAATTATACCGACAAATTACCAACATATCACCAATAATTTTCATTGCATCCACAATTTTCAACAAACATCATTATCCCAAAATGCCACTTCTTTCCACGTAGTTACTGCAAAATTGCTGTTCTTTAGTTTTACCATCATTTTCAATGGGGGCCATTTTTATTGCATGATTTAGTTTGCTTTGTTGGTGTATAATTATGCTAGGATATAAGTAGTGTATGAAAAATATTAAATATATATTGTTTGGGATAAATTCAACTTATCCATAATTTATTATTTATGCATTTATTTAATTCAAAATTATTTAATTTTTATCCAACATTATTATTTATTATTGGGTCACATATATTACTAACCAGCCAATAAGGCCTGTCACAACCCAATCGGCCTACTTTATTGCAATAAGTCCATGAGGTCCATCAATCTAAATATAAAAGGTCCATCATTAATTATTTGTAAGTATTATCAATTAATTACTGATAATTATTGTCCTTTGCTCTTGATTAATTCTCCTACGCGTACTGACTTGAGCGTTGGATGATCCTCCCTGGGAAAACCCCAGTGCCCTTCTAACCATGTATGAGTGTTGCGGGCTAGTTCACACCTGAAGATTTCCTCAGCTCTTGGAGTGGAATTTGGACTGTCAGACTCAACTATCTTTACTTAAAGTGATCTGTATTTTCTTACAGCATCGTACGGAACATGGGGGGCTTATGTTGGGATAAATTTGATTTTTCTTAATTTATTATTTATGTATTTATTTAATTCAAAATTATTAAATTATTACCCAATATTATTATTTATTATTAGGTCACGTATATTACTAACCGGCTTGCTAGGCGTGTCCCAACCCAAGTGGTCCACTTTATTGTACTAAGCCCATGAAAGCCCATCAACCTAGGCATAAAAGGTCCATTCTTAATCATTTGTAAATATTCTCAATTAATTTCTGATAATTATTGTAGGTCCCAAAGGGTGACGTGTAAGGTTTAGAAGGGGGGGCTGAATAAACCTCACCAACTTTTCGTTTTAGTCCTTTTAAAATATATATTCAGAGTTAACTCAAATCATCTAAGTCCTTGAGGGACATCTAGGTTGGCTTACACAGCAAAGTTACCCACTCAACAGTCTCGACTGAGTTGTTGATAGTATAACTTAACTGCTTTCAGCTAACACTTAGAATTACAGTTAATTTGGTTTTTTCAGCGGAAGACTTTTCACCCATATGATTTTTAAGAACGTTTTTCAACACTTTTTTAGTAATGGTTATTATTAGCAGACTTAAGCAAGTTTAACTTAACAGCAGTTATAAAATAAAGCAAGTAATAGAGTGTGCGGAAAAGTAAATGGACACAAGCAGTTTATAATGGTTCGAGGATGGGGTAATTCCTTTAGTCCACTCTTCTCCAACTCCTGGAGGAATCCACTATGTAACTTAAGCTTGGTTACAAAACAGTTATCAGTCCGGGTCAGCTTTGATCACATAGCCAGCTGCTCCTAGGACTCAGCTTCTTCAGAAGACATCTGTCTTGTTACTTCAGCCTCCTTCAAACCCTTGGACTTGATTACTTAGACCTCCAATAGGTTCAAAGCACCAGTTCGAACTCGAACCTCACTACTTCTCCTTCAACCTTGGAGAGTAAACCCTTTTGTTATTGAAAACAATTTTCCTCTTCAACTGCTGAAGTAATCTTTCCTTCACTGAGTGTGTCGGATTGAATTCCTTCGAAATTAGACTTGAGGATATCTTTGAAAAACATGAGAGATGTTTGATAGTCTATGAAATTCATAAACTTCTCTCACTTGCTTCCTCAACCTTTGTTGGGAAATTTATTTTGTAGATTTTGATGAATGCCATGTAAAACTTAAACTAGAAAGTTGGCACCCCATTTTCTTTGTAATTTTCATTGTAATAGATAGGGCTGGAAAAGCTGAGTCAAGTCAGCTATGCCCGGAAATACAAGAAGTCAACTGAAGACTGAAGTGAAGACTTCGCTGTGGAACAGCTGAGATATGGCCAAGAAGGAAGATCAAGAACTTGACTGAAGATGTATCAGCTGAGAAACATATGTGTGAAGTGTCAGTCAAAGTCATCTCAAGAAGCCAAGTCACAAGTTGAAAGTGACAGTTGAGTCTTCAAATGATTGGAGCAGACTCAAGTCACCTGGGAAATATGCAGCAACCAAGAGAAGTCAACTGAAAGGAATTCGTTGCACAAAAGTCAAGAACATTACTTAAATAAGTAATACTTCCATGCTGCCAGGTCTTAAAGTGCTCGTCCCAGAAGCATGCAAAAGGAATAAACCAATGGAAAGCACTGCACCTCGTGTCAGAACTTGAAAAGTTGAACATTCATTTAATACGAGGAAAGGTCTACATCTCAAGATTGAAGACCAAGAAAAGACAAGTCAACGAACACAAGTGTCTTTTGAAAATCAGCCTATCTCTTCAACGGGCAGATTTTTGAAAGTTAACTACAAAAGCCTGAGGAAAATCATTGAGAAAAGATTACCTTGATTACCTGGACCACGAACAAGCAAGCAAATATTCAAACTGTAACCTGCAAATATTCTCAAAGATATTCAAGCAAATCCTCAAGCCTGAAACTCGAAGGAAATCAATCCAACAAAAAGCTGTGAAGGAAAAACAACTTCAAACTGTTGATGAGGAAACTTTTGAAGAATCAAAAGGTGTCTACTTTTCAAGGAGGATTGTAGGAAGGTTCAAGGTCGAACCAAAAGATCAAGTTATTGGAGGGCTTCGTGATCAAATCCAAGAAGCTTGAGAAAGTGAGTCAAGTAGCAAAGCGCAAATGCCTGTGAAGAAGTTGAGTCGGAAGAGAAGCCAGCTGTGTGACCAAGGCATCTCTAGACTGAGTCCAAGGAGCAAGTCAGCTGTGTGATCAAAACTTGTCTCTAGACTGAGAACCACTTTGTGAACTGATCATTACTTAGTGGATTCCTCCAGGAGTTGGAGAAGAGAGGATTAGAAGAATTACCCCATCTTCGAACCTCTATAAAAATTAACGGTGTCATTTATTTTTCAGCATATTTACATTTCTGCATATCCATTTTATACCTGCTGATAAACTTGATTTGCTATCCAAACTGATTAATAACTAAGTGATAAAATCAAGTGTTAAAACACGTTTAAAACAAATCAAAGGGTGTTAAGTCTTTCACGATAAAACCAACACAAAGTTAAGTTTCGTGTTAAACAAATTGAGTTATTCTATCAACAGCTCTATCGAGTCTGTTGAGTGGCTAACTCTGCTGAATAACCAACTTAGTTGTCGCTCAAGGACTTCGTTGTTTGTGTTAGCTCTGTAATTTCTTTAAAAGGACTAAATCGAAAATTTGGTAAGGTTTATTCAACCCCCCCTCCATTCTAAACCTTACTCACACCCCTTGGGACCTACAAGTGGTATCAGAGCAGTTGGTTCATTGAGCCTTCCACACTGGTTACTGAACTAGATCTCTATCTTTTCTAAAAAGATTTTTAACACTTGTATCTTAAAAATCTTTCATTCTTAGAAAAAGTTATTATCATGGAAGCAAATCTGACACGCATTCCTATGTTCACTGTTGAGGAATTTGATGACTAGAAAATTCGTATGCAGGCTCATCTATCTGCTTAACATGATGAAATATGTCTAGTGATAGATGATGGGTCACTGCAAATACTTAAAGTGAACACAGCTGTAAGAATAGCAGCTGTAGTAGTAGAAGCTGATGAAGACAGACCAGCCATGGTTGAAAAGCCAAGGACTGAGTGGACCAACGATGACAAAAGAGATACAACTTGGATAATGTGGCCAATGACATTCTCTACAAGACATTGGACAAAGCAATGTTCAATAATGTCAAATCTTGCAAATCTGCAAAAGAAATCTGGGATAAATTAACCTTTATTTGTGAAGGATCTGAGCAAATTAAGGAAAATAAATTGTTTGTTGCTGTACAAAAATTTGAAAATTTTAAAATGCTTGCAGGTGAAACCTTGGATTAGCTGAATGCCAGATTCACTGAAATCACAAATGAGCTATCAGCACTTGGGAAAGAATATACACAAAAGGAAATGTGTATGAAGATTCTGAGAAGCCTCCCAGCTGAATGAGAAATGAAGGTCATGGCCCTGAGACATTCAATGAACCTCACAACAACATCTAATCATGAGTTGTTCTCAGATCTCAAAGCTTATAAGTTTGAGCTGAGAAGAAAAGAGCAAGAGGAGATAGGTGTACCTAAGACAATTTGCACTTATAGTCAAGGATGGAAAGAGAGTCAAGTCAAGGAAGCTATAGACCAGGAGGAGATTGCCCCGATGGTTAAAAGATTCAACAAGTTCTTCAATAAGAACTATAAAAGAAACAAGAGTGAATCCTTTAGAGACATTCACTCCCTTCAAGTTAAGGGAAGATGCACCACCCAAGAGAGTCGAGCATCAAAGAGTTGAGTATCGTAGAGCCGATAACTCAAGGACGTAAAGATTTGATCAAAGAACGAGAACTCGTGTTGGAATTGCAGACAACCATGACATTTTGCGATTGATTGCTCCTATCCACCATCAATAAGGCAAAGGTGGGATTCAACTCTATTTGGGTTATAGTTGATCGTCTCACTAAGTCTGCACATTTCCTACCAGTAAAGAAGACGTACAATATGGAGAAATATGCAGAGTTGTACATATCCGAGATAGTTCGATTGCATGGAGTACCGTTATCCATTGTGTCGGATAGAGACCCTAAGTTCACCTCAATGTTCTGGAAAAGCCTACACCGAGCCATGGGTAATCAGTTGAGTTTCAGTACAGCTTTCCATCCACAAACCGATGGCCAATCAGAGAGAATAATTCAGACACTTGAAGATATGCTCCGAGCTTGTGTAATAGATTTTAAGGGTACTTGGGACAAGTTCTTGCCGTTAGTGGAATTTTCATACAACAATAGTTATCAGGCCTCCATCGGAATGGCTCCCTACGAAGCGTTGTACGGGAGAAAATGCCGATCACCAGTGCATTGGGATGAGGTTGGTGAAAGAAAATTGATAGGCACAGAGTTGGTGCAACAAACAGCCGAAGTAGTTGAGAAGATTCGGCAAAGAATGAAAACTGCTCAAAGTCGACAGAAGAGCTATGCTGATAAGAGAAGAAAGCTACTAGAATTTGCAGTAGGAGATGCGATTTTTCTTAAGGTAACACCAATGAAAGGAGTTATGAGGTTTGGAAAGAAAGGAAAGTTAAGCCCTCGCTTCGTTGGGCCATTTGAAATCTTAGAGAGAATAGGCGATTTAGCATATCGAATCGCCCTACCTACAGCATTGTCGGGAGTTCACAATGTTTTCCATGTTTCTATGCTGAAAAAGTACATTCCGGACCAATCACACATCTTAAGCTACGAGACAATTGATCTTCGTAAAGACTTAACATATGAAGAGAGGCCAATGAGAATCTTGGATAAAGTCGAGAAGGAGCTTAGAAGAACAAAGGTCACATTAGTCAAAGTCTTATGGAGGAATCACGCCATGGAAGAAGCCACGTGGGAGCGTGAAGATGAGATGCACGTTATATACCCCCCAACTTTTTGGTAAGGATTAAGCCTTCCTTTCGAGATTTATTTTCATCCATTCATATTTCATACTTATTTGTATTTGACAAGTTTCGAGGATGGAACTTTTTATAAGAGGGGGAGGATGTAACGACCCGAATTTATTTAATTTCGTAATGATAATATTTAATTATTTTATTAGATTATTCTAGATTTTATAATGACTTTATTTTATTTGGGTTTTATAAAATACTTTGGGCTCTTATTTGGACTAGAGTTTTAACCAAGCCCATACTGTTAGTAAGGTAATTATAAGCCCATGTACTCTAAACCTAGCCCAATTGGGAGTAGGTTAAAACACAGATATAAGACACGTAAAATACACACATTGGGAACACAATATGAGGCGCCTAGAGAGAGAGTAGGAATCGGCCAGAGAAGAGAAAAGAGAAAAGAGAAGAAAGAGATGACTTCCCTAACGCGTAAGTTGATAATTTCCTAGGATTGATCCTTAAGTTTGATAATTTTATTAGTTTTTACTAACCCTAGTACGCAATCTTATGTTTAGGGTTGATTCGAAAGAGGCCTGAAAATGATTTGTCTACCCCTAAATCGAACAGGACAAGTAATCTCCATAGCTCATATAGAATTTGGATTCGAATGATTTAATTGGACGTATAACTGAAAGGCTTGTTGGTAAATTTAGTTATGATGACGTATGGTTGTGTATAAATTTATCATTGTTCAGATTTGATTATATATTTGCGTCCGTAATCTGCGTTATAAACTTAAAGCTTTTGAGAGAGTGAGTCCTCATTATCCCGTGTACGCGCGTCGAGCAACACAAACGTTCAATCTTAGTTTACTTTTCCAGTTTCATGTTTATTGCCATTACACCTTAATAATCCAATTGTTCCTTGCTTTGGTTGACATGGAGTCTGACGTCAATCTTATTCATTCAACATATGTTACGAAATAGATAAAAAGCTAAAGTTGGTTCCTTTGTCTTTTGTTAGACGAAATATTGCAGGCTTTTTTATTTCCAAGTTGGAAATATTGTTCTCTCTGTTTTTCCTTAACTTGGGTTAGGTATTAATTAGTCACAAAAATTAAGCTAATTAATAAAATATAGAGTTTATTTCTAGTTAATTGAATATATCGTTTTCTTTAATTGATGTAGGGTTTTCCTTAACTAATTGGATATAGGGTTTTCTCTTGACTAATTGAATGTAATTGAATATTTTTTCCTTAATTGAATGTAACTTTTTCCCTTAATAATTTGAATATGGGTTTTCCATTGACTAATTGAATATAGGGTTTTTCCTTGACTAATTGAATGTATGGTTTTCCTTAACTAATGGGATATGGTTTTCCCTTAACTAATGAATGTATTTTCTCTTAACTAATGGGATATAGGGTTTTCCCTTGACTAATTGAATGTAGGGTTTTCCTTAACCAATTGGATATGGGTTTTCCCCTCACTAATTGAATGTAGGGTTTTCCATTAACTGATTGAATATAAGGCTTTCCCTTAACCAGTTGGATATATGTTTTTCCTTGATCAGTTAATTGTAGTGTTTTATTCTTAAATTGTTCAAGTTAATGTGATTTAATTTAAATGCTACGCGTTTATGTTATTCTTGCTTTCAATGAAAAGTTGCATCACTTTCATGTATCATGTTAAATGTACGTTCATAGCATTTCACGAACATACAAAGAATAGTTGAGTCAAGTTTAAAGGAATAGAATTAATAAAGTTTTCCAAAAGAGAACGGGTGCACATTGTTCTATGATGCTGGAGTTAGTGGGAAATGGGCGCGGGGGACCGGCGTTCCGACAATGTGCCGCTTGCGGCTAATGTTAATGTTCAAAGGAAAGGGCCTTCGGGCAAAACGAATGGAAATGGGCCTTCGGGCAAAATGTTAATCGGGTTCCAAATAACAAGGCCCACTGCGACCCTGATTAGAACAATGTGTTACCAAGTGAGCTCGCGTCCTAAGAACATTTTACGAAAAGAAAGAAAGATAGATAAAGTCTTAAGTATGTCCACGAAAAGATTTTAAGTAAAGAAAATGTACAGTTTAACTAAGTTTAGTCAGTGCATAAAACACGCATTCATGCATGAGATTACTTGTTGAGCTCCTTTAAGCTCATTCCACGAATGTTGTTTTTTTTTCAGATGAGAATAATGAGGAAGGAGATGGCGGGGCACAGTGACTCAAGAACCCATGTCCTTCAGTTTAGCTTATGTTTTTGTTGAGTTGACTTATTAGTATATTTAATGTTGAACGTCGTTTTATTTTTCAGTATGATTGTTTTGGACTAATAGTTTTAGTATTTATTTCCGTTGCAAGGTTTTCAAACTAAGTAGGAGTTTTATTATCCCGTATTTTAAGGATTTCTTTAGAGTATTTTTATTGATTATTTTTCGCATTAAAAATTTATTTAAGTAAGCTAGAAAAGGGCGTTACATAAATGATGATGGAAGAGCTGCTCAAGACAACACAGCTGTGAGACAACTTAACCCACCACTCCGCTTCAACCTCGATGTGAGATGGCTGAGAGATCATCCACCAGAGCTAGTCACTGGAGATGTTAGAGATGGTGTAAGAACTAGATTCAGAGCTCAGCAAGAAGCAATGTTCACTTGTTTTATTTCCCAAATAGAGCCAAAAGATGTGTCTCAAGCACTAGATGATACACATTGGATTCAAGCCATGCAAGAAGAGCTGGATCAGTTTGAAAGGAACAAAGTATGAGAATTGGTGCAGAGACCAACCCATCAGAATGTTAATGGCAAAAAATGGGTTTTCAGAAACAAGATGAATGAGGAAGGCTCTGTGGTAAGAAACAAAGCAAGATTGGTAGCCAAAGGGTATTGCCAAGAAGAAGGAATAGATTTCGATGAAACCTTTGCTCCTGTTGCAAGATTAGAAGCAATAAGGATGTTTCTTGCCTATACTGCTCACAAGAACTTCACTGTATATCAAATGGATGTGAAAAGTGCAATCTTAAATGGACTGTTGGAGGAATAAGTCTATGTTGAACAACCTCCAGGTTTTGAGCAGAAAATTATTGGAGATAAGGTGTACAAGCTTAAGAAAGCATTATATGGATTGAAACAGGCACCAAGAGCATGGTATGATACATTATCTCAATTTCTAACTGATAATGGATTCACCAAAGGCAAAGTGACAACACTCTTGAATTCAAGATGGAGAGAGTATAACGCTTGTTCAAATATATGTGGATGATATCATTTTTGGATCCAGAAACAAAGAGCTGTGTGATAAGTTCTCAAACCTCATGCAATGCAAATTTGAAATGAGCATGATGGGAGAGCTGACTTTCTTCCTAGGACTTGAAGTTAAGCAATTGAAGGAAGGAACTTTCATAAGTCAAACAAAGTACACCAAAGATTTAATGAAGAAATTTGGTATGGAAGAGAAGTCTTCTGTGAAAATACCAATGAACACATCAGTCAAAATGGACATGGATGCAGATGGAAAGGCCGTAGATCAAACAAGATATAGAGCACTTATTGGATGACGTCAGCGTAATAATGACGGGTACAGTCAAAAGCTGCACAGTAAATATATGATTGGATATAAATGCTACCGCATTAAATGCGAGGAATTAAATGACGGTTTGACGTGCTAAATGAGTCACTTAATGAAAAGAGAGAAGAGGAGTTAAGTCATTTATGAGCTAAGTGACAAAAACGTAGTCGTTTTAAATGAGCGGGAATGTTTTTAAGGATGACGTCAGCGTAATAATGACGGGTACAGTCAAAAGCTGCACAGTAAATATATGATTGGATATAAATGCTACTGCATTAAATGCGAGGAATTAAATGTGGTTTGACGTGCTAAATCTGAGCCGTTGATCTTGATCAAATTTCAAAAATCAAAACCCGTCCTTTCATAACCCTTATATACTAATTTCTCCAGCATTATCTCTCTCACTCGAAAACTGTTCATCTTCAAGCAAAAGAAAGCAAGTTTTTTTTCTCTCTTGCAAACCCTACGTGTTCTCAAGCCAGTTCATCAAGTTTTAATCGGTAAAAATTCTCTTCAAATGGCACCAAAGTTTAATTTTGTCAAGTTATCGAAGCAAATCCACTCTAGATCGTCAGTGGATTTTGAAGGCATGGTGAAGCAGGGTTTGGATGAAACCCTAGTGAAGAAAATTACGGAAATGTTAGAAAAGTTCGGTCTTAAGGCTTTTCTGACTTTGGAGTACTCGCACACCTACCTTGAAGAGGTGGCGCAATTCTACGTGAATGCGGAGGTGCGGACGAGGGAATCAAGTCCTCTCATCCACCGTAAGGACATAATGATAATGACTAAGGACCTTGCGAGCACCGCTTGTGGTCGCCTCGAGGCATGAATGAGATTTATGAAGTCGATGTTGACTTGGTCACGCATGGAAAGAGGTAGCCAAACCAGTGTGTGCTCTAAGGTGGTCTACATAGCCGAGAAGAAATTGTTGAAGGACGACTATCACAAGTTGATGGATGTCTTCTCTAAGTGTGTAGACATGAAGTTTGGCTTCAACCAATCACAAAGACTAAGCCGATCATCATGGCGCGATCATGCGTGGCAAGAAAGTCAACCGGCCGAGTTCGTGGTACAGCAGATCGCTGAATGTTGTGAATAAATCATTCAAGGAAGACGGATCCTTTGGAGGATCTCTCGATATACCCTCGTTATTGGCCACTTGATGGAAGTGAAGGGCATTCCCCTTCGACATGGAAAACCTTTCCATGTCAACAAAAAGATGTTTAGGCGAACCTCTCGGAGCCCAAAAGAGAGCCTACGTGAAGAGGGCGGATACAAGTGAGGGGAAATCACCAACCCGAGGACACAAACTGTTACCTCTCCTCCCAAGAAGAAAGTTGTCCCTCAGAAGTCCAAAGAAGAAAAAGCGCCCGCCAAAGAAAGAAAGAAACAGATGCACCCGCCCGCAGCCGAGTCACCCGCCCGAGCAAGTGTCTCCGCCCTCGCAATGAGGCCGAGAAGGAAGCCCAAATCCCTTCTCCAACCATACGTAAAAAAGGATCGCCAAGCCCGGGAAGCGCAGCTCCCGTCCCGTAAGATGCCCGCCCCGCCGCCAAAGAATCCGAAGAGGAAAAAGAACTTAAAATTCCTCCTCGGTTAGACCCAAAAGAAGAAGGACCATCAAGCTTTCGAGCGTGAAAGACAAATAAAATCACCACTCACCGAAAAAGCATCGAGACTCGCGACTCTCAGAAATGCGGTCTCCGATGTCATAGTGAAACGCCAAGTCTCCGAGGTGATCAACAGAGGCCTACAGGAAGACCCAACAGGAGAGGACAACTCGAGGATAAAGAAGTAGGGGCCGAGACAACTAACCTTCCAGATTGAAAGAGTTGTATCTCCACCGCTGACGCTGCCGCCAAGGTGAAGAGCAAAAAAGCATCTTGCCTTCCATCCCGAACGGGAAGGACAAGAAGAAGATGATGATGATGATGTCATCATGTATTCTCCTCAGTATACCCGAGATATTCGCCGCTTCACGTGAATGGAGGGCGTGGAAGCTAAGCCACTCAAGTGCGTTCAATGCCCCGAGTTTATCAAAGAAGATGAGGAATTGTTCCAATTTCTGAGTCACTAAAGTGCTTCGTGCCCTTGATGAAGATAACGCATCAATATCCTACAAATTTTTAAGGGAGAAGGAACAAGCCAAAGCAGTCGAGGAAGCTAAATCTCGCGAGAAAGCCAATATATGTATGCTTACTGGAACTCTAGAACACACTCACTCTCATCTGGATGTGTTCTTAGAGAGTGATGAAGACATGGATCCCGTTCTTTGCCGCAAATGTAAAAGTCGACATGCAAAGAAGCTCGAGGGAATCCAGGATGATGCATGAGCAACAAATGTTTGAAGGACCAGGAGAGTCCTCACAATCTCTCTGCAGATAGACCCACTGGGAGTAGTGCAGAAAATTTCCACAACCATCACTGCATCTACGTCCCAAGTACTTTCGGAAGATGGGTCCAAGGGAATTGGCAATGAGACTGGGAATTTGGGCACCCAAGTTGAGCCAACCCCTACTGAAGGTGTTTTACCACCGCCTAACGGCCGAGCACTCAACGGAAGCGGCCGCGAAGTCCGAGAAGAGTGACCCCATCATCGCACTCATCCGTGTGCCACCGAGGGGAAACTCACTCCACTGCAGCAGGGTTGGAGGATGCTGCAGATGACTCCTTATTGACGAAAGGAGGCGAAGAGGAAACTGAGATAGAACCACAACAAATTGACATTGACGAAGTGTCAGCTGCTTTGAAGGCTGATGACACTGTTGTTGCAGTCGAGGCACAGGATGGAAATGCCCCGGGAGTTAACACTCTGGGCACTGAAAGCGCAATCCAAGGGGTTAAGACTCCTATGGATGCCACTGTTGAAGACCCTAAGACAGATGCGCCTGTCGAAGGGAATGTAGAAGGCCTCGCTGCAGTTGAGACTGTTAGAGGTGTTGAAGGCCCAAGGGAAGTTGAGACCTCCATGGGTAAAGCTCAAGAAGTTCAGAACATCCCTCTTGCTCATAGTGTTGAATCTGAAAAGGAGATTAGTGCACTTCATGACTCCCAGGAAAATCCTGACATATCATTTCTGGGGTCTGAAGATGAAGCTGAGTCCACACCAGTTTCACATCAAAAGGACCCAGCTGAGGATGTTCTCCCACAGATGAGCCAATCGAGTTTCAAAGTTGTTCATCAAACTTTCAACTTTGATGATGAACCAATCCCCCAGGCTTCATCATCATCCGATGACGCTGATGTTGCAGCCGAGGACCCGATACTTCACTTAGAAAAATCTACTGAGGCCGAAGAAGCTGTTAAGACAGCTGAGGCTCAGTCAGCTGGCCAACCCACTCAACAAGGCCCAGTTGTACCCGAGTCATCTGCGCAGGCTCCCACAGCTGCAGTAGTACCGACTCCACCAGGATCATCACGGGCACAGACTGCAATTTCAATTACTAATGTGCGAGATGATACTTTTGAGCAAGTTTTTCCTTTTTTCGATCGAGCTGCCTAAGCTAGAGGAAGAGACCGTAAAAGAGCAACGCCGATTCACCGTTCGAGAAGATCTTGTAATCCCTACCGACTCTATTGTGCCAGCAAACTTCGATTTCGATACTGAATGGCCGGCAGCTGAATCAGGTGTGACAGCTAAAATCTGAGAAGTCTTCAAGAAGATTTGTGCAGAGATTGAGAAGATCGAACGGCACCAGGCCTCACTAGATTTACGTCTGGACAATAGGGATAGTGGTAAGGATCAGGGAATGGTGTCAACAACAGAGTGCAATGCGATACGAACAAGTTCGCTATTTCAAGGCATTGTACAATAAAATGCTTGTTTGGAGTGCTGACAATGTTGATATGAAGCAGAGGATGCAGGCGTATATGGAGAGATTGCATGCCTCCCACACAATTGAAATGGAGTTACTGCGTGAATTCCATCGAAAAGAAATTCTGCATCTTGAGGAGACCATGAATACGAAGTTCAGCCTTCTCATGACTGAAATGAAACTGGTGGCAGCCGAGTCAAATGCCACTCCTTCATAATTTTGAACAACACATGCCGCAGCAGACTCCAAGCAAAACTCAGCTCTCAGCAGACTCGACTTCATGCTCGCAGGAATGTTCCCTGGGGTCCCTCTCTCCATTGATGATGCCAAAAAGGGGGAAGAGGAGTACCTAAGGAATTTGAAAGAAGAAGCAGCTGCTGAAAAGAAGAAAGGAAAGGCAGCTGAGGGGGAACATTCGAAGGACCTGACTTTAATGATTATTGAAACCCCTCAGCAGGGTCATGTGACAGCATCAATAATCAGCAAACTTCCAGTGACTCTACCGATCGAACACTCTGATGTGCCCATGTCAGAGAAAAGAAATATTGTAGAAGCAGATCAGTTAGAGTTCGATAAAAAGACGGATGCCCACGTTGAAGAAATGTTGAAACATTTCGGTGGCATTCCCGCAGGGAAGGATCAAGATGCTATTCCAGACGACGGATCCGATCTAAGATCAGTTGAAGAATTTAAGACGCTCGAATCCGAAGGCTACTTCCAAAAGATGTCTATAGCCCAAGCCTGGGATCTGTACTAGGAAAAGGGTCTTAAGTTGTGCGAAGAAGCTGATAGTAAGAGACTACCAAAGCACCATTCACCGGTAAATGTAAGACTCTTCAGACAAGATACACCCGAGGGAGGAGGAAGAGGTTTTCGACCTAGACCACTACCCAAAAATATCGAATATGTAGATCCTGGAAAAAAGGGAAGGATCTACTGGGTTGGGTATGACGAAGTAGCTAATCTGGAAGTGGCTAGAAAGAATGTTGAATATGTGAAAAGACTAGAAGAGGAAAAGAGAAAACAAGACCAGCAATGGGAAGAAAGGAAATGAAAAGATGCTGCTACGAAGAGAGCTTATGAAAAGAAGAAAGCAGCTGAAGATGAAAGAAAAAGAAAGAGAGCTGATGATGACAGAGTCAAGATGAAAGAAGGAGGCGTGGCGATGAAGTGTTCCTGCGAACCCTTCATGTATTTTACTCTTGTAAATACATTTTTGTGTAAGTCATCTGTATATTCAGTAAAGTGTTTTGTAATTTCTCTCTTTGTATTTGTATCCTAGCATAGATGTTTATAATTTGCTTAGATTCGAGTATGCTTTGATACACTTTGTAAACAGCTGTGTAAAGGACAAGAATGTTATGATCAATAAAATGATTGATTCTTTGCACACATTCTTTGTTACTGCATTGTTTGTATGTATCTTTGCTGTTTACATATTGTTTAATATTCTAAGTTTTGGCATCATCAAAAAGGGGGAAATTGTTGGGAAATTTATTTTGTAGATTTTGATGAATGCCATGTAAAACTTAAACTAGAAAGTTGGCACCCCATTTTCCTTGTAACTTTCATTGTAATAGATAGGGCTGGAAAAGTTGAGTCAAGTCAGCTATGCCTGAAAATACAAGAAGTCAATCAAGATCGAAGTGAAGACTCACCGTGGAACAAATGAGTATGGCCAAGAAGGAAGATCAAGAACTTGATCAAGATGTATCACCGAGGAACAACGTGTGAAGTGTCAACAAAGTCATCTCAAGAAGCCAAGTCACAAGTTGAAAGTGACAGTCGAGTCTTCAAATGATTGGAGCAGACTCAAGTCACTTGGGAAATAGGCAGCAGCCAAGAGAAGTCAACTGAAAGGAATCCATTGCACAGAAGTCAAGAACATTACTTAAATAAGTAATACTTCCATGCTGCCAGGTCTAAAAGTGCTCGTCCCAAAAGCGTGCAAAAGGAATAAACCAATGGGAAGCACTGCACCTCGTGTCAAGTTATTGGAGGGCTTCGTGATCAAATCCAAGAAGCTTGAGAAAGTGAGCTGAAGTAGCAAGGCAAATGCCGCGTGAAGAAGCCGAGCCGGAAGAGAAGCCACCGTGTGACCAAGGCATCTCTAGACTGAGTCCAAGGAGCAAGTCAGCTGTGTGATCAAGACTTGTCTCTAGACTGAGAACCACTTTGTGAACTGATCATTACTTAGTGGATTCCTCCAAGAGTTGGAGAAGAGAGGATTAGAAGAATTACCCCATCTTCGAACCTCTATAAAAATTAACTGTGTCATTTATTTTTCAGCATATTTACATTTCTGCATATCCATTTTATACCTGCTGATAAACTTGATTTGCTATCCAAACTAATTAATAATTAAGTGCTAAAATCAAGTGTTAAAACACGTTTAAAATAAATCAAAGGGTGTTAAGTCTTCCGCTGATAAAACCAACACAACCAAGTTAAGTTTCAGGTTAAACAGTTGAGTTATTCTATCAACACCTCTATCGAGTCTGTTGAGTGGCTAACTCTGCTGAATAACCAACTTAGTTGTCCCTCAAGGACTTCGCTGTTTGTGTTAGCTCTATAATTTCTTTAAAAGGACTAAATCAAAAATTTGGTAAGGTTTATTCAACCTCTCCCCTTCTAAACCTTACTCACACCCCTTGGGACCTACAACCTTTTATAGTGCACATTTGAAATTATGTTCGTTGAAGAGATAGATATACATTTCAAATCACACTCGTAGGTTGTTGGCTTGTCTTATCTTGCAGCATGGATGTAGGTTGTAACATGAATTAAATGCTCTGCAGCCTTTCCTTAATCTCTACAGGTTTTCAGGTAAATCTCATTGGTTTCTTACTTTTGGCACTCTTTCAGCAAAACAACTTTATTGTTGGCAGTCTGACACATTCCTATTTCCAAGAAAAACCTTGACTTGTCTCGACACACCGATCTCTTTCACTTTTTCAAGTCTTGTCTCACGCATACCCCTTTGACAATCGATTCCAATCGTTTTGGAATGACTTAGCTGTCAGTCAGCTGACTGAGACAACTTTTCTGTCACTTGATTGAGTCTTCACTTCACTTCACACAGTTGATACACAACTAGGTCTTTTGTCCGATCTTCAGTCGAGTCTTATAATCTTCAACTTAGTTGACTTCAACTGAGCTTATACAGCCTATTTATTAGAAGTTGAATTACATAGAAAATGGGGTGCCAACTTCCTAATCTAAGCTTTACATAGTATCACCAAATATAAACATAAATTTTCCCAACAATTATTGTCCGTTGCTCTTAATTAATTCTCCTACGCATACTGACTTGAGCGTCAGAGGGACTTATCTGAAAACCCTAGAGCCATCTAACACTGTCCGAGTGTTGGCGGCTAGTTCCCACCTGAAAATTTCCTCAGCTCTTGGAGTGGAATTTGGACTGTCAGTCTTAACTATATTAACTTAGATTGATCTGCATTTTCATGCAGCATCATATATACTGAGAAGTTTCAATACAATTCCATAGCGTAAAATATTGTAGTAGTAAAAGACTTAAATAATTAAGAAAGAAAAGTTTTAACCAAATAATCTCATTTTATTTTGTATCAGGTTAAATTACTTTAATCAAAAGAAGAGAACAAATAGTTGTGAATGAATAGGATCCAAAAACAAAATCTCTTTTAACTTTGACCTCACAATAAAAATATCATAATGTACCTACCTTACAATAAAAATGTACCGTCAACTCTAACTTTTGCACCTACCCACACCATATTCACAGTTAATTTTATATTTGTTTTATCTAAATTTCAATTGCTTAAAAAATTGTATTCAATTCTTATGAAACCTGTCTCACGGTCAAAATTTGTGAGACAAAGCTCCAACACTCAAACCCAAACTCTATGTCTAATAGTAGAAACAAAATAAAATTCATATATTGTCGATACATATTTGGTTATTACTTGGAAATGACAAAATCCTTAAATCCCTAAAATTTAAGAAACGTATGCTATATCTCTTCAACAATATTCACCATCCCCCAAATCTCTGTCGTCGTCCACCACCAGTTCTTAGCCCTTCTTTTTCTTTTTAGGGATAAAGATTATTAACACCCCAAACGATTCGGGTTTTTACACTTTGCAATCCGAACTTTGAAAAGTTACAGTTTGTAACCTCAACTTTATAAAATTTTGCACTTTGCATAAAATTCCAGTTTTACCCCTGGTTTCATGAAAGTTGGTTTGCAGTTTACACTCTAAACTTTAAAGTTGTTGGTTTTCGAGCTTAGTTTATTAAGAACTTTTAGTTATATTTATTATATTTATGTAATTAACAATTGGTGAGGAGAAATTACTCCAAGAATATGGATCTGGACAATTGTCCAAGATGTTTACCATACAGGACATATCGTCAAATTTTGACGATGTATGCACAAGAACACCAGGACAAGATAGCATATTGGAACAACCAATATGTTGAAAAAGAACGTCTGAGTCGATTGGGAAACCTTGAGACATCGAAAGACAAGCAAAGATATTATCCGAGTTTCTTTATGGTAAATCAGATATTATATGTTAATCTGATGAATCATCAGAAAGAAGTCCATGATAATGCTCATCAAAATCATGATTCCTGATGGAGTACCAGCATGGAACGAGATACTTCCGGACACATCTAAGATCTCAAAAGATATTAGGGAAGTCCGTAAAGACGGTGGAGGATTATGGCAACCGCCGATTCATTTACCTACACAAGTTCATCGATCCAAAACCGTATGGAGACGATGGTAAAATAACAGAAGGAAACTCTTGAAATCCTTCATGATATTCAAAAAACGAGTCAAGAACCTGGAGGACAGACCGAGTTCTTCTGGAGGAAAGAAGCGTATCGATTTCAGGACAGTCCGCTATTTACACCAAAAGGGAAAACCAACCGAAGTGGTACGAAAAATGACATATGATGAAAAACTTATTGCTATCATCAAAGGAAAATTCGTCACAAAGTAAAAGTGATGGATATGGAGAAGATAAATCTTAAAGATCTACACGACCTGGCAGAATCCTTCGCAGGATTAGGAATTGTAGATTTAAAGATGAACACAGGAGATGGATCGGCTTTGGTTACTTATGACCCACTAGGCGACCAATTCCACCACCATCGCCACCAGTAAATACCAACATCGCAGAAAGTGTGGGTTCAAATCATGGAACCCAGGATGAGAGAATGCATCACGCTGGAGATTTCACCACAGGGAATGAAACACTCTCAGGAACAGGAGCTCGGCCACCTCTTGCAGGAACTCGACAACCTTCTAGAAGGCCAAATGTTTATCAAACGCCTTATGGAAGATCACATCTCGACCCAATACATCCATATGGGTTGATGTTAAATCTGGATATTCCAGATTTTAAAAATTGAGAAGTTCTCATTGATGAATGGGCATCAGCTATGAGGATTGCAGCAGGTACACTTGATCTTATGAAAGATTCCTTCATTTTACTCCTTGAAATGAGTCTTGAGGGATCCGTAAGAATGCATGGGATATGAACGAAGCAAGTATGAAAAACGCGTCACAAAGGGAGAATCACTAAAAGAAATTGTCGATGATATGGCAAAATTATTCAAAATCCATTTTATCGGCACAGGTTACTTTGAGGGATTAGAAGAAGAAAAAAGACAAAGATATAAACAAGCCCTTTATAGCCTCGAAGTTACATGATATTTGTCATATTGATGAATATATCAAGTTGTTCACCGAAAACCTGGAAGTCGAAAATTGAAGACAAAAGAAGCTTCGCAGCTATTCTTTGCAAAAATTCGAAGTCCCTGGAGAGAAATGCTTATCATGGAATACAAGGATGCAGCGGATTTAGATACCGTAGCTAGAAGAATGTCTTTCTTGAAGGCCAAGTTATCTGAATGGTGCTACCAAGCAGCACTATATCGAAATTACAAGAGATTACGAGGAATTAATAAATCCGTTCCTCCATGTTGTA
Source organism: Rehmannia glutinosa (assembly GCA_016081115.2). NCBI lineage: Eukaryota > Viridiplantae > Streptophyta > Magnoliopsida > Lamiales > Orobanchaceae > Rehmannia > Rehmannia glutinosa. The sequence continues at coordinate 59,956,486 of CM071924.1, read as the reverse complement.
TAGATGATGATATCCCAAGGCGGCATAAAAAGAAGAAGGAAAGAAGCCATCCATACCGCCGGGGAAGCAGCAGTAAAGGAAGTAGGTCTTCATGGAGACCTAGAAGGTTCTGGTCAAAATAAAAGCCCGGTTACAAATCGGGGCAAAGACCAAGCACCAAGCGTAAGAGAGCCTCATCATCGTGTTCTAATCAAGCAAGTACCAAAGCAGAACCCCAGGGACAAGAACTTTCGGACGAGCTCATACCGCAGCTAATGAAAGTTTCAAAGATTGTAATTGGCTTTGGACATGCGAGCAAAAGGACATATCTCAACCGTGTGAGTCCAAGCGGCTACGATAATCTAGAGGGGGGTGAATAGATTATCTCCATCTTTTCAATTTCGCCTCTTTTTAAAACCGAATGCTCAAATACAATAATAAAGGTGCGGAATATAGACAACACACGTCGATTTAAAGAGGTTCAACCCACCTAGGGCCTAATCCTCTACCACCCCAAAGATATCCGGATGGATTTCGAAAGAAAAGAATTTTATTAATTACCAAAATTAATACAAATTCAACTTACAACACCTTGAAGAGCACCACACTCTTCTTCAACACCACCTTTGGAGATTACCACAATCTCCTTTGAAGATTACCACAATCTTCCTTTAACGGCACCTTGTGAAGATTACCACAATCTTCAACCTTGAAGAATACCAAATTCTTCAACACCTCAATAAGAAGATTACCACAATCTTCTTGTACCTATCACCTAGATCATCCAAGTGTGCTCTTACCACAAGAACACTCACAAGGATATCTTGTGTTTGAATGATAACCAAAAATCAAAATTACAACTCAATAATGAATAATACAATTTGAGTGCAAAGTGTAATCAAGAATAGCCTAGACCTCAAAGATGTGAAAGTGATAAGCTAGGCAATTTTACAACAAGAATAATAACAATGAAAGACCAAGTGTTTGCTTGAAGTGTATCTTGTTGTGTTGTATCTCAATTGTTATATTGGTTGCTCCAAAACTTCCTCTATTTATAGGAAATGATTGATCAAGCATAGGCTCCTCTTGGGGATTGAAAATCTACGAAAAATACAATTAAAATCAAGAATATAGTCATTAGAAATCAATCCCACATTTTTAGGAAATGTGTCTCATCAAAACGATCATATTTTTTTGTCATACATACATGTGGCCGGTCGCACGGAGATAAGAGAAAAAGAGAACACTTTGAAAATTACAACAGGCGGCCGACGAGACGCGTGACCGGCCGACCCTTGTTTCAACCGTCCCTCTCGTTTCAAAAATGCAAGGTTTTAGTTCTGTTTCAAAACGAAACTTGCAGTGCACGGCCGATCATTGGCCGACGGCGACCGGACCGGCCGACGCCGATCGCACACGGGCCGACCGCTTGTTTTTCCTTCCGTCTCATTTTCTGTTTCTAAAAACATCTTCAGTGCAGTTGCCCTATAGGGCGGCCGACCACGAGACAGAAATGTTGTCCAATTTTTGTCAAAAATAAAACCCAAGAAATACTCCAAAATTTAGTAAAAACATTTTAAACCAATCGAGAGTATTTAGACAACATTTAGGAACCTTGTTAAGGAGTGAAAAATCCATTGAAATAAAATCATTAAAAGTGTTGTCCATTATTATCAAAAATAAACTTGAGGAAATACTCCTAAAATATTAAAAACCATTTTAAATCATTTAGGAGTATTTGGACAACCTTTAAAAGCATTGTTTTGGTGACAAAATAAAATCATCAAAATTAAGATAAAAACATGTATCAAACAATCTCCCCTTTTGATGATTACAAACCAAAACAATTTTTACACAAACTAAGAGAGCAATTTTCGAAATGATTTTCCTGAAAAACATTTGACCGTTTGGAAGCAACCAAAATTTCCAAAGAATATTAAAGCAACCAAGTAGGGAGTAAATATTTTTCAATAATAAGCACAAGCTCCCCTATCAACAAGCAAATCAAGAATAATGTAAAAGCAATTATCCATAAGCTAAAAGCTTTAGCTTTTACAATTTGCTCAAGAGCTTATAAGCTCCCCTGTCACAAAAACAACATTAAACAATAATATAAGTCCATCAAGCAACAATTGGACTAAGAACAAATCACAACTTATGGCTTTTATGAGCCATAGCTTATAGCTTTTATGACAAGCTTTTATTAGCTTCTTTGAGCTAATGAGCCAATATCCTGTTTCTCCCCCTTTGGAATCATCAAAAAGAATGTTAGGATGATAGAAACATCATAGAAGAATATCAAAGTGCGCCAAAGAAATTGTTTATCAACCATTGAGCAATTAAGGCTTAAAAACCAAGGAAAATGGGAGAAATGTAACATAAAAGATCCATGAGCTTATTAGTAAGCTAAAAACATGATTTCAAAAGGATTTTAAGACATTTTGAAGCAAGAGAATCATGTAGAGGTTGAAAGTTTCATAGCGACATTTTAACAAACACCTTGAGTGCTTTAAAAATAGAAGAGGTTGTATATAACATTTGTAAATGGTTCAAGCCAAAAATTTTCATATCATCAATCAACCTCATTCCAAATCTCAAAAAAGATCATATGCACCATATGCAACAATTTGTTCAATAAATAATAGGCTTAAAATAGATTCTTCAAGGGTTCAACCCAATTGAGATAAGCTAAGAATGATCAAGGCATTACAAATACCAAAAATTAGAGCATTCAACAAGTAATAAGTCATGCTTTCAACAATACATGTATCAAATGTCCCAACATATCCAACTAAGCATAATGAACAAGGCATTAAGAGAAGCACTTTTACCATCAAGTACTTCACACCAATTATCAAACAATGCTTAAATTAGAGTATTTTTACCATCAAATACTCCATCAAAATCATGATCATCCACAAGTCATTATCAACTTGCAATTTAAACCCTTTAAGAAAAACAAGCAAATATCATTAGTACAAATGAGTTTTACAAAAGTTCATAAAAGTACAAAGCAACTTAAATGAAAATGCTAGAAAGTAAAGGGGTGGGTAACATCATTCCTCATCCGAGGAGAAGCAAGATCCGGAATAAAGTCCTTGATGAATTTCTTTAACTTGCCGATAGACTTTTGCATTTTGGAGGTCTTTTGCTCCAAAGCCTCATACCTCGTTTCATGAAAAGCCTTCATCTCATCAAATTCGGCTTGAGTATACCTCCTAGGCGGTTGAGTACCTATTACCCTCCGGATTGCTCGGTTCGCCTTCTTCCACCAATCTTGCGCCCCGCGTCATCAAAGAAGTCATTAGGATCGGGGACTCTTGACCTCTGCCTCTAGCCATTTTGGTTGGTCGGATGTCCATATTCTTGCGATCGTGACTATTTGGGTGATATTATCAATGTCGAAGTCATTTTGAAAAACTTCCGAGTTAAACTCCGACGGGGAAGTCCCGATTGAATAAGAAGTTTACAAATCCAATTTCCCATAACCAACTTCTTATTACCTCGAGTAATGGACTCGATCGGACATTGAATAAGTATGGCACCAAAGTTAAGTGGTTCCTCCTAGCAATCTTATAAGTCAAAAAGTAATCCATATTGCTAGGCATCTTTCCCGACTTACCACAAATGCAAAGATGCGACAATGACCGATAAAATGCGATGCTCAAGTGTCATTGCCAACAAAGAATACTTAGGCCATACTCCCAAATACGTCTTGACTTCTTTCATCGACACCCCCAACATTTCATCATTCCAAGTCCCACAAGAGAAATAATCCCAACCACCTTCTCTAACATGTAAAAGCCGGCAAATATCATTGGGAGTCCATCTAAAATGACGACCCTTTATAAGCGAATTAACGGCAATCGGCTTTCTATCATTATCATATTCGACCCACATATTGGCATAAAAAGAGTTGGATAATATCATCATCATACAACACATAAGCATGTTCCCATAAATACATCCAACCTTGCTCCTCGAAAAATCCTCTAATCGTAGGATACTCATTTGTAAATGAACTAAAACGACACATTTTAGTCCGAGCAATCGACTTTCCTCCCATTCCCGAGTCCTCATAATACCATTCCGCATATTTATGAATGAAATTAAGAACATTGTGGGAATTAGGGGCTTGAGTAACAAAGGATTTTTACCTTTCGCCCAACGGCAATTTTGGAGCGAAATCGTTCCGCGTAGCTCGGTAATTTGGGCCCGAGAGAGAATGGGATTTTGAATATCATCACCTTCTTGAGCCACGTTTCTTTGAGCCGCCGAATATCCCTTTGTTCGCCTTCCTCTTGCCGATTTCATGACGAACCCTCTCCGCCCCTTCTACGCTTGGAGATGGGATTTCGACCGTGGAATTCTTTGGAGGAGCCATATATGTAAGATTCTTGTGAAAAAGAGAAGATTAGCAACAAGAATCGTGAAAATGACGAAGAATTGAAGATTGTAGGAGAAAGGGGAAGATTTTCGGGCCGATAAGGGTTTTAAGAATTTGTCATGCGTCTGCTTAAGAAACGAAGACAGATGATTTTAACCAAGGAAAAATAGCCTGGGCGACCGGCCGAGGTGGTGGGCGACGGCCGAGGTGCAGGGCGACCGGTCGCCCCTGCTATGACCGTCCCAGGTGATTTTTCTTACTCCCATAGTTTTCCAAAATTCGATTTTTCACCCCAAAAGTTTTAAAACTTTGCAAAAATATAAGTTTGGACTATATCCAACAAATATGGGTTATGGGAAAACATATAAACGATAAAATCGAGACTAAACACGTAGTGCCTTTTTTTAAAAGAAAATATTTGCATGATCAATTCGGGGCACTTAAGGGGTCAAAATGAAATATCTTGAAAGATATGTGCATAATATCGAGTTTAAAGAAAAATACGAGTAGACATACCTCGATGATTTAAGAAACTTGATGACGTAATAGCCAATGAGTATGAAATATGTATCCTACACAATTCTTAGACAACATTTTCATAGAAAATTCAAGTGTAGGCAAATAATATGAGATAACAAAAAGAGCTTATGCTATAAGATTTCATAAGCGATAATAAGCCACATAAGTCTAATAAAAAGCTCAAGAGTTTTTAGAAAAACATGCAAGGTCTCTTTTAAAAATATTGAAACTCATAAATATATAAGAGACCTATTTTAAAAATAAATACTTGAAAATTCATTTTGCAATTAAGACACAATTAAAAGTATGCATAGATAAAAAATGCATATACAAATGGGAGATACGGTTTACCAATTACGCCGTTTCCATGGGTTGTCTCTTTCCCATTGTTGATGATATCTTCCCATTGAGAAGTCACTTTGTTGATGATGACTTCTCCATTTCCAAGTTTGGTTACCTTCCCATGGTTGATGGTTTCTTCTTTTTTGAAAATCATCTTGTTGATGATGTCTTTGCCATTTCCAAGGATTATGTTCTTCCCATTTTTGATTATACGCTCTTCTTGGAAATTGGCTTTGTTGAGAGTAGTTTCTCCTTCTTTGATCAAATGAAACGTTCATTTGATGTTTTCTTGGTGGCATGAATTTTCTCCGATTTTTGCTTTGCCGGTACCTAATAGCACATTGTTTTGTGGTACCCTCATGTGTTTGGTCCTTTAAGATTAGCTTTGAGACTTTTAGGTCTCCAACAATATTTAGAGCTATTTCTAGCCCGACAAGAATTAGTCATGTATGACCCTTTTGCCACAATAAAAACAAGTAATAATTTTAGGAGCATAATGACCAATATGCATAGTGACTTGATCCTTTTTCATATGATTAACAACATTAGGCTTATGATCAAGTTCCTTATCACAATTATGAATATCAACAATATTGGACATTTTATTGGTACTTAAGTTGGATTTTAATAAATCCTTTTTCATGCAATCAATATTCTCAACAAGAGTACTATTTTCTTTTTCAAGGTTTCTAACATTGTCAAGTGTGGTGGTGTGAGCACATGATAGTGATTCATAAGAAGTAAATAAACTATCCTTATCATTTTTCAAAATATTGAATTCCTTTTTCAAATTTTTGTATTTAACAAGTAGGCTTTGGAATTCATTTTGAAGTTCATCATAATCATTTTGCAAATCACTATATTCATTTTGCAATTCATTGTCATAAGAAGTAGAAGGTTTGGAACTTACCTCGTTCTCTTCTTCGATGCCCATAAGACATTTTTCGACTTCATCATCGGAATTTGTAAGAGGCTCATCCCATATTGTTGGATTTGATGTTGTATCCATTTGAGAAGTAGATGCTTTTGAGTTGCTCCTTTTATTTGCATATACTTCATAGATGGCTTCTAGTTTTTGCCATACTTTATGTGCCGATCGAATACCTACAACATAATCAAATTCCAAAGTGGTAAGTGAACAATGTAAAATATTAAGAGCTTTACCATTTAAGGAGATGATTCTCTTCTCTTCATCATTGAGCTCTTTGAAGCCTTTAGAGGTGTGTGGTGTATTCTTCGTTGGAATGGATTCTCCATTAATGACGGTGTTCCAAATGTCGAACCCACAACCTTGTAGATAGCAATCCATTCTTTCTTTCCAAAGATTAAAATTCTTGGAATCAAATAGTGGTGGCTTGGTGGTGGAGGTGCCTGATAGATGAGCTTCGTTTCGTAGATCCGTCGATCGTTTCTCTTCACTCGCGATGTGAAACGAGCTTGCCAAAGAGTTTGGCTCGATACCACTTGTGAGTCCAAGCGGCTACGATAATCTAGAGGGGGTGAATAGATTATCTCCATCTTTTCAATTTCGCCCTCTTTTTAAAACCGAATGCTCAAATACAATAATAAAGGTGCGGAATATAGACAACACACGTCGATTTAAAGAGGTTCAACCCACCTAGGGCCTAATCCTCTACCACCCCAAAGATATCCGGATGGATTTCGAAAGAAAAAGAATTTTATTAATTACCAAAATTAATACAAATTCAACTTACAACACCTTGAAGAGCACCACACTCTTCTTCAACACCACCTTTGGAGATTACCACAATCTCCCTTTGAAGATTACCACAATCTTCCTTTAACGGCACCTTGTGAAGATTACCACAATCTTCAACCTTGAAGAATACCAAATTCTTCAACACCTCAATAAGAAGATTACCACAATCTTCTTGTACCTATCACCTAGATCATCCAAGTGTGGTCTTACCACAAGAACACTCACAAGGATATCTTGTTTTGAATGATAACCAAAAATCAAGATTACAACTCAATAATGAATAATACAATTTGAGTGCAAAGTGTAATCAAGAATAGCCTAGACCTCAAAGATGTGAAAGTGATAAGCTAGGCAATTTTACAACAAGAATAATAACAATGAAAGACCAAGTGTTTGCTTGAAGTGTATCTTGTTGTGTTGTATCTCAATTGTTATATTGGTTGCTCCAAAACTTCCTCTATTTATAGGAAATGATTGATCAAGCATAGGCTCCTCTTGGGGATTGAAAATCTACAGAAAAATACAATTAAAATCAAGAATATAGCTGTTAGAAATCAATCCCACATTTTTAGGAAATGTGTCCACAAACGGTCATATTTTTTTTGTCAATACATACATAGGCGGACCGGTCGCACAGAGATAAGAGAAAAAGAGAACACTTTGAAAATTACAACAGGGCGACCGGCCGACGTAGCTTTCACCGGCCGACCCTGCTTCAACCGGTCCCTCTCGTTTCAAAAATGCAAGGTTTTAGTTCTGCTTTCAAAACGAAACTTGCAGTGTACCGGCCGATCATTGATGGCACGGCGACGATCGATCGGCGACGCCTGACGATGCGGCCGGCCGACCGCTTGTTTTTCCTTCCGTCTCATTTTCTCTGCTTTCTAAAAACATCTTCGTGTACGGTTGCCCTATAGAGACGGCCGAATCACGACGACAAATGTTGTCCAATTTTTGTCAAAAATAAAACCCAAGAAATACTCCGAAAATTTAGTAAAAACATTTTAAACCAATCGAGAGTATTTAGACAACATTTAGGAACCTTGTTAAGGAGTGAAAAATCCATTGAAATAAAATCATTAAAAGTGTTGTCCATTATTATCAAAAATAAACTTGAGGAAATACTCCTAAAATATTAAAAACCATTTTAAATCATTTAGGAGTATTTGGACAACCTTTAAAAGCATTGTTTTGGTGACAAAATAAAATCATCAAAATTAAGATAAAAACATGTATCAAACAAACTGATTGTCGAGACAACCAGAAACAAGGAGTCAGACAGTTCGAAGCTACACCAGAAATCGAAGAAGCTATCTACTATCAAGATCTTATACAGGTGTATCAGTTTGAGGATATACCCTCAGATGAAAGCATCTATGAAGAAGAAATCTATTCTGACGATGGAAGTGACTCCAGCTCAGAATCAGAGTGAAGAAGAAAATCTTCAGCAGACGGTCATGGAGGATATGTCGGGATTCCTCTCTCACACTACGGTTTCTCATAAGACTCTTATGAGAATTATGAAGGAAGATCCAAAAGCTTCAGATATATGATGGATTTACAATCGGGGCTATGGAAAAAGCTTTGGATAAGATTGGTTTTCGTAATAGAAAACACCAAATTATCCACAGGGTAAGAACTGGAGAATTTGCCATTCCGATGGAGTTTACCGGGAACCTGATAGAGATGCAGTTGGTCCCTATTAGAGAAATCCAGGAGATCAAAAGCAGAGTTAAAAGAGAAGTTGCAAATACACTCTCATGGATTCACATCGGACACATAAGAGTCATTATTAAAGCAACATTCAAAGAAGGAATAGATTCACCGCTCAATCTTGCTATCTTTGACAAGCGAATCTCAAACCTCAAGGATTCATGTCTTGGAGCGGTTACAGGAAATTTGTATGCTGGGAAATTGGCATTTAATTACTATCCTACAATTGCATACAATTTGGGAGATCGAGATTTCAACATAGTCCTAACCCTTCATCAAGATTTCAAAAGAGACGATTTGATGAAATAAGGGAACAGACCCTACTCGATCACATACAAAATATCCTATGCTCTCTCGAATACACATCATTCAGAAGTATTCTTGAGAAAGAAATTTATTGAAGTCCCAAGAATCTTTGAGGACTTTGCCAGGGTGGTTCTACCAGAAATCATTGAATCTCCAACTATAAAGGAGATTGATATGACAATTCAAGATCAACCAGTCTTCAACAAAAGTTGAAGTCTCGGAGTTGAGCCACGAAGGATGTCTTTCCAACAAGACAGAATGATAAGCAGTAGCCATTGGGAAGAAAAGAGACCAAGTACAGTTCAGCGCATTTCAGACGTTTTCAAAACACAATGAGAGTTGAAATGCCCAGAAGGGTGGAGAGAAGTTGAAGTAATATTCGACATCACTCAAAAGGATAATATTTTTCCTTGTGATGTTTTATATTATCTCCAACAACCTATAGTTGGAAGGTATCAAGAAAGCCTGAAGATAAGTGAAATTGAGCTGACTATCACAGGGGTTGCAGGGAAAATCCCAGAGCAATTAATACTGGGAATTGAATTTCTTGAGGATCATAAACCTTGGGAAAGATTTCAAGACGAAATGGAATTCACAGTGGCAAATAAAAGATACAGAATCAGATGACCACTAGTCCATTCTCCATATACATTTCTATCGAAATGTTATATGATGAATACAAGGCCGAGTATTTCACCGCCTATATTGATTCAGGTGCGAAATATGTACTGCAAAGCCGAATGTTTTTCCTAAAGAAATTGGAGAAGATTTACCAGCTATTGCAGGAAGAGATTTCTCTAAAAGAATTCTTATTCTTAACAGAGGAATTAAACAAGCAGAAATCATGATCGGAGGCGCAGGCGGTACCCCATGGTACAAAGTGAAGACGCCACCAATCTATTTCCATGATACAGGAGCAGATGTGTTACTAGGAAATAATTTCCTACAAACATTCAAGCGATTTACACAGGAAAATAAGACAAGAAGACTTATTTTCACAACATTATGTGATCATAAGATTATTGTCCAAAGACTACGGGAAGCATTTTACAGACAAATGCCTATTCATTTTCGCAGCAAGCGTGGTGATGATGCCAGACTTCGGAATCCAAAGATGGCGGATCGAAGAAATTTTGGTGAAGCATTATTATCCTATAGACAATTTGGTTCGAACCATAAGGATAAGAAAATCTGAGATAATAACTTGTATTCATTCAGAATACAAGGAGAAGAACGAGTAGCTCCAGAGGCAATTGCAAAATTGATGATGAGCCTAATGAAGAATCCGCAAAGTGATGTTACAATAGAAGAACAAATATCACTTGAGGATATCAAGAAGAAGATCCAAAGGAATTATAATGAAGATCCTTTGGCATGGTGGGATAAGAATGAGCTCAAAGCTTCCTTAAAAGTTAAACCAGGAAAGGAGTACGAGTTCGTGAGATTCAAACCAATCCTTATGAATCGGGAGGATCGTAAGGATATGCAGAAGATACTTAAGGAACATCTAGACCTTAAGTTAATTTCACCAGGAGTTTCTCCATATAGCATTCCAGGATTCTTAGTTAGAAACCATGGAGAAATCAAAAGAGGAAAGCCAAGACTTGTTATTAATTACAAGGGGATTAATAACATTTTGGAGTTCGACGGATACTATATCCCAAGCAGAGAACATCTGGTTAACTGTATCAAAGGTGCCAAGATATTCTCAAAGTTCGATTGCAAATCTGGGTTTTACCAGATTAAGATGGATGAAGAAAGCAAGAAGTTCACAACCTTCTCTACACCACAAGGACATTATATTTGGAACGTGATGCCCATGGGATTGGCAAACGCACCCCAGATATATCGAAGAAAGATGGATAATCTCTTTAAAGATTATTTTAGTTTCATGTTCGTGTATATCGATGACATTCTAATCGCATCAAAGAACATTAAGGAGCATCTTAAACATTTGGAAATATTTTCAGATGTTTGTCACAAGGAAGAATTAGTGCTTTCTGAGAATAAGGCAGTGATTGCTACAAGACATATTGAATTCTTTAGAATTGAAATCGATGAATTTGGAATCGTCCTACAAAGCTATATTGTTGAAAAGATACAAGGATTTCCAGATACGTTGAAAGACAAGAAACAACTTCAAAGTTTTCTTGGAGTTGTGAATTTTGCTGGAATGTTCATAAACAATCTGGCCCATTACAGGAAGGTGTTCAGCCCATTACTCAACAAAGATGCTATATTCAAATGGGAAGATGAACATCAAGAAGGGATAAAGCAACTAAAGGAAGTTTGTAAAAAGCTTCCAAAACTTGCCATTCCACAAGACGAGGATGAACTGGTTCTATACACAGATGTCAGTGATGATTGGTGGGCAGCAGTTCTTACAAAGGCTACACCAAATGAAGAAGTGCCATGCAGATATTGCAGTTGTTTATTCACACCAAGTGAAGCAACTCGATGGCATATCAACAAGAAAGAATTCTTTGCAGTCAGAAAGGCTTTCAAAAAATGGCCTCTATTTTTACTGGCTAAAAAGTTTACTTTAATAATTTATAATTAGTGTCAAGGTTTTTCTGAAAAACAAAATTGAATCAAAACCAGAAAAGGCTAGATAACTTAGATGGGAAGTTGAATGTCAATATTATGATTATGATATTGTCATTATAAAATCTCATGAAAATGTTCTTGCAGATTTTTTGACACGAGCTGGAAGGACGCGTTGCTGACGAGGTCCTTAAATGAGTAAGACATCTCAGGGAAAACCTGGAGAGTCTAGAACGAGATTTTGGGAAGTTATGTCTCAATGCAGAAGTTGGACGACTTCAATAGGCTGACTAGAAATCCGTTTCTAGTCAAATACGAGCATGCCAGTTTGCTCAAGGACAATTGTTCTTAGCGCTGCAAGGGCCTGTCCTCCAGGCTGCATCTCCCACGATGCAAAAAGGAGCGAATAGAGAACGGGGCTCTAACTCGGAGGTTATGGATTCAAGTACCATAATCACAAGTGTTGCAAGTGATGCATCCCCGAGGTGTACAAATCGAACGAATGTTGAAGTTCCGGTGTTACAACCCGAGTCTTCAAGTCAACCCAGCACCTCTGGGGTAAAAGAGGGAGAGTTGAATCTTAGGCCACAGACATGCAAATCTAAGATTCAAACTGAAGAGATTAAGATTTCTCCAATGCAGGTTTATCAACAACAATAGGAGAAATTAGTTACAAGAAGAGGTTTTACGCCAGAAAAATCAATGGTTGATATCTCAGGCAAGTATCCCAGAGTTTGGATGAAACCAGGAAGTCATCCAAATGAAGTACAAGAATGGTATACTTTTGGAGCTTTGGCTTCAATTTATACTGTATCACCCGGATTCCCAGAAATCTCAAAATTACCGAAATGGATTGGGGAAGCAGTTTACGAGACTTGGGCCAACAATCCACATTTGGCCAGAGGAGATATTTTGGAACTGTATTTTATCAGTGTAGATCCCGAACCCGCGAAGAAAGGCTTTAATGAAGCTTTTCATTTTATCAAGTTAAGAAGACCGGATGGAAATGCTTTAAAATACATCAAGACAGCTTCACCGGAAGAAGTACCAGTGTTAGTGGGAGCAATTTCTAAAGACGAAGCTTCTACAAGGCGAGCATGGGGTCTTTGGGTTTGTCTAACCGAAATGGACAAAGTCAAATATCCATTCAAGTTTTTCTAGAATTCATCAAATAGATCTTTCCTTTTGAATTAAGATGACTGGATCAACAACAGGATTAGCAGAGGAACTTTTCGAGACAAAGAGAAGAATTATCTGGGAGAACAAGATTCCGGCTAGCAAAGAAACCTACCGGAAATTCTGTAACATGGTGCATGTTAGCCGTTGGATCGATCTGATTTGTCAGGCATGCCCCGAACAAAAGGAACCCGAGTTTGGGAAAGGATTCCGACCCAAACCCAACCGACAAGACCATACAGCTGGAAAGGACAAGGGCCCAGCTCATAAAACGCATTATCCTTGGGGACCACGAAAACCGAATTTTTAAAAGATTCCCCGACAAACACCACATGGGCTGAGTCACGCGGAAAGAAAAGGAAAACAGCTGGCGAGGCAATAATACAGGATATGACGTAAGCAGTGACGTCATAAAAATCAACAAGATTTGGAGTCCGCCTTTCAAGTCCGGACTTACCTCTATAAATTGCAGGATTTGAAGGAAGCTGAGGACATCGAACATTTTCCTTAGTTTTCTTATAATAAAGTCTGAGAAAGAAAAATTTGTAATTTTTGAGTGTTTTAGTTTTCAAGTTTTATGTGTTTTCGAATGCAAGTCTCATCTATGAGAGGCTAAACCGGTATTCTCCTCCCAAAAGGAGATTACTAATGTAATAAATATTTTTATAAGTTCTTAATAAAAAGAGGCTTTCTACTTCAACATGTGTTCATAATGTTCTATTAATTCATCCCGTTTAAGAATTACTTATACGCCTGGAGTAGGAAACGAACCAATCTTTCTCTTGAATGATTCTTTGAAGGAGTCGGATAACTTGCAGATCAGCTTCCCTGAGGGTTGAAGTTGAACAGTGAGGAGTTGTTTGTCAAAGGATCTGGGGGCGGTAATTTTCCGACTGGTGGTGTTGGGTTTGTTAAAAATAATTATCTCTTCTTTTTAATTAATAAATATTTCATGATTTTCCATCACACTATAATTTACAACCACAACAACATATTTGATTGATGAAGCATGTATTTCCATCGAAATCTCAAATGAATAAACCGTTAAGGCACGTTGAAATAACTTGGATTGTTCTTATCCTTCTGCATATTAAGTTTTTCATTTTTATTTTTGATGATGCAAAAATACTTACAACTCACTCCAAATTAAGATGTTCTGGGTTGAGGAATCCGACTTCGATTCAGTGAATAATCCAAGAGGCTGGAACCGGCCTGCAACACGCAAACATGGTTAGAAGGGCTTCGAGGTTGTCTCGGGGAAACCCCTCCGATGCTTAAGTCATCAAAGTTTAGGAAATAGTCTAGAGCACAAGAGCTAATTAGTCATTGAAATGTACTAAATGAAAGATTAATTAAGGAGGGGGCTATTTATACCTGGGACATGAGTCTGTTAAGGCTATGTGGGCATGTTAAGGCTTAATTAGCCTGTTAAGGATATGTGGGCCTGTTAAGGCTCTTTTAATAGGGCGGCTTGTATATTAATTCCTGTAAGCCCAATAATAATAACAATAATGCATTTAAATATGAAAAGGGGAAATTACAATTTTACCCCACAACATAAGTCCCCTCAGCTTTTTAGCTGCGATTTGGGGAGCAGGTAGAAAGCTTGTGCACGTATTCTCCTTCCGGTTGATTTCTTTTTATTCAAGGAACTTATCCTCCATTCTTGCAATTTCAAGCTTCAAAGGTGATTTTGGAAAATGCCTATAAGAGGTAATTTCTCTCTCTTAGCTTTTTTATTTTTGCTTTTCATTCTTTGTCTTGTTGTAGATATTCCCCTTGGGAAGGGGGAAAGTACTTGGGAAGTGGGAGGAGCCTTTGAGCCCTTGGGGAGTTGGAGGAACCTTGGAGTACTTGGGATTCCGTGGAGAAAAAATTGAAAGTGAGGTTGAGGGAGGCTCCAAGAGGGAGGAGTAGAGAAGAAGCCCTAGAAGGGAGCTCCCGGGGGACCCCTTCGGTCAAGAGCGGGGGTTTCTCGGCCAAGAGCCCCTCGGTCGAGAGCTCCCCAGTCGAGTTCGGGGGCTCCCCGATCGAGAGCCCTCCCTGGCTCGTGGGTGTGCGCACCCATTCTTCCGTAGTCGAGCGTGAGGACTCTCTGGTTGAGAGCCCCCCGAGGCATGCGGGAGGGCGTGTCCCTCCATCTCCATTCGGGGGGTCACCTCATTCCATTCGGGAAATTGTCACGGAACATGTTCTATTATCCGTGCGAAAATGGCGTCCAAATCCTTGCCATGGCAAGAAGTCTTTGGCAAATTTACGAGCTTTGTGGCTTCGGTCCCAAAAGTTCGGGGCCTTTGAGTCCCCCAGGTAGTTTTGGTGCTTCGAATGTGCCTACTTTAAAGATGGATTCCAGTTCAGCTATTATTCCAAAGGATAAGTATATTCTCGCTCTGGGATTTGTGGAAATTTTTTTAATTTCGAATGTGGGAGAGGAGTTGAGAGAGAACTTAGTGCAGGTTTGGAGGGTGATGAGCCTCACAAGCCAGACGTCAACATAGACCTCTCCCAGGTGATCGGGTTATGGACCTGACAGTGTTGGAGAGTACTGTATACTCTCGGTGCCTCAGGATTTTGAGGAAGTGTCTTGATTTATTTCTTGACGATGTGTTGATTGCTCCACCGGAGGCTCGCCCATCCACCCGAGAGATGTTTTACTCTCTATCTTTCATGTTTGACCAACAACTTTACCCTTCCTCCTGACCCGTTTCACGTTGAGATATTGCGTTCAGTTGGTATGTGGATAGGTCAAATTACTCCCAATTCATATGCCTTTGTGGAGGGATATCGGTGTGCTATGAAGAAATTTGGGCTTCCCTCCGGTGTTGATGGTTTTCATTCATTGTTTTTCACGAGGAAGGTCCCGGAGGGGATTCCCTCTTCGAATGGTATATGGAAGTCCGAATTTTTCTATGTTGAGGGGGCTCACTGGGGCCTCCCCTGAGTTGGAGTTCTGTTTCTCTTGCCTCCCTAGTTCTGCTAAGCTCTACCGGCATTTTCAAGAAATATGTTGAGAGGCGAAGTTGTTTGCTAATCGGTTTGATGTTCGGGGAGCAATGGGTATTTAGTTGTTTTTTAATATTTTCGTAGATTCTTCGTGTTCCTTGTATATGTTGTATTGATATTGTACTCTTTTTCCTTGACAAGAAGGGATAGCTTTAGCCCCAAAGAGTTGCTATTATATGCCCTAAGGAAGAAAAATGATTTCTCCAGTGCTGAGATGGGATCAAGTCAAGTTGCGGTCCACCGGGAAGAGAGGCAAGCGTCTTCTCAGCGCCAGTCCAGCGGGGAAAGGCCTTTGGGATCTCGGGTCGGTGATCGTTCTGGTGTGGATGCTTCTTCGAGACTACCTTTGGCTCCCTCCAGGAGAAGAGACCCCGCAGGAGCCTTCGACGCTCTTCCCAGTTGGCTCCCCATCGGCTTGTTTGGGCATGGTATTTTTGGTTGAGACGGTGCACAATCATGTTGGGACCTTCCGACCCCACCACGGTAGGTCTATTCTCAGCATCGGTGTGATCATCGATGTTGACCGACTCGTTTTGAAGCCTCTATCCTTTGAGGATTTGGAGGTTTATGCTTGTGGAGATGTGGTGAGGGTATGTCCTTCTCTCTTTCCCCTTTATCTCCTCGCATTTTCATTTATTTCTCCCATTTAGTTATGCTTTTGCATTTTTATCGTAGCTGATCAATGCTACTGCTGTTGCCCATCTTAGGGCAAGTTTTTGGAGGAGGAGGTTCGCCAATAGAAGACGGAGCTAAGGGAGTAGAAAAAGCAAGTGGTGGACCTTGGGAAGAAAAGTGATGGCTTCAATGCACAGTTTGATCAGGAGGTGTCTACCAATGGAGAGTTCCTGAACTCTTCCCGTGGAGTTCAGTTGATGGCTTTGGAGCGAACTTCTGTTGTTGAGTCCTACATGGCTTCTTCCAATTACCGCGATGCCATTTTGGATGAGTTGATTAGTATGAGTTTTGCATGTAATTTGGGCATAATTGTGGATAGAATAAGTTGATATGCATGCAATAACTGAGTAAAATGGGCCGTGTTCTTATAATGTGGAAAAGATATTACGCTTTGCTCATTTTGTAGGAATTAAACGATATTTGCAGCACTTTCGTGGCAAAACGGAGCTTTGCGATAAAGAACCGCCAAGAATCGAGTGAATACGTGAAGTTTGGAGTTAAGTCGAGAAGAGATCGGACGAACTGGGTGAAATAAGGCCACGCACGGGCAGCCCGTGCTCAAAGGCACGACCCGTGCGTGTACAGGACAAGAGAACTGAGCCTTCGCAGTGACGCATGGGCAGGTCGTGCCTGGACGCATGGCCCGTGCATCAATTCAGGATGAGAAGCTGCTTATGACCTAACGCATGGGCTGGTCGTGCGTAAGCGCCCGCAAGGCCTCGTCTGTCTATGAAAAAGTTAGGTTTTGCGATTTTGACTTAGGTTTTGACCCAAGGGGAGTATAAATAAAGACGAGGCGGCCCCAAACAAAGACACTGATATTTGCCCTAGAATGCAGAGAAAAGAGCAACCTTCTACTGGAGGATTCGAGAGATTGATCGAGGTCGGAACCACACGCTTGAGGATTGAAGATAGATCGAGAGATCATCGACATCCCTGAGTTTTCTCATTCCATTGTATCTTTTATTTTCGATTAGTTAGATATGAATATGAACGATTTGTCTATGAATTATTTATTTTCCATGTCCGGCTAAACACCTTGTGATTCTGGGGGTTGGGATTAGGTTAATGGATACTTTTGTTTGATGCTTAATTGAAATTGAAGTTATTATTTCAAACCCTATTTGAGTACTCTGTTTTATTTCTTGTTTTATCAAATGGCCATTGGTTTAACTTGTTTTGATGTATTGATTCATAATTCGAGAGATGAGTTTCAATACTAGATCTTGAGTACTTGACATGAATATTTGCATGATTGAGAAGTCGGTAAATATTTGTGAGGATTTATGATCTATTGTACTTTTAGGAGTTGGTTATCTTATGTTGAGTAGAGATGCTAGCATAGATAATCCAATCAACGTTTTATATACATCTCGAGAGAGAGGGTAAAATACTTTCGTTATTGTCTTATAGGGAAGAATAATAATAACTTTGGTTTTGATTAATCAGATAACAAGAGGGATATTAACTGAAACCATAACCCTGGAATCCGTTCATCTCCTTGATCTTTCAATCAACTTTTTACTTTGTCTTTTTATGATAAATTCTTGTGTTAGTTTTATAAACCAATCATCAACTTTCGATCGTCTGAATAAAGATAAGACTATTTCGATCTCAATACTTAGTACACTAATTTATTAGTCTCTGTGGACCTTGCTAACCCTATTCTATAAACTACACTGTACACTTGCGGTGAAGCTAAAAATAAGGCAAACATGAGTCCTCCTCATACTTTGTGTGATGGATCCGCCACAACCAGAGGGTCCTGCTGGAGAGCAGGAAGGTTTCCAGGGAGATTATTGTGATGTTTGATCTGGCGTTTCTGACGAGGAGAAGGGTGAGATTGGAGCTTTGTGTGATATCCCAGAAGATGCCACCGGGGACAAAGGCAACCCGGATGATGGAGAAAGTCTTGAGCTTTGCTCATAGTTTAGTGACTTTGTTATGTCTTTCTTCTTCCTACTTGTCTAAGGCATGATTCGCCCTATTTGTTTAGGGTATGCTTTTGAACACTTAAACTCGTGTTTACTTTCTTCGTCTTTTTGAATATTATCCTCCCCGCTCGGTGAGTGAGTTACTCTTAGATTTTGTTTGATCCTTTTTCCTTTGCATTTTGGCTATATGTTGGATCTTGGTAATTTACTTGGAAGGAGGCCCCAAATAACAAAGTGTTATTTCTCTAAGGGCATTCCCCAGGGGCCCCGGGTACTGTTGATTCCTTTCTGAGAGCCTTATTGAGGGGTCTTGGATAGAGCAATGCAATCTCCCTAGGGGCTATGCTACCTCTCTAAGGGCATTAATGAGGGCCCCTGGATAGCGCAATGCTACCTTACTAGGGTCTATACTCGAGAGCCCCGGATAGCGTAATGCTACCTTACTAGGGGCATTAATGAGGGATCTCGGATAACACAATGCTTCCTCACTAAGGGCCATCCTTGTGAGCCCCAGATAGCGCAATGCTATCTTTACTAGGGGCATTAATGAAGGACCCCAGATAGCGCAATGCTACCTCACTAGGGGCTATCCTCGGGAGCCCCAAATAGCGCAATGGTATCTCACTAGGGGCTATCCTTGGGAGCCTGAATAGCGCAATGCTACCTCACTAAAGGCTTTAATGATGGGCCTCGGATAGCGTAATTCTACCTCACTAGGGGCTATCCTCCGTGTCCTTGTGACTTGAATATTTGCTAATTAGCTTCAGGGGGTCCCTATTCATAAGTTATTAGTCATCATCCATGTAAGTGTGTTGCACACATTTGGATAGAAAAAGAGAAATATGTAGACACTCAGCTCGTATGCCAAAAAATAAACTAAGTAGTCTGGCATCTTAAGAGATCCTAAATAAAGAAAGCATGAATGAAATATTGAATCCCCCGAGAGGGGGTCTAGGCTCACTGAAGGCCGGATAGTGGGGGAGTTCGAACATCCTCTTATTACTGGACTCGGCTGACGTGTTCTCCGTCTGGTTTGATTTTCCTTAATTCGGACATGTAGCATTCCCAAGCCATCCTGATGTCTCATTTTGCTTCTCCCACACCCATATCCATTGGAAACTTCAATTTGAGGTGAACTGTGGAGGCAATAGCCTAGAAGTGATTCAAGCTCGGTCATCCAAGGATTACATCGTATGCGGATGGGGCATCCACTACAAGGAACTTGACCATCTTGGTGACTTGTTGGGGAGTTCCTGCTCCCAAAGTCAAGGGTAGGCTTATCTCTTTCAGCGCTTTGATTACTTGCCTCGTGAAGCCAATAAGCGGGGCATAGACTTGGGACATTTGGGACAGGTCAATCAGAATTCTCTCAAATGCTCCTAAGAAGATGACGTCCACAACACTTCCCGTGTCCATGAGGACTCTTTTCACCAGGAAGTTGGCCATTACAACGAAGATGACTACAACATCCAGATTCGTTTGAGTGTCAGCCACATAGTCTTGCACCTCGAAGACAATTGGAGCGCTACTATTCTTCTTCGGCTCTGTCAATCTCCTTTTAGGCTTTGCTCTTTCACTAACATCTTGATGTTCTCTTTTGTGAGTCCGGAGTGCGATTTTTGCACCTTCTGCTTCGGGTTCTCCTCAAATAACATTGATCATACCCGCAAAATTTGGGTTCCGTCTCTCCTTTGGTCATTGCTCCGGACGACGTGGAGGTGAGGATGAGTCCTGCTCCTGCTGTCCGAGATCCTTGTGCAATTTGCGCTGATCTATGAAGTCTTTTAGGTAGCCTATTTGGATCAATTCCTCGATCTCCCTTTTCAGCTGGAAATATTTTTCCATAGAATGCCATTTATTTCGATGGAAGCGGCAATATTGATCGGATTGAGCCCATTCTGTGTTGTCCATCATCTCTCTGGGAGGCTCTATGATTCCTTGCCTTTGGGCCGCATACATGACTTCAAACAGAGGTGCATTCAACGGAGTGTATTTATATTTGAATTCATTTTTGCACACTCCTTCTTGTTGCCCCTCTTGGGACTTGGTTTTTCTTCTTCTCTTATCTTTATTTTTTGGCCTATATTAGGCTTGGTCGCTTCTTCCACTCGAATATGCTTCTCGGCCTGGTCAAGTAACTCTTCCAAAGAAGCAGAGGGTTTGCCCGCTATGGACTCCTTAAATCTTCCTTGATGGAGGTTCTGTTGCAAAATCTTCGATAGAGTTTCATGTTGCACATTGGCTACTTCATGGACCCCTTCCACAAAGCGCTTCATATAGCTTCTCAGGGGCTCTTCCTCCTTCTGCTTGATCTGGAAAAGATGGAAAATGGTTTTCGGGCACTTCCTGTTGATGGAGAATTGATGCATAAAGCTATTGGTGAGATTGTCCATCCCATCAATAGATCTAACCGGGAGTTGGTTGAACCAAGAGGGAGCTTGTTTAGTTAGAGTAGTCCTAAAAATCTTGCAATAGGTCGCGTCTGTCATGTCATATAAGTCGGCCTTGGCGTAAAACTTGTCCAAGTGCTCTTGTGGGTCTCCCGTTCCATTATACTCTAGGAGATTGGAAGTCTTTATCCCCGTAGGGAAAGGTTTTGCCAACACACTTGGGCTGAAGGGACTTCTTCTTATCACCGCGGTCACCCGGGAGTTGGCTTGGCTAACGGGGGTAGCTTTAGACTCCCCCACTTGAGGGTGATCGCGCGCCCGTGGGGGTTTCGATTGGCGCCGCGGGGCATTCCTCGTTGCCGCTTCCCCTTCCTCTATTGGGTCCTCCCATAATTCGGGGTTATCATTCTCGCATATCCCTCATATGAAGTCTTGATTATTGTCCGCCGGCGGGGCATGGTGCGGAGGTACTCTAGCTGCAGCTGCTTGTTCTCTCAATGCGTCGTGGGCTGCTTTCTGGGCAATCTCTTCCAATAAAGCTTGTAAGGCTTCTCGAGTCAACGGACTCCCTCCCCCGTGGGAGGAGGGAGAGCCGAGTGACATTCTGCCCCTCGAGGAGGTCTTGATCCTTGTGCTCTAGCTTCCGCATTCTTGGAGTTAGTACCCATCGCCTAGGATCGTGTTTGCATTCTCGTGTTTCGGCCGAATTCTCATAGATGACGCCAAAATGATGCTGCAAAATACTTTCAGCTCACTCCAAATTAAAATGTTCCAGATTGAGGGATCCGACTCCAATTCACTGAATACTCCAAGAGGGGGGAACCAGCCTGCAACATACAAACATGGTTAGAAGGGCCACGGGGAAGCTCCTCCGATGCTTATGTCAGCAAAGTGTAGGAAATAATCCAAAGCACAAGAGCTAATTAGCCATTGAAATGTACTTAATGAATGATTAATTAAGGAGGGGCTATTTATACCTAGGACATGGGCCTGTTTAGGCTATGTTAGCCTGTTAAGGCTGTGTGGGCCTGTTAAGGCTCTTTTAATGGGTCGGCTTGCATATTAATTCCTGTAAGCCCAATAATGATAACAATAATGCATTTAAATATGAAAAAGGGGAATTACAGTTTTACTCCACAACAGTTTTCATGTTTAGTTTTTTGAATTTAAGTTTATCTGTTTGTGGGATATTATTTTCTTGGCTTCCCACTTCTTCTTCTTCTTCTTCTTCACATCCTGTTTTTTCATATTGGAATTCCCAAAAATTTGGAACTCACGAGATTTCAACCCTGTAAATTGATATTCGTTCATTTTGTGTTCTTCTGATAATTATATCACATAAACAAATATTCAGTCTATGAACCAAAAAACCAAATACTATTATGGGAAAAATGTCATTTCATAATTATCATTATTATTTATTTAACACATTTATTTCATCTTATTAATTACCTAATATTATTTATTAATTATTGGGCTACAAATAAAATTGCCCGGTCCATGTAGCCCAGATCCTGCCCACGAGCCACTATTTCCCAGGCCCACAGGGTTACCCAGGTATAAAAATGTCATCTCCACTTCATTTGTAAGTAATTTCGCAATTCAGTATTCTTAACTGCTGTCTTTCTGCTCTGGATTTTCTGTCATTCACTTGCTGACTTAGGCGTCGGAGGGGCCTCCTGGGAAAATCCAAGAGCTCGTTTAGCGTTTACTGGTGTTTCATGCAAGTTCCCACCACAAAAGATATCTAGCTTTGGAGAAAAAGAGATAGACTTTTCAGAATCCCCTGACTTGGAGTGATCTGCGGATTTTAACAGCATCAAATGCTTTTCAGGGTTTTACTAATACTTTTGAATTGAAAAGCTAATACTTTTCATGGGAATTACTAATATCAGTTTTGTTACATGAAAACATAACATTTTACGGGAAAGTCCCCAACCATGGAATTTTAATGGAATTTAGAATTTCATAACATTCTAGGTGTCCTCAATTTGGGTTTTTATGATATTCATTAAATTTTGATGTCCTCAACTTGGATTTTAATAGATTCCACGAAAATCCAGTATCCTCAATCATTCAATGAATTCCATAGATTTCTTTTATAAATGAATTTGGGTGGCAATTATAAGCTATATTTATGAATGACGAATTCCCACCTTCCCCTGGAATTCAAATTTCATTTTTCCAATAATAATAATAATAATAATAAAAATAATAAAAATAACAACTTTTTCTCTTTTGTACCTCTCCTCACGTATCGTCTTCTAATCCAACCTTGAACGTAAGTTATACCTCAATTTTGTGAATAATCTCGCTTTGTTCCATTGCTAATATTTTTGAAAAGTTTATGAAACTATTTTTTTCTTTTTTTTTTTGTTAACTTTCTTTGAATGTTTACATTTCTTTTTATTTTTTTATGATCCTGAAGTTATGTTACTAGTTTCATAAAAAATTATTAATTATATTTTTTTTATAACAACCAATAAAATTCATTAAAATATATCAAAATATAAACAATTCTATAGTATAAAATTTCACTAGAATCTGTTGAAATACATGGAATTCTCTAAAAAAAAAACTATGAGATCCCATTAATCCTTCAAATCCATGTTAGGGACACCCTCCTTAGAGTAAAAATGATACTGTTTTAAATGAAAAACGAAAAATAAGATATATAACTTTGCAAGTAAATAATATCGCTTGTTACTTTAAAAACATGTATTTTTTAGAATAAAAATGATATTTTTTTTAAATAAAAAATAATACTTTTTGATTCTAAAGTGATACTATGCCATCGTCATATTACAATAAATGTCACAGACCCCAAAAAATTATTTTGAAAACGTATACTTTTCAAAGTGACACTTTTCGAGAAAAAATAAATACTTTTTATATACCATCACATCCACCTATTAGCTTAATATTTACGAAAATGTCATTGTCTTTTTGGACTGGGTCATGGGTTGTGGGGGATCTATCCGCCAAAATTACGCATGAAACGGTCTTATATGAGTTTTTTGCCAAATAGAAATACCATGAATCAATGTTTTAACTTTTAAATTAATCTGAGAATCGGATAATAGTCCAGTGGTTAAAGACTCTTAAGCCCTGACCAGAGGTTTGACGTTAGATTCCTAACAATCCCTCTCCTCCCAGGATTTGTACTAAAAAAATTAAATTAATCCTAATATTCCCTCTATTCACAATAAGTATCATTTTGACACATAAATTATTATTCTAAAATAATGATATTTTGATGTTTTCAAGACTAATGAGAAAAGATTTTAATGAGAAAAGATTTTTCCCAAATTGCCCTTATAGTAGTACTTATTAACAATAGCGTCAAAATTTTGTTTTCTTTCGAAGCAGCATTTATAATTAATTAAAAGACACTTATTTTGAATAGAAGGAAATGAATTTCTGAAATGTAAATTAAAGAGGAGAATTGATGAACAATGATTATTGTATATTGTATTTTAAGTTTGCTGTACAAATGGGATTTTATATACTAACAACTAACGGCTAGAAATATATTTATAGAAGAAAAATCATTTCCATCATCCTTGATTTGAACTCCTTGAATAGTGGTCTAGAATTTTGGCCTGAGATTGAGCAATCTCATTACTCCCCCGCAAGGTTGGCAGGTAGTTGAGTGAACGCCAAACTTGTAACGTAAAGCTACAAATTGATCTTTGGGGAGAGATTTGGTAAGTACATCCGCAATTTGCTTGGAAGTGGGTACATAACAAAGATCAAGAGACCCAACATTGATTTTTTCTCGAACAAAATGATAGTCGATTTCAATATGTTTTGTACGAGCGTGAAATACCGGGCTAAAGGATAACTGAATAGCACTTTTATTGTCACACAAGAGGAGTGGACGTCGTTCAAGTTTAATACCAATATCATGGAGTAAGTGTTGAATCCATGTGGTGTCAACAACAGTACTTGCTAAGGCACGATACTCAGTTTCAGCACTTGAACGAGAGACTGTAGATTGCTTTTTCGATGCCCAGGCAATACAATTGGAGCCTAGGAATATGCAAAAACCAGTTGTACTTCTCCTCGTGATGGGACATCCCGCCCAATCTGCATCACAAAAGGCATTTAAAGTAAGTGAGCTTTGAGAAAGATATCGAATACCATAAGTTTGAGTGCCTGTGATATAACGTAGAATGCGTTTGGCAGCCCGAAGATCTTTCTTAGTAGGATTTTGAAAATGTTGGCAGACTAAGTTAATAACATGGGTGATATCAGGTCGAGTAAATGTGAGGTATTGTAGTGAGCTACATAGTTGTCTAAAGATCGTAGGATCGATTGGGTGGGTATCATTAGGAAGAGGAGTTGGTTTTTGTGCTATAGGTGTATTTATTTTAGTAGCATCAAGCATTTGAGCTTTGGCTAAAAGATCATGGGCATACTTGCTTTGGGAAAGAAACATTCCATTTGAAAAGTATTTGATTTCAATTCCTAAAAAGTAACGAAGTTGCCCCATATCTTTTAAGGAAAACTTTTTGTTCAATTGGGTAATGATATGACTAATAAAAGATGAGTTATTGCCAGTGATAACTACATCATCTACATAGACGAGTAAAAGAATAAGCATAGAGTTTGAACGATAAATAAATAGAGAATGGTCTGCTTTACAAAATAGAAAACCGAGAGAAATAAGACTTGAAGAAAATTTAATAAACCATGCACGAGATGCTTGCTTAAGACCATAAAGAGATTTATGCAAAAGACAAACATAGTCGGGATATTTTGAATTGACAAATCCAGGGGGTTGTTCCATGAAAACACGTTCATGAAGAATCCCATTCAGAAAGGCATTCTTGACATCAAGTTGGCGAAGGGGCCAATTAAAATGACAAGTAAGAGACAAAATGAGACGAATGGTTGTTGCCTTAGCAACATGACTAAATGTTTGTTCAAAGTCAAGACCGGGAATTTGAGTGTAGCCTTTAGCAACGAGGCGTGCCTTGAAGCGGTCTACGCTACCATCCTCTTTGAATTTGGTGCAATAGACCCATTTGCTGCCAACTACATTGGAGTTAGTTGGTCGAGGAACCAAAGTCCAAGTATTATTTTGAGTTAAAGCATCAATCTCTTCTTGCATAGCATTTTTCCAATTTTGGAATTTGATAGTAGTTTTATAGTGTTTAGGCTCATTTATGGAGACAAGAAAAGCATTATGTTGAGGTATAGTAGGACAAACATAATCCTTGAGATATGAAGGAGGTTTTCGTTGACGTATTGATGGTTGAGGTGGAGTATTATGTGTTTCAAGAGGTACAGTTGAATTGGATGAGATATGTGTTGGAGATAAATCAATCTCAAGAGAGTTAGTATTTGAAGAAGAAGGCGAATTAGTAGATGTGGGTGGACGGTCATCATATAATAGTTCAAAATCAAGAGGGTGATGCTTTTTAGAAGAGGAGGACAATTGCATATTAGAGTTTTCACTTGATTTCCCTTTATACCACTCATCAAAATCGGGAAAAGTTGTAAGAGAAAGTTCACGAGAAGAAGAAACAGATGTTTTATTTTGAAAAGGAAAATTTGTTTCGTCGAAGACTACATGCCTAGAAATGTAAACATGGTGTAACTAAGGATCAAGACATCGATAACCTTTGTGCATAGGGCTATATCCAATAAAAATACAAGGTACATTTTTCTTTGAAAATTTATGCATACCTGGAGTTTTTAAATATGGAAAACATTGTGAACCAAAAACTCGTAAACCAAAATAATCTGCATGTTTGCCAAATAACTTGAAATAAGGAGTTTCCTTACCAATAGATGAGAGTGGCAACCTGTTAATAAGATAAGTAGCAGTTAAAAATGCATCTCCCAAAATTTTAGGGGGACATTTGCATGAAAAAGGAGAGTCAAGCTTGTCTCAACGATATGCCGATGTTTTCGTCCGACCAGACCATTTTGTTCTTGTGTGTAGGGACAAGAAATTTGTTGTTTAATCCCACATTGAGTCAGATGATTTGTGAAAGCATGGGAGGTAAACTCACCACCTCCATCGCACTGAAAAATCTTGATTTTACGGTCAAAGTGATTCTCTACAAAAACTTGAAACTTAAGAAAACAAGAATAAAAATCAGATTTATGTTTTAAAGGATACAACCATGTATAACGAGTATAATCATCAACAAAAATAACATAATATTGAAATTTCTTAGAAGAAAGAATTGGCGCTGGACCCCATAAATCACTATGAATTTTCTCAAGGGGAAAGTTAGAAATAGATTCAGATTTATTAAAAGAGAGTTTACAACGTTTACCAAGTTGACAACTAGTACAAATAGTATCATTTGCAAGCCAGTTGGAAACATTAATAACTCTTTTACTTTCTAGATTCTTCAAGAAAATATTATTAGGATGTCCTAAACGAGCATGCCAGATGTTCGAAGAAGCTCCTTTTATTTTGATTGCAGCTAGAGCTTCAATTTGATCACCATCTAGAGCAAATAAATTTCCTTGCCTATGTCCTTTGGCTATTATCTGCTGCTTGGAGTCCTTTATCACAAAACCAGAAGAGTTAAATTCAAAAGAATAAGCATTATCATCAATAAGTTGGCTAACAGATAATAAATTCTTTTTAATTTTAGGAACAACAAGGACATTTTTTAGAGCAAGTTTACCATGTGATGTATTAATCATAAGCATTACCAAGATGTGTGATTGGTAAGGTTTGTCCGTTTCCAACCAAAATATGATCATTACCATGATAAGTTTTTAAGGACTTAAGGTTACCTCATTGATTCGTCATGTGTGATATTGCTCCAGAGTCGGCATAAAAAGTAGGATCATTGTTACCATTAACATTCATTGCCGCTAGTGCTTCTTGAGTAGCATCATGTTCAGTAGTATAATCATATCTGTAGTAACATGTTTTGGCAGTATGGTTTGTTCTATCACATATTTGACAAGGTACCTTTTCTTGATTGTCACCATTGTTGTTGTTGTTGTTGGGGCGACCTTTTGGCAAATTGATGGAATTCAAAGGACGGTTGTTGTTAAAATTTTGACGTTTGGGGGCATAACCATTTGGACCACGTCCTCTAAAACCACCTCGTCCTCCACGCATATTTCTTCCTCTTCCTCTTTGTCCAAGAAAAGTTTGATTATAATTGACTAGTTGTTTTTCCTCGTCAACATAAACCTGCTCAAAATTTTGTAAGGATATAATAAATTGGTTAAAAGTAGGATATGGTGGCTTTGAGAGAACAGCCACTCGAAAGTTTGAATATTTAGAGTCAAGTCCTTTTGAAAATTGAAAAACTTTAGCGACATTAGATAAAGGCTTCCCGATGGCTACAAGTTTGTTGCATATCTCTTTAAACTTTCTGATATATTCATCAAGTGAGAGATTTCCCTGGGTCATTGCATAGAATACACCCTTCAGCCGTGCTTCATCTTCTTCGGTGTCGGGCAACAACTGCTCTTGAACATTAGATAAAGGCTTCCCGATGGCTGCAAGTTTGTTGCATATCTCTTTAAACTTTCTGATATATAAATCAAGTGAGAGATTTCCCTGGTCATCGCATATAATACACCCTTCAAATTAGTGCTTCATCTTCTTCTTCAAATGTCGGGCAACAATTGCTCTTGAATAGATTTCCATATTGAATAAGCCGTATCCCCACTGAAGATTATCGTTAGAACTTCTTCGTTCATGTTTCCTAGAAGCCAGGACACAAGGAGACCATCATTGGTGATCCATGCTTCAAGGTTTTGATTTTTTGATTTCTTTCCAAATGAATGGAATGAGTCGATGATGTGATGCTGACCATGGAAAAGTATTTGTGCCTTCCACATGAGATAGTTTTAGATAACTTTAGGGAGATCAAACTAGAGCACTGATGGAATGATTGAATACCAAAATGATATTTTAGAATTTGAAGAAAACCTGAAAAATGAATTTCTGAAATTAAATTAAAGACAAGAATTGATGAACAATGATTATTGTATATTGTATTTTAAGTTTGCTGTACAAATGGGATTTTATATACTAACAACTAACGGCTAGAAATATATTTATAGAAGAAAAATCATTTCCATCATCCTTGATTTGAACTCCTTGAATAGTGGTCTAGAATTTTGGCCTGAGATTGAGCAATCTCAGTAGAAGGGAGTATGAAATAGTCTTTTATTTCACAATTCACACATCAAATTACTAACTCGACATGATCCTTTGAGTTGTAACATGTTGAAAGCGATCACATATAAGAAATATCCATTATAACACTGGCTAGACACATAATTACACACGCAAACTGTCTCTTAAATGCATCTATACTTTGTACTAAATACCAGTAATTAATTTCACACTGGAAAAAATTCATGTCATAAAATCATAAACCGGTAAAATTCAAACTCCCGAAAAATACTTCTCCCAATTCCATATAGAAAACATGCTGCTGCTCTGAATCTGACCATTTTTCACCTCTCATTTACACACACACGCACACACTGTAATTAATCTTTTTTACTTCCGTGTCTTTGCGTTGCTTTACCAAGTGCCGACACTTTTCACCTCCCCATTCACCACCCCAATAATACTGTTCATATTTATTTAATATTTTGCATTAGAACACCAAATACTAATACACAATTATTTATATATATAAATATAGTCACACAGTCACACACACAAC
Source organism: Rehmannia glutinosa (assembly GCA_016081115.2). Classification (NCBI taxonomy): domain Eukaryota; kingdom Viridiplantae; phylum Streptophyta; class Magnoliopsida; order Lamiales; family Orobanchaceae; genus Rehmannia; species Rehmannia glutinosa. The sequence continues at coordinate 59,927,129 of CM071924.1, read as the reverse complement.
TCTGTTATCATATTCTTTTCCCTGTTTGCCTCTCTGTCTTCCTATTTCTTCCGTATAGGGTCGCCAATTGTTCTGCAAAAGAGGAACTGAGTTAGAACAAGATTTCACAAGAACCCTTTTGAGGTAAAGCAAATTAATAATAATCTTTTTCATGTTCTTTATTGGTTAAATTTTGGTTCTTTTTTGGATAATAGTTTGATTTGCTTGATTTTTGGTTTACGTTTTTTAGTTTCTTTTGAGGCGGGACAGGGTTTTTTGGGTTATCTTGATTATGCTGCTCAATTGATATGTCATTATACAGATTTTTTAACTTCATTCTTCAAAAATCTTATTTATTATTTTCATTTTTTTTTTCTGAGTTCTGGGTTGTGATTTTAGTTTTCTTGAACAGCAGGTGGATCCAAGTTGATATTTAATAGCTCTATTGGTATTAAATGTTCAGTGGTTTTAATGTGAATAGTTGTTAAAAGAGTGTCTAAGTAATCTTTGGAAGGAACCAGATTAAAGTAAAAAGATGCTTTAGTTTGCTTTAATTTTTTCCCGGGAATTTTGGAAATCATCTCCTGCCAATTTTTTTAAGAAAATCTTATTTTGAGATTTTCTCGGTCTCATTTTTTGACTTTTCTTCATAATATGTTCGGATCTGTTTTTCTTTTTCTCCATGATGGCAGCTTTTATCAACATATGTGAGGATCTAAGTGCTTCTAGAAAAGGGCTTCTTTTCTTATATACCTTTTTCAGTTAAAGTTCATGTGATTCTTGTGATATGTATTTTCCAGTAAAGCTTTTATTATATTACAGATGTTAAGAAAAATATGTGATCAAGGTGGTATTGGAGCATATTTTGTTCTTTTTTTCTGTATGGTTTTTGAATTTGTAAGAGTATATATTCTGATTGATTCTATTCCTGGGAATATTTTCTTTTTGGAGAATCCTTATTGAGTTTTTCTTAATTTTCATTATGACTTTCGTTGCAGGCGTGAAAACTATGGCACTTATGTAATCCTCTCTCTGTCTCTCTCGCGCACTGCCAAATCAAGATTTCAGTTGAAGACAATTTCTAATCTTTGAGAATCTGCAAGTTTGCTGTGATATTTAGGAGCTCGTTGCTTGATAAGATGATGCTGTTTGAGGATATGGGGTTCTGTGGCGATCTTGATTTCTTTTCCTCTGCTCCTATTAAGGAGTCAGATGTCTGTCCCCTGCAGTCTGCTGAGCCTGAGCCAATCGTGGAGGACGATTACACCGACGACGAGATTGATGTCGATGAACTCGAGCGTAGGGTGTGGAGGGACAAGATGCGTCTGAAAAGGCTGAAGGAAATGAGCAAGGGGAAAGAAAACGTCGATGCCGCCAAACAACGGCAGTCCCAAGAGCAGGCCAGGAGGAAGAAGATGTCGAGGGCTCAAGATGGGATCTTGAAATACATGTTGAAGATGATGGAGGTTTGCAGAGCTCAAGGTTTCGTTTACGGAATTATACCCGAGAAAGGCAAGCCAGTAAGCGGGGCGTCCGACAATCTCCGGGAGTGGTGGAAGGACAAGGTCAGGTTCGACCGGAACGGACCGGCTGCTATTTCAAAATACCAAGCGGATAACGCGATCCCGGGAAAGAACGAGGGGTCTGCCCCCGTGGGCCCCACTCCGCACACCTTGCAGGAGCTCCAGGATACGACTCTTGGTTCGCTGTTGTCCGCTCTGATGCAGCACTGCGATCCACCCCAGAGACGGTTCCCGTTGGAGAAAGGGGTACCGCCGCCGTGGTGGCCGAGCGGGAAAGAGGAATGGTGGCACCAGTTGGGCCTGCAGAAGGATCAAGGCCCTCCTCCTTACAAAAAGCCGCACGATTTGAAGAAGGCGTGGAAAGTCGGCGTTCTAACGGCCGTTATCAAGCACATGTCTCCGGATATTGCCAAGATTCGGAAGCTTGTAAGGCAGTCGAAGTGCTTACAGGACAAAATGACGGCTAAGGAGAGCGCGACTTGGCTGGCCATCATCAACCAGGAGGAAGCCTTGGCTCGAGAGCTTTACCCCGACCGTTGTCCACCTTTGTCCTCGTCTGGCGGGAGTGGATCGTTCGCAATGAACGATAGCAGCGAGTATGACGTCGACGTGGCAGATAATGAGTCTAACTTCGACGTGCAAGAGCAAAAACCTACTCCTACCCTTGGTTTGTTGAATATCGGGATTGACAGATTCCAAGAACCAACTCATACCATCAAAGATGAACTCATCACCAATTTGGATTTCTCAAGGAAGAGAAAGCCAAACAATGAACTGAGTGTGATGATGGATCACAAAATATACACTTGCGAATTTCTGCAGTGTCCGCATAGCGAACTTCGCCACGGTTTTCAGGACCGAACTTCTAGGGACAACCATCAGCTTTCTTGTCCCTACAAGCACTCCTCTGGATTTGGTGTTACCAATTTTAACATAAATGAAATCAAGCCGGTCGTTTTTCCTCAATCTTTTGTCCAGCCGAAGACATCTGTGAACCCTACTCCGCCATCATTCGATCTATCGGGACTCGGAGTTCCAGAAGACGGGCAAAGGATGATCCATGAGCTTATGTCCTGCTATGATAGTAATGTTCAGTCTAACAAAAGCTCGAATGCTGCGAACACAACAGCTACAAAGGATCAGTCTTTTCATCAACGAGGCGTTCATGATGGCTATGTTCACAATCAAGCAATGGTGTTGGAGGGTAACATATTTGAAGATAACAACATGCCTAATAATCCTTCAATATTCCGTCCAGCAGATCGGTTCGATAAGGTTATAAATTCGCCTTTCAATCCCAACCCAAATGAAAATTTCCAATTCATGTTCAGTTCTCCATTCAATATATCGCCCGTTGATTATACCGAGGGTTTTTCTGGAGTTCCGAGGGATAACCTGCCAAAGCAGGATGTTACAATCTGGTACTAAGAAGATGTAATATCAGAAACTCAATTATATTGTCCTCATCAGGTGGATTTTTTTCACCTGTGTTATCTTAGTTAAATATGGTATTTTTCTACTTTGGTATGTAGTTGTAGATTTTGAAGGGCCCAAGCATGGTTGTAATAAAAACAAGTGGGAGCATGCTTATGGTCCCCTCTAGACAGTTTAACATGCTGTGCTAGAATGGATAGATATGTAGATGTTACATAAATAAGCTTTAGTTTCATTTTCATTTTTTTCCTTTCCTTTTTTTTTTTTTTTTTTTTTTTGGTTTTTTGGACAGCCACATGCTAAGGTTGGTGAAATCCATTGTGGTATCCAGTTGATGTTTATGGTGGCTGTATTTTGTTGACTGAAGAAGTTGTTGTGTCTATTCAATTGGCTTTTTCTTGTTAGATCTTTATGTAATTTCAAGAATAGTAGAATAGGAATTGGATGTATACATGATAATTCATGTCCCATCACTTTGGTCTAGTGATGAAGAAGGTCCACTTAAATCTACCCCACTCCCTATTGTACCCATTTATGAATGGAACTTTTTAGTCTTTACAGTAATGGTACAATGATATTATTATTTTTATATTTAGGGGAAGGAAAATGTTCGAATATGAGTTTGTAAACACCCATTGACCACATGTGCTACATCCAAATTGCAACAAATATTATTATTTGAATTAACATACTGATGTTACTTTTTGTGGATATCCTTTTTGTTTTTTTGAAAAATATAAAATTTTACACCCATCTATCCAACTGTAAGATAATGTTCAAAATTTAATCCTAACTTAACATACATAAAAAAAAAAAGGTGGAATACATTTAGGACCATTTCTACTTTCTCCCCCATTTGACTTTGTGATAAACTTCAAGAATCAAATACAGATAAACTAAACTAGCTTGCTTTTTTCTTTTTTTCTTTCCCCCATATAATTTGCATTAGTTAGAAGAAGGGTTATTATTCCCACGTGTATCCTAGTCCTCAAACTACAATAATTTCATGTGTTGATTAAAAAACATCGTAATTAATTTAAGAATTCCAAGTGGTTGTAGGGTTGGTGATCTCAGAGTATATCTTGTCCCCATGGTAGTGTCCAAATGGCCCTTTAATTATATAATAATGTTTTCTTCATTTGGAGGCTTCTGATCTCGAAGTCTTTCTTGTAGTTTTCATCTTTTTTAATTTCTTGATAAAGTTTGCAAGCCGCCCCTCCTCCACACAAGAATAGTACAGTATAGATAAAGAAAAGTCACATAATAATTAATAATTTAAACATAGAGATGCACATTAAGGCAACATAGTTTTTGTCGATAAGCAAATGCTGTTAATTGGGTCATTAATTTTTTTTAATTATTTATGGATTGCTTCTTACTCTGTGACACCAAATTGTTTTGCACACAAACATTTTCTTGCTTAGAGGGATGACTTTAGTCCTTTACTTTCATGGAAGTTTTGCCCTTTTTATGGAAAGAGGACTAAGAAGATGGATATATGATTGGTACGGATATAGACACGATGATATGAATATAACTGAAGATAATTACTAAAATTACCTATGATGTTTAGTCTACTTGAGGTCCATGTTTTTAAATCTGGACCGGACATCGAACTGCATTAATAATTGGGTCGTTGGATCACCTTTGCTTCAACCTGCAACTTGTTTTAAAAAAATCGATTGGCCCATATACATACAAATGTAAAAGTATATATGTACAAATGTAAAAGATAAATACAAGTAAACTAAAAAAATATAACAAGTACAAATAAAAATAAAAATAATTTTAATAATTATAATATCTAAATATATATATATAAATCGAATATAAGAAAAAGTTATATGTAAATTTACCAAATACTTTTCTCTTCAATTTTTGTAATAAAACAAAGAAAATTTTGCTTTAAAAAAATTAAATCAAGGTTAACGGGTCAACGGTTTCCAGGTTTTTTACCGAATTTGACCGGGTGGCAAAATATTGCTTGAGATATGTATTTATTATACGATTTATCCCCCTCACGCTCTCTCAATATATGTATTTTGTAAAATAGAAACATGTGTTAATGGGATATTTATAATTTTGAAAGATAATTGATTTTTTTTGTAATTAAAGTAAACCTCAGGGATTTTTGAAACCTGATAGGGGTGGATCTGGTGAGGATCGACCGAGATAAAAACTTAGAAAATTGAGCATTAATTTACTTGCACTTACACTCATCCCCAAACTAAACCTCAAGGATAGCATTTGTAACTATCGTCCTATAATTTGTTATTGTCTGGTAATGATGTCACACGGAAGTTTTTATTATTACATTAAGATTAAGACATGGAAAATATTATATATATTTTATAATTGATTAAAAGACGTAATACTTAACTTTTATTAATTTTAATAATAAGAATATATATAAAAGTATATCTAATAGTTTGAGTGTTGTGGAATTATGTGGAAAACATTCATATTGTCTGCTTTAGCTGACCTCATGGTTTGGTTCTAAAAAAGGATCCAAAAGGTTTCCATCCACGAAGTATTGTCTATTTTAGCTTAAATTCACGATTTTGTCTTGAAAAAGACACCATATGGGAAAAATGACTATCATCCTTTTGCTTATAAGCCACAAACAAGCATCAACCCAAAATATATATTAGACTTTAATTGCTTTGTCTTGAGAAATGAGCATTTTTAGAAAGATGAACTTTGGCTCTTTGCTTATAAGTCACAAGTCACTCGCATGCCCATTCTATAATGTAATGAATTCCACCCTGTTGAGGACGAAACAAATGCTATATAAACTTAAATGTCTAATTGGTATCGCTTACCCTTTGTAAGTGGTCCGTACAGAGTCCGCCTGGGTACCCCTAACCCAAATTTTTTCCCCTACTCAACTATTTTTTTAAAAAACAAAAATATATATATATTTTTTTAATTTTTTTCCATAGAAAAAACGGTACAAAAAAAAAAATTGGGGTGCGCGGGGGTCGGGGAGGCCCCCCGTTGGCTACGTCTCTGGTAAGGGTGTTGACCAGGGTTCAAACCCTGTGTCTTTGAGTTTCTTTAAAATTTATCCCCTCCCCTCCAACCACTACTCCCATCTTATTGAAAAAAACTTAAATGTCTAATTTTATTTCTTAAAATAATAATTTTAGGGGAGTGTAAACACCAACTTTTTAGAAAATCAAGTTTTCTTTTTCTCTCAGAATTCTTAGAACACAAAAAAGAAATCCCTACTTTCCCCCATTCTTAGCAATCCAATTCCATGACTTCCAATAATGGCAGTTGACCCTTGGGTATTATTATATAATTTTCAGGGTCCAAGCTCCTCCAATCAAGTAAAGCCATACTCAAAAATGATACTTCAATAACAAATTATTTGACTTAAGAGAGGCCAACTCTAACTAAGAAAACACAAAAACTTCTAATTCAAAGTGGCCTAATAATAATTCAATTAAAATACTACCCAAAATAAATAAATAAATAAATTACCCCCCACTTCCCACCCCACCACCCACAACAAAATCTCCCATCTACTTAATTTGTCTTTGCATTTCCTTTCTTTCTTTCTTTCTTTTTTATTTATATATACTTTTTTTTTTAACTTTTTTGGGGGGTGGGGGTGGGGGTGGGGGTGGGTCATGATCAAGTGAAGGGCATTTTGGTCTTCCAATTGTTGTAGCTGTTTGTGGTCACTAAAAGGCAGGGGGCACATACCTACACCATGAAGCAACATTTTCTGGCAAAAGAACATGCAAGGCTTCTTGTAACCTGTTCTTCATCACCACCTATATGTGCATGCACCTACACACTCTTGCATAATCCAATAACACCTCCCCCCCCCCTAAAAATAAATAAATAAATAAATAAATAAATAAATAAATGAATAAATAAATAAAAAATAATATTGCTAATAATCCCATCCATTAAATATAATTTGAGGTACTAATCTTTAATTAAAAAATATTGTACTTTTCTTGACAAATTATCATTATTTATCACAAAAAACTTCAGATTGGCAGACATATGCTTGTGCTATGCTATGTGATAACTGTCTGATATGGAGTGGACTCTCTCTAATTAATCAAAGGTTAGATGGCTAATCAATTTTAGATTGTTTAAGTTTCTTGGCACTTCTCCAATTTTTATGTAAATAATTGTATTTTTAAATCTTAATGACCTGGCTACTGTGACTTTTTAATGATTAATTAATTTTTCGTGGCGGTTATTGGTTGGTTAATGTTGATTTTTTTTAAGGTTTCCTTAATCATAGTTAGGAAACAACCAAAACTTCATGTGACTTGTTGATTATTTTCAATTTTATATGTACACTGTACCTGTTCTGTTACTTTCTGTTGGGGGCAATGATTTATTGTGAGATGAATGAGATTAATAATATTATTATTTGATTTTTGGGGAATAAAAGGGGACATAAGACCTACATATAGATATACTATTACCTTTTTCAAAATAAGAAATCCTTAATCCAATACTTTTTGTGGACATGTAACTTATGTACTAAATGTGCAAGCACGTAGATGAGTTGTCCAAGAGCTATTTTCAACTCGGGAGAAAATAACAACTCATATTAACATTTATTTCATGATTTAAATTCTTTGAGTCCTAACTCCCAAGTCTATATTTTCCCAAAAAAGCTAGTCTCCCGTCAGACGGTCTAACGGATCTAAATCCGTTAGACGGATCCCCTAGATTAATGTTCATTATCTTCATAATCACCAACACATGCTGATTAAAGCATCTCATCTTCAAGGAGGCTTCATCTTTTTCCACAGGCTCTAATATACACCAGGATTTTAGCTTTCTTAAAGATTAAAACCAAACTTGTTGAGACTCGGTGAAATTCTTGTCCAGACTCAATTTTCTTTGTCATTGTACAAGGATTCAAAACCACTTGGTATTGCACTTAAAGTTGTTCAAGTGATTTTCTTAGCAAAGCAGATTTTAGGTCTCAGGTTCAAAACGAACATGCAAAGTAGTAAAATTCGGAAACAGGGTTTGTTTATAAACTTCTCCATCTTTGTTTTCGACCGCACTTTTCTTGAGAAAATAACAAATCTCTTAAAATTAAAGCTGTTTCAAGGCCATGGAAATTACTACGAAAAAAAGAATTGCAAATTGAGAACTCTGTTACACGAATGTTATGAGAACAATCAGAAACAAGAACCATAGTGAAGACACTACTATTACATTTTAGAAGAACTGCTAATACTTTTTAGAAGGAAGCTAATACTTTTCAGAAAGACTGTTAATATATTTTTGGATAAAAATTTAATTATATTCAGGGAAACAACTAATACATTTTAGATCGAAGAACTGCTAATACATTTTAAAGGACGACTAATATATTTTGGGAGTATATTCATGAGAAAAAATACTAAAAAAACTCTTGAGGAACTACGATACATTTTCGGAAAAATCTTAGTACTTTTTAGAAGGACGACTAATACTTTTCGAAGATTTGTTAATACATTTTGGGAGAAAATCTTTATTATATTCAAGGGAACTACTAATACATTTTAGAATAACTGCTAATACTTTTTAGAAGGACGGCTAATACTTTCCAGAATGACTGTTAATATATTTTGGGATAAAAAATTAATTATATTAAGGGAAACAACAAATACATTTTAGAAGAACTGCTAATACTTTTTAGAAGGACGACTAATACATTTCGGGAGTATATTCATGAGAAAAAAATACTAAAAAAACTCTTTAGGGAACTACTGATACATTTCAGAAGAACTGCTAGTACTTTTCAGAAGGACTTTTAATACATTTCGTAGGAAAATTTTAATTTATTTCAAGGAACTACTAATACTTTTTCGATGGACTACTAATACTTTTTTGAGGGATTGATAATACATTTCGAGAGTATATTAAGGAGAAATACTGAAAAACTCTTCAGGAAACTAATAAAACATTTCAGAAGAACTGCTAATACTTTTTAGAAGGACGACTAATACATTTCAGAAGGACTGAAAATACATGTGCTTTCCGAAAACTAATAAAACACCACCGCTTGCTAATATTACGGAAATGCCACTGGATCCGCGGGTCAGATCCGTCTAACAGGTCAGACCCGTTAGACGGTCTGACAGGAGTTTTTGTGTTCCGAAAAAATACAATGATATTATTCTAGAGCTTGTCAAAAATAATTTTTAAAAAATAATTAGCTTTAAATTGGTATTCAGGTACACGTTTGAAATTTATATGTTTTGAAATTTCGATAAAAAAATATTCACATTTTTGGCTGATAAGTTTAACAATTGTACAAATTTTACTTACTTAATATTGCCATTTAGAAGTGAGAAAAGAAAAGACATGGCCCACATGTTCATCTAATGCTGTGATGCCAATAGGCAATAGCCCAATTTTATAGAATCTCAAATTTCTCCCAAGTAATTTATGACACGTATCTTGCTAACAAGGAATACAAGTCAACCCTCGAACTATAATTATAGACAAAAAATATGAGGGAGCAAATTAAATATTTTTGAAATAGTGGCTTTGATTTTCTTTGACATAAATAAACTTATTTTCTTTGTCTTTTTAAGATATTATTTTTGTATGAATGCCCTACTCATGGTTACCCCGTTGCTCTGTCATCCTAGCTGTTATTGTTTTATTTGCATAAAATATTTATTTTAAAAAGTCCAAACCACCCCCAAAAAAAAAAAAAAAAAAAAAAAAGAATTAGTTTTCAAAACAATCAGCTGATCAACTTTATTAGATAAATACCACTAATTTTGTGTTCACGTGTCTAAGGAAAAAGGGTAGGGCAAAAAGAAACCAAACCTATATCGGAAAGGCCCAAATGCCATTTTTTAAACTACAATGCGAATAGATGGTGAGGGAATATACACACTGTGATTTCGTATGGGATCAAATCTAGATTAATGGATCTCTTAACAACACAAGTCTATACCATTGGAAAGACAAAATTGATCATGAAAGGCCCAAATGCCTTGTGCTTTTGAAATTGCACAATTAAGTATTCATGAGCTTTTCTGTTGTCGTTGATGTTTTTATAAACATCGAAAATAAAATAAATTATTGTTTTTTTTTTTAAAATATAAAATAAATTATTGTTAAATATTACTTATGGGGACAAAATGGCATGATAAATTACTTAAGTTACATAAATGCGGGAATGGTGGAAGTTACATACTTCCATTTCAAAGGGCACATTAGGAAGTTCAGTTAAAAAGCTTTTGATATGACAGTGACCCACCTTTTTTTTGCTTTTTTTTTGGTGTTTATGAAATAATATAAAGGACTTGCAATGAGTGAGTTTTAAGTCGAAATTCTGAATTGAAATAGTTAGTTTGAAATTAGGTGGAATGGACCCAATTAAAAGATCCAAGGAAAATAATAAATGCAGCAAATATGGTGTTGAGAAATTTATTTGTATAGATTCTGATGATGCATATAAAACTTAGATTAGAAAGTTCACACCCTATTTCCTGTTGTAATTCAACTATGTAATAGATAGGAAATATAAGCTGAGTAAAGAAGCAGCCAAGTTGAAGATCGCAGAAGTTGGCTGAAGGACGCAGTGAAGAATCAACTGAGTATCAAATAAAAGCATCAGTCAAGTGAATTAGCTGTGTCTGTCCGCAGACTAATAACTGAGTCATCCCAGATGATGGAGAAGACTTAATAAATGGGTAAATCAGTTAAAGGACTCGAAGAAAGCTAAAGAAATCCGCTGGAATGATATGTCAAGAATTACCCAAAATGGTAAGGGGACAGACCTGCAACCTTAAAGCTGTCTTGTTGAAAGAGTGCAAGTAGCTGAAACCAATGAGATGTTCGCAGAAAACCTGCAGAGTTTCAGGCAGCCTGCAGAACATTAAATTAAGGAAGGGTCAACATCAAATGTTGCACAACAAGACAAACCAACGATCAAGAAGTGAAGTTTGAAAAATGTCCATCTCTTCAGCATGCACTTTTTCAAACTGTCATTATAAAAGGATGCGGACCATTTGTGAGAGAGTACCAAGTGCATACGAGATACACAAGCAATCTGAGCAAATCAAGCAAGAAAAACACTCTCAAACTATTCATTCTAATCTTCAAAACCTACATTCGAAGTGAATCTATTCAACACACTCAGTGAAGGAAGAAAAACTTCAACATGTTGAAGAGACAAATTTGTTTCAAGAACAAAGGGGTCTGCACATCCACGAAGTGAAGGAAGTGTGCAGTGAGGTTCAAGTTAGAACCGACTTTGAATCTATTGGAGGGCTAAGTGATCAAGTCCGAAGGGTTTGAAGGAGCTAAAGTAGTGAGACAACCGTATTACGAAGAAGCTGAGTCCCAGGAGTAGAGCCAGCTGTGTGATCAATGTACGTGCATTTAGGGGCTTAAAATGATATACATTTGATGCATTTGCATGCATATTTAGTATGTTTTTACTTGGTTTCCTTAGAAGGGCATGATACTGCGTATTCTTGTAACTTTTTACATCAAACAGAGCTTAATCGAAGAAATATCACTTAGAAGGCCCAGATAGGATTGACGTATACGAAGAGAAGATCAAAAAAATGAAGAAACCGGACAAAAACACGTCACATGGCCGGACCGTGTGGGACCACACGGCCATGTGACATACCCGTGTAAAAATGACATACCCATGTGAAACATGAAAGAAACATGGGATGGAAACAAGCCACACGACCGGACCATGTAGGACCTACATAGGCGTGTGAGGTTGGGCAGAACAAAACCCACACAACCGTGTGAGGCTACACGGCCGGGCCGTGTGGTGAAATGTCACGCATTTTTTAGTGTCATTTTCCCGCTCCAACTCTACAAGTGATCTCTCCAAGCATCTATAAAAGGGACCCAAGGCTTGCACGAAAAATCATTCATTCATAGCACATACAACACATCAAATTACACAGAAATACAAGATCGAAGGTCTTTTGAGAGAGGAGGGTTAGGTCGCGAAGAACACCACAAGGTCTTTCGCATCTACGGGAACACAAGAGCTTCGAAGGCTTGGAAGGGGAATCCATCTTGACACGAAGAGGTTTTCTTTCTTAGTTTAGATCTCTTGTGTGTGCTTAAATGATGTCACAATGTTGATTTCAAGTTTGTCTGTGAATTTGTTATCAATGTTTGGCTAATCTTTTGGATCTTAGGGCATAATCAAAACTGTGGATTCATGTTAAATCTCGATTCATTGTTTTCGTAATTGATTCATGCGTTCTATTTTATGAATTAGAGTGCTTTTTCTTAATTGCTTTTTATTTGGCCAATAATTTACATGTCATATCTGTTAGTGCAAAATTCAGAAGAGGAGTTCTAACAAAGGCGGAAATCAAATTCAGACATAAACGGGTGTAACGAGTCGGGAGACCTACAACTGTTTGTGGGGAGTCATTCAATTCATAGATATTTTGGGAGTTAATAATAGTTGTAACGTATCGGGAGATCTACAATTGTTATTAATCTACTGTTTATTTATCACCCGAGAGGGGGAATAGGCTAAGTTAGGAATTGAACCCATAGAATTGCATGAATTAGTTTTGTTAAACATTAATTGGATTTAATATTGAAGAAACATGTTGAGATTATGTGCCTAAGGTTGCTTCCGTAGTTGTTGAAAATACTTGTGTGGTTCGCAAATTTTTTTATTTTTATTTTATTTTTGATTTTATATAAACTTGATATTCAGTCGCTTCAATAAAATTGGAATGCGATGTTATTATAGCCTAAGTGTTTCGTAGCCAATCCCTGAGGAATACGACCTTACTTTTTATAAATTACACTTTACACTTACAGTTGTAAGATCCAAAATATTTTTGGCGAACAAGTTTTTGGCGCCGTTTCCGGAGATTAAAAGATTCTACTTAGATATAGTAATAAGTGGTTCAATCTTAATTGAAGCATTATTTTTTTAATTTTTTTTAATTTTTCAAAAATTATTTTCTTTTATTATATTTTATTTTTTTCAGTTCTAACATTGTTTTTGTTAAGTGCAGTTAGTGCATGATCACGCGTTCCAGATCGACCCAGCCAATACCCATTGATTTGGAAATTGAGAAAACAACAAAGCAACTAAGGAAAAGATCTAAAGTAATGGCGGAGGAATAATCGAATGCCGTGAATAATAGAATCAATGAGGAGCGCCCACCTAGGGCAGACGCCCAGAACCGAATAGTGGAGAGGCCCGCGAGAAGGGCATTTAGGGACTACTTCCAGCCGGAGGTAAGTCAGACTTATGGGGGTATGACCCGTCTACCGATCAATGCAAACAACTTTGAACTGAAACCGGAATCGATCCAGATGGTATCACAGAATCAGTTTGGGGGTAGAGTCGTTGAAGATAAACGCACATCTGGCACACTTTTTAGAAATTTGCGACTCAAGATGAATGGTGTTTCGAGGATATCATTCGATGCCGCCTTTTAGCATTCTCTCTACCCGATAAGGCTAAGTGATGGTCAAGCTCTCTAACACCACAAACAACAAATTGGGCAGAACTAAGTCAGCGGTTTCTAGCCAAATACTTTCCCCCTAGAAAAACGCTGCAATTAAAATCTGAGATCGCCCAGTTTAGGCAGTTAGATTCTGAGCTAATATATGAAGCATGGGATATATTCCGGGAATTGCTGAGGAAATGCCCACAACATGGATATCCCGACTATCAACTGGTCCAGTACTTCTATAATGGTTTGAATGGAAACACAAGAACGATTCTAGATGTTGTATCTCGGGGTGCACTGCTAGGGAAATACCCAGAGGAGGCACTAGAATTGTTAGAGGAGATGGTGAACAACAGTTACCAATGGCCATCCGAGAGATCTACTGTCCGACGCGCGTGGCGTGTTTTTAGGATGAGAACTATCCGTCTTTGAATATGAAATTTGACGCGATGCAGCAAGTGACTCCAAGAGATCGTGTTGTTGTTGAAGAAGAAGCGAACTTTGTGGGCCAACAAATGAACTTCAACAACAATTATAATCAGGCACCCAATTACTATCATCCGGGTTGCAAAACCATGAAAATTTCTCTTATGCTAAAAACAAAAATATTTTGCAGCCACCTCATGGATATAATGTGGGTAATCAAAGCAGAGCAAAGTCAAACAAAAACAAAGCATCTGTTGAATAGATGCTATCCTCGTTTATCTCAGAGACTAGAGCAAGATTGAACAAGGATGAAGTAAAGATAGACATGATAGAAGAGAAGGTCGCTCAGTTGAACACGAACGTGAATGCAAGATTGAAATCTCTGGAACACAAGTAGCCCAAATCGCTTAGAAATCTGAAGCCTGACTGAAGACGTAAAACTTAGCACTTTATGGGAGGCAACCCAATTTATTTCGTATTTCTTTTCAGTTTTAATCGCCTTAAATTTTAATTTCAGTTTTATTTTTGTTAACTTATTTTTTTAGTAGTTTTGTGAGTTGTTGTGTAGGAGGTGTCACGACAAACTCCCGATTATGAAAAAAGTACGAAAATCACCTCACATGGCCGTGTGAGGACACACGACCAGGCCGTGCGAGAGGACGAAGCACCCAGCGCCACACGGCCAGGCCATGTGGTCACCATACGTGCGTGTGGGCTATGAGACATACCGTAGCGGATGCAGGGCCACATAGCCCACCCATGCGGTGTCACACGGGCTGTGTGGCCCGGCAAAAAATCGGGCAGAAGTAGTTTTAACCCCAAAATTCACCCCAAAACTCATTTTTCTCCCACTTTCTCCTACTCAAACCCTAACATACAAAAATTCTCTCCCAAAACTCTCAAAATCCATTCCAAATCTCTCCAAATTCACTATAAATCTCACCTGAAAAACACAAATTCTTCATCTTCTCAAGAAACCCACCACCTAAAGCCTTCAAATTTTCAACTTCTCCAAGTTCTACACCAAGTTTGTAGGTTTTCAAAAACTTCAAATTTCAGATTTTTACATCTCATAATCTTGGTTTTCTTGGCTTCTAGGGGTGAAAGAGGAACAAGGAGAAATACGAGAAGAAGAAGGGAACCAACTCTGGAGCCCGAACCCGAGCCACAACCGATATATGAGCCCAAAGAGCCAGAAGCTTCAAATGTCATTTGCCGAATGACACACATCGGGCTAGATGGACGAACCCTACTTTCGACCATAGATTAACACAAGGTATCCCGGTGAACCTACTCTTGCTAATTTAGGTTTATTGGAAGATTTTCGGGCTACGTATGGTCGAATTGATTGACATGAATTTTTGAATGGGCATTGGGCTACTTATTCAGCTTATACACTTGAATTTTTGAGTAGTTTTGAATTGGTGGTTCGAAAAAGAAACTTGATGGGAATTCAGTTTTGGTTGGCGAATGAGCCGAGAGAGTTGAGTATTGATAATTTGAATGAAATATATAAAACTCCGTCTTATGGGGTTGAGGAGCACGAGGATTTTGATAAGGATAGTTTTTGGAGAGAAATAACTGGGAAACGAATCTACATGCCGGGTATCTCAAAGGCATCTAGTATTCAAAACCCCGTATTCTGCTATATCCAAAGAGCATTAGCTGAAATGATTTTTGCGAGGGAGGAGAGTAAAGGGGCCTTGAGGGTAGATGAATTGTTCATTATATGGTGTATGGCGTCGGGTACTAAGGTTGTGCCAAACGCCGGGGTATGAGAGGGGAAAATATTGCATTGGGGGGATGATTACTCCTATTCCTGAGTACTTCAATGTTAGATTTGAAGGATATGAGGAGGCCGAAGGGCCTAAATTGTTTGATTTGACCGTTCTATCTGCTATGAAGATGATTCAATTCGATGGGCGTGATTACTGGCTAAATCAGGCAGATAGAACAAAGGTTAAACTTCATAACCCTAAAGCTACATCCAATAGAAATAGGGGTAATTGGTTGCTAAGAGGTGAACAGGGGGCTACTACTCAAGAAGAGCCAGATGAACCAATGAGAGAGGTGCTGGAATTCTCTATACAAGGGGGTAACCGGCCATTTACTATAAGTGAGAGGTTAGAAAGGGTGGAAACCGACGTGGGCAAATTGATAGATGACACGTATCAGTTGACGGCTACAACTGATGAGTACCACCAAGAGTACTTACAGCGGTTCGATACCATCACCCAGCAGCAGTAGTACATGTACAAGATGATGTCTCGTATGGACCAGTGGCATATTTCACAGGGCCACTACCCTCCACCTCCACCACTACAGTGAGTCATGTAAGTACTTATTACGCATTCCTCTTTAACTTTTGATATTTCCTCATATGTTCGGGACGAAGCATATTTTAAGTTTGGGGGAGTTGTCAAGAATGCGTAATTTAGTACTTTCTTGCATTTTGCATTGCATTCAGGATTGCATGTAGAGCATATTTGCATCAAAAATTTCAATTTTTTTTTAAGATTTTTGATTTTTATTTTTTTAGCACGTTTAATTGCTTTTATATGTGATCTTTAATCAAGATTTTCGAAAATGCCCAAAGCTTCCGTATGATTTTACTATGAACATTTAATTGAATGAGATAACATACTTTTGGGAATACTGTGATGAATTGTTGAGAAGATGTCATTTATTTGCTTAGCATTAGTTGAGAAAATTGGGTATTTGAGCATGTTGCGAAAAATAAGCCTATGAGCTTTTGTGCCTTAAACTATTTTATATTATGCAGACTTATTTTTTTTCTTGAGTGAGTTCTTCATGATTGATAGAACTCTAGAACTTTCTCTGGTATCTTCATTGAAGCCATGTGTGTGTGCAATTTTTGAAAATGATTTAAGGCCATCTTTGTTTAGCCTACTTAGCCTAAAAAACCTACATACGAACTCATGATTCCCTAGTCAGCCAATTTTGAGCCAAAACTTTTATTGTTAGCCACATTGATCTTTAAAAACTTAAACATGATTTTGTCTCTGAAATTTCTTGAGCTTATAGAGAATGAACAAGTTTGGGGGAGATGTGGTAAAAATTATGAAAAAAGAGAAAAGTTGGTAAAAGATAGAGGATCAAGCAGATCGGGTAAAAAAGAAGAATGAAGCTAAAAAAAAAAAAGAAAATCTCTGAAAAATATATAGAGAAAATCGAGCAAAAGAAAAAATTCTGAAAATTGTGAAAAAAGAGAGCTTGAGGCTAAAGAAAAGAAAAGAAGGCAAAGAGGCCTAAAAATGAAAAAGGAGAAATAAAGGTGGAGTAGAGTTGAAAAACAAAATGTCTTGAGAATGATTTTTAGATGAAATTGGGTTGGTGAATTGCAAGTCTCAGTATGCTTAAATTCTATTTGCTCAAGTCAAGTCACTTAATCCAAATTTTCACTACCCTTACCAAAGAGCCTACATTACAACCAAATGAAAAGTCCGTTTTGATTCTTAGTTGTGCACAAAAAGTGGTAGAGATGTTAGACGATTTGCAAGCCTATGGTAGTTCTACTTTCATTGAATTGAATTTGAGCGTAAACACTTTCCATACACTTTGAGAGTTGAGTGATACACTACTACTTACTTGTGAGTCGCGATGTCGAGTACCCAAGAGAGTATTAATTATGTTGAGCTTATGAATGATGACTTATTGATAATGAATTGCATGATTTACTTGAGTATGAAGTCATATGAGATTAAATATTTATAGTGTTCTTGCGTGTTCTTTTTACCCCTTGATACTATTTTTCTTAATTTGCTTGAGGACGAGCAATGCTTTAAGTTTGGGGGATTTTGATGCATGTAAAATATACGTGCATTTAGGGGCTTAAAATGATATATATTTGATGTATTTGCACGCATATTTAGTATGATTTTACTTGGTTTCCTTAGAAAGGCATGATACTGCGTATTCTTGTAACTTTTTACAGGAAACAAAGCTTAATCGAAGAAATACCAGTTACAAGACCCGGATAGGATTGACGTATGCGAAGAGAAGATCGAACGAAACCCACACGACCGTGTGAGGCTACACGGCCAGGCCGTGTGGTGCACTATCACACGTTTTTCAATGTCCTTTTCCCACTCCAACTCTACAAGTGATCTCTCCAAGCAAAAATAAAAGGGACCCAAGGCTTGCACGAAAAATCATTCATTCATACCACATACAACACATCAAATTACAAAGGAATACAAGATCCTAGGTCTTCTAAGAGAGGAGGGCTTGGTCGTGAAGAACACCACAAGGTCTTTCGCATCTACGGGAGCACAAGAGCTTCGAAGGCTTGGAAGGGGAATCCATCCTGACACGAAGAGGTTTTCTTTCTTAGTTTAGTTCTCTTGTCTATGCTTAAACGATGTCACAATGTTGATTTCAAGTTTGTCTATGAATTTGTTATCAATGTTTGGCTAATCTTTTGGATCTTAGGGCATAATCAAAACTGTGGATTTATGTTAAATCTTGATTAATTGTTTTCTTAATTGATTCATGCGTTCTATTTTACGAATTCGAGTGCTTATTCTTAATTGCTTTTTATTTGGCCAATAATTTGCATGTCATATTTGTTAGTGCAAAATTCGCAAGAGGAGTTCTAACAAAGACAAAAATCGAATTCAGACATAAACGGGTGTAATGAGTCGGGAGACCTACAACTATTTGTGGGGAGTCATTCAATTCATAGATCTTTTGGGAGTTAATATAGTTGTGACGTATTGGCAGATCTACTATTGTTATTAATCTAATGTTTATTTATCGCCCGGGAGGGAGAATAGGCTAACTTAGGAATTGAACCATAGAATCGCATGGATTGGTTTTGTTAAACATTAGGGGTAAATACCGAGAATCTCCCAAACTAGAACGAGTTTTACACTATGCATCCCGAACTTTAAATTGGTACACTTTACCTCCTCAACCTTTTAAAATTTTGCACTTCGCCTAAAATTCCAGATTTACCCCTATAAACATATATGTTAATTCCAGACTCCAATCTAAACTATGAAATCGTTGCAGATTACCTCCCACGTTATAAAAATTATTGTATCTTCTATCTTTACTCCAACAAGGTTTTGCGATCCTTAAAATTGGTATCAGAGCCTAGGTTTATTAAGAACTTTTAGTTATATTTATTATATATATGTAATTAACAATTGGTGAGGAGAATTTCTCCGAGAATATGGATCTGGAAAATTGTCCATGATGTTTACCATACATGACATATCGTCAAATATTGACGATGTATGCACAAGAACACCAAGACAAGGTGGCATATTGGAACGACCAATATGTTGAAAAAGAACGCGCAGGAGCTGATAGGGAAACCTTGAGACACTGCGAAAGACAAGCGGCATATTATCTAAGTTTCCTTACGGTAAATCAGATATTATATGTCGATCTGATGAATCGTCAGGAAGCAGTCCATGAGAATGCCCATCAGAATCATGATTCCTGATGGAGTACCAGAATGGAACAAGATATTTTTGGACACATCTAAGATCTCAAAAGATATTAAGGAAGTCCAGAAGATGGTGCAGAATTATGGCAACCGCCATATTCATTTACCTACACAAGTTCATCAGATCCAAAACCAGATGGAGACGATGGTGAAATATCAGAAGGAAACTCTTGAAATTCTTCATGATATTCAGAAACGAGTCAAGAATCTGGAGGATAGACCAAGTTCTTCCGGAGGAAAGAAACGTATCGATTTTGGGACGGTACCCTATTTACACCAAAAGGGGAAACCAACTGAAGTTGTACGGAAAATGACGGACAATGAAAAGCTCATTGCTATCATCAAAGGAAAATCCGTCATAAACTAAAAGTGATGGATATGGAGAAGATCAATCTCAAAGATCTACATGACCTTGCAGAATCCTTCGCAGGATTAGGAATTGTAGATTTGAAGATGAACGAAGGAGATGGAGCAGTTTTGGTTCCACTGAACCAACATGGACCACCTCCACCACCACCAGTAAATCCCAACGTTGCAGAAAGTTTGGGCTCAAATACTGAATACCCGGAGAAAAAAATGCCTCACGTCGGAGATTTTAATACAAGAAGAGATCCTATTATAGGAACTCGACAATCCAAAAGGCCAAATTTATATAATACGCCTTATGGAAAATCGCAGCTCGATCCTATACATCCATACGAATTAATGCTAAATCTGGATATCCCAGATTTTAAAAATCGAGAAGTCCTTATAGATGAATGGGCAACAACTATGAGGATTGCAGCAGGAACCCTCGATCTTACGAAGGATGCATTCATTTTACTCCTTGAGATGAGTCTTGAAGGATCTGTAAGGATTGCATGGGATATGACCGACGCAAATATGAAAAGCGCGGTCACAACTGGAGAATCATTTAAAGGAATTGTCGATGATATGGCCAAGTTATTCAAAATCCATTTTATCGGCACATGCTATTTTGAGGGATTAGAAGAAGAAAAAAATAAAAAGATACAAACAAGCCCTCTACTGCCTCGAGTTACATGAATTTGTCATATTGATGAATATATCAAGTTGTTCACTGAGTACCGGTGGAAGTCTAAGATTGGAGACAAAGAAGCTTTACAGCTATTCTTTGCAAAGATCCCGAGTCCCTGGAGAGAAATGCTTATCCGGAATACAAGAGTGCAAATTGATTTAGATACATTGTCTTTCTTAAAGGCCAAGTTATCTGAATGGTGCTACCAAGCAGCACTATACAGGAATTATAAGAGATTACGAGGAATTAACAAAATAGTTCCTCTATGTTGCGTAGACGATGATATTCTAATAGTTGTGGGAGGTCAACCACGGCGGCATAAGAAGAAGAAGGAGAGAAGCCATCCATACAACCGTGGAAGTAGCAACAAAAGAAGTAGGTCTTCATGGAGACCTAGAAGGTTTTGGTCAAAATAAAAGGCCCGCAGTTACAAATCAGGGCAAAAACCAGCACCAAGTAGGAGTAGATCCTCTTCATCAGGTTCTACCAGTAGGACCCCGGGAAGAAGAACTTTCAGACGAGCTCATACCAGGGCTAATGAAAGTTTCAAAGATTGTAATTGTTGGACATGCAGAGCAAGAGGGCATATCTCAACTGATTGCCCAGAGAACAAAAAATGAGGAGTCAGACAGTTCGAAGCTACACCAGAATTCGAAGAAGCTGTCTATTATCAAGATTTAATCCAGGTGTATCAATTTGAGGATCTACCCTCAGATGAAAGCATCTACGAAGAAGAGATATATTCTGACGATGGAAGTGAATCTAGTTCAGAATCAGAGTGAAGAAGAAATTCTTCAGCAGACGGTAAGGGAGGATATTGATTGACTTGTATTTTGCATGTATTTTGGGCTTAATATTGGCTAGAATGTGTTGATATGCATGCACTATATGAGTAAATAGGGTTTTAGTCCTGTTTTGTGGAAAAGGATTACGCTTTGCTCGTTTTGTAGGAATTTATCTATATTTGTAGCATTTTGGCAACAAATCGGGCATTGCAACCGCTAATACTTGACATGTTAGACGAAGTTTGGAGTCGGATCAAGGGGAAGTCGGATGAACCGGGCAAGAAACGGAAGGAAATAGCCAAGTGTTTGATGATACATGTGAGCACGGGCAGGGCGTGCTTCCCTAGCACGCCCGTGCTCGACCTATACCTGAAGAAGAGAGTGTTCGGCCTATAGCACTGGCAGCCCGTGCCATATGGGCACGCCCGTGCTCCTCTCAGAAAATTGGACAATCGGTTCGGCACCCAGCACGGGCTGGGCGTGCCAATGAGGCACGACCGTGCTTCTCCACGGGAAAAACAGAGGTTCATTCGCTTTCAACTAGGTTTCGACCCGAACGAAGTACAAATAGACGCGGGGCGGCCACAAACAACGAGACGCTAATTTTTACCCTAGAAACCAGAGAAAAGAGTAGTTTTCCACCGGAAACTTCGAGAGATCGATCAAGACCGCAACCACACCTTCGAGGATTGAAGATAGATCGAGAGATCGTCATCGTCCCCGAGTCACTCATTCCATCGTATCGTATTTCAATTAGTTAGATTTTGATTATGGATAATTTGTCTATGAATTGTTTATCTTCAATGTCTGGCTAAAACACTTGTGATTCCCGGGTTTGGGAGTAGGTTAATAAACACTTTTATTTGATGATTAAGGATAATTGAAGTTAATGTTTTCTTTCTCTATTCAAGTACTTTGCTTTAATTCTTGTTTTATCAAAAGGCCATTAATTTAAACTTGTTTGATGTATTGATTCATAATTCTAACCGATGAGTTTCAATACTAGATCTTGAGTACTTGACACAAATAGATTGCATGATTGAGAAGTCTGTGAATATTTGTGAGATCTAATAATCTTTTGAACATTTGGGAGTTGGATATCTCATGTTGAGTAGAGATGCTAACATAGATATCCCAATCAACGCTTTTACATACATCTCGAGAGAGGGGGTAAATTACTATGGTGATTGGTCTATAGAGAAGAATACGTTTAACATTGGTTTGCTTAATCTGAGCATAAAAGAGGGATATTAACTGAAACCATAACCCATGAATCCATCCATCCATACTTGATCTTTTAATCATTCTTTGCTTTGTTATTTTAGGATTAATTTCTGCTTTAGTAATAATAAAACCAACCCTTCAAGTTTCGATAGTTTAGATAAAAATAGGACTATTATAATCCAATACTTGGTACATTAATTTATTAATCCCTGTGGATTCGACCTTGCAAACCCTATTCTATAAACTGAACTGTACACTTGCGGTGAAGCTAAAAATAAGGCGAACAAGTTTTTGGCGCCGTTGCCGGGGATTAATCAAATTTTTAGTACTGATATTGCGATAAATAGAACTATTCTTAATCTAGACATTTTTTTTCTTTTCTTTTTAGTTTGTTGTTTAATTCTATTTTTACTGTGGTTGACTTGTTTTCTTTAGTTGGTTCAGGTAGTGCATGATCACTCGCTCGAATGAAGGAGAATTAGCACCGTTCATACCGGAGGTTGAGGCTTTTGCTAGGCGGAATAGTGCGGCTACCAAACGGGCAGAAAGACAGCAGGACCAAACCATGGCAGGAGTTGAAGATGACAACAGGGTCAATAACAGGGTCAATAACGGAGGTAACAACCAGGCCAATAGGGTCAATGTCGAGTTACCAGTACCAGAGGTTCCAGTGGCTCCGGCAGTCCAACAGCAGGCGATTCGCGATTTCTTTCGCCCAATCTATCGCAACTATGGTGGAATTGCCAACGTCCCAATTAATGCGAATAATTTTGAGCTGAATCCGGCACTGATATCAATGGTACAACATAATCGGTTTGGGGTTTCCGTCCAAGATCCCAACTCTCATCCTGCGAATTTCATACAGATTTGCAACACTATCAAGATGAATGGGGTGATGATGATGCTATACGTCTCCGCTGTTCCTTTCTCTTTAAGGGATAAGGCTAGGAACTCTGCTGACACCTAACTCAGGGGAGTGTGAATAATTGGGATGAGCTGAGTCAGAGGTTTTTGTTCAAATACTTCCCACCAAGCAAGACACTACAGCTTAAAAGCAAGATCACTCAGTTTAGGCAGTTTGACTCTGAGCCTTTGTACGAGGCCTGGGAGAGATTACGGGATTTGTTGAGGAGGTGCCCGCAACACGGATTTCCTGAGGATCAACAACTCTTTTTCTTCTACAATGGGTTGATGGGACAGACTAGATCGTTTGTGGATGCTGCAACAGGGGGCGCGCTACTTGCGAGATTTTCGGAGGATGCGTTCAACTTATTAGAAGAGATAGCCATGAATAGCTATCAATGGCCCTCTGAAAGAACTAATGTGAAAAGGGTAGCCGAAGTGTCTGATTCGGACCCAATTAAAGAGTTGACAGCCCAAATGGCCATACTGACAAACCAATTAAGTGCTTTGACAAAGGCAAACGAGGGAAACGTGGGTGCAAGTAGTGGGGGAGTTCCTCTGGATCTGATAGAAGAAGCAAATTATGTGAATAACCGGAATTTCAACAATTTTCGGAACAATCAAAATCCCACTCATTACCATTCGGGCTTGAGGAACCACGAGAACTTCTCCTACGCAAACACGAAGAACGTGATACAACCACCACCGGGGTTTAATGTGACAAAAGGTGTTATTACTGCAGATCCTAAGCCCACCATGGAGGATATGTTCACTTCGTTCATGAGTGAGACGAGGAACATGTTCAACAAGGATGAGGCAAAGATGGATAAAATCGAAAACCATGTAACCCAATTGGGGCCCCAGATGAAGAATCTTGAGACCTAAATTGGTCAAATAGCTACGATTATTGGTGGGCAAAGATCGAAAGGCGGTTTGCGAGCAACACGAGGTTAATCCAAAGGAGCAGCGATGTAAAGCCATTCGTCTGAGAGGAGTGGAACGGAATACGAGGGGCGAAAATACCAGAAAATTTTGAAAAATCGCGGGATGCACGGCCCATGCACCATCGCATGGCCAACCCGTGCGCCCTGAATGGAAATCGATGCGCCGGAGATGCAAATCGAGGCAATTGGCGAGGTTGACGCCGAGGAAGGAGCCGAGGAACTTCGTCTTTGAACAAAAAGGGGCCGAGAAGCTTACATCTTCCTCTAACCGATATTTCTAAACTTAATGTTCCCCTTCCTTTTCCCAAACGTTTTCAAAAGAAAAAGTTAGACGCCCAATTTGCTAAGTTTTTAGATATTTTTAAGAAACGCATATTAACATTCCTTTTGCGGGACGCATTGGAGCGGATGCCCAATTACGCTAAATTCTTAAAGGATGTTATGTCAAAGAAGCGGAAGATGACTAGTTTCGAAATAGTCAATCTGACAGAGGAGTTCAGTGCAATAATCCAAAGGAAACTACCGCAGAAATTGAAAGATCCGGGGAGTTTCACTATCCCTTGTGCTATTGGTGATGTTTTCTTTAAGAAAGCACTGTGTGATTTAGGAGCGAGTATTAACTTAATGCCCTTGTCTATTTTCAGGCAACTTGGATTGGGAGAGGTGAAGCCGTCTACAGTCACTCTACAACTCGCGGACCGATCACTCACTTATCCAAAGGGAATCATCGAGGATGTACTTGTCAAAGTTGATAAATTCATATTCCCTGTGGATTTCCTGGTGCTGGACATGGAGGAAGATAAGGACGTCCCTTTGATACTTGGGCGTCCATTCCTAGCTACGGGGAAGGCCTTAATAGATGTGCAAAAGGGAGAGCTCACGTTACGGGTTAATGATGAGCATGTTTTATTTACTATCTATAAGGCACTTCAATTTCATGATGGTGTTGAGACTTGTAATTTTATAGACGTAGTTGAATCTTGCATTAACGAGTATGCGGATCATACATTGTTTAGGGATAATTTGGAGTTTGGCTTGACACATTCGTGTTCAATGTCGAACTTGACTATTGATATTGATAACCAAGACTTGTATGATTGCGTTTGTGCTTTGGATAATATGCAGGAACTACCGAGGAGCGCAAGAGGCACGGACACGCTAAAAAACGTACGGAGTCAGTTACACAGGGGTGCACGACCCGTGCTCTTGAGCATGCCCAGGTCGTGCGCATAGCTGAAAGAAAAACTGAAGAAAACGACGACAGCACGGCCCGTGCTCATCAGCACGGGCAACCCATGCCTGTAGTCAAAGAAAAAGCTGAAGGACCTGAAGACGGCACGGGCCGTGCTCATCAACACAGGCAGCCCATGCGCCCATCTGATGAGGCCAAATCGAACCCACACTCAAGCCCTTACCCGAGCATCTCAAATATGCATTCCTTG
Source organism: Rehmannia glutinosa (assembly GCA_016081115.2). Lineage (NCBI taxonomy): Eukaryota > Viridiplantae > Streptophyta > Magnoliopsida > Lamiales > Orobanchaceae > Rehmannia > Rehmannia glutinosa. The sequence goes on along the minus strand of CM071924.1, from coordinate 59,901,509 downwards.
GAGCGAATAACATGAGTCCGATAATCGTATCATCTCTTTTAACTTCAGTTCAACTCGATAAATTGCTTAGGGTGTTACGAAAACATAAGTCGGCGATAGGTTGGTCAATATCTAATTTAAAAGGCACTAGTCCATCGATTGTGATGCATAAAATTAGGATGGAAGATGTCTATAAACCTTCGGTACAAGATCAAAGACGATTAAACCTATAATGCAAGAAGTCGTTAGAATAGAAGTTTTAAAATGGTTAGATCTTTGGAATTATATATGCTATTTCCGGCGGTTCTTGGGTAAGTCCTAGCAAGTAGTCTTAGAAGAAAGGGGATGATGACAGATGAGTGAAAACGAGAGTGATGAGCTTATAGCAACTAGAGTAAATGGCGGATGGCGAATTTGTATTGATTATAGGAAGTTAAATGATGCTACTCGCAAATATCACTTTCCCTTCCCTTTATTGATATGATGCTTGACCGTTTGGCGGGATATGATTACTATTGTTTTCGATGGTTATTCCGGGTATAATCGAGATCATGATTGCCCTGGAGGACCAAGAGAAGACGACCTTTACATGCCCATATGGTACATTTGCATTTCGCAGAATGCCATTCGGACTTTGTAATGCACCCGCTACTTTCAAAGATGCATGATGGCAATATTCCATGATTTCATTGAGAAAATAATGGAGGTTTTTATGGATGATTTTTCGTGTTTTGAGATACATATGATCATTATCCGGATAACCTTTCTCTAGTTTTGCAGAGATGCGAGAAGACTAACCTTGTTTTAAATTGGGAAAAGTGCCATTTCATGGTGCGAGATGGCATTATTTTAGGCCCACCGAGTCTCTTCTGCAATTTTGGAAGTTGATAGAGCGAAGGTTGTGGCAATCGAGAAACTCCCACCTCCAACAAACGAGAAAGCCATTCAAGCTTTTTGGGGCACGCCATTCTACATAAGGTTTATCCGTGACTTTTCTAAAATCACTAAACCTTTAAGTCGATTATTAGAAAAAGATATTTGCTTTCAATTTTTCGGATGATTGTTTGCAAGCTTTTGAGATTTTGAAGAAGGCTTTGGTGACAACACCGATTCTAGTAGTTCGGATTGAGTCGACCCTTCGAGCTTATGTGTGATGCCAACAACTTTGCAATTGGGGCTGTTTTTGGGCGAAACGGGACAAGATGTTCGAGAACCATCTACTATGCGGCGAGAACTTTAGATAGCGCCAAAAAACTACACCACCACCGAGAAGAAAATGCTTTGTAATCGTGTTTGCATTCGACAAGTTTCGATCTTACTTGATTGGAACTAAGACGATAGTCCACACCGAGCACGCGGCAATTAAATATCTATTTGACAAGAAGGATGCCAACGAGACTGATTCGGTGGATCCTCTTGCTACAAGAATTCGATGTGGAGATTCGAGATAGAAAGGACTGCGAGAATGTAGTAGCCGATCACTTGTCAAGACTAGAATACAAGAAGGAGGAGAAAGAAGACACGGAGGCAATTAAGGAGGAATTCCCCGATGAGCAACTTCTGATGCTACAAGCTAAATTCCCATGGTATGCAGATTTTGTTAACTATTTGGTTGCAGGGGTCTTGCCTCCGGATTTATCATCATATCAAAAGAAGAAATTCCTCCATGATGTCAAGTTCTACATGTGGGACGATCCCTTGCTCTTTAAGAGGTGCGCGGACACCATCATTCGACGATGTGTGCCTCAAGAAGAGTGGGAAGGAGTTCTACAACAGTGCCATTCTTCACCTTCCGGGGGACATTCGGTCCGACTCGTACGGAGGCTAAGGTATTGCAAAGTGGATTATTCTGGCCTACGTTATCTAACGATTGCTATCTATTTGTACAATGTTGTGATAGGTGCCAGCGGATGGGGAACATCTCGAGACGACATGAGATGCCTATGACCAATGTGATGGAAGTTGAACTCTTTGATGTGTGGGGATCGACTTCATGGGCCCCTTCCCATCTTCGTCGGGTATCAATACATTCTACTTGCGATGGAGTGCGTATCTCGATGGGTTGAAGCAATTCCTAAGCCGAGACCAATGATGCGCGAGTAGTGCTTAAATTCCTAAAGAAAAATATATTCACTTGGTTTGGAACCCCGAGAGCTTTGATTAGCGGCGGGGGTCACACTTTGTGAATAAATTGATGAGCACTCTACTTGCGAAGTATGGGGTCAAGCACAAGTGGCATTAGCATACCATCCGCAAGCAAACGGGCAAGCGAGGTAGCCAATCGCGAGATTAAGCGATTTTGGAGAAAACGGTAAAAATAAATCGCAAGGATTGGGCCATGAAGCTAGATGACGCATTATGGGCATATCGGACTGCATACAAGACACCATTGGACACATCTCCATACCGAGTTAGTATTCGGGAAATCGTGTCACTTGCCCGTCGAATTGGAGCATAAGGCGTTTTGGGCATGAAAAAGTTAAATTTTGACTTCCAAGCGGCGGGTGAGAAGAGGCTCCTACACTTAAATGAGATGGAGGAATTCGGGATGAAGCGTATGAAAACTCCCGATTTACAAAGAGCGAACCAAAAGATGGCACGATCGAATGATAAAGAAGAGAGAGCTTTTACCGGGTGAACAAGTCCTATCCATTTGTAATAAAGAAGGTGTTAAATCCTCCGGGAATAGTGGAGTTGGTGAGCCGAGACGGAGAGACGTTCATGGTAAATGGCCAGAGGATCAAGCACTACTTGAGCCGGGATCAAAAGGAAGAGGTGACACGACTCACTTTTCTAGAGCCGTGATCGACTAAACAAAGCGTCAAGCTATAGGCGTTAAATTTAGCGCTTGTTGGGAGGCAACCCAATGGTTTCTTTGTTTTATTTCTTCCCATGTTTTCTTGGTTTGATTTTCCCTTTTCTAAGTTAGGATTTAATTGCTTTCATAGGTTAGAAGTTTTCCCTATTTTTTCTATTTAAAAAAAAACTGAAAAACTGAAAAACAAGGTACGGCACAAAGCACGGGCAACCCGTGCGCCATGCGCATGGTACGTGCTGTACCGCACCTGAAGGGTATTTCGTTCGGCCCCTAGCACGGGCCACCCGTGCCGTTGCACGGCCCGTGCGCTTTCGAAAATTGGGCCAAATCCTTCGGCCCCTAGCACGGGCGGCCCGTGCCGAATGAGCACGCCCGTGCTCATGTCTGCTGGGGCAGCAATAAGACGGCCAGAGACTGAATTTTTTCACAAAAACTCTCCTTCCCCTCGCGCGCAGACGAGCAAGAACTCGACCCCCTCCAAATTGTTTCCTAATTTCTCCTAGATACCATCACTACTCACCTCCCACACTACTCTAAACACGAATTACACTTGTGAATTTGCTTGGAAGCAAGGATTTGGGGTAGAAAGCACCTAGGGTTTTCAAAATCCAACTCTCCTCCAATTCTCGGGATTTAAGGTATGAATTGCACTCTTTATGTCAAATTTTCTTGAAGATTATGGATTAGGGTTGATATATAATGCTTGTTTGATACTTTAGCCATGGTTTTGATTGAAATTTTCTATTGGGCATTTTATTGAACACCTTGTGGGTTGTTGAATTATGATGATTGTGGTTGATTGCTTGATGGATTATACATGTGCTAGATTGTTTAGGTTGTTAGTGGCTAGGATTTTTGACAATTATATTAGTATTTGAGTTGAAAGCTTAATTGTAGATGAAATTGTTGAGATGAGACACTATGCCTTGGTTGGATTGTTGTATAAATTCATTGTTCGTTTTACTTGGCACGTATGGGTTCTCACGATTGTTTTGCCAGGTACTAATTTGAAAACATGGCTGAACCACGACCGAACCGAGGTAGACGAGGTTGGGGAGCCGCTGCCGCTCGAGCGCCACCACACCCGGACAGCCCCGAGGCTTACGGGCTCACTATTGACGAGAATGACATACTGGATAGGTAGAACCGGCTCATCCCTCGTTCCTTCGCACCTACACGCTATGCCGACGATGAATGTACCCGAACTCTCGGGATACACGAGGAGGTGTGGCAAATGTTTGAATGAGTTGGATGGACCGCGTTCATGCGAGGGCGGTGGCCAACCTACAAGACACTCACACTTGAGTTCTTAAGCACTGTCCAGGTCACGGAAACACTACCACGGAATGAGCCTCGGAAAATCCATTTCAAGTTGGGAAACACATGGAGAAACATCACTATTGCCGAACTGAATCGGATTTTTGGGGTACCATCAGACGCCTCGTACCGAATGGCTGCAAATTACGACTCGCAAGAATTCTGGCGGTTGTTGACCAAACCCCAAAACAAGCCTCATGCAATACGCGCACGCTCCAAGGCCTAATCACTCCGCAACCCCATATTCCGATACATTCAAAAAGTGACGGCCCATTCTGTGTTCGCCCGGTACAACAACAGGGGTATGCAAGCGAGGGAACTATACCTACTTTGGTGTATGCTCACCCGCACCCCTTATAACATGGCGGCAAACTTTGTGGAACACGCCGTCTCACGTACATACAAAGCATGACGCGGGAAAATACTAATTGGGGAATGATAACCCCAATCGCACAACATTTTGGGGTTGACATAAGCCGTATAGAACCATTAGCGGGCAGTCCAAAGCATCAACATGAGCGCCCTTCACACCATGAAGATCATCGGCAATGAGAGACTATCCTCTGTTTTCAACAAAAAGTCGGGTCTGCGTTTCCCTTCCTAACCCGCAGCTCAAATGTGATTGACAACCAAATCAACTCTGTCTCATGTACTCGGATGAACATGTCGAGTCATGGAGGGTTTGGCAACACAAAAGAGGCGAAGGGTAGCGGGTTGCCCGACGAAGAGGACTTGGTGATGGAGGCACAGAGTATGATAGGCATGAGAGGGGATTCGAGCGGGGCTTCCAGCGAGGAAGCTTCGAGCAAGGCGGCTAGTAGGGGAACCGATATTCGAGAGCTCTGAAGGCGAGGAGCGTGGGGGACAAGACGATCATGATAGATTCTCGTGCTTTTGAGGAAAGCTTGCGGCAAAGATAGAGACGACTTCAGTGCTTTCCGAGAAGTCCAGAGCAAAGGTACCTAGCCCGAGCAAGTGGTATCAAACACACGAGCAAAGGGAGTTGGAGATATTACATACATTACAAATGGATTGAGAATTGGCATATCTCCTAGGGCCACTACCCGCCGCCACCCCCACAGCTGATACAGTCCTATCCACACTTTTCATTGAAATTCTACCTTCTCTTTCATGCGCTATAATTTCATCCAAGTTTGGGGAGGAGAGGTAGTATTTTTTGATGGGTGTGGCGTTTGCATTCATTTAGTTGCATGTAGAGCATATAGTTGCATTGCATTAGATGTTTGAATTTTTTTATATGGTTTTACCACGTTTATAGCTTTAGCACGTTTATTGCTTTCCTAGTTGTTAGAGGTGAGTTGACCGCTATTGTGTGTTTGTGGTGTTTTGATTGTGATCTTGATCATGGGAGTATTTGCGGATTGGTTTGTGTTGTTTTGAATTGGATGTTGAGTGTGAGTTGATCGGGTTGAGAATGGTTGATATGGAGCATGTGATTATTGAATCATGGGTAACATACTTTGAATTATGCACTTACAAGCCTGTGAGCTTTTGAGCCTTTACTGCTTTCATATTATGCAGTCTTGTTTGTGATTGAGTGTGTCATTCATGTTGATTTGAATTCTAGAACTTGCTTTGGTATCTCCGTCAAAGTCACATGTTGTATGCATTCATGAAGATGATTTTAGGCCATCTTTGTTAAGCCTTTTTGCCTACCTTATGATATTTGACTTCCCTAGTTAGCCAATTTGAGCCTACTGCCTGATTTTTTGATAGCAACATTTTAAGCCTTCGAATCTTATGTAATATATCTGTTACCCTGAGCTTAAGCGTATAGAGTTGAGAAAAAAGGCGATGAATAAAGGATTGAATGAAGGGGTGTCAATGGTCAGAAAATGTGTACATGTTGGGAACTTGGGAATAAAAGAGGAAAAAGGGAAAAACTACTCACAAAAGTCGAAAAAAAAGATCTAAAGTGAGTCGGCCAAGTGAAAAATAGTGAGAATTGTGGTGTAAGGCAAAGGGAATAATGTGTATGAAAAAGAAGGGAGAAATAGAGAAGTGAGAGGATATAAGGCGATTGGGAGCACATAGTCGATTTGAATTAGAAAAATGGTTTGAGAAGAACAAATGTGTTTTCCAATCTATACGCTCGAGTTGAGTCACTTTATCCATATTTCCCTACATTTACCAAAAAGCCTTCATTACAACCTTAAATAAAGTCCTTTATGATTTGTGAATTGCATACAAACGAGTGGCGGAGATGTGAGACGATTTGCAAGCATATGGTAATTCTTCATCATTGATATGACTTGAGCGAATACACGTACCTTATCATTCTAGTGAGTAGAGTATACACTTTATCCCTGAGAGGCGTGATTTGAAGTGTTCTACCTTGATTTTTATAAACTGGTGCTCCATGTTAGCTCTTTGAAACTTGGTTGATTTGTGCTTGATGTCTATGGATAGATGACATAAATTATGATGCGGTGTTCTTGAGTTGCTTTTCTTTTCCCCATTTGTGTTGTCTTGTTAATAAAGTATTGATCGACTCACAATGTCTTATGTTTGGGGGTTTGATTGACTTGTATTTTGCATGTATTTTGGGCTTAATATTGGCTAGAATGTGTTGATATGCATGCATTATATGAGTAAATAGGGTTTTAGTCCTGTTTTGTGGAAAACGATTATGCTTTGCTCGTTTTGTAGGAATTTATCTATATTTGTAGCATTTTGGCAACAAATCGGGCATTGCAACCGCTAATACTTGACATGTTAGACGAAGTTTGGAGTCGAATCAAGGGAAAGTCGGACGAACCGGGCAAGAAACGGAATGAAATAGCCAAGTGTTTGATGATACAGGTGAGCATGGGCAGGGCGTGCTTCCCTAGCACGCTCGTGCTCGACCTATACCTGAAGAAGAGAGTGTTCGGCCTATAACGACGGCAGCCGTGCCATATGGGCACGCCCCGTGCTCCTCTCGAGAAAATTGGACAATCGGTTCGGCACCCGGCCGACGGCTGGGCATGCCAATGAGGCACGACCATGCTTCTCTCATGCGGGAAAAGCAGAGGTTCATTCGCTTTCAACTAGGTTTCGACCCGAACGAAGTACAAATAGACCTGGGCGGCCACAAACAATGAGACGCTGATTTTTACCCTAGAAACCGAGAAAAGAGCAAGCGTTTTCCACCGAAACTTCGAAAAGATCGATCAAGACCGCAACCACACCTTCGAGGATTGAAGATAGATCGAGAGATCATCATCGTCCCGAGTCACTTTCGGGTTACAAATGTTTCTTTCTTGCTTGTATTCAATTCTCGGATGGTCAAGGTAACCTTTTCTCAAATAAACTCCTCGGCCTTTTATAGTGGTCTTTCAAAAATCTGCCCGTTGAAGAGATAGGCTTGTTTTTGAAAGTCACTTGTGGTCGCTGGCTTGTCTTGTTTGCGCTTCTTGGAATTGACATTTCCTCGTATACATGATCCTTGACTTTTCGAGATCGACACAGTGCGAAGTTTTTGCTTCCCATTGGTTTATTCCTTTTGCACGCTTCGGGGGATGCACTTTAAGAAAGGTAGTATGGAAGTATTACTTGTTTAAGTAATTCTCTTGATTTACGTGCAACGGATCTCTTTCGATTATCTCGACTTGACCGCATTTCCTTGCCTTCCCAGGTGACTTGAGTCGACTTCCAATCATGGATGACTCTTTTGTCACTTCAACTTGAGACTTGGCTATCTTGGGTTGACTTGACGATACTTCACTCAACCGCATCTCACCGCACCTTCATCGAGTTCCTATCTTCTCTTCTTTGCCATACTCACCGCCTCACAAATGAGTCTTCCTTCTAGTCTCCGATTGTCTTCTTGCATGTTCAGCATAGCCGACTTAACTCACTTCGACCATCCCTATCTATTACAATACAATTTATAACAAAAATGGGGTACCAACTTCCTATTCTAAGTTTTACACGGCATTCATCAAAATCTACAAAAATTTCCCAACAATTCCCCCTTTTTGATGATGCCAAAACTTAAAACATACATCAATAATTAAACAAAAAAAGATACATACAGGCAAATGTAGAATCACGGAATGTATGCTTAGAATCGATCTTTTATTGATCATAACATTCATATTCTTTACATAGTTGTTTACAAAGTGTATCGTAGCTTGAATCAAGAGAAATCAGTATCGAGCTTAAATGGACCTTAAAGTAACCATGTTTTTCTATATCTCCACAAGTATAGAAATTGTACAATTTTATTCAATGTACGTATGAAGACTTACATAAAAATGTATTTATATAGTAAAATACACGAAGGGGTGGACAACAACACTTCATCTCCTTCGCGCCTCTTCTTTTTCATCTTCTTTAGCTCTGTCATCTTCGACCTTCTTCTCTTTTTCTCATCTTGACCTTCTTCTTCTTTTCATACGCCCTTCCGCGGCTTCATCTCTTCTCGGTCTTTCTTGTCTTTCCTCCCATAGCTGAGTTTGTCTTTTATTTTCCTCTTCAATTCTCTTCACATACTCGGCATTGTTCTTAGCCACTTGCGGGTTGGCTACTTCGTCAAATCCCCAATAGATCCCTCCTTTCTTGCCTGGATCTATGTACTCAATATTTTTGGGCGAGAGGTCTAGGTCCAAACCTCTTCCTCCACCTCTGCTTTCTTTCTCTTCCTCTCGGCGTGTCTTTGTCTTGGGTCTTCTTTTCCCAAATTGAGTGACTAGCGAGTGACCAAGCAGAGAGATTGCCGATGTCCGTCGCTCGTCGCCTTCTTCACATAGTGTGAGACCTTTTTCCCAAGATACAAATCCTAGGCTTGAGCCGTGGACATATTTGCGAAGTAACCTTTAGATGCGAGTGTCTTGAATTCATCAACAGATCTTGGCTCGGTTCCAACATCCAAATGGAATAGGTGTCTCTCGTCATTTGGAATACCTCCATGTTGTTTCGAATATCCATAACTCGGGCATCCATCCTTCCTTCCACTTCTTTCATCCCTCGCTTCAATCGTCTTTCTCTTTTCGGCCATAGGTACGGCAGTGTTGGAGTGGCGAGTCATCGGGAGTTTGCCGATAATATCACCGTGACAAGACCTTGTTGAGGGGTTTTAGCAATCATCAAGGTCACATCTTTCGAACCTTCCCCCTCAACGCAGACTTCCCTTTCTTCTCTCTTATTACTTCCTCAAATTGTCTTTCCCTTCACAAATGCTTCCTTCCTTCTCATCCTCGCCTTGGGATCCCTTCAATGCTTTTTTTAGGTATTCCTCTTCCCCTTTTTGGCATCATTAAAGGAGAGAGAGAACCCTTGGAAACAAGCTAGCAAGCAAGAAGTCTAGTCTGGCGATAGTCGAGTTCTCGTCAATTTGCTATGGAGTATCTTTGCCGCACTTCTCACGGGGTGGCATTGATTCAATCGCTACCAACTTCATCTCGGCCATGAGAAGACTAAATTTTCGATCCATATTCTCTTCCACGCCAGAGCTCGTTCTTATTGTGTTCACGCATCATCTTTATCTCTCGTGGTTTGAGATTCATGCATTTGTTCGATGTGCTCTTGCAATTTTAGCAACTTGTTGAACAATGTCAACAATGTCTGAAATATCGAGCTTGTTCCACACGCATTGTCTGGGCTTTGTTGTTTCCACCACTCCGGATCTTGACTATTATGCCTCGCAAATCGCCAGTAAGGTTGGCGTCTCATTATCGGCCTCATGTCCAAAGTGAGGCCTGGTGCCTCTCCATATTTTCAATCTCAAAAATAAGGCTTTGAAAACTTTCCGAACTTCAACTATCTCCTCTGTTTCACCGACGGCCAAGCAAAAGCGTCAAAGTCATAGTCACCGGAACAATGGTGTCGATGGAATAACGAGGTCAGTGTCTGGAAGCTCCGCGATCTATAGCTGATTTTTCGGGGAGGTCGGTACCTCCAGAGAGAAAGGAAATGATTCTACAAAAGGATCATCACGGGCAACTGGAATCTGTTCAATGATAAACGGTGCTCGTGAAGTCCCCTGTGGAGTCGAACCTGCTGCAGCTCGGGGAGCCTGCGTAGTGGACTCTGTTTCAGCCGTGGTCTGTTGTGAAGTCGACCCGACTTGCCGAGCCTCACTGTCTCAACAGCCGTCGGTCTTGGTCTTAGCTGGTTTTTCCAAATGAGCCGACGGTCCTCGGCCTTATCGAGCGTCAACGGATGATGACGAGATGGCCATGGCTGGCTCATCATCAAAGTTGAATGTTTGGCGAGTAGTCTTGAGGTCAGACTTACTCGTGGTTGGAACATCCTCAGCTGAGTCTTTTGGATCTGCAATAGGGGATGACTCAGCTTCATCTTCACCTTCGGATCCCGGAAAAGTTACATCAGGATTATCCTGGGAGTCGTGAAGAGCACTTATCTCCTTTTCTCGATGGATCAATGATGGCGGAGGGATGTTCTCACGCCTCGATCTCTTTACCCCGGAAGTCTCAACCTCCCGTTGGCCTTCATTACCTCCCGCAGTCTCAAGCTGCAGCGAGGCCTGACACCCCCTTCCATAGTGTCACTTTGTCTTGGGGTCTTCTCGTGGTGGCATCTACTGGAGTCTCAACTCCATGGATTGCACTTTCGATGCCCGCAGTGTTAACTCCCGGGGCGGTTCCACTTCCTCCACTCTCGCAGACGATTTTGGATGTCTGGATAAGGTGGGGATAGGATCATCACATCATCATCATCTCTATCATCTTCTCCTTGATGTCCCTCATTCTCGGGGATAGAAGGTAGCAAGCTTTGGTTCTCCATACCGTCACCGCGTCACATTGCGGGAGGGGATATAACCATGTCAACAAAGTAGTTTGCTTTCTCGCTACTTCTTGTGTCTCAATTGTTCGAACTACAATCAGTGTCTTGATTTGCCTCTCGATTGCCTTCAGCAGACTTGGCTTTTCATCAATAATTTACGAGACTCTACTTCTCCAGCAGATCTCCTGGTTTCTTTTTAACCAGTGGCGACTCAGCCCGGTTTCTCAAGCTCGGAACGCTTGAAGATTCTTCTTCTTCTCTTTGTTTGTACTAGAGGGACTTCTGGTTCGGATAAGGTTTCTTCTGAGTCCTGGGCGGCGGGGCCGGTGCCGTCGTCTTCTTCTGAGGAGCTGGCCATCGTGGCTTATCAGTTCTCCTTTTCTTGACGACCGGAGAAGGTATTTGAGATTCCTTCTCCGCTGCGGCTGCGGGGGCAGGAGACACGGCTGCGGGAGCAGGTGACTTGGGCTGCACAGGGGCGGAGCGATTTCTTTTTCTTTCTTTGCGCAGGGCAACGGTCTTCTTGGCAGTGCAGAGTAGCCTTTTTTGAGGAGGGGAGAGACACAGATCATCGTCATCGAGTTGATTTCCCCTCACTCGTATCAGCTCTCTTAGCGTAGGCTCTCTTCTGTGCGCCAGAGAGGTTTGATCGAAACATCCTCTTGTTTACATGGAACGCCTTTCCATGTCGAAGAGGGACTTCCTTTACTTCCATCATTCGGCCAATCACCAGGCCGTATCCCAGGGAACCTCCAAATGTACCATCCTCCTTGAAGGATTTATTCCCAACTGCAGCAGTTTGTCTTTGTATACAAACTCATCCCAGTTCACTTTCTTCTCTTCAATGATCGCAACCATCACGATCAACTTTGCTTTGGACAACTGGTCAAAGCTCCCAAATTTGATGTCTATGCATTTGGCAACGATGTCCAGCAATTTGTGGTAGTCCTCCTTCAGCAGCCTCTTGTTAGCCGTATAGACTACTTTCGCAAAGATAGTCGGACTTGGCTACTTCCTTCCAAGCAGCGGCCAGTCGACATCGCTTCATAAATTTCTCGCACGCCTTCCACCGGCAACAAGCAGTGTTCTGCCCAATCCTTGGCAGTAATGGTGAACTCCTTTCCATGAACAGAGGACTTGATGCCCTCATCGTGAACCTCAACAGTCACGTAGAACTGTGCGACCTCTTCTACGTAGGTCATTGGGAACTCCATCATCAAAAATGGTCTTAATCCAGATTTTTCCAGTTTCTCAGCAATCTTCTTCACGAAGATGTCGTCGGACCCTTGTTTAACCATACCATCAAGTCCACAAAGAGACCCGGTGTGGATTTGCTTTCCTAGCTTGACAAAATCATGAGTAGATGCCATTTCGAGATGTTTTACCGATCGAAACTTGAAAACTGAGCTGATGATTGATAGGGTTTTGAGAGAAAATTTTTGCTTTTGCTTTTGAGAGAGAGATGAACAGTTTTGGGTAAAGTGAGTGAGAAACGAACGAAATGGTTTAAGTATGGTTTATGAAAGGACGTGCGGGTGGTTTTTGAAATTTGATCAAGATCAACGGCTTAGATCTTGCACGCCGATTAGCATTTAAGTTCTCGCATTTAATGCGGCAGCATTTATATCCAATCATAAGCTTGGTGTGCAACTTTTGACTGTACACATCATAATTATGTTGACGTCATTCTTAAAAACATTCTCGCTTAGTAAAAATGACCGCGTTTTTGTCACTTTGCTCATAAATGACTCAACTTACTCCTTAGCTGATTCAATCCTTCTTCTCTCTATTCTCCTTGTGACTCAAATTTGTCGCCTAACTCCTGTACAACCGACTTTCCGATACGGTGATTCACTTAGCAATTACTAGTTCACTCTTTTTCCTCTTTTCATGTTTCATCTCTTTTCTTTGAGTCTTCTGAGTGTCAACTCAGCTCAATTAACCCTAATTCATGCTTGAGTTCTTCAAATCTTGACTCACATAATGGTTTTGTGAAAATGTCAGCCAACTATTTATCAGTTGAAATATATTCCAAGGTGATGTCCTTCTTTTCAACATGATCTCTTATGAAGTGATATCTGACATCAATGTGCTTTGTTTTTGAATGCAACACAGGATTTTGAGTGATTGCAATTGCACTTGTGTTATCACACATAATTGGAATTTCTTTTTCCTCAACCTCATAGTCTCTCACCTTTGTCTCATCCATAAGACTTGGGCACAACAAATGCCCGCAGCCTATGTATTCTGCTTCACCGTGGGAGGTGGCTATTGAATTTTGCTTCTTGCTAAACCAGAAATTAGCCTATTTCCAAGCATTTGACATGTGCCTGAGGTGCTCTTCTTGTCAACTCTACATCCAAAGATAGTCGAGTCTGAATAACCAATTAACTTGAATCCACCTTCCTTTGGATACATAGGCCAACTTCTTGGCTTCCTTTCAAATATCTCAAAATTCTCTTGGCTCAGTCAAGTGGCTTTCTTTTGGAGCAGATTGAAATCTTGCATATATACCTACAAAGAAAGATGATGTCCGCCCGCTTCTTGTGAGATAGATAGAGCAATGATCCAATAAGTGCTCCGTATCTTGTTTGATCTACGCTTGCCATCCGCATCCATATCCATTTTTGACGAGGTATTCATTGGTATTTTCACGTAAGACTTCTCTTCCATACCGAATTTCTTCATTAAATATCTAGTGTATTTTGTCCGACTTATGAAGGTTCCATCCTTCACTGTTTCACTTGAAGTCCAAGGAAGAATGTCGCTCTCCCATCATGCTCATTTCGAATTTGCTTTGCATGATATTTGAAAATTTATCACACAACTATTTGTTTGTGGATCCAAAGATGATGTCATCCACATATATTTGAACAAGCAAGATACTCTTCCTATCTTGAATTCAAGAGTGTTCTGTCCACTTTGCCTTTTGTGAATCCGTTCTCGATCAAGAATTGTGACAATGTATCATACCATGCTCACGGGTGCTGTTTCAATCCATATAGAGCTTTCTTGAGTTTGTATACTTTATCTCCAAGAGTCTTCTCGCTCAAATCCTGGAGGTTGTTCAACATACACTTCTTCTTCCAATAAACCATTAAGAAATGCACTCTTTACATCCATTTGATATACATTAAAGTTCTTGTGAGTCGCATAGGCAAGAAACATCCTTATGGCTTCCAATCTTGCCACGAGAGCAAATGTTTCATCAAAATCTATCCCTTCTTCTTGGCAATATCCTTTGGCTACCAATCTTGCTTTGTTTCTTACCACAGAACCTTCCACATTCATCTTGTTTCTGAACACCCATTTAGTGCCAATAACGTTTTGATGGGTAGGTCTTTGAACCAATTCCCACACTTTATTTCTTTCAAACTGATTCAGCTCTTTTTGCATAGCTTGAATCTAATGTGTGTCATCCAATGCTTGAGACACATCTTTTGGTTCTATTTGTGAGATGAAGCATGTGAACATTGCTTCTTGTTGAGTTCTGGATCTAGTTTTGACACCTTCTCTTACATCTCCAATGACTAGTTCTGGTGGATGGTCTCTCAGCCATCTTACATCAGGTTGGAGTAAGTTAGCTGGATTCAGTCGTCTTGCAGCTGTGTTATTTTGATCAGTTCTCTCATCATCATTTAGTTGCAAATTTTCCAGCTGTTTTTGAGACTCAGCTATCTCATCTTCTCCTGGGTTTATAATTCCAGCTTCAGCTTCAACATAGGGACTCTTATGCATGGTTGGTTGATTCAGCTTATCAGCTGACTCTTCAATGTCTTCTCCATTTACATTGGGCTCATCGAACACCACATGGATGGATTCTTCTGTAATCATAGTCCTCTTGTTGAGTACTCTGTAGGCTTTGCTTTCAGCTGAGTATCCCAAGAAGATACCTTCATCAGCTTTAGCATCAAAAGCCTTTAAATTATCTTTGCCATTGTTATGGATGAAGCATTTGCATCCAAATATTCTAAAATATATAACATTTGTCTTTCTCCCCGTCCAAACCTCATAGGAGTCTTTGTCACCGTCTGCTTATCATGCATCTATTTTGAGTATAGCATCTTTGTGTTTATTGCTTCAACCCAAAATCTTTTAGGTAGCCCCGTTTGACTAACATGGTCCTTGCCGCTTCTTTAAGAGTTCTGCTCCTTCTTTCTCGCAACTCCATTTTGTTGTGTAGTCCTTGCTCGAGATAATTCATGACCAATACCATTTTCAATATAGTATCGAGTGATTATACCATTGACAAACTCGGTTCCTATGTCGATCTTATTTTGATAATGGTTTGACTCTTCTCATTTTGGATTCTTTTCATCACCGTGGTAGTTTCTGCAGAGTTTCTTTTTGTTCTTACACATGAATATTGTCCATGTATATCTTGAGTAGTCATCTACTACCACCAAGGTGTATTTCTTCCCACTTATGCTAGCTGGTTCAACTGGACCAAATAGATCCATATGTAGTAGGTGCAATATTCTAGTTGAAGATGGACATGTCTTTTCTTTGAATGATGATTTGATTTGCTTTCCCATATGGCATGCCTCACATACACTTTCCTTCTTGTACACGAGTCCGGAAGTCCTTCTACAAGATTGCTCCTGGCAAGCTTGTTAATTGTTTTGAAATTCAGGTGACTCGACTTTTCTTGTGCCATAGCCAACTAGATTCGGCCGTGCTCTTTGCTAGCAGACAGTGCTTGGTGTTGCAATTGACCAATCTACCACATACATGTTCTTTTGTCCGCATCCTTGCAAAGACAACTTCATTGGATTCAATGTCCTCGATTTGGCATATACCCATGTTGAATCCAACATTATAACCCTTGTCACAAAGTTGGTGATGCTTAGCAAGTTGAAGTTGAGTCCTTCAACATATGCAACATCCGTGATTTCTAATCCATTTTTCTTGATGGATCCAAAGGCCCTTATTTCTCCTAGAGCTTCATTTCCTCCACATATGACTTTTGCACCTCTAACTTCCTTGAAATTTGACAGATTTTTCTTGTTTCTGTCATATGTCCGGAATGTACCACTATCCATGTACCAGGTTCCTTGGCACTCAGTTGTTCCTTGAACCTGCAATCAAGAAAATTTGATTTTAGCTACCCATACTTGCCTGGGTCCTGAGGGGTTAGTATTATAAGATGATCCAACCAGCCTATAGCCAAATGATTTGACTCTAAGAGGTTGCCATCTATCAGTGTCATAATCATAATTAACTTTAGCAAATTGCTTGGGGGTTCTAGGTTCATACATCTATCTCTTTTGTTTGTATGCCTGTGCATGTGTTTTAGCAATTGATGTATTTGGGTAGTTGTGATATTTCTGAGTGTAGTGCCTAGGTGCATAAGTGTGCTGATGATAGCTCTTATGCCTTTGGAATGGCCTTTGTTGAGTTTTAGGCCTTTGCCATTTAGGCTTATATTCCATAGATCTTTGCTGATAGTTTCTACCATTCCTATCATATATATTTCTTTTATAGAATTTCTGGGACTTTTGGTAGCTCTGTTTCTTCTTTACAGAGTATTTCCTATTTGGAGTTTGCTGAGGAACTCCTACCGGATTTCTTCTCACTGTCCTCTCAAAGACACTCAACTCAACTGCAAACTTTCCTTTTCCTTTATAACCAAGGCCGCTTTGCTTGTGATTGTGCTTTGGAATAAATGTGTGTGCACCCTTTGGAGTTTTGGAGTTTTGAGATACTTCATTACTTGAAGATCCTTTTTCCAAAATCACTTTTGGAGCTTGACATAGTACAGAGGAATTAAATCCTAAGCCTGTATTGTCTCCACATTCTCTTTGACTCATAATAAGGTCATCCAAGGATTTAGATGCCTTAGTGAATGAGGCAATCACATTTTTGAGGTCATTCTCCCTCTTTTCTATAGCAGATTATTTCTGCTATTAGCTTAGCATTTTCAAATTTTTAGACTTTTATTCTCATCGGCTATTTGACTTAGAGTACTCGGCTCCTTAGTCACCGAGAGTTTTGCTCTTGAGTAGGTCAATTTTCCTCATTTAGTAGTGTGTGTGAGGATTTAACGTGTTCAAAGTCTTTCATCATTTTGCCTAATGAATCATAAAGATCGATGGGTGATGAAGTGTGTGTGTCACGATCACTATCACTAGAATCTGAGTGTGATGAGTTAGAGTGTACCTCATCTTCTTGGTCGTCGGTTGGTCTTGTTCCTTGGCCATTAAACGATCAAGGCTTCTTCTTCGAGTCACTTGAGTAGTCGCCTTCACTACTCTCGAATCAATCGTGTGTCTTTTGACTTGGTTTGTCTCGGCCAGATCTCTGCAGCCAACATTGCCTTTTTCTTTTCTTGTCTTCTTTCTCTCAAGACCTTTCTTTCCTCTTCATTCTTGTATTTGTTGACTACAGATATGGGCAATCAATGGCATAGTGACCTGGTTGTCCTCAGTTCCAAAGATAGATTTTCAACCTTTTGATCAACTCTTTCCATTCTTGGATTGTCGATCCTTTGATATTCAACTTTTTGATGCTCTGCTCTCTTGGTTGGCCTATCTTCCCTTGACTTGGAGGAGCCGAGTGTCTTCCGGAGGATTTACACCCTTGCCTCTCTTGTAGTTCTTATTGAAGAACTTGTTAAACCTTTTAACCATCGTGAGCTATTTCCTCTTGATCAATGACTTCTTTGACCTCACTCTCTTGCCATCCTTAACAATTAGAGCAGCCGTTTTGGGCACAACTGCTTTCTATTTGTCTTTTTCTTCCCACTCAAATTCGTAGGCCTTGAGATCCGAGAATAGCTCATGGTTGGATGTCTTGGATAGGTCCATGGAATGCCTCGGTGCCATGACCTTCATTTCCCATTCACCGAGACTTCTTAGAATCTTCATACACATTTCCTTATGTGTATATTTTTTTCCAAGTGCAGATAGCTCATTGGTAATTTATGTGAACCGAGCATCCAGCTGATCCAAGGTCTCTCCTGCAAGCATTTTAAAATTCTCAATTTTTTGTACAACAACAGATAGTTTATTTTCCTTGATTTGCTCTGAGCCTTCACAAATCAAGGTTAGCTTGTCCCATTTTTTAGCCGTTTTGCATGATTTGACTTTATTGAACATGGCTTTGTCCAAAGTTTTGTAAAGAATGTCCTTGGCCACATTGTCCAAGTTATATCTTTTCCTCACATCATTTGTCCATTCACTCTTGGTTTTTCAACCATAGTCCCGGGAGCAACATCCTCTTCACCTTCAAATGCAGCTCTCCTTACAGATTGTGTTCACTTTTAAAATTTGCAAAGTGGCCCATCTTCTATCACTATCCACATTTCATCGTGTAATGCTTTGATAGATGAGCTCGCATACGAATTTTCCAATCATCAAATTCCTCAATAGTAAACATAGGGATGCGTGCCAAATTTGCTTCCATGATAATAACTTTGCTGATTAAAAGAGTTTTGAAGGATCAAGTACTGAAACAATCTTTGAAAGATTTGGAGATCTAGTTTAGTAACCAAACGAAGCGAAAGGCTCAATGAACCAACCACTCTGATACCACTTGTAGGTCCCAAGGGGTGTGAGTGTAAGGTTTAGAAGGGGGTTGAATAAACCTTACCAACTTTTCAAATTTAGCCCTTTTAAATATTCAGAGTTAATACTACACAACTAAGTCCTTGATGGACAACTAAGTTAGTTAATCAATGAGTTAGTCACTCAACGACTGACCGAGCCGTGATAGAATAACTCACTATTTTGACTAAAAGACTTAACTTGACCGTGATATGTTTTCAGCAGAAGACTTAACACCCTTGATTTTGGTTTAAGTTTGTTTCAATACTTGGTTTTAGCACTTTGTTGATTATCAATTGGATAGCAAATTTATCAGCAGATATAAATGTAATATGCAGAAATTAAAGTCTTTGAAATGGAAATGACACAATAAGTTTTTATAGAGGTTCAAAGATGGGGTAATTCTTCTACTCCTCTCTTCTCCAACTCCGGAGGAATCCACTAAGTATTGATCAATATACGAGTGGTTAACAAACCCGTATACAAGTCTTGATGACACGCTTACTTGATCCTTTGGGACTCGATCACCGAGATGCCTTGGTCACATAGTCCGCTTCTCATACGACTCGGCTTCTTCACAGGGGTAGTAGTTGCGCTTTGCTACTACTACCCACTTGCTCAAGTTCCATGGATTTGATCACAAGCCCTCCAAATAACTTAAGCCTGGTTCGACCTTGAACCTTTCTACAATCCTTCGTGGAATGTAGACTCCTTGATTCTTCAAATGTTTCCTCTTCAACTGATTGAAGTTGTCTTTCCTTCACAGTGAGTGTAGGATTGATTTCCTTCGTAATGTAGGCTTGAGGATTGAGCGTTTAATAACTTGAGAATATTACAAAAAGTTACAAATGTTTCTTTCTTGCTTGTATTCAATTCTCGATGGTCAAGGTAACCTTTTCTCAAATAAACTCCTCGGCCTTTTATAGTGGTCTTTCAAAAATCGCCCCGTTGAAGAGATAGGCTTGTTTTTGAAAGTCACTTGTGGTCGTTGGCTTGTCTTGTTTGCGCTTCTTGGAATTGACATTTCCTCGTATACATGATCCTTCACTTTTCGTAGATCTCGACACAGTGCGCGTGCTTTCCATTGTTTATTCCTTTTGCACGCTTCCTCGGACTGTGCACTTTAAGAAAGGTAGTATGGAAGTATTACTTGTTTAAATAATTCTCTTGATTTCTCGGGCAACGGATCTCTTTCGATTATCTCGACTTAACCGCATTCCTTGCCTTCCCCGGTGACTTCGAGTCGCCTTCCAATCATCGATGACTCTTCTCGTCACTTCAACTTGAGACTTGGCTATCTTGGGTTGACTTGACGATACTTCACTCACCGCATCTCACCGCACCTTCATCGACTTCCTATCTTCTCTTCTTTGCCATACTCAAATGCCTCACATCGGAGTCTTCCTTCTAGTCTCCAGTTGTCTTCTTGCATGTTCAGGCATAGCTGACTTAACTCAGCTCGACCAGCCCTATCTATTACAATGCAATTTATAACAAAAATGGGGTGCCAACTTCCTATTCTATGTTTTACATGGCATTCATCAAAATCTACAAAATAATTTCCCAACAAGTTGGTTCCTTACCGAGTAGTCCAGGAGATCAAAAGCACAGTCAAGAGAGAAATTGCAAACACACTCTCATGGATCCATATCGGAGCCATAAGGGTTATTATTAAGGCAACATTCAAAGAAGAAATTGATTCGCCACTCAATTTGGCCATGTTTGACAAGCGAATCTCAAATCTCAAGGATTCATGCCTTGGAGCGGTTACATGAAATTTGTATGCAAGAAAATTGGCATTTAATGTCTACCCTAGAATTGCATATAATCTGGGAGATCGAGATTTCAACAGAGTTCTAACCCTTCATCAGGATTTCAAAAGAGATGATTTGATGAAAGAAGGGAATAGACCTTACTCGATCACATACAAGATTTCCTATGCTCTCTCGAATACACATCATTCAGAAGTATTCTTGAGAAAGGAATTTATTGAAGTCCCAAGAATCTTTGAGGACTTTGCCAGGGTGGTTCTACCAGAAATTATTGAGTCTCCAACTATAAAGGAGATCGATATGAAAATTCAAGATCAACCAGTCTTCAACAAAAGTCGAAGTCTCAGAGTTGAGCCAAGAAGGATGTCTTTCAAACAAGACAGAATGATAAGCAGTAGCCGTTGGGAAGAAAAGAGACCGAGTAAAGTTCAACGAATCCCAAATGCTTTAAAAACACAAGGAGAGCTGAAATGTCCGGAAGGATGGAGAGAAGTTGAAGTAATATTCGACATCACTCAAAAGGATAATATTTTTCCTTGTGATGTTCTATATTATCTCCAACAACCTATAGTTGGAAGGTATCAAGGAAGCCTGAAAATGGGTGAAATTGAGCTGACTATTACAGGAACGACATGAAAGATCCCAAAGCAATTAATACTGGGAATTGAATTTCTTGAGGATCATAAACTTTGGGAAAGATTACAAGATGGAATGGAGTTCACAGTGGCTGACAAAAGATATAGAATCAGATGACCACTAGCCCATTCTCCATATACATTTCTATCGGAATGTTATATGTTGAATATAAGGCCGAATATTTCGCCGCCTATATTGATTCAGGTGCCGGAATATGTACTGCAAAGCCGAATTCCCTAAAGAAACCGGAGAAGATTTACCAGCTATTGCAGGAAAAGATTTCTCTAAAAGGATTCATATCCTTAATCGAGGAATTAAACAAGCAGAAATCATGATCGGAGGCGCAGGCGGTACCCCATGGTACAAAGTGAAGACTCCACAAATCTACTTCCATGATATAGGAGCAGATGTTTTGCTAGGAAACAATTTCCTACAAACATTTAAGCATTTACATAGGAGAATGACAAGAAGACTTATTTTCACAACATTATGTGATCATAAGATTATTGTCCAGAGACTGCGGGAAGCATTTTACAGAAAAATGCCTATTAATTTTCGCAGCAAGCATAGCGATGAAGCCAAACTTCGAAATCCAAAAATGGCGGATAAAAGAAGATTTGGTGATGCCTTATTATCCTTTCGACAATATGGTTAGCAAAAAGATACAAAATAATGGGATAATGACTTGTATTCATTCAGAATACAAGGAGAAGAACGAGTACCTCCAGAGGCTATTGCTGAACTAATGATGAGCCTAATGGAGAAGTCACAGAGTGATGTTACAATAGAAGAACAAATATCACTCGAGGATATCAAGAAGAAGGTCCAAAGGAATTATAATAAAAATCCTTTGGCATGGTGGGATAAGAACGAGCTCAAAGCTTCTTTAAAAGTTAAACCAGGAAAGGAGTACGAGTTCGTGAGATTCAAACCAATCCTTATGAATCAGGAGGATCGTGAGGATATGCAAAAGATACTTAAGGAACATCTTGACCTTAAGTTGATTTCACCAGGAGTTTCTCCATACGAGTCCAGATTCTTAGTCGGAATCATGGAGAAATCAAAAGAGGAAAGCCGAGACTTATTATTAATTACAAGGGGATTAATAACATTTTGGAATTCGACGGATACTATATCCCGAGCAGAGAACATCTGGTTAACTGTATCAAAGGTGCCAAGATATTCTCAAAGTACGATTGCAAGTCTGGATTTTACCAGATTAAGATGGAGGAAGAAAGTAAGAAGTTCACAGCTTTCTCCATACCACAAGGACATATTTGGAACGTGATGCCTATGGTATTGGCTAACGCACCCTAGATATATCAATATAATCTTTTCAAGGATTATTTCAGTTTCATGTTCATGTATATCGATGATATTCTTATCGCTTCAAAGAACATGAAAGAGCATCTCAAACACTTGGAAATATTTTCAGATGTTTGCCATAAGGAAGGATTAGTGCTTTCAGAGAAGAAGGCAGTAATTGCTACGAGACAGATTGAATTCCTTGGAATTGAGATCGATGAATCTGGAATCGTCCTATAAAGTCATATTGTGGAAAAGATATAAGGATTTCCTGATACGCTGAAAGACAAGAAACAACTTCAAAGTTTTCTTGGAGTTGTTAATTTCGCAGAAATGTTCATAAACAATCTGACCCATTACAGGAAGGTGTTTAGCCCATTACTCAAGAAAGATGCTATATTCAAATGGGAAGATGAACATCAAGAAGGGATAAAACAACTAAAGGAAGTTTGTAAAAAGCTTCCAAAACTTGCCATTCCACAAGACGAGGATGAACTGGTTCTAGACACAGATGCCACTGATGATTGGTGGGCAGCAGTTCTTACAAAGGTCACACCAAATGAAGAAGTGCCATGCAAATACTGCAGTGGTTTATTCACACCAAGTGAAGCAAATCGGTGGCATATCAACGAGAAAAGAATTCTTTGCAGTGAGAAAGACTTTCAAAAAATGGCCTCTATTTTTACTGGTTAAAAAGTTTACTTTAAAAATTGATAATTCAAGTGTCAATGCTTTTCTGAAAAACAAAATTGAATCAAAACCAGAAAAGGCTAGATTACTTAGATGGCAAGCTGAATGCCACTATTATGATTATGATATTGTCATTATAAAATCTCATAAAAATGTTCTTGCAGATTTTTTGACACGAGATGGAAGGATGCGTTGCTGACGAGGTCCTTAAATGAGTAAGACATCTCAGGGAAAACCTGGAGAGTCTAGAACAAGATTTTGGGACGTTATGTCTCAATGCATAAGTTGCTGGACGACTTCAACAGGCTGACTAGAAATCCGTTTCTAGTTAAATACGAGCATGCCAGTTCACTCAAGGACAACTATTCTTAGCACTACAAGGGCCTCTCCTCCAGGCCGCATCTCTTACAATGCAAAAAGGGGTGGTTAGAGAACGGGGCTCTAACTCGGAGGTTATGGATTCAAATACCATAATTACAAGTGTTGCAGGTGATGCATCCCCTGAGGGTGTACAAATCAGAATTTAATATTGAAGCTCCGGTGTCACAACCCGAGTCTTCAAGTTAACCCAGCACCTCTGGGGTAAAAGAGGGAGAGTTGAATCTTAGGCCAAAGACAGGCAAATCTAAGATTCAAACTGATGAGATTAAAATTTCCCCAATGCAGGTATATCAACGACAATGGGAGAAATTGGTTACAAGAAGAGGTATTAACCCAGAAAAAACAATGGTTGATATCTCAGGCAAGTATCGCAGAGTTTGGATGAGACCAGGAAGTCATCCAAATGAAGTACAAGAATGGTATACTTTTGTAGCCTTAGCTTCAATATATACAGTGTCAGGATTCCCAGAAATTTCAAAATTATCGAAATGGATTCGGGAAGCAATTTACGAGACTTGGGCCAACAATCCACACTTGTCCAGAGGATATATTTTGGAACTGTATTTTATTAGTGCAGCTCCCGAACCAGCGAAGAAAGGCTTTAATGAAGCTTTTCATTTCACCAAGCTCAGAAGACAGGATGGAAATGCTTTAAAATACATTAAGGCAGCTTCACCGGAAGAAGTACCATTGTTAGTAGGAGCAATTTCCGAAGACGAAGCTTCTACACGACAAGCATGGGGTCCTTGGGTTTGTCTAACAGAAATGGACAAAGCAACTATCCATTCAATTTCTTTCGAAATTCAAAGAATGGATCTTTTCTTCCAAATCAATGACAGGATCAACAACAGGATTTGTAGAGGAACTTTTCGAGACAAAGAGAAGAATTCTCTGGGAAAACAAGATTCCGGCTAGCAAAGAAGCTTACCGGAAATTCTGTAACATGGCACATGTTGGCCATTGGATCGATCAGATCTGTCAAGCATGCCCCAAACAGAAAGAACCCAAGTTTGGGAAAGGATTCCGACCCAAACCCGACCGACAAGACCATGCAACTGGAAAGGACAAGGGCCCAGCTCACAAGACGCGTTATACTCGGGGACCACGTAAACCAAATTTTTAAAAGATTCCCCAATAAACATCACATGGGTTGAGTCACGCGGAAGAAAAATAAAAATAGGCGAGGCAATAATTCAAGATATGACGTAAGCAGTGACGTCATATATATCAACAAGATTTGGAGTCCGCCTTTCAAGTTCGGATTCAAGTCTATAAAAGGCGATAGTTGAAGGAAGCTGAGGACATTGAACATCTTCCTTAGTTTTCTTATAATAAATTCTGAGTGAAAATTTGTATTAGCTGAGTGTTTCAATTTTATGTTTTTATCTATTTACGAGTGCAAGCCTCATATATGAGAGGCTAAACAAGTATTCTCCTCCCAAAAGGAGATTACTAATTTAATAAATATTTCTATAAGTTCTTAATAAAAAAGAAACTTTCTGCTTCAACATGTGTTCATAATGTTCTATTAATTCATCCCATTTATGAAACACTTAATACGCCTGGAGTAGGAAATGAACCAAGGCTGTGCTGAGCAGTTGCTGAAGGAGTCAGATAACTTGTAGATCATCTTCCCTATTAGTTGAAATTGAACAGTGTGAACTGTTTGTCAAACGGTCAAGGGGTAGTAATTTTCCGACTGGTGGTGTTGCGAGCCATCTCACCCGGTGCTGTTTCGGTCAAAGAAGGTGTGAATTTTAGGGGATTTATTAATTTTACGGAAGCATGTTGGGCCTAATATGGTCGTAATGGACTATATCCAATCTTAAAATCAAAATACCCAGTTTGGTTCTCATGCATAGATTAATCTGAGAACAAATTATTTTGGAGTAAAATTTATACTGATTAGATTATATGATAACTTTATAATTCTGGGGTCAGATGCAACAAATTGAAGCTTAGATGGATTTCTGAAACTATTTAAAGTTATTTATAAAACTATAGGGGCAAAATTGTCAATAGATGGTAAAGCGCGAAAATATTCATAGTCCAGGAGGCATAGTGAACCAAAACGAAGTCTAGGAGGCAAAGTGTAAAAACAGGCAAAGTTTGGAGGGTAAAAAATATTTATCTCTAAACATTAATTGGATTTAATATAGAATAAACATGTTGAGATTGTGAACACAACTACAAGGGCTGCTAAGGATGCTGCTGAAAGACCTGCTTATGTTGAAAAACCTAGAAACGAAAGGTCTAGTGAGGATCAAAAGAGATATAACTTGGATAATGTTGCCAATGATATTTTATATAAGACTCTTGACAAAACAATGTTTAATAAAGTTAAATCTTGCAGGATTGCTCGTGAGATATGGGAAAAGCTGACTTTAATCTGCGAAAGCTCATAGCAGATTAAAGAGAACAAGTTGACTGTTGATGTATAGAAGTTTGAGAACTTCAAAATGTTTGCAGGTAAAACACTGGATCAACTGGATGCTAGATGCACTGAGATCACAAATGAGCTTTCAGCTTTGGGAAAAGAATATACACAGAAGAAAATGTGTATGGAAATTCTAAGGTAACTCCAAGCTGAGTGGGAAATGAAAGTGATGGCCCTTAGGCATTCTATGGACTTAACAAGGATCTCCAACCACGAATTATTCTCAGACTTAAAAACCTATGAATTCAAGCTCAGAACAAAAGAGCAAGATGAGATAGCTGTACCCAAGACAACTGCTCTGTTGGCTGGAGAATCAAAAAGTACAGAATCCAAGGACATCATAGACAAAGAGGAAATAGCTCTGATGGTCAAAAGGTTTAACAAGTTCTTCAACAAGAACTATATAAAAAATAAGGGTGAAACCTTCAGACGACACTCAACACTTTCCAAGAGCAAGGAAGAAAGAACCCCAAAGAGAGCTAAGCCCATGAAAGTTGAGAACATGTGCTGGAACTACAGACAACCAGGACATTTTGTAGTTGACTGCCCTTATCCACCAGTCAACAAATACAGAAATGAAGAAGATAGGAAACTTCAAGGAAAGAAGACAAGAAAGAAAGAAAGCCATGGTGGCTACTGAACCTGACACAATCAAGTGCAAGGAGACAACTGAGTCAGACATCAGTGAAGCAGATTACTTCTCTGACACTGAAGAAAAGGGATTGATATGTCTCATGGATAAAGAACAAGAAGATGAGGTAAACTCTAACTCATCTAGCTCACATTTTGATGATAGTGATAATGACACACATACACTTCATTATCCACAGATCTTTTTTGATTCATTAGGCAAAATGATGAAAGACTTTGAGCACATGAACTCACACACACTTTTACATCAGGAAAATGGCCAACTCAAAAGCCAAAACTCACAACTAACTGAAGAGCCGAGTACTCTTAGTCACATAGCTGTTGACAACAAAGAGTTAAAGGCTGACATAACTAAGGTCAAAGAAGACTTAGCTGAAAGAGAAAAGAGGGAAAAATAATTGAAAAATGTGATTGCATCACTCAGAAAGTCATCCAAAACATTGGATGAATTGATGATGATGCAAAAAGAAATTGGAGATAAAGTAGGCTTAGGATTTTATTTCTTTGTCAATGCTCAAACTCCCAGAGTGGTAATGGAAAAAGAATCCTCAAGCAATAGGGGAATCCAAAAGCCAAAAGTACCATATGTTGCACCCATACAAAATCACAAGCACTCACTAATACGTGTAAAATATACGTGCATTTAGGGGATTATTTTGATATATATTTGATACATTTGCACGTATCTTCAGTGTGTTTTGCTTGGTTTCCTTTGTTGGGCATGATACTGCATATTCTTGTAACTTCTTACAGGAAATGGAGCTAAATTGGATAAAAAGTGATATCACGTTCCAAAGTATAGGTCAAGAGCTAAGGTACGGGCAAATATGTAAAGGAAAGAAGCATGGGCGATCAAACAAAAGGGAATTTCCTTCAAAATCGTCCAAAAGCGCTAACAGTTTCTAGCACTGGTAGGGTTTAGTATTTTGGCCATAACGTTCTCTACAAATTGGATATGAAGTTGCTTCAAGTGGCTATGGAAAGCTACGAGAAAGGGCTACAATTGTCATGAATACCCCATGAGCAAATTTGGACGTTGTACAAGTCACACGACCATGTGAACAGCCACAAGACCATGTAAAGTGCTTCAGCGATTTTCAAAGTCAAAAACCAATCGCACGGTCGGCTGGTGTAGACCTACACGACCGTGTGAAACCACACGGCCAGTGTGATGTGTCTGCGGCTGATTTTGTGTCCTAATCCCGCCAGAACTGTACCAGTACTGATCTCTCAAAGCACCTATATAAAGGGGACCAAGGCCTGAACGAATTTTCATCATCCATAATCATCATACAACATACAACACATAAAAAAACACAGGAACACAAGATCAAAGGTCTTCTGAGAGAGGAGGGATATGTCAAGAAGAGCAACACAAGGCCTTTCACATCTACGGAAGCACAAGTGCTTCGAAGACTTAGAAGGATGATCCATCATGACGAGAAGGGGTTTTCTTTCTTAGTTTAGATCTCTTGTCTATGCTTAAACAATGTCACAATATTGATTTCAAGTTTGTTTATGAATTTGTTATCAATGTTTGGCTAATCTTTCGGATCATAGGGCATAATCAAAATTGTGGATTATGTTAAATCTTGACTAATTATTTTCTTAATTGATTCATGTGTTCTATTTTATGAATTTGAGTGCTTATTCTTAATTGCTTATTATTTGACCAATAATTTGCATATCATATTTGTTAGTGCAAAATTCAGAAGAGGAGTTCTAACAAAGATGTAAATCAAATTCAGACATAAACGGGTATAACGAGTCGGGAGACCTACAACTATTTGTGGGGAGTCATTCAATTCATAAATTTTTTGGGAGTTAATAATAGTTCTAACAAGTCGTGAGACCTACAATTATTATTAATCTACTGTTTATGCGCCGCCCGGGAGGGAGAATAGACTAACTTAGGAATTGAACCAATAAAATTGCATGAATTGGTTTTGTTAAACATTAATTGGATTTAATATTGAAGAAGCATGTTGAGATTGTGTGCCTAAGGTTGCTTTCGTAGTTGTTGAAAATACTTGTGGGGTTAGCAAATTTAATTCTTTTCTAAAACTTGTTATTCGGTCGCTTCAATAAAATTTGAATACGATGTTATTATAGCCTAAGTGTTTCATTGTCAATCCCTGAGGAATACGACATTGCTTGGCATTATCCTATAAACTACGTTGTACACTTGCAGTTGTAAGATCTAAATATTTTTTGGCGAACAAGTTTTTGGCCTCGTTGCCGGGGATTGAACGATTCTACTTAGATATAGTAATAAGTAGTTCAATCTTTATTGAAGTTTTTGTAAATATTTTTATTTTTTTATTCTCGATTTATTTTTCTTTTTCTTTTTGATTTTTGTAAAATATTTTTTTATTTTCGATTTTTTTCCTTTTGAAATTGTAAATATTTTATTACTTTTGTAAGTATATATTTTTATTGCTTGTTTTAAACATCGTTTTTGTTGAATGCGAGACTGAAATCATTGGAGACAGAAGTAGCCCAAAATCGCTATTGCAGTAGGAGGCCAAATCAAAAGCGCAAATCTCCAAGCGATACTTAACTTAATCCGAGAAAATAGTGCAATGCCATTCGTCTGATGGATAGTACAAAATATGAGGGCTCAAGGATTTCAACCGATACGGTTCAATGACAGTGATGTTAGAAATCTGAAGTCTGACAGAAGACGTAAAACTTAGCGCTTTATGGGAGGCAACCCAAGAGGCGTCGCGACAAACCTCGGAGTTAATAAAAAAATAAACTTCACACGACCGTGTGGAATTCCACACGGGCTGTGTGACCCACAGAGACCAGCCACACGGGCAGGCCGTGTGAGCTGCACACGACCGTGTGGCTGGAGACAACAACAAAACAGAGTCCACGACCAGGGCTACATGGCTCGGTCGTGTGAAATACACACGGGCCATGTGAAATGCACACGGGCCGTGTGAACTATCCAGGTAAGTACTCTTTACGCATTCCTCTTTCTTTTGATAATTTTCTCAAATGTTCGGGACGAAGCATATTTTAAGTTTGGGGAGGGGGAGTTGTCAAGAATGCGTAATTTAGTACTGCTGCATTTTGCATTGCATTTAGGAGTGCATGTAGAGCATAAAAATTTTTATTAAAATTTTTTGATTTTTTTTTAAATTTTTTTATTATTTTTCTTTTTAGCACGTTTGTTTCTTTAGCACGTTTATGCTTTTGTGTGTGGTTTTAATCAAGATCTTGAAAAAGTACATAGCTTCCGTATGATTTTTACTATGAACATTTAATTTTATGAGATAACATATTTTTGTGAATAATGCGATGAATAGTTGAGGAGATGTCATTCATTTGTTTGGAAATAGTTAAGAAAATTGGGTATTTGAGCATGATGCAAAAAATAAGCCTGTGAGCTTTTGTGCCTATAACTGCTTTATCTTATGCAGCTTATTTTGTTTCTTGAGTGTGTCATTCATGATTGCTAGAACTCTAGAACTTGCTCTGTATCGTCATTTAAGCCATGTGTGTGTGCAATTTTTGAAAATGATTTAAGGCCATCTTTGTTTTAACCTACTTAGCCTAAAAAAAAGTCTGCCTATGAACTCATGATTCCCTAATTAGCCACTTTGAGCCTTAACTTTTTATTGTTTGCCACATTTTGATCTTTAAAAATGAAAGATAATTTTTATCCCTAAAATTACTTGAGCTTATAGAAAATGAATAAGTTTTGAGGAGATGTGAAAATTCTGAAAAAGAGAAAGTTGACAAAAGAATGAGGTATGAGCAGTATCTAGGTGAATGAAAGAAGAATGAGGCTCGTAAAAGAAAGAAAAAAATCTCTAAAAAAGAAAGAGAGAAAAATCGAGCAAAGGAAAGAAAAGAAAGAAAAAAATCTGGAAAATTTGAAAAATTGAGAGCTTAAAGCTAAAGAAAAAAAAAAAAAAAAAAGGCAAAAAAGGCCTAAGAATGAAAAAGGAGAAAAAGGGTGGAGTTGAGTTGAAAAAGGAAAATATCTTGAAAAAATAATTTTTAGATGAAATTGGGTTGGTGAATTGCAAGTCTGTGTACTTAAATTCTAATGGCTCAAGTCAAGTCACTTAATCCAAGTTTTCCCTACCCTGACCAAAGAACCTATATTACAACCAAATGAAAGTCCTTTTTGATTCTTAAGTTGTGCACACTAAAGTGGTAGAGATGTTAGACGATTTGCAAGCCTATGGTAGTTCTACATTCAATGAAATGAGTTGAGAGTAAACAATTACCATACACTTTGAGAGTTGATTGATATACTGCTTACTTGTGAGTCGCGATGTCAAGTACTCGAGAAAGTATTAATTATGCCGAACTTGTGATTGATGACTTCTTGATAATGAATTGCATGGTTTACTTGAATATGGAGTCAAATGAGATTGAATATTTACAGTGTTCTTTTGTGTTCTTTGTACCCCTTGATTTTATATTTCTTAATTTGCTCGAGGATGAGCGATGGTTTAAGTTTGGGAGATATTGATACGTGTAAAATATACGTGCATTTAGGGACTTATTTTGATATATATTTGATAAATTTGCATGTATATTCAGTGTGTTTTAGTTGGTTTCCTTTGTTGGGCGTGATACTGCGTATTCTTGTAACTTCTTACAGGAAATGGAGCTAAATTGGATAAGAAGAGATATCACGTTCCAAAGTATAGGTCAAGAGCTACGATACGAGCAAATATATAAAGGAAAGAAGCATGGGCGGTCGAACAAAAGGGAATTTCCTTCAAAAATGTCCAAAAGTGCTAACAGTTTCTAGCACTAGCAGGGTTTAGTAGTTGTACAACTTTCATGAAGACCTCAAGAGCAAATTCGGACATTTTACAAGTCACACGACCGTGTGAACAGCCACATGACCATGTGAAGTGCTTTAGTGATTTTCAGAGTCAAAAACCAATCGGTCGGTGTGACGTGTGACGTGTCTGCGGCTGATTTTGAGTCCTAATCCCGTCTGCGGTTGATTTTGAGTCCTAATCCCGTCAGAACTCTACCAGTGATCTCTTAAAGCACCTATATAAAGGAGACCAACGCCTGAACGAATTTGCATCATCCATAATCATTCATACAACATGCAACACATCGAAATACACATGAACACAAGATCAAAGGTCTTCTGAGAGAGGAGGGCCAGGTCAAGAAGAGCACCACAAGGCCTTTCACATCTACGGAAGCACAAGAGCTTCAAAGGCTAGGAAGGAAGATCCATCCTGACAAGAAGGGATTTTCTTTCTTAGTTTAGATCTTTTGTATGTGCTTAAATGATGTCACAATATTGATTTCAAGTTTGTGTATGAATTTGTTATCAATGTTTGGCTAATCTTTCGGATCTTAGGGCATAATCAAAATTGTGGATTCATGCTAAATCTTGATTAATTATTTTCTTAATTGATTTATATGTTCTATTTTATGAATTCGTGTGCTTATTCTTAATTTCTTATTATTTGGCCAATAATTTGCATGCCATATTTGTTAGTGCAAAATTCGGAAGAGGAGTTCCAACAAAGACGGAAAATCAAATTCAGACATAAATGGGTGTAACGAGGCGAGAGACCTACTACTGTTTATGGGGAGTCATTCAATTCATAAATCTTTTGGGAATTAATAATAGTTGTAACGAGTCGGGAGACCTACAATTGTTATTAATTTACTGTTTATGCGCCACCCAGGAGGGGGAATTGGCTAACTTAGGAATGAACCCATAGAATTGCATGAATTGGTTTTGTTAAATATTAATTGGATTTAATATTGAAGAAGTATGTTGAGATTATGTGCCTAAGGTTACTTTCGTAGTTGTTGAAAATACTTGTGGAGTTCGCAAATTTATTTTTTTCTTTTTATTTTTCAATTTTTTCTAAAACCTGATATTCGGTCGCTTCAATCAAATCGGAATACAATGTTATTATAACATAAGTGTTTCATAGTCAATCCCTGAGGAATACGACCTTGCTTCCAATTATCCTTTAAACTACACTGTACATTTGTAGTTGTAAGATCCAAATATTTTTTGGCGAACACTCACATGCTGGCCTAGGTTACAAAGGCAAGGGTATAAAGCCAACTGAGTTTGTTGAGAGGGCAGTTGAAACAAAATTCAGAATAGTCCATTAGCAGACTCCAAATAAAAAGTATTATGTGAAATTAAAGCAGAACTACCCCCAAAGGTTTCACCAAAGGAAACTATATGAAGGGAATGGTAGAAGCTACCCTACTTAGGCTGATTGGAACCATCAAATAAAATATCAGCTAACTGATTGGTATGAGTTTTGCATGTATTTTGGGCTTAATTGTGGTTAGAATAAGTTGATATGCATGCATTACTTGAGTAATATGGGCTATATTCCTGTAAAGTGGAAAAAGGTATTATGCTTTGCTCATTTTGTAGGATTTGAACGATATTTGTAGCATTTTGGTGAAAATTCGGGGCATTGCGGTAAAGGACCGCCAATGATCAAGCAAATAGATGATGTTTGGAGTTGAATCGAGAAGAAGTCGGATGAACTAGGCAAGAAACAAAAAGAAACGAAGCAGAACCAGCCTTAGCGGGGCGCAGGGGCTGGTCATGCATCTATAGCACGACCCGTGTGCCATCACCAGAGCAGAACAATGCCTACGGCCTGACGCACGGGCTGGTCGTGCGTGAGGCGAAAGGCCCGTGCGTCTGTGCAGGAAAAACTGGGTTTGACGATTTCTAATCAGGTTTTGACCCAAACGGAGTATAAAAAGAGACGAGGCGGCCCCAAACGAGGACACACTGATTTTTGCCCTAGAAAGTAGAGAAAAGAGCAACCTTCTACCGGAGGATTGGTGAGATTGATCGAGGTCGCAACCACACGCTTGAGGATTGAAGATAGATCGAGAGATCATCGACATCCCTGAGTTTTCTCATTCCATAGTATCGTTTACTTTCGATTAGTTAGATATGAACTTGAATAATTTGTCTATGAATTATTTACTTCCCATGTCTGGCTAAACCCTTTGTGATTCCGGGATTTGGGATTAGGTTAATGGATATTTTGTTGGATGTTTAATTGCAATTCAAGTTATTATTTTCAGACCCTATTTGAGTACTTTGTTTTATTTCTCGTTTTATCTAAAGGCCTTTGGTTTAACTTGTTTTGATGTATTGATTCATAATTCGAGAGATGAGTTTCAATACTAGATCTTCGAGTACTTGACATGAATATTTGCAAGATTGAGAAGTCTGTGAATATTTGTGAGGATTTATAATCTTTTGTGCTTTTGGGAGTTGGATATCTCATGTTGAGTAGAGATGCTAACATAGATAATTCAATCAACGTTTTTACATACATCTGGAGAGAGAGGGTAAAATACTTTCGTGATTGTCTTATAGGGAAGAATAATAATAACTTTGGTTGTGATTAATTTGATAACAAGGTAGATATTAACTGAAACCATAATCCTGGAATCCATTCATCTCCTTGATCTTTCAATCAACTTTTACTTTGTCTTTTTAGGATAAATTCTTGTCTTGCTTATACAAAACAAATCACTCAATTTAGACCATTTAGATAAAAATAAAACTATTACAATCCCAATACTTAGTACATTAATTTATTAGTCTCTGTGGATTCGACCTTGTTAACCATATTCTATAAACTACACCGTACACTTGCGGTGAAGCTAAAAATAAGGCGAACAAGTTTTTGGCGCCGTTGCCGGGGACTAGTTAAATTTTTAGTACTAATATTGCGATAAATAGAATTATTTTTAATTTAGACATTTTTTTCTTTTTATTAGTTGTTTAATTCTACTCTTACTGTGTTTGACTTGTTTCATTTAGTTGGTTCAGGTAGTGCATGAACACTCGCTCGAAGCAAGGAGAATTAGCACCGTTCATAGAGGTTGAGGCTTTCGCTAGGCGAATTAGTGCGGCTACTAAACGGGCAGAAAAACAGCAAGATCAGACTATGGGGGATGTGGAAGAGAACAACGGGGGTAATAACGGAGTCAACAACGGAGGTAACAATGGGGCCAACAGGGTCATTAATGAGTTACTGATACCAGAAGTTCCGGCAGTCCAGCAGCAAGCGATTCACAATTACTTTCGCCCACAGACAAATCGCAACTATGGTGGAATTTCCAATGTCCCAATTAATGCGAATAATTTTGAGCTGAAGCCAACACTGATTTCGATGGTGCAGCAGAACCAGTTTGGGGGTTTTCTATCCGAGGATCCCAATTCTCATCTTGCAAACTTCATGCAAATTTGCAACACAATCAAGATGAATGGGGTAACTGATGATGCTATACGTTTGCGCCTATTCCCTTTCTCTTTAACGGATAAGGACCAGAAACTGGCTAAGCACGTTAACTCAAGGGAGTGTGAATACTTGGGACGAGTTGAGTCAGAAGTTCCTGTTTAAATACTTCCCACTAAGTAAGACACTGCAGCTTAAGAGCGAGATCACGCAGTTCATACAATTTGAGTCTGAGCCACTATATGAGGCCTGGGAGAGATTCCGGGATCTATTGAGGAGATGTCCGCAACACGGGTTTCCAGAGGATCAACAACTTTGCTTCTTTTATAATGGGTTGAAGACGAGGTCGTTTGTGGATGCCGCAGCAGGAGGTGCTTTACTGGCTAAATTTCCACAAGATGCATTCAACTTGTTGGAAGAAATGGCAATGAATAGCTATCAGTGGCCCTCCAAGAGGACTAATGTGAAAAGGGTAGCCGAAGATTTTGATTCAGACCCAATTAAGGCATTGACAGCTCAGATGACTGCGTTGACAAATTAGTTGAGTGTATTGACGAAGGGGACTAAAGGAAACGCGGGTGCAAGTAATGGGGGAGTTCCTCTAGATACCATGGAGGAAGCAAATTATGTCAATAACCGGAATTTCAACAATTACCGGAACAATCAGACTCCTACTCATTACCACCCTGGTTTGAGGAATCACGAAAACTTCTCCTACGCAAATACGAAGAATGTGATGCAACCACCACCGGGGTTTAATGTGACAAATGGTGTCATTAATTCTGAGGCTAAGCCATCTATGGAGGACATCTTCACCTCGTTTATGAATGAGATGAGGAACCGATTTAATAAGGATGAGGCGAAGTTGGATAAAATTGAGAATCATGTCACTCAATTGTCTAACACCATGGGGTCCCAAATGAAAAATCTTGAAACCCAAATTGGCCAATTAGCTACGATTGTTGGTGGACAGCATCAGAAAGGCCAGTTTCCGAGTAACACTGAGGTATATCCAAAGGAACAATGTAAAGCCATTCGTCTGAGGAGTGGAATGGAATACGAGGGGCCGAAAATATCAAAAGACACTGAAAATACGTAGGGGCGCACAACCCGTGCACCACCGCACGGTTAGGTAGTCCGGGAGACGCGGGAATGGAAGCAAATGGCAATGTTGAGGCCGAGGAAGGAGTTGAGGGGCATATTGATGAGCAAAAAGGGACTGAGAAGCTTAAATCTTCCTCTAACCCTGATTTTTCTAACCTTACTACTCCCCTTCCTTTTTCCCAACGATTTCAAAAGAAAACGTTAGATGCGTAATTTGCAAAATTCCTTGATATATTTAAGAAACTGCATATTAACATACCTTTTGCAGACGCATTGGAGTAGATGCCCAATTATGCTAAATTCTTAAAGGATGTTATGTCGAAGAAAAGAAAGATGACTGGTTTTGAGACAGTCAATCTGACTAAGGAATGCAGTGCAATAATCCAAAGGAACTACCTCAGAAACTTAAAGATCCGGGGAGTTTCACTATCCCTTGTGCAATTGGTGGTGTTTTCTTTAATAAAACACTTTGTGATTTAGGAGCAAGTATTAACTTGATGCCCTTTTCCATTTTCAGGAAACTTGGATTGGGAGAGGTGAAGCCGTCTACGGTCACTTTACAACTTGCGTATCGATCACTCACTTATCCAAAGGGAATCAGCAAGGATGTGCTTGTGAAAGTCGATAAATTCATATTCCCTGTGGATTTCTTGGTGCTGGATATGGAGGAGGACAGTGACGTCCTTTTGATACTTGGGCGTCCATTCCTAGCTACCGGGAAGGCCTTGATAGATGTGCAAAAGGGAGAACTCACATTACGAGTTAAAGATGAGCATGTTTTATTTTCTATCTATAAGGCAATGAAATTTCATAATGGTATTGAGAACTGTAATTTCATAGACGTAGTTGAGTCTTGCATTGATGAGTACGTAGATCATACATTATCTAAGGTTGATTTAGAGTTTGGTTTGACACATTCATGTTCGACGTCAAGTGTAATGCTTGATTTCGATAATCAAAACTTGTATGACTATGTTTGTGCTTTAGATAATATGAAAGAGCTACCGAGAAGCGCGAGAGGCAAAAACATGAAGAAAAACGTGCGAGAATCAAGTCTGCATGGGCGCACGACCCGTGCGTCGAAGCATGCCCAGGTCGTGTGCGAGGCCGAAGCAAATGATGAAAAACCTGAAGCATGCATGACCCATGCGTCTGAGCACGACCAGGTCATGCGTGAGGCCGAAGAGAACAAGGAACGCACTGAAGGTTGCACGACCAGTGCGTCTGAGCATGGGCAGCCCATGCATGAGTCTGAAGTACCCGTTTCGAACCTAGAACTCAAGCAATTGCCCGAACATCTCAAATACGCATTCCTTGGAGCAAACAACACGAATCCGGTAATCGTATCATCCCTTTTAACTTCAGCTCAGCTTGATAAATTGCTTAGGGTGTTGAGAAAACATATGCCTGCGATAGGTTGGTCTATATCTGATTTAAAGGGTATAAGCCCATCGATTGTCATGCATAAAATACGAATGGAAGATGTTTACAAACCTTCAGTGCATAACCAGAAACAATTAAACCCTATAATGCGAG
Source organism: Rehmannia glutinosa (assembly GCA_016081115.2). Taxonomy (NCBI): domain Eukaryota; kingdom Viridiplantae; phylum Streptophyta; class Magnoliopsida; order Lamiales; family Orobanchaceae; genus Rehmannia; species Rehmannia glutinosa. Next base: position 59,864,352 of record CM071924.1, on the reverse strand, counting down.
AAGTTGTTAGGAAGAAAGTTTTAAAATGGTTAGATGCTGGAATTGTGTATGCTATTTCTGATAGTTCTTGGGTCAGTCCGGTACAAGTGGTACCAAAGAAAGGGGGGATGACTATAGTAAGGAATGATAATGATGAATTAATTGCGACTAGGATAGTTACTGGGTGGCGGATATGCATTGATTACAGAAAATTAAATGATGCCACTCGTAAAGATCACTTTCCCCTCCCCTTTATTGACATGATGTTAGATCGCTTGGCGGGATTTGATTATTACTATTTTCTCGATGGTTATTCCGGGTACAACCAAATCATTATTGCACAGGAAGACCAAGAGAAAACAACATTTACATGTCCCTATGGTACGTTTGTATTCCGTAGAATGCCATTCGGACTATGTAATGCACCCGCGACTTTTCAGCGATGTATGATGGCTATATTTCATGATTTTATTGAGAAAATAATGGAGGTTTTCATGGATGATTTTTCTGTATTTGGAGACTCTTTTGATCACTGTCTTGATAATCTTTCTCTAGTTTTACAGAGATGCGAGGAAACTAACCTTGTTTTGAATTAGGAGAAGTGCCATTTTATGGTACGTGATGGCATTGTATTAAGCCACCGAGTTTCATCTATAGGTTTAAAAGTGGACAGAGCCAAGATTGTAGCGATTGAGAAGCTCCCACCTCCAACAAATGAGAAAGCAGTCAGAAGCTTCTTGGGGCACGCCGGATTCTATAGAAGGTTCATTCGTGACTTTTCTAAAATCACCAAACCTTTGAGTCAGTTATTAGAAAAAGATACTGCTTTCAATTTTTCCGAAGATTGTTTGCATGCATTCGATATTTTGAAGAAGGCGTTGGTGACAACACCAATTCTAGTAGTTCCAGATTGGAGTCAGCCCTTCGAGCTGATGTGCGATGCCAGTGATTTTGCAGTTGGGGCGGTTCTGGGTCAGAAAAGGGATAAGTTGTTCAGAGCCAATTATTATGCAAGCAGAACATTAGATAGTGCCCAGTAGAATTACACCTCCATAGAGAAGGAAATGCTGGAAATTGTATTTGCATTCGATAAATTCCGATCTTACTTGATTGGAACCAAGACGATAGTCCACACAGACCATGCGGCGATCAAATATCTATTCGACAAGAAGGATGCCAAACCGAGACTGATTCGGTGGATCCTTTTGCTGCAAGAATTCGATGTGAAAATCAGAGATAGGAAGGGTTGTGAGAATGTGGTAGCAGACCACTTGTCCAGATTGGAGTACAAGAAGGATGAGAAAGAGGGTACAGATGTAATCAAGGAGGAGTTCCCCGATGAGCAGCTTTTGCTATTACAGGCTAAATTCCCATAGTACACAGATTTTGTAAATTATTTGGTAACGGGAGTCATGCCTCCGAATTTATCCTCTTATCAAAAGAAGAAGTTCCTCCATGACGTCAAGTTGTTCTATATGTGGTATGACCCCTTGCTCTTTAAGAGGTGCGCATACATGATCATCAGAAGATGTGTGCCTCAAGAAGAGTGGGAGGGAGTTCTACAACAGTGTCATTCTTCACCTTCTGGGGGACACTTTGGTTCGACACGCACTGCGGAAAATGTATTGCAGAGTGGGTTATACTGGCCTACTTTGTATAGTGATTGTTATTTGTATGTGCAGCAGTGTGATAGGTGCCAGCGGATGGGGAACATTTCTAGACGACATGAGATGCCTATGACCAATGTGATGGAAGCCGAGCTTTTTGATGTGTGGGGGATTGACTTCATGGGTCCCTTTCCATCTTCTTCGGGTTATCAATATATTCTGCTTGCAGTAGAGTATGTATCTCGATGGGTTGAAGCGATTCCATCACAAACGAATGATGCACAAGTGATGATGCGGTTCTTAAAGGAAAATATATTCACTCGGTTTGGAACCTCGAGAGCTTTGATTAGCGATGGGGGTCACACTTTGTGAATAAATTGATGAGCAATCTACTTGCAAAGTATGGGGTTAAGCATAAAGTGGCACTAGCGTACCATCCGCAAGCAAACAGGCAAGCTGAGGTAGCCAATCGCGAGATCAAGCAAATCCTAGAAAAGATAGTGAGTGTAAATCACAATGATTGGGCTATGAAGTTGGATGATGCGTTATGGGCATACCGAACTGCATTCAAGACACCGTTGGGCATATCGCCTTATCAGTTAGTATTCGGGAAATCGTGTCACTTACCCGTGGAATTAGAGCACAAGGCATTTTGGGCTGTAAAGAAGTTAAATCTTGACTTCAAAACAGCCGGTGAAAAGAGGCTATTGCATTTGAATGAAATGGAAGAATTCCGAGATGAACCCTACGAGAATTCCCGAATTTACAAGGAGAGCACCAAGACATGGCATGATCGAATGATTAAGAAAAGAGAGTTTTTACCGGGTGAACAAGTTCTCTTGTACAACTCGCGTCTTAAACTCTTTCCCGGAAAACTCAAGTCTCGGTGGTCGGGGCCGTTTGTGATTAAGAAAGTGTTGAATCCTCCAAGAATAGTAGAATTGTTGTCTCGGGATGGGGAGACATTCATGGTGAATGGCCAGAGTATTAAGCACTACTTTCATAGAGATCAAAAAAAAGAGGTATCACGTCTCACCTTACGGGAGCCGTGATCGAGTTATACAGGAGTCAAACTATAGACGTTAAATTTAGCGCCTGTTGGGAGGCAACCCAATGGTTTGTTGTAATTTTTTCGTTTTTCCCTTTGTTAGTTAGGATTTAATTGTTTTCCTATATAAAAAAAATTGAAAATTTGGATTTTGGATACGACATCCCGCACGGTCAGGGCGTGCGCCATGCGCACGGCCCATGCGTGTCTGAAGAGTTTGAAAGAGAGGCTACGGCATGACGCATGGGCAGCCCGTGTGCGAGGCGCACGACCAGTGTGTCTGTCAGCTGAAACTTAAAAACAGTTGCGAACCAGGTATGATTTGTCACTTCTTAAAATCCCTTGAGCCCTAAATCAAAAAAATCTCTCATCCTCTCTCAAGAAAATCGACCCCTTCACTTGGTTTTCACTTCAAAACATGCCCCCCTCACTAACCACACACGAATTGAGCACACAAACTTGCTTTGGTTTGAGATTTTGGTTGAAGGAGACACCTAGGGTTTCAAATTCGTCCTTTGCTAATTTCGAGAATTCCAGTAAGAACTTCAAGTTTTTGTTCGAATTTCTTGTAGATTATGGATTAGGGTTTATATGTGGTGCATGTTTTGATGAATTTTCCATGTTTTGCTTGAATTATTCTATGAGGTATATTATCGAACACCTTGTGGGCTTGTTGAATTGAGGTATATGTGGTTGATTTGATGATGAATCTTGCATGAGCTTGAATGTTTAGGGTGTTAGTAGCTATGATTCTCTGCAATTGCATTGTTATTTAGGATTGGGAGCTTAATTGTTAATTAAATTGTAGGGAAGAGACATTATGCCTTATATGAGTTGTTTGGCTTGAATTCATCTTGTTCTTGTTATACTTGGCATTTTCGGAATCTCACATTTGTTTTGCTAGGTACAGACTTGAACTTATGGCCGAACGAAGAAACCAACAGGATAGGGGGAGACGTCCAAGGGGGGCCACAGCCGCACAACAGGAAGTGCATCAGGATAGCCCCGCGGCTTACGGAATTGTTCTTACTGAGGACAATGACCTGGAGCAATGGAGAAAGCTGATCACCCAACCATTTTTCACCGACGCGATATGCCGATGATGAGTGTACCCAAGCCCTTGGGATACACGATGATGTCTGGCAATTATTTGAAAGAGTCGGGTGGACTGCATTCATGCAAGGGAGGTGGCCGACATACAAGAAACTCGCGCTCGAGTTCCTCAGCACAATAATGGGCGTATGCAAGTTCGAGAGCTATATCTATTGTGGTGTATCTCACCCGTACCCCCTACAACACGATGGCCCATTTTGCAGAACATGCGATGGCCCATTTTGCAGAACATGCTGAATTTGTGGCCAAGCAGCCAAGTGGTATGATTTTGATTGGGGGGATGATCACTCCCATTGCTTGGCATTTTCGTGTTGATTTGAGAGGCTTAGAGCCAATCGAGGGTAGTAGGAGGATAAACATGGCAGCCCTACGCCAAATGAAAATTATAACGGAAGAAGAGGGCATGACCCTCTTCCAACAAAGGGTCGGAACCGCCTTCTCACTTCCTAACCCGCCACTCACGACTGTGGCCAACATGAATGATCAGGCCAATTGGTTGATGAACTCTGAGGCGCATTCCAAAGTTATAGAGGCCATGCTTGCACGAAAAAGGCGAAGGGTCGAATGGTTGCCTGATGAGGAGGAGTTGGCGGTTGAGGTGATGGAGTATGATAGACATGAGAGGGGTTTTGAGCAAGGGTTCCGCCAAGGGGTGCCGGACATACCTGAGAGCTCTCACCAGGGTGAGGAGCGCGAGGGGCCAGATTACCAGGACAGACTATTTGCTCTTGAGGAGAGCATGAGGCAACACCGGGATAACTTCCGGCAGCACCATGATGAGTTCCGTACTTTTAGGATGAAACAAGAGCAAAGGCACCAGGCGCAGGAACAACGGGAACTGGAGATGATGCAGATGATGCATCAGATACATATGTTTGGTCCATTCCACTGTGAGTCAGGTCCATTCCACACTTTTCTTTGAAATTCTATCTTCTTTTCTATGCGATATAATTCCATTAATGTTTGGGGGGAGAGATAGGTATTTTGATTTGAAGGGTGTGGCGAAAAAACAAAAAAAAATAAAAAAATATTTGCATTCATATAGTTGCATTTAGAGCATGTGGTTGCATTGCATTAGAAGCTTGTTTTCAGTTTTAGCACGTGTATTGCTTTAGCACGTTTATTACTTTATTAGGTTATTAGGGAGTGAGTTGACCGTTTTGTGATGTTTGTTGTGACATTGGGAGATCTCTTTGAAACAGTTTGTGATTTTTTGAATTGGTGTTGAGTGTGAGTTGATCGTGTTGAGAATAGATTATATGGAGAATGTGAATATTTAAAACATGGTTGTTATGTTTTGAATTACGCAATTGCAAGCCTGTGAGCTTTAAAAGCCTTTACTGTTTTCATATTATGCGCTTGTTTGTTGATTGAGTGGGTCATTCATGTTGATTTGAATTCTAGAACTTGCTCGTATCTCTCAAAGTCACATGTTGTATGCGATTTATGAAAATGATTTAAGGCCATTTTTGTTAAGCCTTTCAAGCTTTTTGCCTACCTAATGACATGGAATTTCCTTAGTTAGCCAATTTGAGCTCATTGCTGATTTTTTTGATAGCCATATTTCAAGCCTTTACTTGATATATTTGTTACCCTAAACTTGAGCGTATAACATTGAGTAAGGGGATTGAATAAGGTTGAATGGGAGGATATCGAGAATTTAGATAATTGTGCGCATGTTGGATATTGGGAATAAAAGAAGAAAGAAAATGAGGAAAAATAGCCTATGGTAATTGATTGGCTTTAAATGAACTTGTAGGCTGGGATTGGTGATGTGAGGCGAAAGAAAGTGGATATTGTAAACAAAGGGTGAAAAGAGATACGAAAAGTTGATAAGAACAAGAGGTGATTGGGATAGCATGTTTGGTTTGAATGAGAATAATTGATTGAGTAAAAGATGTGCTTACCAGTCTATACGCATGAGTTTTGAGTCACTTTTTCCATATTTCCCTACCCTAACAAAAGAGCCTTCATTACAACCAAAAGAAAAGTCCTTTTTGATTTATGAATTGCATACATTCGAGTGGCGGAGATGTGAGATGATTTGCAAGCCTATGGTAATTCTTCAACATTGATATGAGTTGAGCGAAAACACGTCCCTTATTATTCTTGAGAGGAGAGTATACACTTGATCCGTGAGAGTCGTGATTCGAAGCATTTGTGTTTTGTCTTGTTTATTGCTTGACGTATAAAAACGCGAATGTTGATGTGTTGTTCTTGATTACCTTTCATTACCCCCATTTGTGTTTTGTCTTGTGTATAAAGCGTTTACGGATTTTAAGTTTGGGGGTTTGATTGGTATGAGTTTTGCATGTATTTTGGACTTAATTGTGGTTAGAATAAATTGATATGCATGCATTACTTGAGTAAAATGGGCTATATTCCTGTAAAGTGGAAAAGGTATTACGCTTTACTCGTTTTGTAGGATTTGAACGATATTTGTAGCATTTTGGTGATAATTTGGGGCATTGCGGTAAAGGACCGCCGATGATCAAGCAAATAGATGATGTTTGGAGTTGAATCGAGAAGAAGTTAGATGAACTGGGCAAGAAACGAAAAGAAACGAAGCAGAACCAGCCTTAGCAGTGGCGCACGGGCTGGTCGTGCGTCTATAGCACGACCCGTGTGCCATCACCAGAGCAGAACAATGCCTACGGCCTGACGCACGGGCTGGTCATGCATGAGGCGTACGGCCCGTGCATCTGTGTGGGAAAAATAGGGTTTGACGGTTTCTAATCAGGTTTTGACCGAATCGGAGTATAAATTGAGACGAGATGGCCCCAAATGAAGACAAACTGATTTTTACCCTAGAAAGCAGAGAAAAGAGCAACCTTCTACCGGAGGATTGGAGAGATTGATCGAGGTCGCAACCACACGCTTGAGGATTGAAGATAGATCGAGAGATCATCGACATCCCTGAGTTTTCTCATTCCAGAGTATCGTTTACTTTCGATTAGTTAGATATGAACTTGAATAATTTGTCTATGAATTATTTACTTTCCATGCCTGGCTAAACCCTTTGTGATTCCGGGATTTGGGATTAGGTTAATGGATAATTTGTTGGATGTTTAATTTCAATTGAAGTTATTATTTTTAGACCCTATTCGAGTACTTTGTTTTATTTCACGTTTTATCAAAAGGCCTTTGGTTTAACTTGTTTTGATGTATTGATTCATAATTCGAGAGATGAGTTTCAATACTAGATCTTTGAGTACTTGACATGAATATTTGCAAGATTGAGAAGTCTGTGAATATTTGTGAGGATTTATAATCTTTTGTGCTTTTGAGAGTTGGATATCTCATGTTGAGTAGAGATGCTAGCATAGATAATCCAATCAACGTTTTTACATACATCTCGAGAGATAGGGTAAAATACTTTCGTGATTGTCTTATAGGGAAGAATAATAATAACTTTGGTTGTGATTAATTTGATAACAAGGTAGATATTAACTGAAACCATAATCCTGGAATCCATTCATCTCCTTGATCTTTCAATCAACTTTTACTTTGTCTTTTTAGGATAAATTCTTGTCTTGCTTATACAAAACAAATCACTCAATTTCGATCGTCAAGATAAAAATAAGACTATTACAAACCCAATACTTAGTACATTAATTTATTAGTCTCTGTGGATTCGACCTTGCTAACCCTATTCTATAAACTACACCGTACACGTGCGGTGAAGCTAAAAATAAGGCGAACACCAACTCCTATGGGATACTAACCCAAGTGGCAAACACCTCAAACACAATCTAGGTCATTCCCAAAACCAAGAAATCGGCATCAATACACTTATGCACCCAAACACAATGCTTATAATGGACAAAAATTTCCATATTATCCAAAGAAAGCCAATGGTTCAGCACACTCACAGGCATACAGACAAAAGAGATAGTTGTATGTTCCTAAAGCTATAAAGCAATTTGCTAAGATTCATTATGATTAATGAACTGAAAGGTGGAAACCTTTTAGAGCCAGATCATTCGGCTATAGGTTGGTTGGATCACCTTATAGTGCTAACCTCTCAGGACCCGGACAGGTTTGGGTACCTAAAACTTGATTTCTTGATTGCAAGTTCAGGGAACAACTGAGTGCCAAGAAACCTGGTACATGGATAGTGGCTGTTCCATACACATGACTAGGAATAAGAAGAATTTATCTAACATCAAGGACTCAAGAGGAGCAAAAGTCATATTTGGAGGAAATGAAGCTCCTGTGGAAATCAGAGGCATTGGATCGATAAATAAGAATTGATTGGAAATCACATATGTAGCTTATGTTGAAGGGCTGAATTTCAATGTGCTGAGTATCAGCCGACTCTGTGATAAAGGTTACAATGTAGGATTCAAGATGGGTGTGTGCCAAATCAATTATATTGAATCAAGTGAAGTTGTGCTATCTGGAACAAGAAAGAAAAATATGTACATAGTGGATTGGTCGATTACTACACCAAGTACATGCTTGTTAGCAAAAAACACAGCCGAGTCAAGTTGGATGTGGCACAAAAAGATGAGTCACCTGAATTTCAAGACAATCAACAAGCTTGCAAGGAGTCTTATAGTTGAAGGATTGCCAGACTCAGTGTACAAGAAAGAGAGCATTTGTGATGCATGCCATAAGGGAAACCAAAACAAGTCTTCATTCAAGGATAATCCAAGTCCTTCTTCAACAAGGATCTTGCATTTATTGCATATGGATTTGTTTAGTCTTGTTGAATCAGCAAGTATAAGTGGAAAGACATACATCTTAGTGGTGGTGGATGACTATTCAAGGTACACATGGATAATCTCTATATGTAGAAAGAAGGAAACTTTGCAGAAGCTTCCATAACTTATGAAGAGAGTCCAAAATGAGAAGAGCCAAACCATTATCAGGATAAGGTCTGACAGAGGAACTGAGTTCGTCAATGGGATTATAACTCAGTATTGCATAGAGAATGGTATTTCCTATGAGTTATCAGCTGCAATAACTCCATAATAGAATGGAGTAGCTGAAAGAATGAACAGAACCTTCAAGGAAGTTGCAAGGACCATGTTAGCTGAAGCTGGATTGCCTAATAGATTTTGGGCTGAAGCCATTAACATTGCTTGTTACACTCAGAATAGGTGTATGTAGGTCCCAAGGGGTGTGAGTGTAAGGTTTAGAAGGGGGGTTGAATAAACCTTACCAACTTTTCGATTTAGTCATTTTTAAAATTATTCAGAGTAAATTTCATAGCTAAGTCCTTGATGGACAACTAAGTTAGTTAACCAGCAGAGTTAGCCACTCAACAGTCTCGACTGAGCTGTTGATAGAATAACTCAGCTGCTTAGTCTTATACTTAACTTGGCTGTGATAAGATTTTCAGCGGAAGACTTAACACCCTTGAATTTGGTTTAAGTTTGTTTTAACACTTGGTTTTAGCACTTTGTTAAATATCAATTGGATAGCAAATTATCAGCAGATATTAAATGATATGCAGTAAGTAAATAGTGAAATGTAAATGACACAATAAATTTTATAGAGGTTCGAAGATGGGGTAGTTCTTCTAATTCTCTCTTCTCCAACTCCTGGAGGAATCCACTAAGTATTGATCAGAGTAAAAAGTGGTTATTAGTCCAGATGCAAGTCTTGATCACACAGCTGACTTGATCCTTTGGCACTCGATCCTGAGTCGCTTGGTCACACAAATGGCTTCTCGTCGACTCGACACTTCTTCACAGGCGGCCGCTTTGCTTGCTACTACTCACTTGCTCAAGCTTCTTGGATTTGATCACGAAGCCCTCCAATAGCTTGAAACTGGTTCGACCTTGAACCTTTCTAAAATCCTCCTTGGAATGTAGACCCCTTTTGATTCTTCAAAAGTTTCCTCTTCAACAGTATGAGGTTGTCTTTCCTTCACAGCTTGGTGTTGGATCGATTTTCTTCGAAGTTTAGGCTTGAGGATTTGCTTGAATAACTTGAGAATATTTTGTAGGTTACAGCTCGGATAATAACTTGAATGTTCGTGGTTCAGGTAATCTCCTCTCAAAGTGATTCCTCTGTCTTTTATAGTGCTCTTTCAAAAATCTGCCCGTTGAAGAGATATGCTGATTTTCAAAAGACACTAGTGGTCATTGGCTTGTCTTGTTGCAGTACTTGAAATTGAAATTACCTCGTATTAAATGAATCTTCAGCTTTTCAGAGTCTGACACATGTGCAGTGCTTCCCATTGATTTATTCCTTTTGCACGCTTTTGGGACTGAGCACTTTAGAATATTAAAGCATGGAAGTATTACTTATTTAAGTAACTTTCTTGACTTCTGTGCAACAGACACTTTTCAGTTGTCCTGACTTGACTGCAGTTCCTTAACTTCCCCAGGTGACTTCGAGTCAGCTCCTAATCATTGGAATACTCATCTGTCACTTCAACTTGACTTGGCTGTCTTGAGTTGACTTGACTGACGCTTCTCACAGCTGTAACCAGCTGATACTCCTTGAGTCGAGTTATTGACTTCTCCTCCTTGCCATACTCAGCTGCTTCACAATGGAGTCTTTATTTTAGCCTTCAGTTGACTTGATGAGAATCCATGGACAAAAGACCCGATAGAATGCATGTACCAATTGGTCCTGACGAGGCGAGGGCAAGGAAGTTCAAGGATGCACTAAATGGGTTGATTCAAGTCATTCAGAGCGAGGCCAAGAGTGCGTTACCGAAGGAGGAATATGACCGGGTGGTCCAGTTGATTAGCGTCGTCAACGGTCCAGAGTCCACCTCAGACTGAGCAACTAAAAGATGCCAAGAATACAAGCCACCTAGCTTCTTGAAGACCTCATAATCAAGTGCTCGATGGTGTTGTATTCATTTATCATAGTTAGTTGTAGTTTAGTTTTTTTTATTTTGAGTCATGTTCGTGTTTTGGAGGCCAAATAACCTTTAAGGCCGCGTTTTGAGTTGTTATTTCGAGTCTAGGACGAACAAGGGATAAAAGACTGAAGAAATCGAAGGAGGCAAAAGTCGTGGAAAGCACGGCCTAGCCGTGCTTAAGTTACACGGCCGTGTTCGGACCCTTCGTCACGAACACGGCCTGGCCGTTTCCGGCACGACCGTGGAATGAGGAGTTCGTGGGTTCGGCCTAGCCGAACACGGCCACGTGTTCGAAAAATCCTTCGTGAACACGGCCTGGCCGCAACACGGCCTGGCCGTCCAAGCGTTTGCGAAACACGGCCTGGCCGTGTTTCTCTGGCACGGGCGTGCTTTTTAACGGATTTTCGAGATTTTTATGTTTTTGTTTCCTTTCAGTTTTACAGTTGTTTTCTTGGTAGGTTAGGGCTTGGACCCTTTATAAGGGTGAACACTTGTTATTTTTCCATCAGTTTTGAATACAATTAAGCTTTTACTCTCAAATTGAGTGTTTCTCCAAGTGCTTCAAGATTCACGTTTCATGTTGCAATTATCGACTTATCAGGCAATAATCCATAATTGCTTGTGGCGTCTTCGTATACCGAGGTACTTGCTTCGCTAAGCAACGGGTCGAGGTTTTTCCATCAAATTAACCAAACTAGTGAAAATTCTGGGTTAACAACAGATTGTTGTTGGGTCGTATGCACAGTTGTTGCTGCGGTTCACATCAGTTGGTAATCAGAGCCATCTAGCAAGATTAAGTCTATCCTTGTTCTTTAATTTTGTTATTTTCCAGAATTTCTCATAAACCCTAGTTCTTGAAGGGTAAAAAAAAAAAATAGCAAAAAAAAAAAAAATATTCAGCGGGTAAAAAATCGTAAACCGCGTGCAAAAAAAAAAAAAAAAAAAAAAAAAAAAATTCTGGGAAATTCGAAAATTTAAACCCTAGTCTTCAATTTCATCTTTTACGATCCGTTGATTGGCTTGGTAATTTTCTTGGTGTGTTGAGGCGTACTTGCAACTGCCTGATTGGTTTATAATCGTGACAAGTGCGGGTACTTGGGGATTGTGAGTTGAGTGATACACGAGTGTATACACGTGAGGGAGTGATTTAATCATGACTGAGGAAAAATGACAACCGGCAGATTTGGGTAACAAGATAGATATGGAGGTGGTTGCAGACATGTTAAAGAAACTAATGTTGGAGACATACGGGAATCCCAAAGAGGCGCTGCGAGTCGAGGAGCCTGCTACTAGGGTACGGAGGCCTAGGAGGTTCGAATTAGAGGAATGGGCAGACGAGGTTGATGATTTTGATTCCGAAAGGGAGCAAAATTATAATCTAGGTAGAGGTCAGCGCAGAGACAGGGGTGATCGGGGACGTGAGGATAGCAATTTGAGTAGCATCAAAATGCAAATCCCCTCGTTCCAAGGAAAGAGTGATCCAGACGCCTATTTGGATTAGGAGAGAAAAATCGAGAACATGTTTGACTGCCAAAATTATTCCGAACTGAAAAAGGTAAAATTGGCATCAACTGAGTTCTCGGATTACACAAGTGTGTGGTGGGATCAACTAATGGTCTCAAGGAGGAGAAACGGTGAGCGGACAATTTCTACATGGGAGGAGATGAGGAGTTTGATGAGGCATCGCTTTGTTCCAAATCACTATTATAGGGCGTCTATCGAGGTTACGAGAGGTTGACTCGGTGTTCGAAGAGTGTGGAGGACTACCACAAGGAGATGGAGATGCTAATGGCAAGGGCAAACATCGATGAGGACCCGGAGGTAACTATGGCCAGATTCATCGCGAGTTTGAACACGCCTATTGCGGATGTCGTCGACCTACATCACTGTGTCGATCTCGAGGAGATGGTGCATATGGCGGTGAAGGTGGAGCAACAGCTCAAGAGGAGGGGTCTCAACCGACAAGCACCAAACTCTAACTCCAATGCATGGAAGTCAAACACCAACAAAAAGTAGGAGCAGGGTTCGAAAGTGGCGGATCAAAGGGGGAGGGCGCCCGAGCCCAAACTCGCAGGTAAAATCGAACCCTCTACTGGTCGCACAAGGGATATTAAATGTTTTAAATGTCATGGGTTTGGGCATATAGCTAGTCAATGCCCAAATAAGAAAGTGTTGGTGTTGCGTGAGAATGGGGAGATGGAGTCGGAGAGTGAGGGAGAGCAAGATTATAGTGATATGCCGGAGTTGGAGCATATTCCGGAGATGATAGAGGCGGCGAGGGGGGAGGCGTTATCCTTGGTGTCTCGGAGGGCGCTGAGCATTCAACCTAAGTCAGATGAGGGAGTCCAGCGAGAGAACATCTTTCATACAAGGTGTTTTGTCAATGGGAATGTGTGTAGTGTCATCATAGATGGGGGAAGTTGCACTAATGTAGCTAGTGCAAAGATGGTAGATAGGTTAGGAATCCCAACGATGAAACACCCACAACCATATAAGTTGCAGTGGTTGAGCGACTGTGGGGAGATGCGGATAAGTAGGCCGGTGAAGGTAGCATTTCAAATAGGGGGATATAAGGATAAGGTGTTGTGCGATGTGGTGCCGATGCAGGCGGGGCACATCCTGTTGGGTAGGGCGTGGCAGTTTGATAGGAGGGTTCAACATGACGGCTACACTAACCAGTATTCTCTTGTTTATAATCAGAAGCGTATTGTACTTCTTCCTCTAACCCCAAAAGAAATCTATGAGGATCAAGTGAAATCAAAAGAGAGTTCGGCTAGTGAGCATAAAAATCAAAATAAAGCCGAGAAAAAGGAGAGCTTGAGAGAAAACAAGAGTGAGGGTCCGGCTAAGGGTAGAAGTGAGGTTCGAGAGATAGCCGGGAAAAAGGAGAGCAATAATTTTGAGAGGGCCGAAAAACAAAAAGGGGGTGGGACGGCCATGAGGTAAGAAACGAGGGAAAAATAAATTTGATGGCAAAAATGAGTGACCTTAGGAAAGCCACCACGAGTGGTTGTTCGATGATACTCTTGGTTTACAAGGGCACTTATTTATCTACTGACAGTCTTAACCCCGATTTGCCTAGTTCTTTGTCTTTTTTGTTGCGGGAGTTCGAGGATGTATTTCCGCACGAGATGTTTGGGACGGACTACCACCCATTCGAGGGTTTGAGCATTAGATTGATTTTTTTCCCGGTGCATCATCGCCAACCGCCGACGTGACGTAACTAATCCGGAGGAGACAAAAGAGTTGCAGCGGCAGGTTGATGAGTTGTTAAGCAAGAAACTCATCCGGGAAAGCATGAGTCCTTGTGCGGTTCCGGTGTTACTAGTTCCGAAGAAGGATGGGTCTTGGAGGATGTGTGTGGATTGTCGGGCTATTAACAACATCACTATCAAGTACCGACAACCCATACCTCGCTTGGATGATATGTTAGACGAACTCCATGGTTCTAGCATCTTTTCCAAGATCGATTTGAGGAGCGGGTACCACCAGATTCGGATGCGGGAAGGGGATTAGTGGAAAGCGGCTTTTAAAACTAAGCATGGTTTGTATGAGTGATTAGTCATGCCATTTGGGCTAACCAACGCGCCAAGCACATTCATGAGACTTATGAACCATGTTTTGAGAGCTTTCATTGGTAAGTTTGTTGTGGTTTACTTTGATGATATTCTCATTTATAGTAAATCATTGTCAACACTTGGATCACTTGAGGGCCGTCTTAGAGGTGTTGAGAAGGAAAAGCTGTATGCAAACGTCAAGAAGTGCACCTTTTGTTCGGAGCAGTTGATATTCTTGGGGTTTGTAGTGAGCTCGAGGGGAATTACAGGATGGATGAGAAGAAGATAAAAGCTATCCGAGATTGGCCTAAACCCACATCGGCCGACAAGTGCGTAGCTTTCATGGCTTTATGAGCTTTTTATAGGAGGTTTGTGCGGGGTTTCAAGATTATCGCAGCACCATTGACGAAACTATTAAAAAGAGTGTTGCATTTCAATGGGGCGAGGCCCAAGATAAGGCATTTGAGTTGTTGAAGGAAAGGCTAACGCATGCGCCTTTGCTAGCACTACTGGATTTTACCAAAGTCTTTGAGATCGAGTGTGACGCGTCGGGGGTTGGGATTGGCGCCATGTTAATGCAAGAGGGGCAACCGATCGCATTCTTCAGCGAAAAACTGAGTGGTGCGGCCTTGAACTACCCGACATACGATCAGGAGTTGTATGCTTTGGTCCGGGCCTTAAAAACGTGGCAACACTATTTATGGCCAAAGGAGTTCATAATCCACACTGATCACGAGTCCCTAAAGTATCTCAAGGGGCAGCAAAAGTTGAACAAGCGTCATGCACGGTGGCTCGAATTCATCGAGACATTTCCATACATCATCCTGTACAAGCAAGGTAAAACTAATGTTGTAGCAGACGACTTGCTCTCGAGAGGTACACCCTTCTCTCTACTTTAGATGCTAAAATCCTTGGGTTTGAACATATTAAAGAGTTGTATTTGCATGATCTTGATTTTTCTGAGCCATTTGGTGCGTGCGAAAAGGGGGCCGAGGGTAAGTTTTATAAGCATGATGGTTTTCTATTTCGGGAGGATAAATTGTGTATTCCTGAATGTTCCTTGAGAGACTTACTAGTGAGAGAGTCACATGGTGGGGTCTTATGGGACATTTTGGAGTAGCTAAAACTTTAGCCATCTTGCAAGAGCATTTTTATTGGCCCCATATGAAGCGAGATGTTGAGCGCATTTGTAGTAGGTGCCTTACGTGTAGGCAAGCTAAATCCCGGGTTCAAAACCAGGGGCTTTACACGCCCCTACCCATTCCGACGACACCATGGGTTGATATTTCTATGGACTTTGTTTTAGGACTTCCAAGAACTAAACATGGGTCCGATTCTATATTTGTTGTCGCGATCGTTTTTCAAAGATGGCACATTTCATTCCATGTCATAAAACTGATAATGCATCTTTGATTGCCGATTTATTCTTTAAAGAAGTTGTGAGGTTGCATGGAATGCCTAGAACCATTGTGTCGGATAGAGACTCTAAGTTCTTAAGTTACTTTTGGAAGACCTTGTGGGGGAAGTTGGGAACTAAATTGTTATTTTCTACTACATGTCATCCCCAAACAGACGGTCAAACCGAGGTAGTGAATAGAATATTGTCGATGTTGTTTAGGGCTATCATTAAAAGAATATTAAAACTTGGGAAGATTGTTTACAAATGTTGAGTTTGATTATAATCGTCTTTGTGCATTAGCGGATCAAAGTTTTCACCATTTGAACTTGTTTATGGTTTTAATCAAAATAAATCACCTTTATTTTCGGCTTGTTAACTTAGATGGGCGGAAGAAAGCTGATTTTGTGAAACAGATTACATGAGAAAGCGAGATTCAACATCGAACGGGTACACGCGCTTAACAAACATTCAAGAAGATGGTGTTGCGGATCTTTTGGTCCATTTGATGTCGATTTCGATTCAGGACAAATCCTTCTCAAGAGGGGAATGATGAGAATGCTCGGGGACAAAAGACAATGCTTACAAAATTGATTTACCGGGCGACTATGGGGTCGAGTGCTTCATTCAATTGGTCTTAGTCCATTTGATGTCAATTCGGGAGGCCAAATCCTTCTCAAGAGGAGGAATGATGAGAATCCATGGACAAAAGACCCACTAAATGAGTTGAGTTGATTCAAGTCATTCAAAGCGAGGCCAAGAGTGCATTACCGAAGGAGGAAGATGACCGGGTGGTCCAGTTGATTAGCATTGTCAACGGTCCGAGTCCACCTCAAACCGAGCAACTAAAGGATGCCAAGAATACAAGCCACCTAGCTTCTTGAAGACCTCATAATCAAGTGCTCGATGGTGTTGTATTCATTTATCATAGTTAGTTGTAGTTTAGTTTTTTATTTTGAGTCATGTTCGTGTTTTGGAGGCCAAATAACCTTTAAGGCCGCGTTTTGAGTTGTTATTTCAGTCTAGGACGAACGGGGATAAAATCAAGAAATTGAAGGAGGCAAAAGTCGTGGAAAGCTTAAGTTACACGGCAATGTTCGGACCCTTCGTCGCGAACACGGCCCGGCCGTCGTGCTTCCGGCACGGCCGTGTGGAATGAGGAGTTCGTGGGTTCGTGGAAAGCATGGCCTAGCCGTGCTTGGGAACACGGCCGTGTTCGGAAAATCCTTCGCGAACACGCCTGCGGCCTGGCCGCGTTTCTTGCACGCCGTGTTTGGGGCTGGATTCGGCGACGTGCGAAACACGGCCTGGCCATGTTTCTCTCGGGGCGTGCTTTTTATCGGATTTTCGAGATTTTTATGTTTTTGTTTCCTTTCGCTTTTAAAGTTGTTTTCTTGGCGTAGGTTAGGGCTTGGACCCTTTATAAGGGTGAACACTTGTTATTTTTCCATCAGTTTTGATAAATCCATAATTGCTTTCTCCAGTGCTTCAAGATTCACGTTTCTTGTTGCAATTATTGACTTATCGAGGTAATCTTTGCTTGTGGCGTCTTCGCATACGCTTCTTGCTTCGCTAAGTAACGGTCGAGGTTTTCCACCAAATTAACCAAACTAGTGAAGATTCTGGGTTAACAACAGATTGTTGTTGGGTCGTATGCACAATTGTTGTTGCGGTTCACATCATGACTTCTTGCATATCCAGGCATAGCTGACTTGACTTAGCTCGTACAACCCTATCTATTACAATGCAAATTACAAAGAAAATGGGGTGCCAACTTTCTAGTCTAAGTTTTACATGGCATTCATCAAAATCTAAACAATAAATTTCCCAACAATTTCCCCCTTTTTGGTGATGCCAAAACTTAAAACATACATGCAAAAATGTAAGCATCAAAGATACATACAGGTAGTGCAGTAACAGAGAATGTATGCGTAGAATCAATCTTTTTTATTGATCATAACATTCTTGTCATTTACACAGTTGTTTACAAAGTGTATCAGAGCAAACATCTATGTCTACGCAAAAATAGAGAAATTACAGATTTCTTATATAATGTCTGAAGAAGACTTACATACTTATGTATTTACAATAGTAAATTACATGAAGGGGTGGACAACAACACTTCATCTCCTTCGACTCCTTTCTTTCTTCATCACTCTGTCGTCTTCCTCGACCTTTTTCTTCTTCTCTTCTTCAATCGCTTTCTTTTTCTCATAAGCTCTTCCTCGCGACTTCATCTTTTCTTTTCCTTTCTTGTCTCTCTTCCGACTGCTGAGTTTGTCTTCTATTTTCTTCTTCGATTCTCTTTACATATTAAACATTGTTCTTGGCCACTTGCATGTTGGTTACTTCGTCAAACCCAGCCCAATAGATCCCTCATTTCTTCCCTGGATCTATATATTCGATGTTTTTGGGTAGAGGTCTAGGTTTGAAACCTCTTCCTCCACTGCTTCTACCTCTTCCTCTGGGTTTGAATTGTACTGGGGCCTTCTTCTATCCAGTAGAGTGACCAGTAGAGTGACCAGCAGAGTGACTGCTCGGAGTCTGCTGCCTATCAGCTTCTTCGCATAGCTTGAGACCTTTTTCCCAATACAAGCCCCGGGCTTGGGCCATGGTCATATTCTTGAAGTATCCCTCAGATGCGAGCGTCGTGAATTCATCAACAGATCTCGGCTCAGTTCCGACATCTGAAATGGAATCAGTGTCTCTTCTGCGCGGAATGCCTCCGTCGCTTTGTCCATCGCACGGGCATCCATTTTTCCAATCTCCGCATCTCTCGCATCCATTTTTCTTTCAATCTCACAATAGAGTGTTGGAGCGAGTCACCGGATGTTTGCCGATTATGTCAATCCGTGACAAATCCTTGTTGAGGGTTCTAGCAACCATTAAAGTCATGTATTTCGAACCTTCCCCCTCAACTGATTTTCCCTTTTCTTTCATCTGCTCTTCAACTGTCTTCTCCTTCACCAAGGCGTCCTTCTTCTCAACAAGCGGACCCTTTCAACATCTTTAGGTATTCATCTTCCCCTTTTTGGCATCATCAAAGGAGAGAGGAACCCCTGAAACATGCCAAAGCATGAAATCTAGGCGACTGATAGCCGTTTTGCTTGGATTCTCATGGGAGTATCTTTGCTCAAAATTCTCGAGCGAGTGGCGTTTGATTCACATTTGTCACCAACTTCATTTCAGCCATAAGAAGGCTGAATTTTTCATTCATGTTCTCCTCTACGCGCAGAAGTTCTTTTCGATGAAATTCGCGCAGCAGTTCCATTTCTGTGGTATGAGAGGTATGCATTCTATCAATATTTTCTTGCATCCTCTTCTTCATGTCAGCATTATCAGCGCTCCAGACTAGCATCTTATTGTACAATGCTTTGAAGTATCGAACTTGTTCCACACGCATTGTTGCTGTTGTTGCCACCATTCCCGGATCCTGACTATTATTCCACGCAGATCAGCAGTAAGATTAGCATCTCGGTTATCCAGCCGCATATCTAATGAGGCCTGGTGCCTTTCCATCTTCTCTATCTCCGCAAATATTGCCTTGAAAACTTCTCGAACCTCAGCTGTCACCTCTGTCTCAGCTGGCGGCCAAGCAGCTGTCAAAGTCAAAGTCTGCTGGGACGATGGTATCTGTTGGAATGACGGGATCAGGTTTATGGAAACGTTGTTGATCTCTAGTTGATTCTTCATCAAGATCAGGCAGCTCCAGTGAGAAGGGAAACGTTTCTTCAAACGTATCATCACGGACATAGGGAATCTGTTCAATGGTAACTTGTGGCCGTGATGTGCCCGGTTGAGTCGATTCTGCTGCAGCTTTGGGAGCCTGCGTAGTTGACTGTGATTCAGCTGGGTCTGTTGTGGTATTGACCCAGGTGGCTTAGCCTCAAGCGGCTTAACAGCTTTCGTCGGTCTCAACGGTTTTTCCATATGAGTTATCGGTCCTCGGCCGTTTCGATAAGCGTCATCGGATGATGATGAGACTTGTAGGGGTGGCTCATCATCAAAATTGAACTTTTGACGAGCGCGCTTTGAATTCCGGCTTACTTACGTCTTTGGGAAAAACATCCTCAAATGAGTCGTTTGGACTTGCAACAAGGAATGACTCACCTCATCTTCACCTTCGATCCTAGAAAAGTTACATTAGGGTTGTCTTGGGAATCGTGTGAAGGGCACTTATCTTCTTCTCGGATGCATCGATGATAACTGGAGGGATGTCTTGGGAAGTCTCAACCTCCCGTAGGCCTTCAGTACCTCCTGCAGTCTCAACTGCAGCAAGGCCTTGGATATTCCCTTCGACAGACTCAGCTGTCTTGGGGTCTTCGACGGTGGCATCCACAGGAGCCTCAACTCCGTGGATTGCACTTTCATTGCCCAGAGTGTTAACTCCCGGGCAGATCCATCCCGTGCCTCGACCGCATCGGCACGTCCTCGGCAGAGAGCGATTGGCACTTCACTGATCAGCACAACTGTCCGAGCCTCTTCAGTGACAATTTTCTATGTTTCTTTTTCTTTTTCCTTCTCCACTTCGCCTCCTAGATTCGTTGTGGAGTCATCTGCAGTAACCTCTGACCTAGCTGTAGTGGAGGGAGTTTCCCCTCAGCTGGCACACCAGCTGAGTGACTTGTATTGGGGTCACTTTCCTCCAAACTCCCGGCTATTTCCTTTGAGTGTTCAGCCATTGGGGCAGGTGGTAAGACACCTTCAATAGGGGTTGGCTCGACTTGGGTCCCCAAATTCCCAGTTTCATTGCCATTTCCCTTAGAACCTTCCTCAGAGTGAGTTGGGGAAGTGGTCGCAGAATAACTGATTCTTGCAATCTGGCCGCACCACTCCCATAGGGTCAATTTCCAGCTGTGATTTGGAAGACTCTCCTGGTCCTTCCATCAACTGTTGCTCATGCATCATCCTGGATTCCCGCATGGCTTGCTGCGTTTCTAGCTCTTCTGTCGCAGCAGCAGGGTCCAAATCTTCATCACTCTCTGAAAGTATGTCAAGATGTGGATGAGTATGATCAGTGGTTCTAGTTAGAGGACAAATACTAGCTTTCTCACGAGCTTCTGCTTCCTCTGCTGCCCTAGCCTATTCGTTCTCCTTTCGAATTTGTAGCATGTTGATACAATTATCCTCAACAAGGGCTTGCAAAGATCAGTATCAACTTCAAGGAACCTGAAGAGTTCCTCTTCCTCCTCAATAAACTCAGGGTATTCAAACTGCACCCTAGAGTGACTCAACTTCCATTTCCTCCATTCTCGCAGACGGTTTTGGATGTCTGGATATGGTGGAGACAACATGATCACATCATCATCATCATCTTCGTGTTGTCCTCCAGTCTCAGGAATGGAGGGTAGCATAGCTTGCCACTCTTCACCCTCAGCAGCATCTGTCGTGGGCGGAGACACAGCCCGATCTACTGGAGACTTAGCTGTCTCAGTTGTTACTTGTTCCTCGCTTGTTCTCGTCATCCACACTGGTGGTCTTCGACTTGCCTCTGCTGATTGACCTCAACAGACTTTGGCGGTTTCATCAATCATCTCTGAGACTCTACTTCTCCAAATGTTTATCGATCTGTTCGGTGAGTGGCGGACTCACTGTTTTCTCAAGCTCTGAACGCTTGAAGAATCTTCTTCTTTTGGTCCTCACCAGAGGAATTTCTGGTTCGGATACAGTTTCCTCAGAGTCCTGGGCGGCAGGGGCCGGTGCTACTTTCTTTTTCTGAGGAGCTGGCTTTCTTGGCTTGTCAGTCCTCTTCTTCTTGACAATTGGAGAAGGTATTTGAGGTTCCTTCTCACCGCGGGCGAGCGAAGGCAGACACACGGCTGCGAGGGGCGGTGACTCGGCTGCAGTGCGGTGCGGTTGTTTTCTTTTTTTCTTGGCGCACAATTGATCTTCTTTCCAGTGCGGGGCGCTTTCTTCTTGGGATGGGAGACAACAGTTGTTTTCTCAGGGTCAGCTGATTCCCCCTCACTGGTATCCTCTCTCTTGGCATAAGCTCTATTCAGAGCTCCTGAAAGATTTGATCGGAACATTTTCTTGTTGACATGGAACGCCTTTCCATGTCGGAGTGGAACTCCCTTCACTTCCATCAGCCGGCCAATAACAAGGCCATACCCTAAGGATCCTCCGAATGACCCTTCTTCCTTGAAAGACTTATTTCCAACATTTTGGCAGAGTCTACTGTATACAAACTCATCCCAGTTTACCTTCTTCTCCTCCATGATCGCAACCATCACGATCAACTTAGTTTTGGATAGCTGATTAAAGCTTTCAAATTTGATGTCTACACACTTGGCAACAATGTCCAACAACTTATGGTAATCTTCCTTCAGCAGCTTCTTATCAGCTGTGTAGACAACCTTCGCGAAGACGACGAGGTTTGGCCACTTCCTTCCATGCAAAGCAACCAAGTTGACATCACCCTCGAATATCTCTCGGCACTCCTTCCGACGGAAAAACAATGCTCCGCTAGATCCTCAAAGCAGATGATCGTAAACTCCTTTCCGTGAACAGACGACTTGATGCCCTCGTCATGAACTTCAGCATTCACGTAGAACTGAGCAACTTCTTCAACATAAGTCATCTGAAACTCCATCGTGAGAAAGGGTTTCAGCCTAGACTTCTCCACTTTCTCAGCTATCTTCTTCACAAGGGTTTCATCGGACCCCTGTTTGATCATACCTTCAAAATCCACAGTAGAGCCAGTGTGGATTTGTTTTTCCAACTTAACAAAATCGTAAGTAGATGCCATTACTTGAAGATTTACCGATCAGAACTTTAGAAATTCACTTTGGAGAACTGTAGGGTTTTGAGAGAAAAGTTGCTTTCTTGCTTTGAGAGAGATGAACAGTTTGTGTAAAGTGAGAGAGAAACGGACGAAAGTGTATATATGTGGGTTATGAAAGGACATGCATACGGTTTTTGAAATTTGATCGAGATCAATGGCTCAGATTTAGCACGCCGATTAGCATTTAATTGCTCGCATTTAATGCAGAAACATTTATATCCAATCATATGCTTTGTCGTGCAG
The DNA here is from genome assembly GCA_016081115.2 of Rehmannia glutinosa. Classification (NCBI taxonomy): domain Eukaryota; kingdom Viridiplantae; phylum Streptophyta; class Magnoliopsida; order Lamiales; family Orobanchaceae; genus Rehmannia; species Rehmannia glutinosa. The sequence goes on along the minus strand of CM071924.1, from coordinate 59,841,799 downwards.
CTTTTGCCTGTACCTGTCATTATTACACTGACGTCATCCTTAAATCATTCCCGCTTATTAAAAACGACTGTGTTTTTGTCACTTGGCTCATAAATGACTTAGCTTATTCCTCAGCTGATTCAACTCCTCTCTCTCTTTACATAGGTACTCAGCTATCAGCTAACTCGATGCAGCTGATTCTCCGATACGACTGATTCACTTAGCTGATTTACGAACTCAGCTCTATTTTCATCTTTTCTTGTTTTATCTCTTCTCCTTGAGTCTTCTGAGTGTTAACTCAGCTCAATTAACCCTAGCTCATGCTTGAGTTCTTCAAATCTTGATTCACATAATGGCTTTGTGAATATGTTAGCTAACTGTTTATCAGTTGAGATATATTCCAAGGTGATGTCCTTCTTTTCAACATGATCTCTTATAAAATGATATCTGACATCAATGTGCTTTGTTCTTGAGTGTAACACAGGATTTTGGGTGATTGCATCAGCACTTGTGTTATCACACATAATTGGAATCTCTTTTTCTTCAACATCATAATCTCTCACCGTTGTCTCATCCATAAGACTTGGGCACTCAAATGCCGCCGCAACTATGTACTCATCTTCAACTATGGATGTGGCTATTGAATTTTGCGTCTTGCTAAACCAGAAACCAATCTGTTTCCAAGCATTTGACATGTACCAAGCACTTGTCATGTCAACTCTACATCCAAAGATAGTCGTAGTCCGAGTAACCAATAAGCTTGAATCCTCCTTCCTTTGGATACCATAAGCCGACTTCCTGCATCCTTTCAAATATCTTAGGATTCTCTTAGTTTGTAGTCATATAGCTTTCTTTTTTGGTGCGATTGAAATCTTGCACATACACCTCTTGCAAAGGTGATGTCCGCCTACTTGCCGTGAGATAGAGCGTTGATCCAATTAGTGCTCTGTATCTTGTTTGATCCACAGGCTTGCCATCTACATCCATATCCATCTTGACTGATGTATTCATTGGTATTTTCACAGAAGACTTCTCTTCCATACCAAATTTCTTCATTAAATCTCTGGTATACTTTGTTTGACTTATGAAGGTTCCATCCTTCAGCTGTTTAACTTGAAGTCCTAGAAAGAATGTCAGCTCTCCCATCATGCTCATTTCAAATTTCCCTTGCATGAGGTTTGAGAATTTATCACACAGCTCTTTGTTTGTAGATCCAAATATAATGTCATCCACATATATTTGAACAAGCAGTATACTCTCTCCATCTTAAATTCTGAAGAGAGTTCTATCCACTTTGCCTTTGGTGAATCCATTATCTGTTAGGAATTGAGATAATGTATCATACCATGCTCTTGGTGCCTGTTTCAATCCATATAGAGCTTTCTTGAGCTTGTACACTTTGTCTCCAAGACTCTTCTGCTAAAATCCTGGAGGTTGTTCAACGCTGACTTCTTCTTCCAATAATCCATTCAAGAATGCACTTTTTACATCCATTTTATATACAATGAAGTTCTTGTGTACAACATAGGCAAGAAACATCCTTATTGCTTCTAATCTAGCAACGAGGAGCAAATGTTTCATCAAAATCCATTCCTTCCTCTTGGCAATACCCTCGGCTACCAATCCCGCTTTGTTTCTTACCATAGAACCTTCTTCACTCATCTTGTTTCTCAAAACCCATTTTGTGCCAATAACATTTTGATGGGTTGGTCTTTGAACCAATTCCCATACTTTGTTTTTTCAAACCGATTGACTCTTCTTGCATGGCTCAATCCAATGTGCATCATCCAATAAAACAAGTGAACATTGCTTCTTGTTGAGCTCGATCTGGTTCTTACACCGTCTCTTACATATCAAATGACTAGCTCGTGGATGGTCTCTTAGCCATCTCACATCGAGGTTTGAGTAAGTTAGGCAACGGGTTCGATTGTCTTGCGAGATGTGTTATCTTGAGCAACTCTCTCATTATCACTTAGCCGCAGATTTTCCAAATTGTCTTTGAGATTCAACTATCTCATCTTCACCTTGATTAATTACTCCGATTTCGGCTTCAACATAGGGACTCTTCTCAGTATAGTTCACGATTCACTTTATCGTAACTCTTCAATGTCTTCTCCATTTACATTAGGTTCATCAAAAACCACATGGATAGACTCTTCGTGACCATAGTCCTTTTGTTCAAGACTCTATAGGCTTTGCTTTCAGTATCCCAAGAAGATACCTTCATCACTTTTAGCATCAAAAGCCTTTAGATTATCCTTCCCATTGTTGTGGATGAAGCATTTACATCCAAATATTTTAAAGTATGCAACATTTGGCTTCCTCCCCGTCCAAATCTCATAGGGAGTCTTTGTCACCGTCTATTTATCATGCATCCATTTTGAGTATCGCATGCGGTGTTTATGGCTTCATCCCAAAATCTTTTAGGCAACCCCGTTGACCTAACATGGTCCTTGCAGCTTCCTTGAGAGTTCTGTTCCTTCTTTCGCAACTCCATTCTCACATCAGGAGTCCTTGCTACAGATAGTTCATGAGCAATACCATTTTCAACACAAGATTAAGTTATTATTCCATTGACAAACTCGGTTCTTCTATCGATCTTATCTTTATAATGGTTTGACTCTTCTCATTTTGAACTCTTTTCATCACCGTTTGGTAACTTCTAAAAGTTTCTTTCTTTTTACACATGAAAATTGTCCATGTATATCTTGAATAATCATCCACTACTACTAGAGTGTATTTCTTCCCACTTATGTTTGGTGGCTCAATCGGACCAAATAGATGCATATGTAAAATGTATGCGATATCCTTGTTGAATATGGACTTGACTTCTCTTTAAATGATGATTTAATCTGCTTTCCCATCTGGCATGCATCACAAACACTTTCCTTCTTGTATACTGAGTCTGGGAGTCCTTCTACAAGATTACTCCTTGCAAGCTTGTTAATTGTCTTGAAATTCAGGTGACTCAGCTTCTTGTGCCACAACCAACTTGATTCGGCTGTACTTTTTGCTAGCAGACAAGTGCTTGGTGTAGCAGTTGACCAATCTACCACATACATGTTCTTTTGTCTGGATCCTTGCAACACTACTTCATTTGATTCAGTGTCTTTGATTTGGCACACTCCCATATTGAATCCAACATTATAGCCCTTGTCACAGAGTTGACTGATGCTTAGTAAGTTGAAATTGAGGCCTTCAACATATGCAACATCTCTGATTTCTAATCCATTTTTCTTTATGGATCCAGTGCCTCTTATTTCCCCTGGGGCTTCATTTCCTCCAAATATGACTTTTGCGCCTCTAATCTCCTTGAACTTTGACATTTTTTTCTTGTTTCTGTCATGTGTCCGGAATGTACCACTATCCATGTACCAGTCCTTGGCACTCTGCTGTTCCTTGAACCTGCAATCAAGGAAATTAGTTTTTAGGTACCCATACTTGTCTGGATCCTGAGGGGTTAGAATTGTAAGATGATCCAACCAACCTATAGCCAAATGATTTGACTCTAAGAGGTTGCCATCTATCCGTACCATAATCATAATTTACTTTGGCAAATTGCTTGGGGGCTTTAGGTTCATACAACTGTCTTTTTTGTCTGTATGACTGTGTGTGTCTTAGCAATTGCCTTTTTTGGGTAATTGTGATATCTCTGAGTGTAGTGCTTGGGTGCATATGTGTGCTGATAATAACTCTTTTACCTTTGGAATGACATTTGCTGAGTTCTAGGCCTTTCCCATTTTGGCATGTATTCCATAGGTCTTGGCTGATATTTCACATTATTACAATCAACTTGACTTGGGTAGTTTCTACCATTCCCATCATATTTGTTTCTTTGATAGAACTTATGGGGATTTTGGTAGCTCTGTTTCTTCTTCACAGAGTACTTTCTATTTGGAGTTTGCTGAGGAACTCTGCTGGATTTCTTCTCAGCTGTCCTCTCAGCATACTCAACTGGCTGTATCCTTTTCCTTTATATCCTAGGCCAGTTTGTTTGTGATTGTGCTTTGGAATTACTGTGTGTGCAACATTTGGTGTCTTGGATTTTTGAGATGCTTCATTACTTGAAGATCCTTTTTCCAAGATCACTCTAGGAGTTTGACTATGCACAAAGGAATTGAATCCTATGCCTGTCTTGTCTCCACATTATTTTTGGCTCATGATAAGGTCATCCAATGATTTAGATGCCTTTGTGAATGAAGCAATCACATTTTTGAGATCATTTTCTCTCTTTTCTATAGCAGTTATCTCTGCTATTAGTTTAGCATTTTCAAATTTCTTGACTCTTTGTTCTCATTAGCTATGTGACTTAGAGTACTCAGCTCCTTAGTCAGTTGTGAGTTTTGGCTTTTGAGCTGGCTGTTTTCCTCATTTAATAGTGAGTGTGAGGATTTAATGTGCTCAAAATCTTTCATCATTTTGCCTAATGAATCATAAAGATCAGTGGGTGATGAAGTGTGTGTGTCACAATCACTATCACTAGAATCTGAATGAGATGAGTTAGAGTGTACCTCATCTTCTTGGTCGTTGATCTTGTTCTTTAACCATTAGAGCTGATTAAAGCTTCTTCTTCTTCAGAGTCACTTGAGTAGTCATCTTCACTACTCTCTTAGTCTCTTTTTTGACTTAGCTATGTCGGCCAGCCTCTCGCAGCCAACATTGCTCTTTTCTTTACTTGCCTTCTTTCTCTCAAGACTTTTCTTTCTTCTTCATTCATGTATTTATTCACTACAGGATATGGACAAATATCATGGCAAAGTGTCCTGGTTGTCTGCAATTCAAACACAAGTTTTCAACTTTTTGATCGGCTCTCATTTCTTGGGTTGTCGGCTCTTTGATATTCAACCTTTTGATACTCACTCTCTTTGGTGGCCTATCTTCCCTTGACTTGGAGGGAGAGAATGTCTTCCGAGGATTCACCTTTGTTTCTTTTGTAGTTCTTGTTGAATCTTTTAACCATCAAGGCAATCTCTTCCTGGTCAATGATTTCTTTGGTCTTAGCTCTCTTCCTTCCTTGAGTACGAGTGCGCACTGTTTTGGGTGCGACTATCTCCTCTTGATCCTTTCTTCTCACTCAAACTCATAGGCTTTGAGATCCGAGAATAGTTCATGATTGGATGTTTTTGATAGGTCCATCGAGTGTCTTAGAGCCATGGTCTTCATTTCCCACTCACCGGGAGGCTCCTTAATATCTTCATACACATCTCCTTCGTGTGTATTCTTTCCCAAGTCTTTGAGAGCTCATTTGTAATTTCGAATCTAGCATCCAAAGATCCATTGTCACACCCGCAAGCATTTTAATATTTTCAAATTTTTGAACAACAACAGATAATTTGTTCTCCTTAATTTGCTCGATCCTTCATAAATTAAAGTTAGTTTATCCCGGATTCCTTTGGCTATCTTGCAAGATTTGACTTTGTTGAACATGACTTTATCCAAAGTCTTGTAAAGTATATCCTTGGCCACATTGTCAAGGTTGTATCTTTTTCTATCATCATTTGTCCACTCAGCTCTTGGCTTTTCAACCATAGCTGGTCTGGGAGGAGCATCCTCCTCTCCTTCAGCTGCAACAGCTCTCCTTGCAGCTGTGTTCACCTTCATTATTTGCAGTGGCTCATCCTCTATCACTATCCACATCTCATCATGTAAAGCTGATAGATGAGCCTGCATACGTATTTTCCAGTTATCAAATTCTTCAATGGTGAACATAGGAATGCGTGTCAAATTTGCTTCCATGATAATAACTTTGTTGTTTAAAAAAAAACTTTTGAAAGAACAAGTGAAAAAAAAACTTCTTTGAAAGATTGGAGATCTAGTTCAGTAACCAGTGCGGAAGATTCAATGAACCAACCGCTCTGATACCACTTGTAGGTCCCAAGGGGTATGAGTGTAAGGTTTAGAGGGGGGGTTGAATAAACCTTACCAACTTTTCGATGTAGTCCTTTTGAAAATTATTCGAGTAAATTTCATAGCTAAGTCCTTGATGGATAGCTAAGTTAGTTAACCAAAGAGAGTTAGCCACTCAACATGACTCATTGTTGTTGATAGAATAACTCACCGCTTAGTCTTATACTTAACTTGGCCGTGATAAGATTTCCAAATGAAGACTTAACACCTTTGAATTTGGTTTAAGTTTGTTTTAACACTTGGTTTTAGCACTTTGTTAAATATCAATTGGATAGCAAATTATCAAAGAGATATTAAATGATATGCGAAGTAAATCTTTGAAATGTAAATGACATAATAAATTTTATAGAGGTTCAAGATGGGGTAATTCTTCTAATCCTCTCTTCTCCAACTCCTGGAGGAATCCACTAAGTATTGATCGAGTACAAAGTAGTTATCGGTCCCGATGCAAGTCTTGATCACACAAAGTGACTTGATCCTTTGGGACTCGATGCACCGAGATGCCTTGGTCACACAATCGCTTCTCGTGCGACTCGGTTTCTTCGCAGGCAGTGCGCACTTTTGCTACTCTGACTCACTTGCTCAAGCTTTTTGGATTTGATCACGAAGCCCTCCAATAGCTTGAAACTGGTTCGACCTTGAACCTTTCTACAATCCTCCTTGGAATGTAAACCCGTTTTGATTCTTCAAAAGTTTCCTCTTCAACAAGATGAGGTTGTCTTTCCTTCACAACTTGGTGTTGGATCGATTTCCTTTGAAGTTTAGGCTTGATGATTTGCTTGAATAACTTGAGAATATTTTGTAGGTTACAAATTTCGAATAATAACTTTAATGTTCGTGGTTGGGTAACCTCCTCTCAAAGTGATTCATCTCGCTTTTTTATAGTGCTCTTTCAAAAATCGCCCATTGAAGAGATAGGCTGATTTTCAAAAGACACTAGTGGCCGTTGGCTTGTCTTGTTGCAAGATTTGAAATTGACATTACTTCGTATTAGATGAACCTTCACTTTTTTTCGAGAGCCTCGACACATGTGCGAGTGCTTCCCATTGGTTTATTCCTTTTCCACACTTCCGACTCAAGACTTTAGAATATTACAAAGATGGAAGTATTACTTATTTAAGTAACTTTCTTGACTTTCGTGGCAACAGACTCTTTTCGATTGTCTTGACTTGATCAGCTTCCTTAACTTCCCCAGGTGACTTCGAGTCGCTCCCAATCATTGGAAGACTCATCTCGTCACTTCAACTTGACTTGGTCTCTTGAGTTGACTTGACGACACACTTCTCACTTGTAACCAACGATACTCCTTCAATCGAGTTCTTGACTACTCCTCCTTGCCATACTCACCGCTTCACAATGAGTCTTTATTTTAGCCTTCAGATTGACTTCTTGCATATCCAGCATAATCGACTTGACTCTGGACAGAAAATTTCCCTATCTATTACAATGCAAATTACAAAGAAAATGGGGTCCCAACTTTCTAGTCTAAGTTTTACATGGCATTCATCAAAATCTAAACAATAAATTTCCCAATGCATTGTATGATAAATAAGTAGTCATGTCAAAACCCCCTATGAAATTTGGATAGGAAGAAAGCATAATGTGGGATATTTTCATATCTTCTAAGCAAATGTTTTATTAATAATAATGGCAATGATAACTTGAAAGGTTTTGATGCTAAAGCCGATGAAGGTATCTTCTTAGGATACTGCAGACTAAGAGTAAAGCTTTTAGAGTCTTTGAATCAATTTGAAAGGAATAAAGTTTAGGAATTGGTTCGTGAGGCCTACCCACCAAAATGTTATTGGTACTAAGTGGGTTCAAAAACAAGATGAATGAAGAAGGATTTGTCCTGAGAAACAAAGAGAGATTGGTAGACAAAGGGTATTGCCAAGAAGAAGGATAGATTTTGATGAAACCTTTGCACCTATTGGCAGACTGGAAGGAATAAGGATGTTTCTTGCTTATGCAACACACAAGAACTTCACAGTCTATCAAATGGATGTGAAGAGTGCATTTTTGAATGGAATTTTAGAAGAAGAAGTCTATGTGGAACAACCTCGAGGTTTTGAGCAGAAAACTATTGGAGACAAAGTCTACAAGCACAAGAAAGCATTGTATGGTTTGAAACAAGCACCAAGAGCATGGTATGATACGTCGTCTCAATTTCTTATAGACAATGGATTCACCAAAGGCAAAGTTGACAGAACACTCTTCAGAATTAAAGATGGAGAGAGTATACTGCTTCTTCAAATTTCTGTGGATGATATTATTTTTGGATCCACAAACAAAGAGCTGTGTAAAAGATTGTCAAACCTCATGCAAGGGAAGTTTGAGATGAGCATGATGGGAGAACTGACCTTCTTCATAGGTCTTCAAGTCAAGCAAATGAAGATGTAACCTTCATAAGTGAAACCAAATATACCGGAGATTTAATGAAGAAATTTGGTATGGAAGAGAAGTCATCTGTGAAGATTCTCATGAATACTTCTTTGAAGATGGATATGGATGCAGAAGGAAAATCAGTTGACTAGACAAAATATAGAGCACTTATGGGATCTTTACTCTACTTGACTACAAGCAGACCAGACATAACCTTTGCAGTTGGTGTATATGTTATATTTCAGTCTGCTCCCATAGAAAGTCATGTGACTGCATCTAAGAGAATTATGAGATATTTAAAGGGTAGCCAAGAAGTTGGATTATGGTATCCACAAGAAGGTAGATTTAAGGCGATCGGATATTCAAACTCAAACTATGCTTGATGTAGAGGTGATAGGAAAGTACATCCGTACTTGTCAAATGCATGAAAATAAATTGGTTTCTTGGTTCAAGAAGAAACAAAACTCAATAGCTACATCCATAATCAATCAAAGTACATTCTTTGCAAGTAGTATTTTTATGCCCAAGTTTTATGGATGAGGCAACGATTGACGGATTATGACATAGAAGAGAAATAAATTCCAATTACGTGTGATAACACAAGTGCCATTGCAATAACTCAAAATCCAATATTGCACTCAAGAAAAAATATATTGATGTCGATATCATTTCATAAGAGATCATGTTTGTAGGTCCCAAGGGTGTAAGTGTAAGGTTTAGAAGGGGGGTTGAATAAACCTTACCAAATTTTCGATTTAGTCCTTTTAAATCTCAGAGTTAATTCTACACAGTTTGTGTCCTTGATGGACAATCGAATTAGTCACTCAAGAGAGTTAATCTCTCAAAGATTCTCACCGAGCCGTGATGGAGTAACTCAAATTGTTGGCTACAATTTAACTCAACTGTGGTTTTATTTTCAAGAAGACTTAACACCCTTAAGTATGATTAAGCAAGATTTTAGAGCTTGATTTAGTACTTATAAATTATCAAATGGATAGCAAATTTATCAAATAGATATAAGCGGATAAAAGTGCAAGAATTTAAATGCTTTGAAATGTAAATGACACTATGAAGTTTTTATAGAGGTTCGAAGATGGGGTAATTATTCTACTCCTCTCTTCTCCAACTCCCGGAGGAATCCACTAAGTAATGATCAGTTTACAAAGTGGTAAATGACCCGGATACAAGTCTTGATCACAACAAAGACTTGATCCTTTGGGACTCGATCGAGACGCCTGATCACTCACCAAGGCTTCTCGTGACGACTCGGCTTCTTCACAGGCACCGCTTGCTACTACAGACTCACTTGCTTAAGCTCTTTGGATTTGATCACGAAGCCCTCCAAAAGCTTAAGACTTGGTTCAACCTTGAACCTTTCTACAGTCCTTCCTGGAATGTAGACCCCTTGTTTTCAAAGGTTTCCTCTTCAACTGATTGAAGTTCTCTTTCCTTCACAGGTGAGTGTTGGATTGATGTACTTCGTAATGTAGGCTTGAGGATTGAGAGTGTTTCAGTTTTTCTAATGTGCTTGTATATCTCACGTATGTGTCATTCATGCATCTCTTTTCTCTCAAACAAACTCCTCAGCCTTATATAGTGAACTTTCAAAAATTTGCCCGTTGAAGAGATAGGCTTATTTTTTAAAGTCACTTTGCGATCGTTGGCTTGCGCTTCTTGGAATTGCCATTTCTAGTATGAATTGTTCTTTCACCTTTTCGAGTTCGACACGGTGTAGGGCTTCCCATTGGTTCATTCCATTTGCACGCTTAACCGAGCACTCCGAGAAAGGTAGTATGGAGATATTACTTGTTTAAGTAAATCTCTTGATTTACTCAGTGCAACGGTTCTTTTACTGATTATCTCGACTTGATCGCATTTCCTTGCTTTCCCTAGGTGACTTAGAGTCACTTTCCAATCATTGGATGACTCTTCCATCACTTCAACTTGAGACTTGGCTTTTCTTGAGTTGACTTGGCTAGTGCTCCACTCACCAGCATCTCACCGCTTCTCCAAGAGAGTTCCCTGTCTACTCTTCTTTGCCATACTCACTTGTCTCGCGCAATGAGTCTTCCTTCAGTCTTCGATTGTCTTCTTGCATGTTAGGGCGTAGTGACTTAACTCGGCTTGGCCAATGCTCTAATTGTTACAATACAATTTACAACAAAAATTGGGAGCCAACTTTCTATTCTAAGTTTTACATGGCATTCATCAAAATCTAAACAATAAAATTCCTAACAATTTCCCCCTTTTTGATGATGCCAAAACTTAAATCATTCAAAAGTGCAAACAAAGAAAGATACATACAGATAGTGTATTCACATAGAATGTATGCGTAGAATAGATCTGTTTATTGATCATATCATTCTGTTCTTTTACACAATCAAGTTTACAAGGTGTATCGAGCACATATTTGTCTACACCGAAAATAAAGAATTTATAGCTTTATTACGTAAGACTTACATTGTATGTATTTACATGATAAAATACACGAAGGGTTGGACATCAACACTTCATCTCCTTTTGTCTCCTTCTTTTTCATCTTGATCAAGATCTTCTTCTCTTCTCTCTCTTTTTCTCGCCGTCACCGCCTTCTTTTTCTTCTCATATGCCTTCCCAGGGCACTTCATCTTTTCTTGTTCTTTCCTGTCTCTCCCGCCATAGCCGAGTTTGTCTTTTGTTTTCTTCTTCTATTCTTTTTGCATACTCAACGTTAGTTTTAGCCACTCTCAAATTTGCCACTTGGTCAAGCCCACCTAGTAGATTCCTCCTTTCTTTCCTGGATCTACGTATTCAATATTCTTGGGCGGAGGCCTGGGTCCAAGCTTCTTCCTCCACTCATCGCTTCTTCCTCTACCTCTGGCGTATCTTGTCTTGGGGTCTTCTTCTTCCCAAATTGAGTGACTAGCGGAGTGACCAGCAGAGATGACTGGGAAGTCTGGCATTGTCTCGGCCTTTCTTCACATAATGTGAGACCCTTTTCCCAAGATAAGTCCCAAGTTTGAGCCATGGACTTATTTGCAAAATATCCTTGATTCGAGCGTTTTGAATTCGCCAACTGATCGTGGCTCTGTCCCGACATCGAAATGGCATACGTGTCTCTGTCTCTTGGAATGCCTCCGTGTTCTTTCAAGATGTTCATAACTCGCATCCATTCTTCCTTCCACTTCCTTCATCCCCTCGCTTCAATTGCTTTTCTCTTCTCGGCCATAGATACAACAGAGTGTTGGAGTGGCGAGTCACGGAGTTTTTCGCTTATAATGTCACCGTGATGTGACCTTGTTGGGGGTTTGTGCAATCATCAATGTTACATCTATCGATCCTTCCCCTCAACAAGCTTTCCTTTCTTCTTTCAAGACTTCCTCGGTGATTTTCCCTTCTCACCGCTTCTCCTTTCTTTTCAAACTTGATTTTCTTTGCTTTAAGGTATTCCTCTTCCCCTTTTTGGCATCATCAAAGGATAGAGGAACCCTGGGGAACATGGCAAGCATGAAGTCGAGTCTTCGATGGTTGAGTTACGCTTCAAGTCTCATCGCGTTGTATGCAACACGGAATTGAACGAGTAGCGTTGGATTCTCAAAATCGGCTTCATCTTAGCCATGAGAAGGCCGAATTTTCTTGTCATGTGTTCTTCCAAACGCCGTATATCATTTGCATTTCGCTCACGCAGCAGCCTGATCTCGCGGTGTGAGCTTCATGCATATGCTCAATGTGTTCCTCGCCTTCGTTTTGCATCGCATTTTCACTCTCCACACCAACACTTGTTGAACAATTGTCCAAGTATCTCACCTGTTCCACACGCATTGTTTCTTCTTTGTTGCCACCATTCCCTTATCCGAATCAAGTATGCCTCTTAAATCACCGTAAGGGTGGCATCTCTGTTGTCCAATCGCATGTCCAAAGAGGCTGATGCCTCTCCATCCTTTCAACCTCGGAAAGAGTGCCTTGAACACTTCTCGAACTTCACCGATTCTTCACATTTGCGGTGATGGCCATATAGCATCGAAGTCATAATCACCGGAACAATGGTGTCTGATGGAAGAACAGAGTCGGCTTGTAATAGCGTGCTTGTTCGTTTTCTCGATTCTTCGTGGAGTTCTCGTATCTCCAGGTGAAAAGGGAAAGATTCTACAAAAGATTCATCACCGCCAACCGGGATTTGTTCGATGATGAGCGGTGCGCGTGAAGTTCTTTTTTTGGGAATCGATCCTGCTGCAGCTTGAGGAGCCGGAGCGGTGGTCTCCGGTTCACTGGGTTTGGTTGTGAAGTAGACCCGCTTGCCGAGCCTCAACACTTAACAACCGTTGGTCTCAAATTGATTTTTCCATTTCAAGACTTGTCCTCGGCCTTATCAAATAGCGTCATCGGACGATGATGAGATTTCTAGTGGTGGCTCATCATCAAAGTTAAAAGTTTGACGAGTAGTCTTGGGATCGACTTGCTCGTTCTTGGAACATCCGCACCGAGTCTTTTGGATTTGTCATGGGGATGACTCGACTTTCTTCTTCGCCTTTCCGATCCCGGAAAAGTGACATCGGGGTTGTCTTGGGAATCATGAAGTGCGCTGATCTCCTTCTCGGATGGGTCGATGATAGCAGGAGGGATGTTCTCTACTTGACCTCTTTACCCCGGAAGTCTCAACCTCCCGTGGGCCTTCATTTCTCCAAATAGCCTCTCTTGCGAGGCCTTTGTCCTCCCTTTCGACGATGTCACTGTCTTAGGGTCTTCTACAATGGCATCCATTGAGTCTCAACTCCATGGAATACACTTTCATCGCCCAGTGTTAACTCCCGTGGCTGTTCCTTCTTGTGCCTCGATTGCATCGGAACGTCATTAGCCTTTCAAAGCGATTTGGCACCTCACCGAGACAGTCTCAACTGCCTGAGCCGTTGATGGCAACTTGCTCGTTCTTCTTGTGATTGTAATTTCTCTTCTTCGCGTCCTTGATTCGTGTGGAGTCATCTGCAAAGATCCTCCGACCTTTGCTGCAGTGGAGGGAGTTTCCCCCTCAATCAAGCGCACCACTAAGTGACTTGGAATGGGGTCACTCGTCTCCAAACTCCCATTGTTTCAATTGATGGTTCAGCCGTTGGGGCGGTGGTGGCACACCTTCAATAGGGGTTGGCTCGATTGGGGTCCCCACTATCCCGTTTCATCGCCAGTTCCTCATTGCCTTCTTCCGAGTGAGTGGGAAGTGGTAGCGGCAACAACAGTGGCTATTTGCTGAACCACTCCCATTGGATCGATTTCACCGTGTTTCGAGGACTCTCCTGGTCCCTCCATTAGTCTTTGCTCGTGAAGGATTCTTGATTCGTGCAATGCTTGCTGCGATTTGCAACTCTTCTCGTGGCGGCAAAGAAGATTCTCTCAGTTCTCGTCACTTTCGGAGAAGACATCAAGAAGAGGATGTGTGTGTTCGTGGTGCCGGAGATAGGCGGATGCTTGCCTTCTCACGTGCTTCGCTTCTTCACTCGCTTTTCTCTCTCCTTGTCCTTGTAGATCTGCAGAATGTCATGCGCTTGTCTTCATCCGTAGCTGGGAGCACATGTTAATCCAAGGAAATTTAGCAGCCTCCTCTTCTTCTTCTATGAACTCGGCCATTGGAACTGTTCCTTGACTTGCTCAACTTCCATTTTCTCCACTCACGCAGAGGATTTTGGATGTCCGGGTAAGGTGGAGATAGGATCATTACATCATTATCTCGCTTGGGCTGGTTCTTCTTGTGCTTCACCATTGAGCTGACAAACTGGTTTGTGCCTTCGGGTTGCCTCTGCTGATCACCTTCAAAGCAGACTTGGCTGTTTCATCTACTACATCTGAGACTCTACTTCTCCAAAGAGTCTCCGGTATTTGTGCTAGCCGAGATAATCGACTCACCGGGTTTCTCTGCTCGCATCGCTTGACGAGTCTTCTTCGTCTCTGGTTTGTACCGGGGAATTTACAGTTGGGCGGTGTCCTCTCGAGTCTTGGGCGGGGGGCCGGGTCTTTGGTGTTTGTTTCGAGGCCGCCGTCTAGGCTTGTCGTTCTCCTCCTTCTCGACCGGCTAACTGCAGGGGGAGACACGGCTGCTGGGGCGGTGACTCGCTGCAGGGGCGGGGAGCATGTTTGGTTTTCTTTGCGCGGGCAAGCGTGATCTTCTTAGCACTGCAGGGGCAGCTTTCTTCTGGAGAGGAAGCGATTGTATCTTCGGGGTCACCGATTCCCCTCACCGTGTCGCTCTCTTGGCGTAAGCTCTCTTAGTGCGCCCGAGAGGTTTGCTCAACATCCTCTTGTTAACATGGAAAGCCTTACCATGTCTAAGAGGGACTCCTTTCACCTCCAATAGTCGGCCAATCACCAGGCCATATCCCAGGATCCTCCAAATGTGCCATCTTCTTTGAAGGACTTGTTCCCCACGTTAAGCGAGTGCAGAGATAAACTCAGCCCGATTTATCTTCTTTTTCTTCGATGATTGCAGCCATCACAATCGACTTTGCCTTTGATTGGTCAAAAGCCGCCAAATTGATGTCGATACATTTGGCAACTATGTCCAACAATTTGTGATAATCCTCCTTCAAATATCTCTTGTTTGCTTTGTGTATATAATTTTATCAAAGCAAAGTCGGACTTGGCTATCTCTTTCCATGTGTCGGCCAAGTTTACATCGCTTCCTTAATCTCGGTTGCTCCTTCCAGCGGTAGGGAGCAATATTCACCAAATCTCTGGCGGTGATAGTCACCGCTTTCCGTGAATGTAAGACTTGATTCCTTCATCGTGAATCTCGGCATTCACGTAGAATTGTGCGACCTCCTCCACATAGGTCATCGGATATTCCAGCGTTAAAACGGTTTTAGTCCGGGCGTTTCTAACTTCTCGGCCGATTTTCTTCACCAGGGTGTCGTTTACTCCCCTGCTTCACCATTCCGTCGAAATCCACCGTCGAACCGTGTGGATTTGCTTTCCTAACTTGGTAAAGTCATAAGTTGGTGCCATTTCTCGGGATTATATCAAGAAAAACTCGAGAAATTGATTTGAAGGTTGATAGGGTTTTAGAGTATTTGCCTTTGCCTTTTGAGAGAAAGAGATGAACAGCAGTTTTAGAAGTGTGAGAGAGAAAACGGACGAAAATGGTTTAAATATGGTTTATGAAAGGACGTGCGGGGTTTTTGAATTGTGATCGAAATCAACGGCTTGGATTTCGTGACGCCTATTGAGCATTTCACGCCTCGTATTTAATGCGGCAAAGATTTATATCCAATCATAAGCTTAGTGTGCGACTTTATGTCCAGTACACATCATCATTATCTTTGACGTGTTCCTTAAAACATTCCCGCTTAGTCAAAACGACGGGCGTTTTTGTCACTTTGCTCATAAGTTATTCAAATTATCCCTTAGCCGATTTAACTCTACTTCTCCCACGATTCTCTTAGTGACTCAATCCATCACTACTTTGGTGTCAAGTTTCTTCCGATACAAATCTGGTGATTTCTTGAAATGACTTGCTTTTAGCTCTTTTTCACCTCCTTTTCTTTTCCATTTCTTTTCTTTGGTTCTTCTCGTCTCGGCTTAGTTCAATTAATCCCAACTCATGCTTGAGTTCTTCAAATCTTGACTCACATAATGGTTTTGTGAAGATGTCGACTAGTTGTTTATCGGTTGAGATATATTCCAGGATGATGTCCTTCTTTTCAACATGATCTCTTATGAAGTGATATCGACATCAATATGCTTTGTTCTTGAATGCAACACGGGATTTTGAGTGATTGCAATTGCACTTGTGTTATCACACATGATTGGAATTTCTTTTTCTTCAACTTCATAGTCTCTCACCGTCTCATCCATAGGATTTGGGCACACAACAATTTGCCAGCCTATGTATTCTCGCCACCAGAGGTGGCTATTGAGTTTTGCTTCTTGCTAAACCAGAAATTAGTCTGTTTCCTAGCATTTGACATGTTCTGAAGTGCTTTTCTGTCCCACTCGCATCCAAGATATAGTCGTAATCAATAGCCAATTAGCTTGAATCCACCTTCCTTTGGATACCATAGGCCTACTTCTTGGCTTCCTTTCAAGTATCTCAATATTCTCTTGGTTTTGTTGTCATATGGCTCTCTTTTGGAGCAGATTGAAATCTTGCACATACACCTACATCAAAGGTGATGTCCGGCACGCTTCTTTGTGAGATAGAAGCGTGATCCAAAGTGCTCAGATCTTGTTTGATCCACGTGCTTGCCATCCGCATCCATGTCCATTTTGACTGATGTGTTCATTGGTATTTTTACTGAAGACTTCTCCTCCATACCAAACTTCTTCATTAAATCTCTCGTGTATTTTGTTTGACTTATGAAGGTTCCATCCTTCAAATTGTTTCACTTGGAGTCCAAGGAAGAATGTCGCTCTCCCATCATGCTCATTTCAAATTTACTTTGCATGAGGTTTGAGAATTTTTCACACATGACTCTTTGTTAGTGGATCCAAAAATGATGTCATCCACATATATTTGAACAAGCGATACTCTTCTTGTCTTGAATTAAAGAAAAGTGTTCTATCTACTTTTCCTTTTGTGAATCCATTTTCGCTTAGGAATTGTGACAAGGTATCATACCATGCTCGGGTGCCTGTTTTAATCCATACAAGGCTTTCTTGAGTTTGTATACCTTGTCTCCAAGAGTCTTCTCGCTCAAATCCTGGAGGTTGTTCAACATACACTTCTTCTTCCAATAAACCATTTAGGAATGCACTTTTTACATCCATTTGATATACAATGAAATTCTTGTGAGTGCATAGGCAAGAAACATCCTTATAGCTTCCAATCTTGCTACAGAGCAAATGTTTCATCAAAATCTATCCCTTCTTCTTGGCAATATCCTTTGGCTACCAATCTTGCTTTGTTTCTTACCACGAGCCTTCCTCGTTCATTTTATTTACGAATACCCATTTGGTTCCAATAACATTTTTGATGTATGGGTCTTTGCACTAATTCCCATACTTTGTTTCTTTCAAACCGATTCACTCTTTCTTGCATAGCTTGAATCCAATGTGTGTCGTCCAATGCTTGTGACACATCTTTGGTCTCTATTTGCGAAATGAAGCATGTGAACATAGCTTCTTGTTGAGTTCGATCTTGTTTTGACACCTTCTCTTATATCTCCAATGACAAGTTCGTGGATGGTCTCTCACCATCTTACGTCGCCAGTTGGAGAAAGTTAGTGATTCGATCGACTTGCGGTACCGTGTTTCTTGGGTCGACTCTCGTAATCACTTAGCCGCAAATTTTCCACCGCTTTTGAGATTCAGCTATTTCATCTTCTTCAATTGATAATCCCGGCTTGACTTGAAAGATAGGGACTCTTCAGTGATGGTTGGATGATTCAACTTATCACCGACTCTTCAATGTCTTCTCCATTTACATTTGGCTCATCGAATACTACATGAATGGATTCCTCTCAGTAACCATAGTTCTTTTGTTGAGTATCCTCAGTAGGCTTTGCTTTTGAGTATCCTAATAAGATACCCTCATCGACTTTTAGCATCAAAAGCCTTTAGGTTGTCCTTGCCATTGTTGTGGATGAAGCATTTACATCCAAATATTCTAAATATGAAACACTTGGTTTTCTTCCAAATCCAGATCTCATAGGAGTCTTTGTCACCGTCTCATTTTATCATACATCTGTTTTGGGTGTAGCAAGTCGTGTTGATTGCTTGACCCAAAATCTTTTGGTAACCCTGCCTGACTAACATGGTCCTTCTTCTTTGAGGGTTCTATTCTTCTTTCTCGCAACTCCATTCTGCCTTGGAGTCCTTGTCACGATAGTTCATGACCAATACCATTCTCAATACAAGATCTTGAGTTATTATTCCATTGACAAACTCGGTTCCTCTATCCGATCTTATTTTGATAATGGTTTGACTCTTCTCATTTTGAATCCTCTTCATCACCGTGTGGTAGTTTTTGTAGGGTTTCTTTCTTCTTGCACATGAATATTGTCCATGTATATCTTGAGTAGTCATCTACTACCACCAAGGTGTATTTCTTTCCACTTATGTCTTTGGCTGGTTCCACTTTGACCAAATAGATCCATATGAAGCGAGATGCAAGATTCTTGTTGAGGATGGGCATGTCTTTTCTTTGAATGACGACTTGATTTGTTTTCCCTTGACATGCATCACATATACTCTCCTTTTTGTATACTCGAGTGCGGAAGTCCTTCTACAAGATGGCTTCTTGCCGGTTTGTTAATTGTTTTGAAATTCGGTGTGACTCGGCTTTTTTGTGCCCACGGCCAACTTGATTCACTTGTGCTCTTTGCTAGTAGACAGTCTTTGGGTGTTGCGGTTGACCAATCCACTACATACATGTTCTTCTCGTCTACATCCTTGCAAAGACAACTTCATTTGATTCAATATCCTTTATTTGGCATATACCCATGTTGAATCCAACATTGTAGCCCTTGTCACGAGTGATGATACTCGGTAGTTGAAGTTGAGTCCTTCAACATATGCAACATCTGTGATTTCTAATCCATTCCTCTTGATGGATCCAATGCCTCTTATTTCACCAGGAGCTTCATTTCCTCCAAATATGACTTTGGCTCCTTTGACTTCCTTGAATTTTGACAGATTTCTCTTATTTCTGTCATATGTCCGGAATGACCACTATCCATGTACCAGGTTCCTTGGCACTCACCGTTCTTTGAACTCGCAATCAAGGAAATTAAGTTTTAGGTACCCATACTTGTGCCGGTCTGAGGGGTTAGAATTGTAAGATGATCCAACCAACCTATAGCCAAATGATTTGACTCTAAGAGGTTGCCATCTATCGATGCCATAATCATAATTAATCCTGGCAAATTGCTTGGGAATTCTAGGTTCATACAAATTGCCTCTTTTGTCCGTATGCCCGCATATGTGTTTTAGCAATTGCCTTCCTTGGGTAATTGTGGTGTTTTTGAGTGTAGTGCCTAGGTGCATATGTGTGTCTTTGATGAAAGCTCTTGTGCTTTTGGAATGGCCTTTCTTTGAGTTCTAGGCCTTTGCCATTTGGGCTTATATTCCATAAGTCTATCTTTGATAGTTCACATTATTCCAATCAGCTTGGCTTGGATATTTTCTACCATTCCCGCTCGTCATACGTATTTCTTTTATGGATTTTCCGAGGTTTTTGGTAGCTCTGTTTCTTCTTTAAAGAGTATTTTTGTTTGGAGTTTGCCGAGGACTCGGTGAATTTCTTCTCACTGTCCTTTCAAAGATACTCAACTCGGTCGCTTTCCTTTTCCTTTGTAACCAAGGCCAGTTTGCTTAGTATTGTGCTTTGGAGTGAATGTGTGTGCAACATTTAGAGTTTTGGATTTTTCAGACTCTTCATGACTTGAAGATCCTTTTTCCAAAATTACTCTTGAGGTTTGACATGGCACAGAGGAATTAAATCCCAAGCCTGTCTTGTCTCCACATTCTCTTTGACTCATAATAAGATCATCCAATGATTTAGATGCCTTAGTGAATGAGGCAATAACATTCTTGAGGTCATTCTCCCTCTTTTCTATAGCAAATTTCTGCTACTAATTTAGCATTTTCAGCCTTTAAACTTTCATTTTGAACAACTATTTGACTTAGAGTACTCGGCTCCTTAGTCGACTTTGAGTTTTGACTTTTGAGTAAATTTGTTTTCCTCATTCAAAAGTGTGTGTGAGGATTTAATGTGTTCAAAGTCTTTCATCATTTTGCCTAATGAATCATAAAGATCGGAGTGGGTGATGAAGTGTGTGTGTCACGATCACTATCACTAGTGTCTCGAGTTTGTTGAGTTAGATTGTACCTCATCTTCTTGATCGAGGTTGATCTTGTTCTTTGGACATCAAGCGGATCGGGCTTCTTCTTGAGAGTCACTTGAATAGTCGGCTTCATTGCTCTGCGAATCACTGTCTCTCTTGACTTGGTTGTCTCTCAGCTGATCTCTGCACCATCATTGCCTTTTTCTTTTCTTGTCTTCTTTCTCTCAAGACCTTTCTTTCTTTCTTCATCCCTCATTTGTTGACCCACGAGGATATGAGCGATCAATGGCATAGTGACATGGTTGTCTACAGTTCCAACATAGATATTCAGACCTTTTGATCACTCTTTCCATTCTTGAGTTGTCGACTTTGATACTCAACTTTTTGATGATCTGTCTCTTGGTTGGCCTGTCTTCCCTTGATTTGGAGGGAGCTGAGTGTCTTCTTGAAGATTCACCCTTTCCTCTCTTGTAGTTCTTGTTAAAGAACTTGTTAAATCTTTTAACCATCGGGGCTATTTCTTCTCGGGTCAATTACTTCTTTGACCTCAGCTCTCTTCCCATCTTTGACAATTAGAGCAAACGTTTTGGGTACAGCCTCTTCTTCCTGGTCTTTCCTTCTCGGCTCAAACTCGTAGGCTTTGAGGTCCGAGAATAACTCATGGTTGGATGTCTTTGATAGGTCCATGGAATGTCTCGGTGCCATGACCTTCATTTCCCATTCACCGGAAGACTTTTAGAATTTTCATACACATTTCCTTCGTGTATATTCCTTTCCAAGTGCGGACAGCTCATTTGTGATTTACGTGAACCGAGCGTCTAGTTGATCCGGGTTCTCTCCGAGATCATTTTGAAATTCTCAAACTTTTGTACAGCCACTGATAATTTGTTTTCTTTGATTTGCTCACGAGCCTTCACGGATCAATGTCAACTTGTCCCAGCATTTCCTTAGCCGTTTTGCGGATTTGACTTTATTGAACATGGCTTTGTCCAAGGTTTTGTAAAGAATGTCCTTGGCTACATTGTCCAGGTTGTATCTTTTTCTCTCATCGTTTGTCCACTCGGTTCTTGGTTTTTCAATCATGACGGTCCGGGAGTTAAAGATCTTCTTCTCCTTCACCGCAACTCTTCGCATAACCTGTGTTCACCTTTAATATTTGCAGAGGCCCATCTTCTATCACTATCCACATCTCGTCATGTAATCTTTGATAGATGAGCCTGCATACGAATTTTCCAATCATCAAATTCTTCGATAGTGAACATAGGGATGCGTGTCAAATTTGCTTCCATGATAATGACTTTTAATAGAAAGAGTTTTGAAGGTTTAAGTACTAAAGCGACTTTGAAAAGTTTGGAGATCTAGTTCAAGAACTTGGTGCGGAGGGTTCAATGAACCAACCGCTCCGATACCACTTGTAGGTCCCAAGGGGTGTAAGTGTAAGGTTTAGAAGGGGGTTGAATAAACCTTACCAAATTTTCGATTAAGTCCTTTTAAATCTCTGAGTTAATTCTACACAGTTGTGTCCTTGATGGACATCGAATTAGTCACTCAAGAGAGTTAATCTCTCAATGACTCACTGGTGAGTGTTGATGGAGTAACTCAAATTGTTGGCTACAATATAACTCAACCGTGGTTTTATTTTCATTGGAAGACTTAACACCCTTAAGTTTGATTAAGCAAGATTTTAGAGCTTGATTTAGTACTTATAAATTATCAAATGGATAGCAAATTTATCGGAGATATAAGCGATTAAAAGTGCAAGAATTTAAATGCTTTGAAATGTAAATGACACTATGAAGTTTTTATAGAGGTTCGAAGATGGGGTAATTCTTCTACTCCTCTCTTCTCCAACTCCTGGAGGAATCCACTAAGTAATGATCAGTTTACAAAGTGGTAACAGTCCAGATACAAGTCTTGATCACAACAAACTTGATACTTTGGGACTCGATCACAGAGACGCCTTGATCACTCAGTGGCTTCTCGACGACTCGGCTTCTTCACAGGGCAGCTTGCCTTGCTACTACTGACTCACTTGCTTAAGCTCTTTGGATTTGATCACGAAGCCCTCCAAAAGCTTAAGACTTGGTTCAACTCTTGAACCTTTCTGACGATCCTTCCCCGAATGTAGACCCCTTATTTTCAAAGGTTTCCTCTTCAACCGATTGAAGTTCTCTTTCCTTCACAGTGAGTGTTGGATTGATGTACTTCGTAATGTAGGCTTGAGGATTGAGAGTGTTTCAATTTTTCTAATGTGCTTGTATATCTCACGTATGTGTCATTCATGCAACGTTCCTCTCAAACAAACTCCTCGGCCTTTTATAGTGAACTTTCAAAAATTTGCCCGTTGAAGAGATAGGCTTATTTTTGAAAGTCACTTTGCGTCGTTGGCTTGCAGTTCTTGGAATTGCCATTTCCTCGTATGAATTGTTCTTTCACCTTTTTCGAGTTCTCGACACGGTGTAGGGCTTCCCATTGGTTCATTCCATTTGCACGCTTCGGGGACCGAGCACTCAGAAAGAAAGGTGGTATGGAGATATTACTTGTTTAAGTAAATCTCTTGATTTCTCGTACAACGGTTCTTTTTACGCTATCTCGACTTGATCGCATTTCCTTGCTTTCCCCAGGTGACTTAGAGTCAGCTTCCAATCATTGGATGACTCTTCTCATCACTTCAACTTGAGACTTGGCTTTTCTTGAGTTGACTTGGCTAGTGCTCCACACTCACCGCATCTCACCGCTTCTCGATGAGTTCTGTCTACTCTTCTTTGCCATACTCACTGTCTCGCAATGAGTCTTCCTTCAGTCTTGATTGTCTTCTTGCATGTTAGGCGTGGTAGGCGACTTAACTCACCTTTGGCCACTCTAATTGTTACAATACAATTTACAACAAAAATTGGGGAGCCAACTTTCTATTCTAAGTTTTACATGGCATTCATCAAAATCTAAACAATAAAATTCCTAACAATGTTTAAAAGAAAAACATCACATTGGAATACATATCAACTGAGAAGCAGTTAACTGATATATTCACAAAGCCCTTATGTGAATCAAGATTTGAAAAACTTAAGAATGAGCTTGGATTGATTGAGCTATGTTAAAATGCTCAGAAGACTCATTCAACAGAGTTAAAGATTGGAGAAATGCATATCAGAAGAGTTTCACTCATCCAACCGAGTGAAACAAATTTTATAGTTGTTCAACATAATCGAGTTAGCTGGACAGCTAAGTATCATTCAGTCGAATAGAAGGAAAGAGAGGCAGAGTCAAGTCATAAATGTAGAAAGCTGACTCATTTTTGTACTAAGTGACAAAACGAGGTCATTTGCAATTAAGCGGGAAAGTTTTCCACTTGACGTCAGCATCATTAAATGCTGGACAATAAAAGCTGCGATGGTGTACTTATTATTGGATATAAATGCTGCCGCACTAAATCAACGTGATTAGTGCCTTCTGGAAGATTTGATCTCAACCGTTGATCAACTTTCAAACCTTTGAGATTCTGAAACCGTTCTTTCAAGTCATATATATATATATATGCAAAATTCATTTCTCTCTCCCCACTTTCACTCTCTAAGCATTCAAAATTTCCAGAAATTATCTCTGCAAATAAACCTTAGTTCTTCGCAAAAACTCTCTGAAAATTCAAAATGGCTCCCAAACAAGCTGCTTTTAATTTCACCAAACTCACTCAGAAGATCCACACCGGTGCACTCGTGGATTTTGAAGGCCTTGTCAAGCGGTCGAAGGACAAGGTGTTGGCTGAGAAGATTGCTCGTCATGTAGAGAAATATGGGTTCAAAAGGTTTCTCTCGCTGGAGATGGCTCAAAACGTCCAAGAGGAGGTTGCTATGTTCTACATGAACGTGGCTGATCACGATGACTGTATTCACTCCCATGTGAATGGAAAGGAGATTAAGTTGCTGCGGCTTGACTTGGCCAAATACCTGCACCTTCCATCCAGCGGACTCAAGGAGCTGACTTGTGAATAGATTTTTCCGATTTTCTGATTTATGCCCTCTTTTACAAATATGAAGATAATGACCAAAATAAAATTGCGGAAATGTAAACAACACTCGATAAATTATAGAGGTTCAACCAACCTAGGGCCTAATCCTCTACCTACCGGTATGTTCGGAATGGATTTTAAAAAGGAAAAAGTTTATTAATAGATACCAAACTATTACAACCTTTACATTGAAGAGCACCAAACTCTTCTTACAACAACACCTATGAAGAGCACCACAATCTTCCAACTCGAAGAGCACCAAACTCTTTAACACCCCGAAGAGCACCAAACTCTTCAACACGAAAAGCACCAAGCTTTTCAATCAAATCAACCAAACGTGTTCTTGCCAAAAGAACACTAACAATGATTTCTTGTTTTAGATGATGTTACAAATACAATCAAGATTACACTTTAAATGAAATATTACAACTCAAAAGTGCAAGTGTAATCAAGAAGAAAAGTCTAATAAGCAAGATGTGAAAGTGATAAGTTTAGGCTAATACAACAAGAATGTTGAAAGTGAAGAACAAAATATTTACATAGATTTTTCTTGTTGTGTTGTATTGTGTTCTCTTGTTGTGTTGCTTCAAGCCTTCAACTATGAGAGCTCTTGGATTTGAATCCCAACAATAGGCTCCTCCTTGGAGATTGAAATCAGAAAATCGCACATTAAATGGAGAATATAGATGTTAGAAATGAATCCCACAATTTCATGAAAAGTTGTCTGTTGTGCAACGGATAGTTTGCTGATAACACCTTAGGTCGACCGGTCTACTTCTAATATGAAAAATATATTAAAAAAATGAAATACACTTGAAAAACCAAGGTCTTGGACCATTCTAATAGGGGTTGGACCGGTCGACCTGGCCTTCGATCAGTCGACCCCTATGTGGACCAGTTGGCCAAGCCAATTTTAGAGACGTAGTGATTTGTTCCAAATATGCAACACTCAGGCACCAGTCAACCTCCTCTAAATTTTCTCTGTTTCGTTTCTGTTTTGATTTTCAATCTTCAGGCACAGGTTGCCCTCTAGGGCGGCCGGTTGGCCTCAAAACAAAAGTGTTGTCCAATGTTTGTGAAAAATAAACTTCAAGAAATACTCCAAAAAATTAGTAAAAAACATTTAAATCCTTATGAAGTATTTGGACAACATTTGGAGTCATTGTTTTGATGTAAAACTCAATTATATGAAATCATCAAAATTATGATAAAAATATTTATCTAACAAACTTCACCTTTTTGATGATTACAATCCAAAATAATTTTAGGAGGTCGATTTTAGAAACGAAATAAGTTTTTTCCGGTAAAAAAACAATCCATTTTAGGCGACACTTTTCATGATTAAGAATCATAAGGATATGAGCAAAGATTTTTCAAAACATTTTATAAAAACATCCCCTATCAACATGCTAAACGAAATAGGCATAGAAACAAATAACTAGAAGTTAAAAGCTCAGCTTTTACAATTATGGCTTGAAGTTCAAGAGCTTAAAAGCTCCCCTTGTCAAAAAGAATTCATTAGTCACAATTAAAAATTCATTTTGTACCCATTGGACAAAATTTCATTCAGAGCTTTTGGCTTTATCATCCGCAACTTATAGCTTTTTTTTTGCGAGGTTATTCTAACTCTGTTGATTTAAACATAAGCTTATGAGCTTATTTGATTTTTCTCCCTCTTTGGAATCATCTAAAAGACTATTAGCACGATAAAAACATCATGAATATATATCAAACTGCGCATCGAATCGAATTACTAAAATAATGTTTCTAAAAATTGTCCAAATACTTCAAATCATTTTATTAGATTTTTACTAAGTATTTGAAGTATTTCTTAAACTTTATTTTTGACAAATATCGACAACTTCTCTGTGAAAATGGAGACCGGTCTCCTAGTAAGAGGACCCAAACTGTATGTTTTTAGACTTGTAACATAATAGAGAAAATTCGGAAGGAGGGCGACTGAGTCGCCGTCTAAAGATCAGTGCGAAGGTTCGTAGTTTTTGTTTTTCTCCTCTGTTTCTAAGGCGAACGGTCACATAAAGTGCTAAAATAGAATGATTG
This sequence comes from Rehmannia glutinosa, assembly GCA_016081115.2. Classification (NCBI taxonomy): domain Eukaryota; kingdom Viridiplantae; phylum Streptophyta; class Magnoliopsida; order Lamiales; family Orobanchaceae; genus Rehmannia; species Rehmannia glutinosa. The sequence continues at coordinate 59,815,717 of CM071924.1, read as the reverse complement.
AAAGAATGTATCATTTTATTAAATGAATCAATTAGCACTTATTTATTGAAGTTAATGGGTTAACTTTTCTCCCCCTTCTCTCTAACCCAAAAAAACCCTAACGCAAAACTTTCTTCCCCTCCCTCTCCCAACCTCAGCCGCCCCACCCTTCTCTCCCACCCTCCCCCTCCTTCCTTCCCCCTCCCTCTCCCCCTCCATGTTTTCTAATGGAGGTCCACCAATGGCGGTCGTTTGGGCGTACGAAGGTGGCCGGAATTTTTGGTCCAGGGTGAAAGTGGGTCAGAGCCTCACGGAGGTGTATCGAAGCTGAGTAGACGATGGGCTGCGGTAGTAGATTTTGGAGATGGAGAAGCATTTCTCTCTTTTATTTTTTGTTTTTTTCTCGTTTTTTTGCTATATGTTGTTATATTGTTTTTTTGAGTCTTTATTTTTCCCGGTTGATTTACTGAAACTCCTAGATCGCGATATTTTCTATCGTGCATTGCGTGATGTAGCTCGTGCCCGGTTTGTTCGAGTTGGATCTCCCTTGAGGAGTGCCTTAGTCCTCCTTTTGGGGGTGGTTTAATCTCCTTTGGAGTGCTTTGTTTTCATTTGTTTTGTGTTTTTTTAGTTGTTTCTTGTTTTGCTCCCTCGAATTACGGTGGTTATACCTCTCGTACGAAGTTCTCCCCTTGACATTTATCAATGTATGTATGTTCAAGGTGGCCATTTTTCCATTTGGCAGTGTAAGTGTTTTTGAGTAATGAATATATTTCTATCATTTCGGGAAAAAAAATCAATTAGCACTTACGTTATTTTTGTGTATTTACAAGAATGTAAAGATTCAACAAAATATTCTTGCATCTAATTTTCAACGTCTTTGCTGCCTTTTCCTTCTTTCTTCATCATCTTCTCCTTGGCGATCTTCTTCAGCTGACTATCTTTCTCATTTCCTCTTCTTTCCTTTTTCTTCTCTCATTTCTCTTTTTTTAGCTTCCCATCCTCCATTCTCTTCGGATCCTTTCAAAGATCTTCTTTGTACTTTCGCTAAATCTCTTCACCGCAGAGCAATTTCTCTTCTTGGCTTCATTAAAGCCCATCCAATAGATTTGAGTCCTTTTTCGAGGGTTTATAGATATGATTCCAAGGGTTTTCTCTAACTTATCTTCCCTTTTATTGGCATCATCACCTCTTGAAAGACTTTCAGAATATGTGTTGACTTAAGAAGGAGTCTAACTTCAGAATGATTCCTCCATATGCTCCATCTTATTTTCCATTGTCATCTTTAGCATCTTCATATCGAGTTAAGTGGCTTCTTTCCATTCTTTCTTTGCTATCCCGTTTTTTTCTCAAAAGGCAGCTTTGTTCATCTCCCCTGACAAGCGACTTGGAAAATAGTTATCCAAAGTAGCCAACTTTTTCCATGCAGAGCCTTTTTCTCTCACGAGTCCATTCCATGATCCTCGGAATCGCTCCACGGATGTCCCGGTGATAGTAGCATCATGATTGTCAATCCTATCATTAATCTCATCAAATCCTTTCTCCATAGCCTCCATCTCCTCGCACATGCTTGGAAGGCACGTCGAAAGTCAACTACTTCGACTAAAATCTTGATGAAGGTGACTCAAAATCAAAATCATGGCCAAATGAGACGGTTCTTGACTCGGAACATGCAGGCCAATTGGGTCCATTTGCACATTCTAACGAGCGGCTTACATCCTCCGCAGATCATTTTATATGGGATATCTTCAATGATTGGGAATTGAAGCATCTCAACTATGATAATAGGTTCCGAGGAAGTTCCCACTTCTCTTTCGAGATACTTCTCTCTTCACACTGGCTCGCAGACTCTGTTTTGCCTCAATCGCCCGAAGCTTCACCGGGGGCAATTGTGGCGACCTGGAGCTTGCTTGGGCCTCACTTTGTCTCAACAACTTCATTGGCACCGATTGGTGTCTCATTTTGAGTAAAGGTTGCCTCACCGCTTTAGCCGCATCACGTGCGTAAGATTGAGCTAGTAGGGGTGGCCCATCGACTAGCATAAATCTCATTCATGAAGATTTCATTGTCTCTTCCAAGTAGGGGTGTAAAGAGTCGGAGTAGTGAACATAGTACTATTCAAGCTTGTTTGAATTTTAATCGAGATTTATAAAGTTATGTTTGAGTGTGGTTTGATTATTAATCGAATCTAGCTCGAGTATCTTGATATTTTTACACATATTTTATTCATTTTGTACTAATCGAAATCGAGCTTGACCCGAGCTTTATATCTTATCAAACGGAAAAATATGTTCAAGCTTGGATCGTTATGTTAACAAATCGAGCTCAAATTAGCTTTTAACGATCGATCTCGAATTGAGTATCAAGTAACTTGATTTGTTTTTCAGCCCTACTTCCATGTCCCCGACCTCTTAACTCGACTAATTCTTCTTCAAGATCTTCATCAATATTAGAGTACTCGGCTTTCCGAAATCAATTAAGGCATCAATGACCATAGCTTTATTGGACTCGGATTCGAAATATTGGAACATCACCGAAATCGATACATTCCCCCAGCGATCTCCACCACCATAGGGTCTTCATTTACCTTGTAATGCCAGTCTCAACCACTGCAAGGCCTTCGACATTCCCTACTACAGTGAGTTGATAATGGGTCTTGGATATTGGCATCCTTTAAGGTCTCAACCACTTGGATTGCACTTTTAGGACCAACAGTCTCAACTTCCATGATCTTTCCACTTCCATCATGTGCCTCAGTTACAGGAATTCGGACATATGTAACTTTATTGGCCTTCAGTGCAGTTGGTTCGTCATCTAAGATAGTCTCAACCATCACAACGTCATTGATTCCAACGACTTCTTTCTCAACAACCTCACCATCGCCTCCTAACACCAAATTTTCTTTGTCCCCTATAGCCTCCTCTGACCTGGCTGTAGTGTGATCAGTTTGCCCTCAGCTGGGTCACCAACTAATTGATGTTCAATGGGGTCAACTGCTACCGGGGTTGGCTATTTCCTTGGAATTGTCAGCTAATTCCTTAGCTGTCTCAATAGCTTCTGTAGGGCGTGGCTTCACTGGGTTACCCTCATCTACTCCTTCAATCATAGTATCATCACCATCCTTTCTGGTTGCTTGCCCCTCTGAGTGAGTTGGGTAGGTAACTGCATCCAAGTCCCTCACCGTGATTTCGATCATGGGAGTTGGAGAGAGAACAAAAGATGAGGACTCTCCAACACCCTTCAGCCTTGATTGCTCGTGCAACTCATGGGACTCTTTCATCGCTTTCTTGCTGAGCAGCTTCAACTGCATCAGCTCCTCAATAGGCTCGACTTCATCACTACTACCATTGCTAAAAGCACACTCTAGGACACTTGGATTTGTGAATGGGCAAATTGTAAGTCCAAGCGGCTACGATAATCTAGAGGGGGGGTGAATAGATTATCTCCATCTTTTCGATTACACCCCTTTTTCGAACCGAATGCTCAAAGATAATAACAAAGGTGCGGAATGTAAACAACACACGTAGATTATAGAGGTTCAACCCACCTAGGGCCTAATCCTCTACCACCCCAAAGATATCCTCAGATGGATTTCAAAAAGAAAAAGATTTTATTAATTACAAAAATTAATACAACACCAACTTACAACAACACCTTGAAGAGCACCACACTCTTGTTCAACACCACCTTTGAGATTACCACAATCTCTCTTGAAGATTACCATAATCTCCAACGGCACCTTGTGAAGATTACCACAATCTTCAACCTTGAAGAATACCAAATTCTTCAACACCTCAACAAGAAGATTACCACAATCTTCTTACACCTAACACCTAGTTCACCCAAGTGTGTTCTTACCACAAGAACACTCACAAGGATATCTTGTGTTTGAATGACGACCACAAATTCAAGATTACAACTCGATAATGAATAATACAATTGAGTGCAAGTGTAATCAAGAATAGCCTAGACCTCAAGAATGTGAAAGTGAATAGCTAGGCAAATTACAACAAGAAATAAGACAATGTAAGAACAAGTGTATTCTTGAGTGTATCTTGTTGTGTTGTAGTTTTCTCTCTTATAGTGTTGCTTCAAATCTTCCTCTATTTATAGGAGATGATTGATCCTTGATAGGCTCCTCTTGGAATCTGATATCTACAAAAATTGCAATTAAAATCAAGATTATAGTCATGTTAGAAATCAATCCCACAATTTAGGGAAAAGTTGTCGATGCACAACGGTTAGAATTTTTTTGTCATTAAACCATAGGGCGACCGGTCCGCACGAAATAGAAGTTTGAAATGAAACTCAAAATTTACAGGCGACGGCCGACGTAGGGTTCGACCGGTCGTCCCCTATGTTGGCCGGCCGCACATCCTTAAAAATCAAAGTGCAGTAAGTCTGTTTCAAAACCAAGACTTGCAGTACCTGGTCGACCCACAGGCGACCGGTCGACCGGGACCGGCCGACGCCGAAGCGGCGACGGTCGACTGCTTGATTTTTCTTCCGCCTCTCATTTTCTGTTTCAAAAATCATCTTCGTACGGGTTGCCCTATAGATGACCGGTCGACCAAGAGACAAATATTGTCCAATTTTTGTCGAAAATAAAACTCAAGAAATACTCCGAAAATTTAGTAAAAACATTTTAAACCAATCGGTAGTATTTAGACAACATTTAGGAACCTTGTTTTGAAGTAAAAAACTTATAAACATAAAATCATTAAAAGTGTTGTCCAATTTTATCTAAAGTAAAACTTGAAGAAATACTCCAAAAATATTAAAACAATTTTAAATCATTTAAGAGTATTTGGACAACAATTAAAAACATTGTTTTGGGTAAAAATAAAATCATCAAAATTAAGATAAAAACGTGTATCAAACACAAATGTGAGGTACGGGACCTTTAGACTTCTCCAGAGCCTTTGCCTATTCAAATCTTTCTTCTCATAAATGATGGTCGTGCGATAGTTCATCTAGAGCATAAATAATAGATGCATTATCCAAAAATTCAAGAAGGATTTCTTATTCTTCGATCATTTCAGCCTCATGAATTAGATTATGTTGTTGCTCAACTTCCACAATCTCCGGACACGCACCGGCTTCCATCTCAGGATATCTTTGAATCCTGGTTCATCGTGAGACAACGTGGTCTTGGGCGTACTGTCCTTCTCTAGTTGTGGCAAAGTAGAGTCACCACCCCCAACAATTGTCTCGACAAACCGCTTCTTCAATTTTAGATGCAAGTATATTATCGACAACTTCTTCATCTTTCTTAGTCATTGGGGGCATAACAATTGAAGTTGTGTTCATATAAATAGTTTCAACGAACTTTCACAGTAGCAAACTTCTTTACAAGCTTTCTCTGGAGCGCCTCTCCAATGGGACTTCATTCTCCTCCTTGTCTCGAGCCTTCGACACGACATGAATGGTGGATTCAATCGTAGGAGATTCGATTGCGGGCTGTCAATAGCCTTGGCAATCGACTCCTCTTCGTTTCTCAAGCCAGAGGCTTGAGTCTTCTATTCTTAGCAAATACCGCCTTACGGGTTCAAATTGTCCTTTGCTTCTTCATTACTTTGGGGTCCATGGGAGATGGTTCAAAAGAGGGTACAGGGCAAATGTCTCTTTGGGAACATGTTCAACTAATTCCCTCTCAAATGCACCTTTCTTCTTGACATGCTCATTTTTCTGAGCAGCTGATAAGTTCGCCTTAAACAACCTTTTGTTTGCATGGAAGGGCTTCCATTTGCGAAGGGACACAACCTTCTTCTCCAACAGAGACCCTAGAACCAGCCCATAGCCCAGGGTGTTCTTGAATTTTCCGTCCTCAAGTTTGACGTTCTGGACGTTCTAACATATCTTATCAAAGATGAACTCACTCCCGTTAACCTCCAATTCTTCCATGATTTCAACCATCACAATCAGCTTAGTCTGAGTCAGCTGATTGAATGACCCAAACTTGATATCGACGCACTTAGCTACTACGTCCATCAACTTTTGGTACTCTTCTTTAATAGTTCTCTTGGTGGCTAAGGGATTCACTTATTTTATCACCACCTCCTCTTCTTCGCAATCTCCTTCTAGATTTTCATAAAATCGAACTCATAATCCTTAACTCCTTGAATCCATTGTTGGGGAGATGAAACAACTCGGTTAAGTCATTTCACCAACTTGACATCCTTCCCATTCATTGAAGAGTGAATGACATCATCATGAACAACAACGATCACATAGAACATAGTTGCTTCCTCTTGAAAGGTCCATTCATTGGCCATCTCTATCGAAAGAAACTTCATCAAACCAGGATCGCTTGACTAGGCCTTCAACGTCCACTCGATGTAGGTCCCAAGGGGTGTAGTGTAAGGTTCGAAGGAGGTTGAATAAACCTTACCAAATTTTCGATTTTAGTCCTTGTAAATTATTCAATAGAGTTGACTCAAATTAGTTATGTACTTGGGGGACAACTAAGTTTGCTTATTCAGCTAAGTTACCCATTCAACAGACTCGATAGAGCTGTTGATAGTATAACTTGGCTGCTTAAGCCAAATACTTAACTAAGTTGATTTGGTTTTATAACAACGGAAGACTTAACACCATTAGATTGATTTTAAGCTTGTTTTTAACACTTGTTAAAGCACTTAGTTATTTATCGTTGGATAGCAAATATTAACTAACAATAGATATAAAGTAAATGCGGGAATGTAAATGCTAAAAATAAAATGACACAAGTATTTTATAGTGGTTCGAAGATGAGGTAATTCTTCTAGTCCACTCTTCTCCAACTCCTGGAGGAATCCACTAACTAACAGATCAGTTTGCAAAGCGGTTTTCAGTCTGGAGACAACCTTGATCACACAACCTGGCTTCTCTGCGCCTCAGCTTCTTCACGAGGCAAAATGCCGCTACTTGACTCACTTCTCAAGTTCTTGGATTTGATCACGAAGCCCTCTAGCAAACTTGAAACTTGGTTCGATCTTGAACCTTTCTACAATCCTTCAACATGGAAAGTAGACCCCTTTTTGATCTTCAAAAGTTTCCTCTTCAATTGATTGAAGTTGTCTCACTTTCACAGCTTGTGTTGGATAGATTTTCTTCGAATTTTAGGCTTGAGGAATGTGTTGATAAACTTTGAGAATTTGCAGGTTAATTGCTTGAATATTGTTTAAAAGATCTGTGTCATTCGTAACCTTTTCTCAAATGCTTCCTCAGCCTTTTATAGTGCACATTTGAAATTTTCCCGTTGAAGAGATATGCTAGTTTCAAATGTCACTTTGTGTTCGTTGGCTTGTCTTTTCTTGGTCTGCAGCCCTTGCGATGTTGACCTTTCCTCGTATTAATTTACTCTGCAGCTTTACAGATTCTGACACAAGGTGCAGTGTTTCTCATTGGCTCATTCCTTTTGCATAATTCTGGGCCAAACACTTTAAGACCTGGCAGCTTGACATATTACTATATCGAGTAATATACTTGACTTTATTCCAATAGATCTAAGTCAGTTGTCTTCACTTGACTGTTGCCTTTACCCCATGTGACTTGAGTCTACTCCAATCACAGGATTGACTCAACTATCACTTCAACTGATAGACTTGGCTTCTTAAGTTGACTTGACTGATACCTCTCACAGTTGTTCCTCAGCTGACTCTCCTTTAGTCGAGTCCTTGACTTCCTTCCTGGCCATACTCAGCTGACACACAACAGAGTCTTCATTCCATTCCGCAGTTGACTTCTTGTAATCTTGACTTAGCTGACTTCACTCAGCTCTTCCAGTCCTATCTATTACAATACAGAATTACAAGGAAAATGGGATGCCAACTTCCTAGTTTAAGTTTTACATGGTATCATCAAAATCTAACAAATAAATTTCCTAACAATTTCCCCCTTTTTGATGATGTTAAAACTTAAAACATATAACATAAGTAAACAACAAAAATACAAGCAGTGCAGTAACAATGAATGTATGCTTTTGAATAATCATTTTATTTATCATAGCATTCTTGTCCTTTACAAAGCTGTTTACATCAAGTAACAAAGCTATACAAAAATACAACTTTTCAACATGTATTTCAGCTAAGTTACATAGAAAATGAACATTACAGGGAAATACACAGAGCTATTACAGAAGACTTACATCAATGTATTTACAATAAAGTAAAGTACATGAAGGGGTTCGCAGCACACTTCAACGCCTTTTTTGCTTCCTTCTTCTCTCTTCATCATCAGCTATCTTCATGTCATCCTCTGGTTTTCTCCTCTTCTTTTCTTCTTCCCCTCTCTTCTTCCTCTCGTAGGCTCGCTTAGCAGAGAGGTCATCCCTTCGGTGCCTCTCCTCCCATTCGCGATTAGCCCTTTCATTCTCTTCCTCTTGCCTCTTCTTAGCTTCTTCAATCTTGCATGCAACCTTAAGGTTAACAAGGTGATCGTGTCTAGCCCAGTATATGAGACCCTTATTTTCGGTATCCACATACTTAATATCTGTTGGTCTTGGCCGTGGTTGACTGCTTCTTCCACTACCACCATGTTTACCCCTTGTTGACTCAACTTCTCTTCCTCTGGGAGTATATTACACTGGAGCTTTTGATTTTCCAGCCGAGTGACTGCTGGAACTTGAATGCTTATCAGTCGACTTGCACAGCTCAATTCCCTTCTCCTAATACATATCCCAGGCTTGAGTTAGAGTCATATCTTTAAAGTAACCTTCTGCTTCTAGAGTTTGGAATTCCTCCATAGATCTGGGCTCAGATCCAGCATCAGGTATAGCAAATTTGCTCGGGGGCTTTACTGCAGCATAGTCTTTTCTGGTTGGAGGACCACCATACTGCTTTCTGATTTCTTGAACACGCGCAGATTGCCTCTCTACTACCTTCTCAAATGCAGCTTCAATGGCCTTATTTGATTCTTTTATAGCCATCTCAGCTTTCTTCTCAATGGACAGCTCACTTGGCAGCTTACTCAGAATGGAAGCAGTGACATCACCTTGCTGCGGGGTTTCAGGATACAAAAGTTTGAAAGGAATCGAACTTCCTTCCCCCTCAGCTGTGTCACCTTTCTTCGCCTCCTTATCACTCATTTTCTCTTCCTTCAATCCATTTAGGGCCTCATCTTCCCCCTTTTTGGCATCATCACCAATTGAAGGATTAGCCTAGGGAACAAACCACTAAGAAGGAAATAAAGTTGGCTGAGTGTTGAATTTTGCTTTGAATCTGCTGCGGAGTGGGCTTTTCGGAACCTAGACCGAGTAGCCTTCGACTCAGCTGTCACCAATTTCATCTCGGCCATGAGAAGACTGAACTTCTAATTCATGTTGTCTTCTAGGCGAGTAATTTTGGCTGGTGGTGATGCTTAAGCGACTACATATACGACTTGTGTGATGTTTCCATTCGACCATGTACTCCTTCATTCTCTCAATAAACATTGAAGTGTCCGCACTCTATACTAGCATCTTTGCAAATAGGGCCTTGAAGTAGCAGACTTTCTCTGAGCGCATGGCAGTCTGCAGTGCAGTCCATTCCCTTATTTGAACAATGATCTCTCTCAAATCAGCAATGAGGGTTACATCCCGATTGTCCAATCTAAGATCCAGAGATGTCCGGTGGTGTTCTATCTTCTCAATCTCTTCATAGATTATCTTTAATGCTTCACGGAACTCACCGTTGGATTCGACCACTTCCAACCACACCGCATCGAAGTTAAAGTCCATTGGCACAATCGAATCAGAGGAAATGATGGGCTCTTCTTGCACGGTATACTTCTCTTGATCTTTGGCACACTCTTCCTCCATGACAGGCGGCTCGATTGAATGGGAACATGTCTTCAAAACGTCATTGCGGACAAAACGGTATCCCCGAAGCTCCACTTTGGGGGTTTGTCCTTGTCTTTGCATGCAATGAACCAGACTCTATGTGCCTCGGCTGCGCGTAAATGTCATTGGCGAATATCACAGCTATAGGAGCTGCGAGAGAACTCAGAGGAGTCGTTCTTCTTTATCATGGTGCAGGTTGTGGTAGCTGCGAATCGACTCAGTTGTTGGCTTGAGCGATTGAGTGTGTTTGCTCGGTGACTAAGCTTTAGCTATCTTAACAACTTCTTCGGTCTCGTTTTTTCCATTTGAGTTACCTGGTCCTCACTTTGTCTCATCAACATCATCGAATTTGATGTGGCCTTAGGAGATGGCTCATCATCAAAACTCGAATCTCATGGGAGTAGTCTTATCACGACATAGCTCCGAGATTTAAGAACTTCCTCGGCCTTGTCTAGTTAAGAATCTTTAGGATGGGTGGACTTGGCTTTATCCTCGGATCCCGAAATGACGTGTCAATATGTTATTGGGAATTATGAAGGGCGCCGATCTCCACTTCTGCAGCAACTCCTTCAATTTGAGGAATGTTATGTTGCTTCCGTTCTTTACCTAGGGAAGTATCAACCTCCCTTAGGCCTTATTTACCCCCAACAGTCTCAACAACCGTAGGGCCTTCTAAATCCCTTCGACAGACTTAGTTGTCTTACGTTCTTCGACGTTGGCATCCTTTGGAGTCTCACCTCCTTAGATTGCACTTTTAGGGCCCAGAGTCTCAACTCCGAGGGCCTCTCCATCCTTTGCCTTAGCTGCAGCAGCAGCTTCATTGGCCTGCACAACAGAGGAAATTTCTGCTGAGACAGACTCAACTATCTGAGCTTCATTAATTCCACTCCGCTTCTCTGTGATATTCTCTCCTTCGCCTCCAAACAAAGAATGTGTTGTCTCCCAAAACATCCTCCGACCTGTTTGTGGTGGAGAGAGTTTCCCCCTCGGTGGCACACCACTAAGTGAATAACAGTGGGGTTACTCAACTCCTGAGACACGGTTGTAGTGTCCTTTGAGTGATCAGCCGTATGGGCAGGTGTTTCAACACCTTCATCAGGGTTAGGCTTGGCTTGGGTGCCCATATTCCCAGCTTCATCGCCATGTCCATGAAAGCCATCGATGTGAGAGTGCACGGGATGGGGTTATTGCAATAACGGTTGCAATCTCATGCGCCACTCCCAAAGGATCGGTCAGGAGAGACTTTGGAGGACTCTCTGGACCTTCTTGAAGATTTAACTCGTGCATGGCTCTTGATTCTCAATTAGCTTGCTCTAACTCGGCCTTCTATACTACAAAGAACAGGGTCCATCTCCTCTATATCACTATCGGTTGACTCATGGAGATGGTCATGTGTCCCCTGTGTGTGCAAACACATCTTAGATATATCCAAGGCTTTGGCTCGCTCCTCGCCTTTCTCCTTCTCATCCTCCTTGATGATTCAAAGGGTTTCCATGCGCTTTTATTCATTAAGAGCAAATTGGACGATTGCATGTCCAAGGAATCGAGAAGCTCTTCCTCCTCCTCAATAAACTCGGGGTGAGCGAATCGCCGCCTTGAGTAATCCGACTTCCATGCCATCCATTCCTTAGTCTCATGCGCTAAATGTCCGGATAGAATGGAGAGTACATAATAAATCATCATCTTCCTCTCCGGTCTCTTGAATGGCGGCTAATGGAGATCCTCCTCGATTCACCAGATCTGCACGGGGGTGAGACAACATGTTCTTCCATGGTCATGGTTGTATCGGTCCTTCATTTCCACAACTATCTCTCGCACGCTAGGTCTTTTCTCTCGGCCGATCGGATCGCCAGATCTTCTCGCTCATCAACTTTTTCTTGTGACTTCTCTTCTTAAGCATCGCTAGCCTAACTCGATCTTCTCCACCTGAGTCCGAACTCAACTTTTGTTTTATCTAGTTCGACGCCGCTTGAATAGCCGTCTTCTTTTGGTGGCGACCAATTGGATTTCAGGTTCCCTCTTGAGGCTCTTCCTAGGGGAAGGCTGTGTTTTCAATAGAAGCTTTCTTGGCAGTCCGCTTTTTTCACGGTGGAGAAGGAATTTGGGGTTCCTCCTCGATCTCATTGCTTGCGAGCGGGGCATCGGGCATCGGGCGGGGGCTTTTGGTTTGGGTGTGGGGGTAGGTGCCTTCTTGGTCTTGGCTCTTTGGTGTAATGGCGGCTTCAATGTCGCAGACTCTCTTCTTAGAGATCGGCTTCATAGAGAGAGCTAGGGAGGTCTCAGTTGTGTCTTCGGTAGGGTCAGCTGATTCTCCCTCACTTGTATCCTCCTTTCTTGCATGGGCCTTCTTCTGCGCACCTGAGAGGTTCGCCTTGAACATCCTCTTGTTTGCATGGAACGGCTTTCCATGGCGCAATGATATCCCCTTCATCCAAAGGTCTTATCCTCCTTATAGGACCGGTTGATCACCTTTTGGCACACTCGGCTGAAGACAAACTCAGCCCAGTTCACCTTCTTGTCTTGCATGATTGCCCCATCACAATCAGCTTAGTCTTAGACTGTTGATTGAAGCTCCCGAACTTCATATCCACGCACTTGGACACGATGTCCATCAGTTTGTGGTAGTTTTTCTTCAAAAAATCCTTCTTAGTTGTATACACAGCTTTAGCAGCATGCTCCGGCTTTCCAACTTCCTTCCAAGCTGCAGCCAGGTTGACATTCTTCTCAGCAATGTCTTTGATCCCTTGAGAGGGTAAGAAACAGTGCTCAGCAACATCCTTTGCAGTGATTTTAATGACCATGTTGTGGACGGATGAACGAATTTCATTGTCATGCACCTCGGCATTCCGTAGAACATTGCCACTTCCTCCAGATATGTATGCGTGAACTGCATCGATAGAAAATCCTTCAGACCGGACCTTTCCAAGTTCTCAGTTATCTTCTTCACCAGGGCATCATCAACGCCCTGCTTGATCATTCCATTGAAATCCACAGACATTCCAGTGTGGATTTTCTCAGATAGCAACACAAAAACATGGTTTTCAGCCATTTCCATAACATTTAACCGAAGAAAAACTTAAAAAACTTGAACTTGAACGGTAGGGTTTCAAACGGATTTGCAGAGAAAAAAGGCTTTCTTGCTGAATACGAGTAGGTTTATGTGACGAGAGAGAAAATGAAATTTTCGTGTATATGGGACATAAAAGGATGATTTTTAGAATTTGAAAAATTTGATCAAAATCAACAGCCAAGATTAAGCCTTCAAAACCGCATTAGTTTCCCCACATTAAATGCAACAGCATTTATATCCAATCATATGGTTTACTGTGCAGCTTTTGTCTTGTGATCATAATTACGCTTACATTGTCCTTAAAAATATTCTCGCTCAAATAAAATGACTGTGTTTTTGTCACTTAGCTTTGCTTTTCTCTTCACATATCATTACTCAAATTCCGCTGCCTAACTTCTGATTGTCTTCCCGATCGGGTCGTTTTCACTTGGCTGAAATGTCAAAATTTGCTTATTTTCTATTTTCTCATCTTCTATCTCTGCTGATTGAGTCTTCTGAGTAATCTAACTCACCTCAATTAACCCTAACTCATTCTTGAGCTCTTCAAACCTTGATTCACATAATGGCTTTGTGAATATGTCAGCTAACTGCTTATCAGTTGAGATGTATTCCAAAGTGATGTCTTTCTTTTCAACATGATCTCTTATAAAATGATATCTGACATCAATGTGCTTTGTTCTTGAATGCAACACTTGATTCTGAGTGATTTCAATGGCACTAGTGTTATCACACATAATTGGAATCTCTTTTTCTTCAATATCATAATCTCTCAGCTGCTGTCTCATCCATAAGACTTGGGCACAATAGATGCCCACATCTATGTACTTTGCTTCAGCTGTGGATGTATCTATTGAATCTTGTTTCTTGTTGAACCAAGAAACCAACCTATTTCCAAGCATTTGACATGTACCTGAGGTACTCTTCCTGTCAACTCTATATTCAGCATAGTCTGAGTCTGAGTATCCTACCAGCTTGAATCCTCCTTCTTTTGGATACCATAAGCCGACTTCCCCGGCATCCTTCAAATATGTTAGGATTCTCTTAGCTGCAGTCATGTGACTCTCTTTTGGTGCAGATTGAAATCTAGTACATACACCTACTGCAAAGGTGATGTCTGGCCTGCTTACTGTTAGATAGAGCAAAGATCCAATGAGAGCACTATATCTGGTTTGATCAACAACTTTGCCATCTGCATCTATGTCCATCTTTACTGATGTATTCATAGGAATCTTCACATAAGACTTCTCTTCCATACCAAATTTCTTCATCAAATCTCTGGTAATGAAGGTTCCATCCTTCAATTGCACTTGAAGTACTAAGAAGAAAAACAGCTCTCCATCATGCTCATCTCAAATTTGCCTTGCATGAGGTTTGAGAACTTATCACACAGCTCTTTGTTTGTGGATCCAAAAATGATATCATCCACATATATTTGAACATGCGATATTATTTCCATCTTGAATCCTATAGAGTATTCTATCAACCTTGCCTTTGGTGAATCCATTGTCAATTAAAAACTGAAACAATGTGTCATACCATGCTCTTGGTGCTTGTTTCAATCGATATAATGCTTTTCTTGAGCTTGTAGACTCTATCTCCAATATTTTTCTGCTCAAAACCTGGAGATTATTCAACGTAGACTTCTTCTTCTAAAAATCCATTTAGAAATGCACTCTTCACATCCATTTGATATACAATGAAGTTCTTGTGTGCATCATAAGCAAGAAGCATCCTTATTGTTTCCAATCTGGCAACATGAGCAAAGGTTTCATCAAAATCTATACCTTCTTCTTCGCAATACCCTTTGGCTACCAATCTTGCTTTGTTTCTTACAACAGATCCTTCCTCATTCATCTTGTTTCTGAATACCCACTTAGTACCAATAACATTTTGGTAGGTTGGCCTTTGGACTAATTCCCATACTTTCTTCCTTTCAAACTGATTCAGCTCTTCTTGCATGGCCTAAATCCAATGTGTGTCATCCAATGCTTGAGACACATCTTTCAGCTCTAATTGGGAAATAAAACAAGTGAACATAAATTCATGATGTGCTCTGGATCTGGTTCTTATGTCATCTCTAACATCTCCAATAATTAACTCAGGTGGATGGTCTCTCAGCCATCTCTCATCAGGTTGAAGTAAGTCTGCTGGATTCAGCCGTCTCGCAGCTAAGTTGTGTTGAACAACTCTTTCATCTTCATTCAACTGTAGACCTTCCAGCTGTCTTTGAGATTTAGCTATCTCATCATCATCAGGGTTGAGTGCTCTCACTTCAGTTTCAACATAAAGACTCTTCTGCATAGTTGGCTGATCAGCTTATCAGCTAACTCACCAATGTCTTCTCCATTCACATTAGGTTCATCAAAAACCACATGGATAGACTCTTCTGTGACCGTAGTCCTTTTGTTCAGCACTCTATAGGCTTTACTCTCAGCTGAGTATCCCAAAAAGATACCTTCATCAGCTTTAGCATCAAAAGCCTTTAAATTATCCTTTCCATTGTTATGGATGAAGCATTTACATCCAAATATCTTGAAATAACCAACATTTGGCTTTCTCCCTGTCTAAATCTCATAGGGAGTCTTGGTCAATTGTCTGTTAATCATGCATCTGAGTGTAGCATGTTGTATTTATGGCTTCAGCTAACATGGTCCTTGCAGCTTCCTTGAGAGTTATGTTCCTTCTTTTAGCTAGTCCATTCTGATGTGGAGTCCTTGCTGCTGATAACTCATGAGCAATATTCAGTTATTATCCCATTGACAAACTCAGTTCCCCTGTAAGATTTTATCTTTATAATGGTTTGACTCTTCTCATTTTGAACTCCTCTCATCAGATGAGGTAACTTCTGCAAAATTTCCTTCTTTTTACACATGAAAATTATCCATGTATATCTTGAATAATCATCCACCACCACTAGGGTGTATTTCTTTCTACTGATGCTAGCTGGCTCAACTGGACCAAATAAATCCATATGCAACAGATGTAATATCCTTTTTGATGAAGGACTTGGCTTATCCTTGAATGATGATTTGATTTGATTTCCTATCTGGCATGCATCACACAAACTTTCTTTCTTGTACACTGAGTCTGTCAATCCTTCTATAAAATGACTCCTTGCAAGCTTGTTGATTGTCTTGAAATTCAGACTACTCAGCTTATTGTGACACGGCCAACTTGATTCGGTTGTACTCCTTGCTAGAAGACATGTGTTTGGTGTAGCAGTAGACCAATCTACCACATACATATTCTTTCGCCTTGATCCTTGCAACACTATTTCATTGGACTCAGCATCTTTGATCTGGCATATCCCCATGTTGAATCCTACATTGTAGCCTTTGTCACAGAGTTGGCTGATGCTTAACAGGTTGAAGTTGAGGCCTTTTACATAAGCAACATCTGTGATTTCCAATCCCTTTTTCTTGATGGATCTTGTGCCTTTGATCTCCCCTGGAGCTTCATTACATACAAATATAACTTTAGCACCTCTAATCACCTTGAATCTTGACAGATTTCTCTTGTTTCCTATCATATGTCTGGAACAGCCACTATCCATGTACCAGGTTCCTTGGCACTCAACTGTTCCTTGAAGCTGCAATCAAGGAAATCAGTTTTTAGGTACCCATAATTGTCTGGGTCCTGGGTGGTTAGTGCTATAAGATGTTCCAACCAACCTATAGCCAGATGATCTAACTCTAAGAGGTTGCCATCTATCAGTACCATAATCATAATGCACATTAGAAAATTGCTTGGGGGTTTTAGGGTCATACAACTGTCTCTTTTGTCAGTATGTCTGTGTGTGTGATTTAGCAGTTGCTTTCTTAGGATAGTTATGAAATCTCTGAGTGTAGTGTTTGTGTGCTGATAATAACTCTTTTGCCTTGGGAATGACCTTTGCTGAGGTTCAGGTCTTTGCCATTTTGGCTTGTATCCCATAGGTCTTTGCTGATGTTTCACATTATTCCAATCAGCTTGGTTTGGATAGTTTCTACCATTCCCATCATGTATATTTCTTTGATGAAATTTCTGGGGCTTTTGGTAGCTCTGTTTGCTTTTCACAGAGTTTTTTCTGTTTGGAGTCTGCTGAGGGACCTGTCTGAATTTCTTTTCAGTTGTCCTTTCAGCATACTCAACTGGATTCTTTCCTTTTCCTTTATAGCCAAGGCCAATATGATTGTGATTGTGCTTTGGAGTAAGTGTGGGTGCAACATTTGGTGTTTTGGGTTTTTGGAATACTTCATTGCTTGAAGATCCCTTTTCCAAAATCACTCTTGGAGTTTGACTATGCACAAAGGAATTAAATCATATGCATGTCTTGTCTCCACATTCTTTTTGACTCATAATAAGTTCATCCAATGATTTGGATGCTTTTGTAAATGAGAAAATCACATTTTTAAGATCTTTTCCCCTTTTTTTTTTGTAGCTAACTCGCTAACTTGCCATTTTTAGCTTCTTAGCTATGATCTTGCCATTTTTAGCCTTCAGCTTAGTGTTCTCATCAGCTATTTGACTCTAAGTACTCAACTCTTTTGTCAGTTGTGTGTTTTGGCTTTTAAGCTGGTTGTTTTCCTCATTTAAGAGTGTGTGAGAGGTTTTAATGTGCTCAAAATCTTTCATCATTTTGCCTAATGAATCATAAAGATCTATGGGTGATGAAGTGTGTGTGTCACAGTCACTATGACCTGAATCAGAATTAGATGAGTTAGAGTGTACCTCATCTTCTTGATCTTGTTGATCTTGTTCTTTGGCCAAGAGGCAGATCAAAGCCTCTTCCTCTGTGTCACTTGAGTAGTCAGTTTCACTACTCTCTCTCGAGTCTCTTTCTTTTTGCACTTGGGCGGCTCAAGAAGATGTCGATGAGCCAACATGGCTTTCTTCTTTTCCTGTCTTCTTTCCCTGAAGACTCTTCTTTCTTCTTCATTTATATACTTGTTGAGTGGTGGGTATGAACTATCAATGGCAAAATGTCCTGGTTGTCTGCAATTCCAACACATGTTTTCAACTCTTTGATCAGCTCTGTCGGTTCTTTGATTATCAGCTCTCTTGGGTGGCCTATCCTCCCTTGCTTTGGAGGGTGTTGAATGTCTTCTGGAGGTCTCAACCTTGTTCCTTTTATAGTTCTTGTTAAATAACTTGTTGAATCTCTTTACCATGAGGGCGTCTCCTCCTGGTTAATGGTATCCTTTGGCTTAGCTCTTTTCCCATCACCGCCAATAATGTAGCCGTCTTGGGTACAATCAAGTTTCCCTCTGTTCTTTCCTTCTCAACTCAAACTCATAAGCTTTGAGGTCCGAGAATAGCTCATGATTGGATGTTCTTGAGAGGTCCATTGAATGTCTCGAGGGTCGTGATCTTCATTTCCCATTCAAATGGGAGGGCTCTTAAAGTCTTTATACACATCTCCTTCTGTATATTCTTTCCCAAGAAGAGTCAAAGCTCATATGTTATTTCAAAACCTGGCATCCACTAATCCAGTTTCACTGCAAACATTTTAAAATTTTCAAATTTTTGAACAACAATAGTTAATTTATTTTCCTTAATATGTTCTAATCCTTCACAAATTAAGGTCAGCTTATCCCAAATTTCTTTGGCTAATTTGCAAGATTTGACTTTGTTGAACATGGCTTTGTCCAACTCCTGTAGAGTATAGCCTTGGCCACATTGTCCAAGTTATATCTCTTTCGATCTTCAATTGTCCATTCAGTCCGTGGTTTTTCAACCATGACTGGTCTTTCTTCAATGACCTCTCCTTCACCGCAAAGTGCTTTGCTCTTCAAAAGAGTGTTGACTTTGTATATTTCCATTGGCATATCCTCTATCACTAGCCACATTTCATCGTGTAAAGTGGATAGATGAGCCTGCATGCGAATTTTCCAGTCATCAAACTCTTCCACAGTAAACATTGGAATACGAGTCAGATTTGCTTCCATGATAATAACTTTGCTTAAAAGATGAAAGAATTTGAAAAACAAAAGTGTTAAAACCTTTGAAAAAGATTGAAATCTAGTTCAGTAACCAGTGCGGAAGGCTCAATGAACCAACCCTTCTGATACCACTTGTAGGTCCCAAGCGGTGTGGTGTAAGGTTTAGAAGGGAGGTTGAATAAACCTTACCAAATTTTCGATTTTAGTCCTTGTAAATTATTCAACAGAGTTGACTCAAATCAGCTGTGTCCTTGGGGGACAGCTAAGTTTGCTTATTCAGCTAAGTTACCCACTCAACCAACTCGATAGAGCTGTTGATAGTATAACTCGGTTGCTTAAGCCAAATACTTAACTTAGTTGATCTGGTTTTATAACAGCGAAAGACTTAGCACCCTTAGATTGATTTTAGGCTTGTTTTTAACACTTGTTAAAGCACTTAGTTATTTATCAATTGGATAGAAAATATTAACTAACAGCAGATATAAAGTAAATGCAGGAATGTAAATGCTGAAAGTAAATTGACACAAATATTTTTATAGTGGTTCAAAGATGGGTTAATTCTTCCAGTCCACTCTTCTCCAACTCCTGGAGAAATCCACTAAATAATGAGATCGCCTTAAAACCGGTTATCGAGTCTAGAGACAACCATGATCACACAAATGGCTTCTTCTCTGAGGCAAAACGCCTTTGCACAGCTACTTGACTTACTTCTCAAGTTCTTGGATTTGATCACGAAGCCCTCCAACAAACTCCTAAACTTGGTTAGACCTTGAACCTTTCTACAATCCTTCAACTTGGAAAGTAGACCCCTTTTTGATCTTCAAAAGTTTTCTCTTCAATCGATTGAAGTTGTCTCTCCTTCACAAATTGTGTTGGATAGATTTTCTTCGAATTTTAGGGTTGAGGAATGTTCAAATTTTCTTCAACTTTATTCCAATGGATCTACGTGAGTTGTCTACACTTGATCGTTGCCTTTACCCCGGTGACTTTAGTCCGCTCCAATTATAGGATTGACTCAACTATCACTTCAACCGATAGACTTGGCTTCTTAGTTGACTTGATCGATACTTCTCTCACGCTTGTTCCTCAACCGACTCTCCTTTAGCCAAGTCCTTGACTTCCTTCCTTCGGTCATACTCACCGACACACAATAGAGTCTTCACTACAGTCCAGATTGACTTCTTGTAATCTTGACTTAGTGACTTCACTCACTCTTCCAAATCTATCTATTATAATACAAAATTACAAGGAAAATGGGGTGCCAACTTCCTAGTTTAAGTTTTACATGGTATCATCAAAATCTAACAAATAAATTTCCTAACAACTGATGCACCGGAGTGCACTTTTTCAGCAAGTTTAGTAAAGTCGAGAGCATGTTTCATTGGTGCCACTGATGATTCTTGACAAACATTGAAGAAAATTGAGAGGTTTTTTTTCACAAAGAGAATTCTAAGGGTTTTTTGAATGCTTGAGAGTGTAAAGTAAGAAGAGAGAGAAAGTAAATTTGGATATGTTAGGAAATTTATTTGTTAGATTTTGATGATACCATGTAAAACTTAGACTAGGAAGTTGGCACCCCATTTTCCTTGTAATTCTGTATTGTAATAGATAGGACTAAAAGAGCTGAGTGAAGTCAGCCAAGTCAAGCATGCAAGAAGTCAACTGCAGACAAGAGTGAAGACTCTGCTGTGTGTCAGCTGAGTATGGCCATGAAGGAAGACAAGGACTCGACTGAAGGAGAGTAAGCTGAGGAACAACTGTGTAAAGTGTCAGTCGAGTCAATGAAATGAGCCAAGTCTAACAGTTGAAGTGATAGTTGAGTCAATCTTATGATTGGATCAAGTCACAAGGGGTAAAGGAAGCAGTCAAGTTGAGACAACTGACATTGATCCATTGGAAGGAAGTCAAGAATATTACTCGATATAGTAATATGTCCAAGCTGCCAGGTCTTAAAGTGTTTGGCCCACAAACATACAAAAGGAATAAGCCAATGGGAAACACTGCAACTTGTGTCAGAACCTGTAAAGCTATGAAGCCATTTAATACAAGGAAGGGTCAACATCACAAGTGCTGCAGACCAAGAATAGACAAGCCAACGAACAAAAAGTGGCATTTGAAATTGGCCTATCTCTTCAACGGGCAAATTTGAAATGAGCACTATAAAAGGCTGAGGAAGCATTTGAGAAAAGGTTACGAATGATAATGATCTTTAAATCAATATTCAAGCAAGCATAACCTGCAACATTCTCAAAGCTTATCATAAAATTCCTCAAGCCTAAAACTCGAAGAAACCCGATCCAACACACTCCGTGAAGGAAAGACAACTTCAACCAGTTGAAGAGAAAACATTTGAAGAACAAAAAGGGGTCTACTCTCCAAGTTGAAGGAGTTGTAGAAAGGTTCAAGGTCGAGCTAGAAGATTCAAGTTTGTTGGAGGATTGTGTGAACAAAACCAAGGACTTGAAAGTGAGCTGAAGTAGCAAGGCAGTTGCCTCGTAAAGAAGCTGAGTCGCAGGAGAAGCCAGCTGTGTGATCAAGGCTATCTCTAGACTGTTCACTGCTTTGTAACTTGATCTGTTACTTAGTGGATTCCTCCAAGAGTTGGAGAAGAGTGGATTAGAGGAATTACCCCAGCCTCGAACCACTATAAAAATTACTTGTGTCAATTTACTTTCAAAGACTTACATTCCCGCATATATTTCTATATATGTTGTTAGTTAAATATGTTATACAACTGACAAATAACAAGTGCTAAAACAAGTGTTAAAAACAAGCTTTAATCAATCAAACAGGGTGTTAAGTCTTCCATTGTTAAAAACCAAATCACTTAAAGTTAAGTGTCGACTTAAGCAAATGAGAGTTATACTATCAATGACTCTATCAACTCACGTTGAGTGGGTAACTTAGTCAGTCACCCTCAAGGACACAAAATGATTTGAGTCAACTCTATTGTAAATTTTAAAAAGACTAAAAGTTAAAATTTGGTAAAGTTTATTCAACCCCACCTTCTAAACCTAACACCACACCCCTTGGGACCTACAAGTGGTATCAGAGCGGTTGGTTCATTGAGCCTTCCGCACTGGTTACTGAACTAGATCTCAATCTTTTTCAAAAGGTTTAACACTTGTGTTTTTCAAAGTCTTTCATCTTTAAAAGCAAAGTTATTATAATGGAAGCAAATCTAACTCGTATTCCAATGTTCACTGTGGAAGAGTTTGATGACTGGAAGATTCGTATCAGGCTCATCTATCCGCCTTACATGATGAAATGTGGCTTGTGATACAATACGGCTATAAGTAGGGCATTTGCGGTGAAGGAGAGGAAGATGTTGTTGAAGCTAGACCACCCATGGTTGAAAAACTACGACCGAATAGACAAATGAAGATCGAAAGAGATATAACCTGGATAATGCGGCCAAGGATATACTCTACAAGACGTTGGACAAGGCGATGTTCAACAAAGTCAAGTCGTGCAAATCACCAAAGAAATCGGGATAAGCTAACCCCGATTTGTGAAGGATCGGAACAAATTAAGGAGAATAAATTAATCATGCTATTCAAAAATTTGAAAATTTTAAAATGCTTGCAGGTGAGAGTCCGGATCGGCTTGGAAATAATACACTCGAAGGAGATGTGCATGAAGATATTAAGAGCCCTCCCGGTGAATGGGAAATGAAGCTCATGGCCCCGAGACATTCAATGGACCTCTCAAAAACATCCAATCATGAGCTATTCTCGGACACTCAAAGCTTATGAGTTTGAGCATGTTGGGAAATTATTTTGTAGATTTTGATGAATGCCATGTAAAACTTAGAATAGAAGTTGGCACCCCATTTTTGTTGTAAATTGCATTGTAATAGATAGGGCTGGTCGAGCCGAGTCAAGTCACTATGCCCGAACATGCAAGAAGTCAACTAGAGACAAAGGAAGACTCATTGTGAGGCGGTGAGTGTGGCAAAGAAGAGAAGACAGAACTCGATCAAGGTGCAAGTGAGTGAAGTATCGGTCAAGTCAACTCAAGATAGCTAAGTCTCAAGGTTAAAGTGACAAGAGTCATCCAATGATTGGAAGATGACTCAAGTCACCTGGGGATGTTAAGAAAATGCGGTCAAGTCGAGATAATCGAAAGAGATCCGTTGCACGTAAATCAAGAGAATTACTTAAACAAGTAATACCTCCATATTGCCTTTCTTGAAGTGCTCAGTCCCAGAAGCGTGCAAGAGGAATAAACCAATGGGAAGCACTCATTTGGGTCGAACTCTAAAAACTGAAAGAATCATTCATACGAGGAAGTGGCAATTTCAAGGACTGCAACAAGACAAGCCAACGACCACAAGTGAATTTAAAAAATAAGCCTATCTCTTCAACGGGCAGATTTTTGAAAGATCACTATAAAAGGTTGAGGAATAACTCGAGAAAAGGTTACTCAACCCACGAACATTCAAGCAAACATTTGAATCAGAACCAAAAATATTCTCAAATCATTCAAGATCAATCCTCAAGCCTACATTACGAAGGAAATCAATCCAACACTCACCTGTGAAGGAAAGATAACTTCAATCAGTTGAAGAGGAAATTTTTGAAGAATCAAGGGGTCTACATTCCACGGAGGATTGTAGGAAGGTTCAAGGTCGAACCGGTCTCAAGTTTTTGGAGGGCTTCGTGATCAAATCCAAGAAGCATGAGCAAGTGGGTCAGTAGTAGCAAAGGCAAACCTGTGAAGAAGAAGCCGAGTCGTCACGAGAAGCCACTGTGTGACCAAGGCATCTCCGGGGATCGAGTCCCAAAGGATCAAGTCACCGTGATCAAGACTTGTATCTCGGATCGTTAACCACTCGTATATTGATCAATACTTAGTGGATTCATCCAGGAGTTGGAGAAGATAGGAGTAGAAGAATTACCCCATCTTCAAACCTCTATAAAAACTTATTGTGTCATTTATATTTCAACTTTAATTTCTCGCATCTTATTTTTATATCTCACGATAAATTTGCTATCCAATTGATAATGAACGAGTGCTAAAACCAAGTATTAAAACAAACTTAACCAAATTCAAGGGTGTTAAGTCTTCCAAAAAACAAATCACGTCGAGTTAAGTCTTTTAGTCAAAACAATTGAGTTATTCTATCAATGGCTCGAGTCAGTCCGTTGAGTGACTAACTCTGGCGATTAACTAACTTAGTTGTCCATCAAGGACACAACCGTGAAGTATTAACTCAATATTTAAAAGGACTAATTTGAAAAGTTGGTAAGGTTTATTCAACCCCCTCCTTCTAAACCTTACACTCACACCCCTTGGGACCTACAAGTGGTATCGAGAGCGGTTGGTTCATTGAGCCTTCCGCACCGGTTCTTGAACTAGATCTCCAAATTTTTCAAAGTCTGTTTTAGTACTTGATCTTTCAAAACTCTTTTTACCACCAAAGTTATTATCATGGAAGCAAATTTGACACGCATCCCTATGTTCACAATTGAAGAATTTGATGATTGGAAAATCCGTGATATTGTGCTCATCTATCAAAGATTACGATGAGATGTGGATAGTGATAGAGGATGGGCCACCGCAAACTTTAAAAGTGAACACAACCGTAAGTAGAGTGCAGCAAAGGTGAAGAGGATGTTGCTCCTGCACCGGACGTCATGGTTGAAAACCAAGAGCTGAATGGACAAATGATGACAGAAAAGATATAACTTGACAATGTGGCCAAGGACATTCTTTACAAAACCTTGGACAAATCCATGTTCAATAAAGTCAAATCATGCAAAACGGCTAAAGAAATCTGGGACAAGCTAACATTGATTTGTGAAGGCTCAGAGCAAATCAAGGAAAATAAACTATCGGTTGTTGTACAGAAATTTGAGAATTTCAAAATGATCGCAGGAGAGACCTTGGATCAACTGGATGCTCGGTTTACCGAAATTACCAAAGAGCTATCTTGCACTTGGAAAAGAATATACACAGAAGAAATGTGTATGAAGATTATAAGAAGTCTCCCAGCTGAATGGGAAATGAAGGTCATGGCACTAAGACATTCCATGGACCTATCCAAGACATCCAACCATGAGCTATTATCAGATCTCAAAGCCTACGAATTTGAGCTGAGAAGAAAAGACCAGGAGGAGACAATCGTGCCCAAAACAAATGCTCTAATTGTTAAGGATGGCAAGAGAGCCGAGGTCAAAGAAGTCATTGACCAACAGAAATAGCCCCGATGGTTAAAAGGTTTAACAAGTTCTTCAATAAGAACTACAAGAGAGGCAAGGGCGAATCCTCCAGAAGACACTCAGCTCCCT
Organism: Rehmannia glutinosa; assembly: GCA_016081115.2. NCBI lineage: Eukaryota > Viridiplantae > Streptophyta > Magnoliopsida > Lamiales > Orobanchaceae > Rehmannia > Rehmannia glutinosa. The sequence goes on along the minus strand of CM071924.1, from coordinate 59,790,655 downwards.
CCAAGTCAAGGGAAGATAGGCCAACCAAGAGAACAGAGCATCAAAAAGTTGAATATCAAAGGGCCGACAATCCAAGAATGGAAAGAGCTGATCAAAAGGTTGAAAATCTATCTATGGAATTGCAGCAACCAGGTCACTATGCCATTGATTGCCCATATCCTCGTAGTCAACAAATACAGAATGAAGAAAAAGAAAGGTCTTCGAGAAAGAAGACAAGAAAAGAAAAAGGCAATGTTGGCTGCGCAGAGATCACGAGACAACCAAGTCAAGAGACACACCGATTGATTGAGAGAGTAGTGAAGTGACTACTCAAGTGAATCAAGTAGAAGCCTTGATCTGCTTTGATGGCCAAGGAACAAGACCAACTCGACCAAGAAGATGAGGTACACTCTAATTCATCTCACTCGGTTCTAGTGATAGTGATGACACACACACTTCATCACCCACCGATCTTTATGATTCATTAGGCAAAATGATGAAAGACTTTGAACACATTAAATCCTCACACACACTACTAAATGAGGAAAAAAACCTACTCAAGAGCCAAAACTCACAAAATGACTAAGGAGCCGAGTACTCTAAGTCAAATAGGATCGATGAGAATGAAAGTCTAAAGGCTCTTGAAAATGCTAAGCTAATAGCAGAGATAGCCGCTATAGAAAAGAGGAAAATGACCTCAAAAATGTGATACTCTGTAAAGAAGAAATAGAGCTACCAAAAACCCCAGAAGTTCTATAAAAGAAACACATATGATGGGAATGGTAGAAAGTACCCAAGCCAAGCTGATTGGGATAATGTAAACCTTCAGCAAAGACCTATGGAATATACGTCTAAGTGGCAAAGGCCTAGAACACAGCAAAGGCCATTCCAAAGGTATAAGAGCTTTCATCAAAGACACATATGCACCTAGGCACTACACTCGAGATATCACAACTACCCAAAGAAGGCAATTGCTAAAACACATATACAGACATACGCACAAAAGAGACAGCTGTATGAACCTAGAACCCCCAAGCAATTTGCCAAAATTAATTATGATTATGGCACTGATAGATGGCAACCCCTTAGAGTCAAATCATTTGGCTATAGGTTGGTTGGATCATCTTACAATACTAACTCCTCAGGACCCAGGCAAGTATGGGTACCTAAAACCTAACTTCCTTGATTGCGAGGTTCAAGGAGCGGTGAGTGCCAAGGAACCTGGTACATGGATAGTGGTTGTTCCAGGCACATGACAGTAACAAGAAAAATCTATCAAAATTCAAGGAAGTCGAGGTGCAAAAGTCATATTTGGAGGAAATGAAGCTCCGGGAGAAATAAGAGGCACTGGATCCATCAAGAAAAATGGATTAGAAATCACAGATGTTGCATATGTTGAAGGACTCAAATTCAATCACAAGTATTAGCCAACTCGTGACAAAGGCTACAATGTTGAATTCAACATGGGTATTTGCCAAATCAAGGACATCAATCAAATGAGGTTGTGTTGCAAGGATGCGCATAAAAAAGAACATGTATGTGGTAGATTGGTCAATCGCAACACCATGCACTTGTCTACTAGCAAAGAGCACAAATTTGAATCAAGTTGGTTGTGGCCCAAAAAAGCTGAGTCACCTAAATTTCAAAACAATTAACAAGCTTGCCGTATGATCTTGTAGAAGGACTTCCGACTCGAGATATAAGAAGGAAAGTGTATGTGATGCATGTCGGATGGGAAAGCAAATCAAATCATCATTCAAAGAAAAGACATGTCCATCTTCAACAAGAATATTGCACTACTACATATGGATCTATTTGGTCCATTGAACCAAATGCAAGCATAAGTGGGAAGAAATACACCTTGGTGGTAGTAGATGACTACTCAAGATATACATGGACAATATTCATGTGTAAGAAGAAAGAAACTCTGCAGAAACTACCACAAATGATAAAAAGAATCCAAAATGAGAAGAGTCAAACCATTATCAAAATAAGATATGACAGAGGAACCGAGTTTGTCAATAGTATAATCACTCAAGATCAGTATTGAAAATGATATTGGTCATGAATTATCTGCAAACAAGGACTCCACAACAAAATGGAGTTGCGAAAGAAGGAACATAACTCTTAAAGAAGCAAAAGCAAGGACCATGTTAGGCAAGGGGCTACCTAAAAGATTTTGGGTCAAGCAATAAACACAAAGATGCTATACTCAAAATAGATGCATGATAAAACAGACAATGACAAAGACTCCCTATGAGATTTGGACAGGAGAAAGCCAAATGTTGCATATTTTAGAATATTTGGATGCAAATGCTTCATCCATAACAATGGCAAAGATAATTTAAAGGCTTTTGATGCTAAAGTCGATGAAGGTATCTTCTTGGGATACTCAAATTGAAAGCAAAGCCTACAGAGTACTCAACAAGAGGACTATGGTTACAGAGGAATCCATTTGATCTGCAGCCAAATGTAAATGGAGAAGACATTGAAGAGTCACCGATAAGTCAATCAACCAACCATGCGAAGAGTTCCTTGTCAAGTCAAGTTTGGAATTATAAACCCGGATGAAGATGAGATAGCCGAGTCTCAAAAACAGTTGGAAAATCTGCAGCTAAGTGATGATGAGAGAGCTGATCAAAGCAACACAAACAAAAGACGATCGAATCCACTAACTTACTCCAACCTGATGTAAGATGGCCGAGAGACCATCCACCGAACTAGTCATTGGAGATGTAAGAGAAGGTGTCAAAACGAGATCCAAAGCTCAACAAAAATCAATGTTCACATGCTTTATCTCACAAATAGAGCCTAAAGATGTGTCACAAGCATTGGATGACACACATTGATTCAAGCCATGCAAGAAGAGTCAATCGGTTTGAAAGAAATAAAGTGTGGAATCGGTTCAAAGACCTACCCATCAAAATGTTATTGGCACTAAATGGGTATTCGAAACAAGATGAATGAGGAAGGTTACTGTGGTAAGAAACAAAGCAAGATTGGTAGCCAAAGGATATTGCCAGAAGGGATAGATTTTGATGAAACATTTGCTCTTGTGGCAAGATTGGAAGCCATAAGGATGTTTCTTGCCTATGTCACAAGAACTTTATTGTATATCAAATGGATGTAAAGAGTGCATTTCTTAATGGTTTATTGGAAGAAGAAGTGTATGTTGAACAACCTCCAGGATTTGAGCGAGAAGACTCTTGGAGATAAAGTATACAAACTCAAGAAAGCTCTATATGGGTTGAAACAGCACCTAGAGCATGGTATGATACATTGTCACAATTCTTAACGGGAACGGATTCACAAAAGGCAAAGTGGACAGAACACTCTTTGGAATTCAAGATAGGAAGAGTATCTTTGCTTGTTCAAATATATGTGGATGATATCATTTTTAGATCCACAAACAAAGAGTCAGTGTGATAAATTTTCAAATCTTATGCAAAGCAAATTCGAAATGAGCATGATGGGAGAACTCGACATTCTTCCTTGGACTCCAAGTGAAACAATGAAGGATGGAACCTTCATAAGTCGACAAAATACACCAGAGATTTAATGAAGAAATTTGGTATGGAAGAGAAGTCTTCTCGTGAAAATACCAATGAATACATCACCAAAATGGATATGGATGCGGATGGCAAGCCCTGTAGATCAAACAAGATACGAGCACTTATTGGATCATTGCTTTATCTCACAAAGCGGGCCGGACATCACCTTTATCAGTAGGTGTATGTGCAAGATTTCAATCGCTCCAAAAGAAAGCCACATGATGCAGCCAAGAGGATCTTGAGATATTTGAAAGGAAGCCAAGAAGTTGGCTTATGGTATCCAAAGGAAGGCGGATTCAAGCTAATTGGTTATTCGACTGACTATCTTTGGATGTAGAGTTGACAGAAAAGCACCTCGTGCACATGTCAAATGCTTGGAAATAGGCTAATTTCTTGGTTTAGAAAAAGCAAAATTCAATAGCCACCTCTACAAATTTGAACAATACATAGGCATGCGGGCAAATTGTTGTGCCCAAGTCTTATGGATGAGACAAAGAAATGAGAGAGACTATGAAGTTGAAGAGAAGGAAATTCCAATCATGTGTGATAACACAAGTGCAATTGCAATCACTCAAAATCCTGTGTTGCACTCAAGAACAAAGCATATCGATGTCAGATATCACTTCATAAGAGATCATGTTGAAAAGAAAGACATCACCTTGGAATATATTTCAACCGATAAGGCGGTTGGGTGACATATTCACAAAACCATTATGTGAGTCAAGATTTGAAGAACTCAAGCATGAGTTAGGGTTAATTGAGCTGAGTTGACACTCAGAAGACTCAAAGAAAAGAGATGAAACATGAAAAAGGAAAAAGAGTCAATTCGTAATTCAAATAAGTGAATCACCATATCGGAAAATCGATTGTATCGAGTTAGGTGACAATTTGAGTCACTACGAGAGCAGCGTGAGAGAAGAAGGATTGAACCAACTAAGGTGCAAGTTGAGTCATTCATGAGTGTAGGTCCCAAGGGGTGTAAGTGTAAGGTTTAGAAGGGGGTTGAATAAACCTTACCAAATTTTCGATTTAGTCCTTTTAAATCTACGAGTTAATTCTACACATTGTGTCCTTGATGGACAATCGAATTAGTCACTCAAGAGAGTTAATCTCTCAACAGACTCAAATTGAGCATTGATGGAGTAACTCACTTGTTGGCTACAATTTAACTCAACCGTGGTTTTATTTTCAAAATTAAGACTTAACACCCTTAAGTTTGATTTAGCAAGATTTTAGAGCTTGATTTAGTACTTATAGATTATCAAATGGATAGCAAATTTATCGTGAGATATAAGCAATTAAAAGTGCAGAATTTAAATCTTTGAAATGTAAATGACACAAAGAAAGTTTTTATAGAGGTTTGAAGATGGGGTAATTCTTCTCTCTCTCTTCTCCAACTCCCGGAGGAATCCACTAAGTAATGATCGTTTACAAAGTGGTAATCCCGATACAAGTCTTGATCACAACAAATTTAACTTGATCCTTTGGGACTCGATGCCGAGACGCCTTGATCACTCACCGGCTTCCGTGCGACTCGGCTTTCTTCACAGGCAAACGCTTTGCTACACATACTCACTTGCTCAAGCTCTTTGGATTTGATCACGAAGCCCTCCAAAAGCTTAAGACTTGGTTCAGACTTGAACATTTCTACAATCCTTCCGGAATGTAGACCCCTTGTTTTAAGTATCTTCCTCTTCAACTGGTTGAAGTTCTCTTTCCTTCACGGTGAGTGTTGGATTGATGTACTTGAAGTGTAGGCTTGAGGATTGAGATTGTTTCGATTTTCTAATGTACTTGTATGGCTCACGTATGTGTCATTTTATTCATCCTTCTTCTCAAACAAACTCCTCGGCCTTTTATAGTGAACTTTCAAAAATTTGCCCGTTGAAGAGATAGGCTTATTTTTGAAAGTCACTTTGCGATCGTTGGCTTGTCATTCTTGGAATTGCCATTTCCTCGTATGAATTTTTCTTTCACCTTTTCGAGTTCGACACGGTTTGGTGCTTCCTATTGTTCATTCCAATTGCACGCTTCGGGACTCGAGCACTCCGAGAAAGGTGGTATGGAGATATTACTTGTTTAAGTAAATCTCTTGATTTACGTAACGGTTCTTTTACTGATTATCTCGACTTTGACTGCATTTCCTTGCTTTCCCAGGTGACTTAGAGTCGCTTCCAATCATTGGATGACTCTTCTTCTCGTCACTTCAACTTGAGACTTGCTTTTCTTGAGTTGACTTGACCGATGCTCCACTCACCGCTTCTTCTTGATGAGTTCCGTCTACTCTTCTTTTTGCCATACTCACTCTCTCAGAGTCTTCCTTCCGATCTTGATTGTCTTCTTGCATGTTAGGGACGTAGGCGACTTAACTCAACCTTTTTGGCCACTCTATTCATTACAATGCATTTTACAACAAAAATTGGGGAGCCAACTTTCTATTCTAAGTTTTACATGGCATTCATCAAAATCTAAACAATAAAATTCCTAACAATGAGCAAAGAGACAAAAACGCAATGTTTTACTAAGCGGGAATGTTTTTAAGAATGACGTCAGCATAATTATGACGTGTATAGGCTAAAGCTGCACACCAAGCTTATGATTGGATATAAATGCTGCCCCATTAAATGCGAGAAATTAAATGTAAATCGGCGTGAGATCTAAGCCGTTGATTTTGATCAAATTTCAAAAACCACCCGCACGTCCTTTCATGAACCATACTTAAACCATTTCATCCGTTTCTCTCACACTTTACCAAAAACTGTTCATCTCTCTCTCGAAAGCAAAAGCAAAAATTTTCTCTCAAAACCCTATCTATCCTCATTTCAGTTTTCAAGTTTCATTCGGTAAAACATCTCGAAATGGCATCTACACATGATTTTGTCAAGCTAGGAAAGCAAATCCACACCGGGTCTACTGTGGATTTCGATGGTATGGTTAAACAGGGGTCCGATGACACCCTAGTGAAGAAGATTGCTGAGAAATTGGAAACGTCTGGGCTGAAACCATTTCTAACGTTGGAGTTTCCGATGACCTATGTGGAAGAGGTCGAACAGTTCTCGTGAACGCTGAAGTTCACGATGAGGGCATCAAGTCCTCTGTTCATGGAAAGAAGTTCACCATCACTGCCAAGGATTTGGTTGAACACTCGCTTATTGCCGGCGGAAGGAGTCTTTGAGATTCATGAAGTCGAGGTCGACCGACCGCTTTGCTTGGAAGGAAGTAGCCAAGCCCGACTATCTTTGCAAAGTGGTCTACACAAATAACAAGAGGTGCCGAAAGAGGACTACCACAAATTGCTTGGACATCGTTGCCAAATGCATAGACATCAAATTTGGCGGCTTTGACCCGGTTGTCTAAAGCTAAGTCGATCGTAATGGCCGCGATCCTTGAAGAAAAGAAGGTGAATTGGGTGAGTTTGTCTCACAGCAGACTCGCTGAGAATGTTGGGAACAAATCCTTCAAGTAGGATGGAACGTTTGGAGGTTCCCAGATACGGCCCGTGATTGGCGGTGATGGAAAGTAAAAAGAGTCCCTCTTCGACATGGAAAGGCGTTCCATGTAAACAAGAGGATGTTCGATCGAACCTATCCGGCGCACAAGAAGCATACGCCAAGAGGGCGATCACGAGTGATGGGGAATCACCGACCACGAAGATACAAATGTCTCCTCTCCTCCAAAGAAAAAGGCTGCCCTGCGCACTGCTAAAAAGATCACGCCCTGCGCAAAGAAAGAAAAAAATCTACTCCTACCCCGCAGCTAGAGTCACCCGCCGCAGCCGTGTCCCGCCCCTGCACCGCAATGGAGAAGGAATCATTAATCCCTTCTCCAAGAATCAAGAAGAAGAGGACGCCACAACAAGGAAGGCAACCTCTAAGACATCTGCTAAGGCATTTACCTTCAATGAACCAGAGGAAGTGGAGCCAGATATCCCTTTGGTAAAAACAAAGAGAAGAAGAAGACTTTCCAAGCTCTCCGAGCTTGAGAAGACAGCTGAGTCTGTCACTCAGCTGGAGAAGATACCCGAGACTACTGGAGAAGTAGAGTCTCCAGAAGTGATCGATGAAACGACCAAGTCTGCTGAGGCCGATCAGCAGAGGCAAGTCGAGGACCCAGCTGTAGACAGAACAACTGAGGAACAAGGAATGGCTGAGACAACCGAATCACCTGTTGACAGGGTTGTGTCTCCACTTAATAGAGGCTACGAGGTGTCGGCAAATGAAATAAGTCTGCTACCCCTAATCCCTAGAAACGAGGGCCGCAAGAGAATGATGAAGACAATGTAATCATGTACTCTCCATTGTATCCGGACATCCAAAATCGTCATGCGAGAGTGGAGAAAATGGAAGTTCTAGTCTATCCAGTGCGGTTTGATAGTCCGAGTTCATTGCTGATGAAGAAGAACTCTTCGAGGTTTCTTGAGGTGGACACAAAGGTCCGCAAGACCTTGACGAGATAATTGCATCAATATACTGCAGATTCGAAAAGAAAACGAATGGGCTAGAGCAAATGAGGACGCAGAGGCACGTGAGAAGCGCCAAGATCTCCCCTCTCTCACCGCACCACCGATCATACACACCCTAACCTTGACGCCCTATCGAAATGAGGGATCTAGACCCTGTTGCTACCACGGAAGAATTGCAAATGCAAAGAAGAAATGCAAGAATCCGAATACTTCATGAGCAAATAATGATGGAGGGACCCGAGAGTCCTCCAAATCACAACTAGAGATAGACCCCATGGGAGTGGTGCAACATATTACCATCAAGTTGTCGCGCCACCACCTCCCGGCTCATTCGGAGGAAGGTGTTAAGGGTCATCATGATGAAACCGGGATTGTGGGGACCCCAACGAGCCAATCCCTAATGAAGGTGTCTCACCACCACCCCAACGGCGAATACTCGGGGAATAGCCGGGAGTCCGAGACGAGTGACCCCATTCCAAGTCACTCACCGGTGTGCCACCGGGGGGAAACTCCTCCACCGCAGCAAGGTCGGAGGATGTTGCAGGTGACTCCACAATGCATCTCGGAGGCGAAGTGGAGAAGGAACAACAGTGAATACATATCAAGTTGTCACTTGACGAGGCTCGAGGCGCCATTGTGATTGTCTCACTGAAGTGCCAATCGCTTCTCGCAGCTAATGACATTGTTGATGCGGTCGAGGCACATGAAGGAATCGCCCGGGAGTTAACACTGGCAATGAAAGTGCAATCCATGGAGATGAGACTCAAATGGATGCCACCTCGAAAGACCCCAAGACAGCTAACACCGTCGAAAGGGATGTCCAGCCTCGCCGCAGCTTGAGACTCGCAGGAGGTAATGAAGGCCAACGGGAGGTTGAGACTTCCCGGGTAGAGAAACGAAGCACGTAACATCCTTCCTACTATCATTGATCCATCATAAAAGGAGATAAGTGCTCTTCACGATTCCCGGATAATCCCGATGTAACCTTTCCGGGATCGGAAGCGGCGATGATGAAGCCGAGTCATCCCCCATGGATCGATCCCAAAGACTCACCGAGGATGTTCCAACCACGAGTAAGTCGACCTCAAGACTACTCGCCAAACATTCAACTTTGATGATGAGCCACCCATGGAAACCTCATCATCGTCCGATGACGCTCGATAAGGCCTAGGACCAGATCAACTCATTTGGAAAAACAATGAGACCGATGAAGCTGTTGAGACACCGAGGGCTCGGCAAAGTCGGGTCGACTTCACAACAGACCACAGTGAAACAGAGTCCACCGCACAGCTCCCAAGTCGCAGCAGTTCGACTCCACAAGGGACTTCACGAGCACCAATTACCATTGAACAAATTCCGTTGCCCGTGACATGTTCAAATCATTTATTTCTCGAGATAGAAAAAAATGGAAATCCTGCCATCGACACCATTGTTCCACCTCTTTGACGCTACTTGGCCGATCACTGGACATGAGGTGGAAACAGAGGTGACAAATTGTTAGTTAGGGGGACGGATGCCAACCGAGATAGAAAAAAATGGAAAGGCACCAGCCTCATTTGAGAGGATGGATAATAGGATGCCAACCTTACTGCTGATTTGAGAGGCATAATAGTCGATCCGTGTGGTGGCAACAACAGCAAAAACAATGCGTGTGGAACAAGCTCGATATTTCAGACATTGTTCAACAAGTTGTTAGTCCAAGCGGGCGAGAATGCGATGCAAAGACAAAATTGCAAGAGCACATTGAACAAATGCATGAATCTCATACTACGAGAGATAAAGTCACAAGCGTGAACATAATAAGAACGAGCTCTGCGTGTGGAAGAGAATATGGATAAAAATTGATCTCCTCATGGCCGAGATGAAGTTGGTAGCGGTGAATCCAACACCACCCGCTACGAGTTCCGTGCGGCTTACTCCGCACAGATTCGAGAACTCAACTATCAGCCAGACTAGACTTCTTGCTTGCTAGCTTGTTTCCGGGGGTTCCTCTCTCCTTTGATGATGCCAAAAAGGGGGAAGAGGAATACCTAAAAAGGCACCAGGGATCTAAAGGCGAGAAGGAGGAAGCAAATCGTGAAGGGAAAGACAAATGAGGAAGTAATAAGAGAGAAGAAAGGGAAGTCTGTTGAGGGAAGGTTCGAAAGATATGACCGTGATGATTGCTAAAACCCCAACAAGGTCTTGTCACAAATGATATTATCAAAGAAACTCCCAATGACTATGCCACTCCAACACTCTGCACTGTACCTATGGCCGAAAAGAGAAAGACAAAGTTGAAGCATGATGAAGGAAGTAGAAGGAAGGATGGATGCCCGAGTTATGGATATTCAAACAACATGGAGGCATTCCAAACAGAGATAGAGACACCTATGCCATTTCGTATCTGCCGAATCGAGCCAAGATCGGTCGATGAATTCAAAACACTCGCATCTCAAGGTTATTTCACAAACATGTCCATGGCTCAAGCCTGGTATTTGTCTTGGGAGAAAGGTCTCAAACTATGTGAAGAAGATGATAGAAGCGACAAACTCTCGGATCAAATACTCTCTCGATCACTCACTTGGGAAAAAGAAGGCCCCAAGATAATACACGCCTGAGGAGAGGAAAAGCGATGGTGGAGGAAGAGGTTTCACACCTAGATCTCTCGCCCAAAAACATTGAGTACATAGATCCGGGCAAGAAAGGAGGGATCTATTGGGTCAGATTGTGAAAATAGCCAACCTACAAGTGGCTAAGAATAATGCTTGAGTATGTGAAGAGAATTGAAGAGGAAAAATAAGAGACAAACTCAGCTATGGGAGGAAAGACAAGAAAGACCGAGAAGAGATGAAGGCTCGCCCGAGAAGGGTGTATGAAAAGAAGAAGGCGGTTGAAGATGAGAAAATGAAGATCGAAAGATGACAGATCAAGAAGATGAAAGAAGGAGGCAACGAAGGAGATGAAGTGTTGATGTCCACCCCTTCATGTATTTTACTATGTAAATACATTCTATGTAAGTTTTCTGTACATTGAATAAAATTGTACAATTTCTACTTGTGTAGATATAAAACAACATGGATACTTTAAGGTCCACTTAAGCTCTGATACATTTTCTTTTGATTCAAGCTCTGATACACTTTGTAAACAGCTATGCAAAGAACAAGAATGTTATGATCAATAAAAGATCGATTCTAAGCATACATTCTGTGATTCTACATTTGTCTGTATGTATCTTTGCTATTTAATTATTGTTGTATGTTTTAAGTTTTGGCATCATCAAAAAGGGGGAAATTGTTGGGAAATTATTTTGTAGATTTTGATGAATGCCATGTAAAACTTAGAATAGAAGTTGGCACCCCATTTTTGTTATAAATTGCATTGTAATAGATAGGGTTGGTCGAGCTGAGTCAAGTCAGCTATGCCTGAACATGCAAGAAGTCAACTAGAGACAAAAAGGAAGACTCACGTGAGGCGTACCGAGTGTGGCAAAGAAGAGAAGACAGAACTCGACTAAAGGTGCGGTGAGATGCAATGAGTGAAGTATCGATCAAGTCAACTCAAGATAGCCAAGTCTCAAGGTTGAAGTGACAAGAGTCATCCAATGATTGGAAGATGACTCAAGTCACCTGGGGATGTTAAGAAAATGCAAATCAAGTCGAGATAATCAAAGAGATCCATTGCACGAGAAATCAAGAGAATTACTTAAACAAGTAATACCTCCATATCGCCTTTCTTGAAGTGCTCATCCCGAGCGTGCAAGAGGAATAAACCAATGGGAAGCACCGCACTTGGGGTCGAACTCGAAAAGTCGAAACAATCATTCATATGAGGAAGTGGCAATTTCAAGGATCGCAACAAGACAAGCCAACGACCACAAGTGAATTTCAAAAATAAGCCTATCTCTTCAATGAGCAGATTTTTTGAAAGATCACTATAAAAGGCCGAGGAATAACTCGAGAGAAGGTTACTCGAACCACGAACATTCAAGCAAACATTTGAATCAGAACCAAAAATATTCTCAAATCATTCAAGATCAATCCTCAAGCCTACATTACGAAGAAAATCAATCCAACACTCACCGTGAAGGAAAGATAACTTCAATCAGTTGAAGAGGAAATTTTTGAAGAATCAAGGGGTCTACATTCCACGGAGGATTGTAGGAAGGTTCAAGGTCGAACCAGGTCTTAAGTTTTTGGAGGGCTTCGTGATCAAATCCAAGAAGCTTGAGCAAGTGGGTCAGTAGTAGCAAAGGCACCCCCTGTGAAGAAGCTTAGTCGTGCGAGAAGCCACCGTGTGACCAAGGCATCTCCGATCGAGTCCCAAAGGATCAAGTCACCGTGTGTGATCAAGACTTGTATCTCGGGTCGTTAACCACTCAGTATATTGATCAATACTTAGTGGATTCATCCAGAGTTGGAGAAGATAGGAGTAGAAGAATTACCCCATCTTCAAACCTCTATAAAAACTTATTGTGTCATTTATATTTCAAAGACTTTAATTTCTCGCATCTTATTTTTATATCTCACGATAAATTTGATATCCAATTGATAATCAACTGAGTGCTAAAACCAAGTATTAAAACAAATTTAACCAAATTCAAGGGTGTTAAGTCTTCCAAAAAACAAATCACAATCGAGTTAAGTCTTTAGTCAAAACAATGAGTTATTCTATCAACGGCTCGACTCCCGAGTCCGTTGAGTGACTAACTCTGGCGATTAACTAACTTAGTTGTCCATCAAGGACACAACCGTGAAGTATTAACTCGAATATTTAAAAGGACTAATTTGAAAAGTTGGTAAGGTTTATTCAACCCCCCTTCTAAACCTTACACTCACACCCCTTGGGACCTACAAGCTGAGAGAAGAAAAGAGCAACAGGAAACAGTTGTACCAAAGACAGCTGCATTATTGGCCAGTGTTTGGAAGAAAGCTGAGCCAAAGGAGACCATTGACCAGGAGGAGATTGCCTTCATGGTAAAGAGATTCAACAAGTTCTTTAACAAGAGCTATAAAAGAAACAAGGGTGAAACCTCCAAAAGACATTCAACACCTTCCAAAGCAAGGGAGGACAAGCCGCCCATGAGAGATGATTATTAGAGAGTTGATAACCAAAGGACTGACAGAGCTGAACAAAGAGCTAAAAACATGTGTTGGAATTGCAAACAACCAGGACACTTTGTTGTTGACTGTTCCTATCCACCAGTCAACTAATAAAGAAATGAGGAAGAAAGAAGAGTCTTCAGAGAGAGAAGACAAGAAAAGAAGAAAACCATGTTGGCTGCTGAGACTGCTGAGCTAGCCAAGTGCAAATAAGCAGCAAATTCATATAGTAGTGAAGTTGAATACTCAAGTGATACAGAGGAAGAGGCTTTGATCTACCTCATGGCCAAAGAACAAGATCAACAAGATCAAGAAGATTAGGTACATTCTAACTCATCTCATTTTGATTCAGATGATAGTGACTGTGATACACACACTTCATCACCGACAGATCTTTATGATTCATTAGGCAAAATGATGAAAGATTTTGAGCACTATAAACCTCTCACACACTTTTCAATGAGGAAAACAGCCAGATTAAAAGCCAAAACTCACAGCTGACAAAAGAGCTGAGTACTCTAAGTCACATAGCTGATGAGAACACTAAGCTGAAGGCTGAAAATGCCAAGATTATAGCAGAGTTAGCTGCTACAGAATAGAGAGAAAATGATCTTAAAAATGTGATTGCCTCATTTACAAAAGCATCCAAATCATTGGATGAACTTATTATGAGTCAAAAAGGATGTGGAGACAAGACATGCATAGGATTCAATTCCTTTGAGCATAGTCAAACTCCAAGAGTGATTTTGCAAACAGGATCTTCAAGCAATGAAGGAATCCAAAAACCCAAAACACAAAATGCTGCACCCACATTCACACCAAAGAACAATCACAATTATACTGGCATTGGTTACAAAGGAAAAGGAAAGAAGCCAGTAGAGTATGTTGAAAGGACAGCTGAGAAGAAATTCCGACAGATCCCTCAGCAGATTCCTAACAGAAAATACTCTGTAAGAGCCAAACAGGCATACATACAAAAGAGATAGTTGTATTATCCTAAAACCCCCAAGCAATTTGCTAATGTGCATTATGATTAATAAGACTAGCTATCAGCAGGAACAGAACTCTCAAGGAAGCAGCAAGGACCATGTTAGCTAAAGTTGGATTGCCTAAGAGATTTTGGGTTGAAGCCATAAATACAGCATGGTACACTCAGAATAGATGCATGATTAATAGGCAATTGACCAAGAATCCCTATGAGATTTGGACAGGGAGAAAGCCAGATGGTTGATATTTCAAGATATTTGGATGCAAGTGCTTCATCCACAACAATTGCAAGGACAATTTGAAGGCATTTGATGCTAAAGCTGATGAAGGTATCTTTTTGTGATACTTAGTTGAGAGTAAAGCATATAGAGTGCTAAACAAGAGGACTATGATCACAGAAGAGTCTAACCATGTGGTTTTTGATGAACCTAATGTGAATGGAGAAGATATTGATGAGTTAGTTGATAAGCAGAATCAGCCGACTATGCAAAAGAGTCCTTATATTGAAGCAGATGTGAGAGCACTCAACCCTGATGATGATGAGATAGTTGAATCTCAAAGACAACTGGAAGGTCTACAGTTGAATGAAGATGAAGAAGTTGTTCAAGACAACTTAGCTGCGAGATGGCTGAATATAGCAGACTTACTCCAACCTGATGTGAGATTGTTGAGAGACCATCCACCTGAGTTAATCATTGGAGATGTTAGAGATGGCATAAGAACCAGATCCGGAGCATAGCATGAAGCAATGTTCACTTGTTTTATTTCCCAAAGAGAGCCTAAAGATGTGTCTCAAGCATTGGAAGACACACATTGGATTCAGGCCATGCAAGACGAGCTAAATCAGTTTGAAAGAAACAAAGTATGGGAATTAGTTCAAAGGCAACCCACCAAATTTTATTGGTACTAAGTGGGTATTCAGGAACAAGATGAATGGGGAATGATCTGTTGTAAGAAACAAAGCAAGATTGGTGGCCAAAGGGTATTACCAAGAAGAAGATATAGATTTTGATGAAACCTTTGCTCATGTTGCCAGATTGGAAGCAATAAAGATGTTTCTTGCTTATGCTGCACATAAGAACTTCATTTTATATCAAATGGATGTGAAGAGTACATTTCTAAATGGAATTCTAGAGGAAGAAGTCTATGTTGAACAACTTCCAGGTTTTGAGAAAAAAACTATTGGAGATAAAGTCTACAAGCTAAAGAAAGCACTGTATATGTTGAAATAAACACCAAGAGCATGGTATTATACATTGTCTCAGTTTCTAATTGACAATGGATTTACCAAAGGCAAGGTTGATAGAACACTCTTCAGGATTCAAGATGGAGAGAGTATATTGGTTGTTCAAATATATGTGGATGACGTCATTTTTGGATCCACAAACAAAGAGATGTGTGACAAATTGTCAAACCTCATGCAAGGCAAATTTGAGATGAGCATGATGGGAGAGTTGACTTTCTTCTTAGGACTTCAAGTCAAGCAATTGAAGGATCGAACCTTCATAAGCCAAACCAAGTATAACACAGATTTAATGAAGAAATTTGGTATGGAAGAGAAGTCATCAGTGAAGATTCCTATGAATACATCAGTAAAGATGGACATACATGCAGATGGCAAAGCTGTTGATCAAACCAGATATAGAGCTCTCATTGGATCTTTGCTCTAGCTAACGGTAAGCAGGCCAGACATCACCTTTGCAGTAGGTGTATGTGCTAGATTTCAATCTGCACCAAAGAGAGCCACATGACTGCAGCTAAGAGAATCCTAAGATATTTGAAGGGATGCTAAGAAGTCAGCTTATGGTATCCAAAGGAAGGAGGATTCAAGGCGATAGATACTCGAGACTCGTACTATCTTTGGATGTAGAGTTGACAGGAAGAGTGCGTCGCGTACATGTCAAATGCTTGGAAACAGATTAGTTTCTTGGTTCAGCAAGAAACAAAATTCAATAGCTACACCACAACTGAAGCAGAGTACATAGTTGTGGGCATCTGTTGTGCCCAAGTCCTATGGATGAGATAGTAGCTGAGAGACTATGATATTGAAGAAATAGAGATTCCAATTATGTGTCATAACACTAGTGCTATTGCAATCACTCAGAATCCAGTGTTGCATTCAAGAACAAAGCACACTGATGTCAGATATCATTTTATAAGAGATCATGATGAAAAGAAAGACATCACTTTGGAATACAACTCAACTGATAAACAGTTAGCTGACATATTCACAAAGTCATTATGTGAATCAAGGTTTGAATAGCTCAAAAATGAGTTAGGGTTAATTGAGCTTAGTTAGGATACTCAAAAGACTCAATCAGCGGAGACAAATGAAGAGAGAATGGAAATTAAGCAAGTTTCACATTTCAAACAATCGGGAAGTCAGTTGTATCAAGTTAGCTGACAGTTGAATGATGTTATGTGAAAAGAGAAGCAAAGTTAAGTCACTTTGGATGATAGTTGAATCATTTATTAGCTAAGTGACAAAAACGCAGTCGTTTTATTCGAGCGGCAATTTTTTTAAGGATGACGCGTCAGTGTAATTATGACTGTCAGTACAAAAGCTGAATAGTAAACCATATGATTGGATATAAATGTTGTTGCATTTAATGCGGGGAATCTAATGCTGTTTTTAAGGTTTAATCTCGACCATTGATTTTGATCAAATTTGTCAAATTCCAAAAATCGTCCTTTCGAGTCCCATATATACCAAAATTCATTTTCTTTCTCCTCACACAAACACTCTCATCTTTAGCAAGCAAGGAAGAACTCTCTCTCCAAACTATTCGAAACCCTACTCTCAAAAATTGAAAGTTTTTCGCTTATTTCACTGTCCGATCATTCTAAAAATGGCTGCTACTCATGATTTCGCAAAGCTTTCTGAGAAAATCCAGACTGGTGCTTCAGTTGATTTCAAGGGCATGATAAGGCAGGGCGCTGCTGAGGCCCTAGTGAAAAAGATCACCGACAAGCTTGAGAAGTCCGTTCTGAAGGACTTTCTCCTATGGAGTTCACCCATACATACTTGGAGGAAGTGGCGATGTTTTACATGAACGCCAAGGTTCATGATGATGAGATTTGCTTATCCGTCCATGGCAAGGTCATCAAAATAACTGCTAAGGACCTTGCTGAGCACTGCTTCCTACCATCGGAAGGTTTGAAGGATATCGCTGAGAAAGAAGTTAACTTGGCTGCAGCTTGGAAGGAAGTTTTAAAGCCCGAGTATGTCGCAAAAGTCGTGTATATAGCTAAGAAGGATTTCCTTAAAGAATATTACCACAAGTTGATGGACATCGTGTCCAAATGTGTGGATATGAAGTTTGGGAGCTTCAACCAGCTATCAGGGACAAAGCTGATTGTGATCGTTGCGATCATGCAGGACAAGAAAGTGAATCAATTTGAGTTCGTCTTCAGCCGAGTATGCCAAAATGTCATCAATAAGTCTTACAAGGAGGATGGGACTTTTGGATGTTCCATGGGGTATGGCCTTGTCATTGGCCACTTGATGGAGATCAAGGAAATTGCACTGCGCCATGGGAAGCCCTTCCATGCAAATAAGAGGATGTTCAAGGCGAACCTCTCTGGCGCACAGAAGAAAGCCTATGCAAGGAAATATGATACCAGTGAAGGAGAATCAGCTGACCCAGAAGAAGAGACAGTTGCGTCTGCTCCAGCTTTCTCCCCGAAGCCGATTTCTAAGAAGAGAGTTGTGGCAGCTAAACATGCTCCTACCCCAGCAGCAAAATCCAAGAAGGCACCTGTGTATATAGCTAAGAAGGATTTCTAAGAAGAATGATGATATTGATTCACCCTTGAAGAGCCTCAAAATGTTGAACCAGAGATTCCTTTGGTTCCCCCAAAGAGAAAATGGTTGTTCAAGACGTCAGAATTGGAGAAGACAGCCGAGTCCGGTACTCGGCCGAAGAAGCCTGTCGAGACTGCTGATGCTCAAGAGGAGCAGTCTCAAGAGAAAATTGATGAGACCAACAAGACTGCTGATGTTGATCAGCAGAGTATTAAAGACCCAGCTATTCGGGAAACAGCTGTGGAGACAGAAGGAGTTGAGACAGCCAAGACACAGGAAGAAAAGATTGTCTCACCCCCTCAGACTGATGCTTTAGAACCTAAGGAGGAGCAAACTCCATTATTGACCCTGTTGGCCCTGTTGTTACCTCCGTTGTCGACTCCGTTATTGCCTCCGTTGTTATCTTCCACGTCCTCCATAGCCTGTTCTTGTTGTCTTTCTCCCTGTTTAGTAGCCGCACTAATTCGCCTAGCAAAGGCCTCCACCTCTGGTATGAACGGTGCCAACTCTCTTTGCTTCGAGCAAGTGTTCATGCACTACCTGAACCAACTAAATAAAACAAGTCAAACACAGTAGGAGTAAAATTAAACAACAAATAAAAAGAAAAACAAATGTCTAATCTAAAAATAATTCTATTTATCGCAATATTAGTACTAAAAGTTTAATAAATCCCCGGCAACGGCGCCAAAAACTTGTTTGCCTTATTTTTAGCTTCACCGCAAGTGTACGGTGCAGTTTATAGAATAGGGTTAGCAAGGTCGAATCCACAGAGATTAATAAATTTATGTACTAAGTATTGGGATTGTAATAGTCTTTTTTTTTATTCAGACGATCGAAATTGAGTGATTTGGTTTTATAAAACTAAGACAAGAATTTATCCTAAAAAGACAAAGTAAAGATTGATTGAAAGATCAAGGAGATGAATGGATTCATGGGTTATGGTTTCAGTTAATATCCCCTTTTATTATCAGATTAATCACAAGCAAAGTTATTATTATTCTTCCCTATAAGACAATCACGAAAAGTATTTCACCCTCTATCTCGAGATGTATGTAAATACGTTGATTGGATTATCTATGCTAGCATCTCTACTCAACATAAGATATCGAACTCCCAAAAGCATAAAAGATTATAAATCCTCACAAATATTCACAGACTTCTCAATCTTGCCAATATTCATGTCAAGTTCTCACAGATCTAGTATTGAAACTCATCTCTCGAATTATGAATTAATACATCAAAGCAAGTTAAACCAAACGCATTTTGATAAAACAAGAATTAAAACAAAGTACTCGAATAGGGTTTGAAAACAATAACGTTAGTTGCAATTAATCATCCAACAAAAGTATCAATTAACCTAATCTCAAACCCGGGAATCACAAGATGTTTAGCCAGACATGGGAAATAAATAATTCATAGATAAATTATTCAAATTCATATCTAACTAATCAAAAGTAAATGATACGATGGAATGAGAAAACTCAGGGATGTCGACTATCTCTCGATCTATCTTCAATCCTCAAGTGCGCGGGTGTGACCTCGATCAATCTCTCCAATCCTTCGGTAGAAAGTTGATATTTTCTCTGTGTTCTAGGGCAAAAGTTAGTGTGTCCCCGTTTATGGCTGCCTCATCTCTATTTGTATTCCGTTTGGGTCAAAACCTAGTTTAGAATCTGTCAAACTCTTTTTTCCCGCACAGACGCACGGGCCGTGCGCCTAGCGCATGCCCAACCCGTGCGTAATGCCATAAGGAATTTTTCTTTCGCTGAAGGCGCACGGGTCGTGCGCTCCACGCACGGCCAGCCCGTGCGGGGTGCCGTGGCTTGAGTCTTAATTCTGGCTGGCGCACGGGTCGTGCTATGGATGCACGCCCTGCCCCTGCGCACCTACTGGAGCTGATATGTGTTCGTTTCTTTTTGTTTCTCGCCCGGTTCGTCTGACTTCTTCTCGATTCATCTCCAAACATCGTACGTTACTTCAAGTATTGGCGGTCATTTACCGTAATGCTCTGAATTGTTGCCAAAATGCTACAAATATCATTCAATTCCTACAAAACGAGCAAAGTGTAATACCTTTTCCACAACACAGAAATAAAGCCCATTTCACTCAAGTAATGCATGTATAACAACTAATTCTAACTACAATTCAGCCCAAAATACATGCAAAACACATACCAATCAAACCCCAAACTTAAACTCTGACATGTGGGCAATGCTTTATAAACAAGACAAAACACAAATGGGAGTAATGAAAAGAAAATCAAGAACAACGCATCACAATTCATGTCGTTTATCCATAGACGTCAAGCAACAAATCAACAAAGCTTCAAATATCTAACACAGAGCACAAGTCAATTAAAACCATGGCAAATACTTCAAATCACGCCTCTCATGGATAAAGTGTATACTCTCCTCTCTAGAATAATAATGGACGTGTATTCGCTCAAATCATATCAATGTTGAAGAATTACCATAGGCTTGCAAATCGTCTCACATCTCTGTCACTCAATTGTATGCAATTCATAAATCAGAAAGGACTTTTCTTTTGGTTGTAATGAAGGCTCTTTGGTTAAGGTAGGAAATATGGAGAAAGTGACTCAAACTCAAGCGTATAGACTGGTAAGCACATCGTTTTCTCAATCAACTATACTCATTCAAATCAAACATGCTCCCCTAATCACCTCTTGTTCATATCACATCTCTCTTCTCCCCTTTGTTCATACAATTCACTTTCTTTTGCCTTACATCATAATTCTCAGCATATATGTTCATTTACGGCCAACTCACTTATGCAGTCTTTTTTTTAATTCTTTTTTTTTTTTTTTTCTTGATTTTTCGACTCTTTTGTGAGTATATCCTCCTTTTCCTTCTTTTCTTCTATATTATCCCCACATCCAACATGCACACCATTATCTAAATTCTCGAGATCCTCCTATTCAATCCCCTTACTCAATGTTATACGCTCAAGTTTAGGGTAACATATATATCAAGTTAAGACTTGAAATGTGGCTACCAAAAAATCAGGCAATAGGCTCAAATTGGCTAACTAGGGAAATTAAATGTCATTAGGTAGGCAAAAGGCTTGAAAGGCTTAACAAAAATGGCCTAAAATCATTTTCATATATTGCATACAACATGTGACTTCGACAGAGATACCAGAGCATGTTCTAGAATTCATATCAACATGAATGACACACTCAATCAACAAACGAGACCGCATTTAATGAAAGCAGTAAAGGCTCAAAAAGCTCACAGGCTTGCAATTGCGTAATTCAAAGCATATCAACCATGATTTCAATATTCACATGCTCCATATCATCTATTCTCAACCCGGTCAACTCACGCTCAACACCCAATTCAAAACAACACAAACTGTTCAATGAATGCTCCCAAGATCACAACAAGCACAAAATAGCGGTCAACTCACTCCCTAAAAACCTAAGAAAGCAGTACACGTGCTAAAGCAATAAACGTGCTAAAATAAAAAATAAGCATCTAATGCAATGCAACATATATGCTCTAAGTGCAACTATATGAATGCAAATATCGCCACGCCCTTCAATTAAAATAACTACCTCTCCCCCCAAACTTGAATGAAATTATAGTGCATAGACGAGAAGATAGAATTTCAAAGAAAATTGTGGAATGGACCTGACTCACTGTGGGGATGGCGGCGGAAAGTGGCCCTGGGAGATGTGCCACATTTGTACCTGATGCATCATCTGCAACATCTCCAATTCCCGCTGCTCCTGGGCCTGATACCTCTGCTCGTGTTCCGTTCTAAAGGTACGAAACTCATCCTAGTGCTGGCGAAAATCATCCCGGTACTGCCGGAAATCATCATGGTGCTGCCGAAAATCATCCCGGTGCTACCTCATGCTCTCCTCAAGAGTAAACAGTTTGTCCTAGAAAGCTTGTCCCCCACGCTCCTCACCTTGGTGAGAGCTTTCCGGTCTATCGGGCCTCTCTTGTTGGAACCCTTGCTCGAAACCCCCCTACTGGAAACCTTGCTCAAAACCTCTCTCTTGCCGATCATACTCCATCGCCTCAATTGCCAACTCATCCTCATCGGGCAACCCGGCTACATCCTCCTTTTCTGTGCAAGAGTGGCTTCCATGACTCTGGTATGCGCCTCAGAGTTCATCAGCCAATTAGTCTCATTTTCAACCACAGATGTGAGCTGCGGGTTAGGAAGTGGGAAGGCATGTCCAACCCTTTGTTGGAAGAAGGTTATGTTCTCTTCTTCTATTATGATCTTCATTTGGCGGAGGGCATTCATATTAATTCTTCAACTGACCTCAATGGGCTCCAAGCTGCTCATATCAACACAAAAATGCCGAGCAATGGGGTTTATCATTACCCCAATCAATATCGTACCCGCGGACTGCTTAATCAAATAGTCGGCGTGTTCAAGAAAATGCGCCGCCGTGTTGAAGGGGGTACGGGTTAGCATACACCACATTAGGTATAGCTCCCACACTTGCATGCGCCCGTTATTGTGTCGGGCAAAAATGGAGTGTGCGGTGACCTTTTGGATATAGCAGAAGACGGGGTTCCAGAGTAATGAGGCCTTAGACGAGCGCGCCTCATAGAGCATCGGGCCGGTCTCCGGCGTCTGAACCAACAACCGCCAGAATTCATACTAGCTATAGGGCGCTGCTGGCCTGTAAGGGGCGTTAGTAGGTACCCGAAATATTTCATTGAGCTGGGCGATAGATATGCGCCTTAGCTCGTTGCCTAGCCGAAACTGGATCTCAATGGGCTCGGAGTTCCCTGTCCTTTGGTATATTTCAAGTGTGCTAAGGAACTCAAGTGCTAGTTTCTTATAAATCGCCCACCGCCTTTGCATGAGTGCGGTCCATCCAATCCGCTCAAATAACTGCCAAACGTCGTCGTGTATCCCAAGGGCTTGGGTACACTCATCATCAGCATATCTCGTTGGTGTAAACGAGCGGGTGACCAACCTACTCCATCTCTCCAGATCATCAGCCTCAGTCAGAAGAAGCCCATAACCCTCGGGGTTGTCTGGGTGTGGCTCCCGCCGTGCGGCTGCGCCTCCTCCCGGGCTTCTACCCCGACCTTGTTGGTTCCTTCGGTCAGCCATTAGTTCAAGTATGTACCTATCAAAACAAATGTGAGATTCCATACATGCCAAGTATAACAAGAACAAGATGAATTCAATACCAACAAATCAAATAAGGCATAATGTCTCTTCCCTACAATTAATCACAATTAAGCTCTCAAACCTAAATAACAATGTAATTGCAGAGAATCATAGTTACTAACACCTTAAATAATCAAGCTCATGCACAATTCATCATTATATCATCCCCATATATCTCAATTCATCAAGCCCATAATGTGTTCGATAAAATGCCCAATAGAATAATTCAAGTAAATAATGACAATTTCATCAAAACATGCACCATATATGAACTCTAATCCATAATCTACAAGAAATTCAAAACAAAAATGAAGTTCTTACCGTAATTCTCGGAAATTAGGAAAGAGGCGAAATTGGAACCTTAGGTGCTCCTTTCAACCAAAACCTCACTCCAAAGCAAGTTTGAGAGTTCAATTCGTGTGTGTGCAATGTGGGTGATGAATTTGCAGTGAAAATCCAAGTGAAATCGACGAAAAATTTGAGAGAGAGAGGAGCTCGTGTGTGCCCGTGCGTGAGAGAGTGTTTAAAAGTGGGAAAAAATGAACCTAATGCGCCCTTAGTGCTGTCTCTGCCGACAAATGCACGGGTCGTGCGCCTAGCGTACCGGCAGCCCGTGCGGGGTGCTGAAGGCTCAGTCAAAAATCCTCGAATATGCACGGGTCGTGTGCATGGCGCACGCCCTGCCCATGCGTGGTGCCGTGAGCTCCGTCCTAATTCCTGAAGCACGCACGGGCCGTGCGCAAAGTGCATGCCCTAACCGTGCGGGATGCCATACCAAACTTCGAAATTTCCCCCTTTTGTTTTGAAGGAAAACAATAAAAATACTAACTTATTAAAGGAAACAAACATGGGAAAAAATAAAACAACAATCCGTTGGGTTGCCTCCCAACAAGCGCTAAATTTAACGTCTATAACTTGACTCCCGTAAACTCGATCACAGCTCCCGCAAGGTGAGGCGAGTCACCTTTTCATGTCTTTTTCTTTGCCATTCCAACTCGTATAAATTCGAGCCTCCTTTGAATGCCTCTAGCGTAGAAGCCACACGTCGGTCTAATGCCATATTCTTCTCGTTTGCATCATGCGAGCGGCAGTACACGCGTGCTTCTGAGCTGTTGTCCCTCTTCGTGTGCTTCACTTTCTCACATTTTAGTACTTCCTGCACATGATCTAGAGCACACACACAATCACTCAGATTAAAAGTATTAGCACATGAATCAACGACTGATAAAGATTTACAGCTCTCTATTTTATCATGAGTTTTCGTAGCCTTATAGATGGAGAACAACATTTGCTCATCATTAACTCGTAACATGAGCTCTCCCTTTTGCACATCTATCAAGGCTCGTGCTTTGGCTAGGAATGGACGCCCAAGTATCAGAGGGACGTCCCGATCTTCCTCCATGTCAAGCACCAAGAAGTCCATGGGGAATATAAATTTATCTACTTTCACGAGCACATCCTCCACGATTCCCTTAGGATATGTGAGTGATCTATCTACAAGCTGCAAGGTGACCGTGGACGGCTTCACCTCTCCTAATCCAAGTTTCCTGAAAATGGACAAGGGCATTAAGTTAATACTTGCTCCTAGATCATAAAGTGCTTTATTAAAGCAAACACCACCAATTGTACAAGGATAGTGAAACTCCCCGGATCTTGGAGCTTTTGTGGTAATTTCCTCTGAATGATCGCGCTGCACTCTTCAATCAAGTTGACTGTCTCGAATTCTGCCAACTTTTTCTTCTTGGACATCACTTCCTTCAAAAAATTCACATAATTGGGCATCTGCTCCAATGTGTCTGCAAAAGGTATGTTAATATGCAGTTTCTTAAAGATGTCTAAGAATTTAGCAAATTGGACGTCTAACTTTTTCTTTTGAAAACATTGAGGGAAAAGGAGTGGTGTAGAAAACTTTGAAATATCAGAGTTAGACAGAGATTTAAGCTTCTGAGCCCCTTTTTGTTCGTCCGGATGTCCCTTGTTTCCATTCTCGACCTCAACTTCGCCATTTGTTATAGTGTTTTCATCTCCGGAGTTCAGAATTCTATGCTCTGTACCACGCACGACCTGCCCGTGCGTAGGCACACGGGTCTGCGTCTCGTGCTCTGTTCCTCGCATCATTCGGTACCATGCATGAGTTGGTCGTGCGTCCTTTAGTTTTTTCAGTATTTACTATGGCATTGCGCACGACCTGGTCGTGCTTCGGCCCGCGGGTCGTGCGTCCTTCAGTTTTTTCGTCATTTCCCAGAATTTCCGGCCCCTCGTACTCTGTGCCACTCCTCAGACGATTGGCGTTACACTGTTCCCTCGGATTGACTTCTGTGTTACTTGGAAACTGGCCCTTCTGATGTTGTCCACCAATGATCGTCGCTAACTGGCCAATCTAAGTTTCTAGATTTTTCATTCGTGAACCCACAGTGTCATCTTTATTTAACCGGTTCCTCATTTCACTCATGAATGAGTGAGAATGTCCTCTAAAGATGGCTTCGCCTCCGCGTTAATGACACCATTTGTCACATTAAACCCCGATGGTGGTTGCATCACATTCTTGGTATTTGCGTAGGAGAAATTTTCATGGTTCTTCAAACCCGGGTGGTAATGAGTAGGAGTCTGATTGTTCCGGTAATTGTTGAAATTCCGGTTATTGACATAATTTGCTTCCTCCTGGGATCTAGAGGAACTCCCCCATTACTTGCACCCACGTTTCCTTCAATCCCCTTCGCCAATACACTCAACTGATTTGTCAATGCAGTCATCTGAGCCGTCAATGCCTTGATTGGATCCAAATCAGAGACTTCGGCTACCCTTTTCACATTAGTTCTCTCGGAGGGCCACTGATAGCTCTTGATTGCCATCTCTTCAAGCAAGTTGAATGCATCCTCTGGGAATCTTGCGAGTAAAGTGCCTCCTACTGCGGCATCTACAAACGACCTAGTCTGTCCCATCAACCCGTTGTAAAAGAAGCAAAGATGTTGATCCTCTGAAAATCCGTGTTGCGGGCACCTCCTCAATAAGTCCCGGAATTTCTCCCAGGCCTCATACAGTGGCTCAGAATCAAACTGCCTGAACTCCGTGATCTCACTTTTGAGTTGTAGTGTCTTACTTGGTGGGAAGTATTTAAACAAGAATTTCTGACTCAGCTCGTCCCAAGTATTCACACTCCCCTGAGTTAGTGTGCCTAGCCAGTTTCTAGCCTTATCCCTTAAAGAGAAAGGGAATAGGCGCAAACGTATAGCATCATCAGTCACCCCATTTATCTTGATTGTGTTGCAAATCTGCATGAAATTCGCAAGATGAGAATTGGGATCCTCAGACGGAAAACCCCCAAACTGATTCTGCTGCACCATCGAGATCGAGATCTTTGGCTTGACCAAAATTATTCGCAATAATTGGGACATTGGCAATTCCACCATAGTTGTAATTTGTCTGTGGGCGAAAGTAATCGCGAATCGCTTGTTGTTGGACTGCCGGAACCTATGGTACTAGTAACTCACTGTTGACCCTGTTGGCCCTGTTGTTACCTCCGTTGTCGACTCTGTTATTGCCTCCGTTGTTATCTTCCACGCCCTCCATAGCCTTTTTCTGCTTTTCTTTTGCTTAGTAGCCGCACTAATTCGCTTAGCAAAAGCCTCAACCTCTCCTGGTATGAACGGTACTAATTCTCTTTTTGCTTGAGCGAGTGTTCATGCACAACCCGAACCAACTAAATAAAACAAGTCAAACACAAGAGGAGTAAAATTAAACAACAAATAAAAAGAAAAACAAATGTCTAAATTAAAAATAATTCTATTTATCGCAATATTAGTACTAAAAATTTAATTAATCCCCGGCAACGGCGCCAAAAACTTGTTCGCCTTACTTTTAGCTTCACCGCAAGTGTACGGTGCAGTTTATAGAGTAGGGTTAGGAAGGTCGAATCCACAGAGAATAATAAATTTATGTACTAAGTATTGGGATTGTAATAGTCTTATTTTTATCATCGAAATTGAGTGATTTGGTTTTATAAAACTAAGACAAGAATTTATCTTAAAAAGACAAAGTAAAGATTGATTGAAAGATCAAGGAGATGAATGGATTCCTGGGTTATGGTTTCAGTTAATATCCCCTTTTATTATCAGATTAATCACAAGCAAAGTTATTATTATTCTTCCCTATAAGACAATCACGAAAAGTATTTCACCTTCTCTCTCAGGATGTATGTAAAAACGTTGATTGGATTATCTATGCTAGCATCTCTACTCAACATAAGATATCCAACTCCCAAAAGCATAAAAGATTCTAAATCCTCACAAATATTCACAGACTTCTCAATATTGCTAATATTCATGTCAAGTACTCACAGATCTAGTATTGAAACTCATCTCTCGAATTATAAATCAATACATCAAAGCAAGTTAAACCAAACGCGTTTTGATAAAAGAAGAATTAAAACAAAGTACTCGAATAGGGTTTGAAAACAATAACTTCAATTTCAATTAATCATCCAACAAAAGTATCCATTAACCTAATCCCAAACCCGGGAATGACAAGATGTTTAGCCAGACATGAGAAATAAATAATTCATAGACAAATTATTCAAATTCATATCTAACTAATCGAAAGTAAATGATACGATGGATGAGAAAACTCAGAGATGTCGACGATCTCTCGATCAATCTTCAATCCTCAAGCGCGCGGGTGTGACCTCGATCAATCTCTCCAATCCTTCGGTAGAAGGTTGCTCTTTTCTCTGTGTTCTAGGGCAAAGGTCAGTGTGTCCCCATTTGTGGCCGCCTCGTCTCTATTTGTATTCTGTTTGGGTTCAAACCTAGTTTAGAATCTGTCAAACTCTATTTTCCCGCACAAACGCACGGGCCGTGTGCCTAGCGCACGTCTAGCCCGTGCGTAATGCTGTAAGGAATTTTTCTTTTGCTGAAGGGCGCACGGGTCGTGCGCTACACGCACGACCAGCCCATGCGGGGTGCCGTGGCTTGAGTCTCGATTAAAGCCGGGCGTGACGGGTCATGCTATGGGACGCGCGCCCGCCTGCGCGCACTGGGCTGAGCCGATATGTGTTCGTTTCTTTTTGTTTCTTGCCCGCTTTGTCTGACTTCTTCTCAATTCAACTCCAAATATCGTACGTTACTTCAAGTATTGGCGGTCCTTTACCGGAATGCTCCGAATTGTTGCC
The DNA here is from genome assembly GCA_016081115.2 of Rehmannia glutinosa. Taxonomy (NCBI): domain Eukaryota; kingdom Viridiplantae; phylum Streptophyta; class Magnoliopsida; order Lamiales; family Orobanchaceae; genus Rehmannia; species Rehmannia glutinosa. Next base: position 59,762,460 of record CM071924.1, on the reverse strand, counting down.
AAAATGCTACAAATATCATTCAATTCCTACAAAATGAACAAAGCGTTTCCACAAAACAGAAATAAAGCCCATTTCACTCAAGTAATGCATGTATAACAACTAATTCTAAGTACGATTCAGCCCAAAATACATGTAAAACACATACCAATCAGAACGCGGGCACCCAAGCCAAGCCTACCCCCATAGAAGGTGTTGAGACACCTGCCCCAATGGCTGATCACTCAACAGGAAACACAGTCGTGTCTTAGGAGCTGAGTAACCCCACCATCGTTCACTCAGTTGGTGCGCCAGCTGAGGGGGAAGCTCTCTCCACCACAGCAGGGTCGGAGAATGTTGTGGGAGACAACTCAATGAAGTTTGGAGGCAAAGGAAAGAACACAACTAAGAAGCAGAGTGAAATTAACGACGCTCGGACAGTTAAGACTGTCTCAGCAGAGATTTTCTCTGATATGCATGCCGATGAAGTTGCTGCTGCAGCTAAGCCAAAGGATAGAGAGGCCACGGGAGTTGAGACTCTTGGCCATGAAAGTCCAATCCAAGGGGTTGAGACTCCGAAGGATGCCACTGAAGACCCAAAGACAGCTGAGTCTCTAGAAAGGATTGTAGAAGGCCCCACTGCGGTTGAGACTGTTGGGGGTAACGAAGGCCTAAAGGAGGTTGAGACTTCCTTAGGTAAGGAACCAGAATAGGAGAACATTCCTCAAGTCGAAGGAGTTGATGTAGAAGAGGAGATCAGCGCCCTTCATGATTCCCAAGAACACATTGATACATCTTTTCTGGGATCCGATGATGAAGCTGAGTCCACTTATAATGAAGATTCTATGATGGATGAGGCTGAGGATGTTCTTAACTCACGGAGTAATGTCGGTCATAAGACAGCTCCGATGAGATTCAATTTTGATGATGAGCCAATGCCTCAGGCCACATCACACTCCGAGGACGTTGTTAAGATAGATGAGGATCTGTTACCTCAACAGGAAAAACCTACTGAGACCGATGAAGCTGTTAAGACAGCTGAGGCTCAGTCAGATGAGTAAACCAATACAAATGTTCCAATCAAACTCGATCACCGTAGGCTACCACAATCAAGTTGCGAACGACTCCACCAGCTCCATTGCAGGCTCCCACAGTTTCTTTATCTACCGATGATACTGAATCAGCCGAGGCACAGAGAGCTGAGAAATTGCAATAAGAACAAGGAAAGGCCCCCCAGCGTGGACCTTTGGGGATTCCTTTTGTTCGTGACGATGTCTTCGAGGACATTTTTCCATTCAATGCTTTGAACTGCCCGACATGGAAACTGAGTCTGCCCAAGAACAAGAGAAATATACTGTGCAGGAAGAGCCCATCATTCTAAATAATACGATTTTGCCAATGGGTTTTGACTTCGATGCAGTGTGGCCGAAGCAGAGTCGGCTTTGACATCCGAGTTCCGAAATGCTTTTAAAAAACTTTGTGATGAAATTGAGAAGATGGAACACCACCACGCATCACTGGATCTTCGTTTGTTCGTGATGCAACCCTTAGTGCAGATTTGAGAGGAGTTGTCTTACGCATCATGGAATAGGCTGCACAGCAGACTGCCATGCGCTCAGAGCAGGTCCGTTACTTCAAGGCTTTATTTGCAAAGATGTTGGTATAGAGTGCGGATACATCAAAGTTTCAGCAGAGAATGAAGGAGTACATGGTTTGAATGGAAACCTCGCATAAGTCGGATATGGAGTTGCTTAAGCTGCACCACCAGAGTGAAATTACGCGCATAAAGGACAACATGAACCAGAAGTTTAGTCTTCTAATGGCAGAAATGAAGTTGGTGGCAGCTGAGTCGAAGGCTACCCAGTCAAAGTTCCGAACAGCCCACTCCAGCGCAGATATCAAGCAGAATTCAACTATGAGCCGACTGGATTTCCTTCTAAGCGGATTGTTCCCTGGCCTAACCCTTCCATTTGGTGATGATGCCAAAAAGGGGGAAGATGAGGCCTTAAAGGGACTGAAGGAGGAGAAAGAGAGAAATAAGGAGGCGAAGAGAGGTGACACAGCTGAGGGGGAAGGAAGTTCAAAAAATCTTCCTTTGAAACTCATGTTTGCTAAAACCCCATAGCAAGGAGATAGCAATGCTTCAATTCTCAGCAAGTTACCGAAAGAGCTGACCGTTAAGCAGAAAGCTGAGATGGCAATGAAAGATGCCAGAACAGCCATTGAAGCCGAATTCGAGAAGGTAGCTGAGAAGTAATCTACACGCATCCAAGATATAAGGAAATAGTATGATGGTCCTCCAAGGAAAGGATTACCCACTATAAAGCCCTAAAAAGAATTTGATATGTCGATGTTGGATCTCGAGCCCCGGATCTCTAGAGGAACTCCGGACTCTAGAAGCGAGAAGGTTATTTTAAAGATATGACTCTACCTCAAGCATGGGATCTCAGATCGAGAAGGGAATTGAGCTATGAAAGACGGTTGATAAGCGGCAAGTTCCAAGTCACTCTACCGAAAAGTCAAAAACTCCACTACAATATACTCCTAGAGGAATGGAAGCCGAGTCAACAAGGGTAGATGTGGTGGTAGTGGAGAAGCGATCAACCACGCCAAGACCAAGATGTTAAGTATGTGGATCCACGAGAAGAAGGGACTCATATACTCGCTTAGATATGATCGTCTTGCTAGCATGGAAGTTGCACGCAAGATTGCTTTGAACCAAAGAAGAGGCAAGAGGAAGAGAATGAAAGGTCAATCGTGAATGGGAGGAGAGGCAACGTAGGATGACCCTGCTGCTGCGCCAAGCGAGGAAGAAGAAAGGAAGAGGAGGATATCCGAAGATGACAGGAGGAGAGCCGATGAATAAAAGAGAGAAGGAAGCAATAAAGGCGTTGAAGACAGTTGTGACCCCTTCGTGTATTTCACTTTGCTGTAAATACATAGATGTTAGTTTTCCCTGTAATAGCTCTGAGAATTTCCTTGTAATGTTCATTCTCCTTGTAACTTAGCTTAGATACACGTTGTAAAGTTTTACTTGTATGAAGCTCATATCTATCATTGTAAACACTTTGTAAAGGACAAGAATGCTATGATCAATAAAATTGATTATTCAAAAGCATACATTCTTTGTTACTGCATTGCTTGTGTTTGTTGTTTACTTATTTTATTTTTTCTAAGTTTTGGCATCATCAAAAAGGGGGAAATTTTTAGGAAATTTATTTGTTAGATTTTGATGATACCATGTAAAACTTAGACTAGGAAGTCGGCACCCCATGTTCCTTCTAATTCTGTATTGTAATAGATAGGACTGAAAGATCTGAGTGAAGTCAGCCAAGTCAAGAATGTAAGAAGTCAACTGCAGACTAGAGTTAAGACTCTGTTGTGTGTCAGCTGAGTATGGCCATGAAGGAAGACAAGGACTCGATTGAAGGAGAGTCAGCTGAGGAACAGCTAGGTGAAGTGTCAGTTAAGTCAATGAAAGGAGCCAAGTCTAACAGTTGAAGTGATAGTTGAGTCAATCTTATGATTGGTGAAGACTCAAGTCACAAGGGGTAAAGGCAGCAGTCAAGTTGAGACAACTGACATTGATCCGTTAAAAGGATGTCAAGAATATTACTCGATATAGCAATATGTCCAAGCTGCCAGGTCTTAAAGTGTTTGGCCCAAAAACATGCAAAAGGAATAAACCAATAGGAAACACTGCAACTTGTGTTGTAAAGCTGCGAAGCCATTTAATACGAGGAAGGGTCAATATCACAAGTGTTGCAGACCAAGAAAAGACAAGCCAACGAACAAGAAGTGTCATTTGAAATTGGCCTATCTCTTCAACGGGCGAATTTCAAATGAGCACTATAAAAGGCTGAGGAAGCATTTTAGAAAATGCTACGAATGATACTGATCTTTCAAGCAATATTCATGCAAGCATAACCTACAACATTCTCAAAGCTTATCATAAAATTCCTCAAGCCTAAAACTCGAATAAACTCGATCCAATACACGCTGTGAAGGAAAGACAACTTCAACCAGTTGAAGAGGAAACATTTGAAGAACAAAAAGGGGCCTACTCTCCAAGTTGAAGGAGTTGTAGAAAGGTTCAAGGTCGAACCAGAAGATTCAAGTTTGTTGGAGGGTTGTGTGAACAAATCCAAAGACTTGAAAGTGAGCTGAAGTAGCAAGGCAGCTGCCTCGTGAAGAAGTTGAGTCGCAGGAGAAGCCAGTTGTGTGATCAAGGTTGTCTCTAGACTGTTCACTATTTTGTAACTTGATCTGTTACTTAGTGGATTCCTCCAGGAGTTGGAGAAGAGTGGATTAGAGGAATTACCCCATCCTCGAACCACTATAAAAATTACTTGTGTGAATTTACTTTCAGCACTTACATTCCTGCATATATTTGTATATCTGTTGTTAGTTAAATCTGCTATCCAACTTATAAATAACAAGTGCTAAAACAAGTGTTAAAAACAAGCTTTAATCAATTAAAAAGGGTGTTAAGTCTTCCGCTGTTAAAAACCAAATCAACTAAAGTTAAGTGTTAGCTTAAGCAGCCGAGTTATACTACAAACAGCTCTATCGAGTTTGTTGATTGGGTAACTTAGTGGTGATAGCCAACTTAGTCTGTCCCTCAAGGACACAGCTAATTTGAGTCAACTCTGTTGTAAATCTTAAAAAGACTAAAAGTTAAAATTTGGTAAGGTTTATTCAAACCCCCCCTAAACCTTACACCACACCCCTTGGGACCTACATGATATATATGTGAGATATGAGAGACAGTTTCGGGATCTTAGAATTTGAAATGTGATCAACGGTTAAGATTAAAACATGCAAAAAGCATTAATCATATCGCATTTAATGCGAGCAACATTTAACCAATCATGGGTTTACTGTCGTAGCTTTTTACTGTGCCACATTTAATGATGTTGACATCATCGTCCAACATTCCCGCTTTGACACAAACGACCTCGTTTTGTCTCTTACTTGATAAATAAGTCATTTTTCTTCATTTATGACTTAACTCTGCTTCTCTCTAACTCTAGTCTGCTGATGGAGACTTAGTTGTTCAGCTAACCCAACTCTCTGTTGAATGAGTCTTCTGAGCATATTAACACAACTCAATCAATCCAAGCTCATTCTTAAGCTCTTCAAATCTTGATTCACATAAAGGCTGTGTGAATATATCGCTAAATGCTTCTTAGTTGACACATATTCCAATGCGATGTCTTTCTTTTCAACATGATCTCTTATAAATGATATCTGACATTTATGTGCTTTGTTCTTGAATGCAATACTGGATTTTGAGCAATTGCAATAGCACTTGTGTTATCATATATAATTGGAATTTCCTTCTCTTCAATTCTAATCTCTCAGCTGTTGCCTCATCCATAAGACTTCTATTGAATTTTGTTTCTTGTTGAACCAAGAAGCCAGTCTATTTCCAAGCATTTGACAAGTACCATATGTACTCTTCTTGTCAACTCTACATCCAACATAATCTGAGTCTGAGTATCCAATGAACTTGAATCCTCCTTCTTTGGGATACCATAAGCTAACTTCTTGGCTTCCCTTCAAGTATCTCAGAATCTTCTTAGCAGTAGTCATATGACTTTATTTAGGAGCAAACTGAAATCTGGCACATACAAATACTGCAAAGGTGATCTCTGGTCTGTTGGAAGTCAAGTAGAGCAATGATCCAATAAGTGCTATATATCTTATCTGATCTACTGGCTTTCCTTCTGCATCCATATCCATTTTGAGGGAAGTGTTCATGGGGATGTTTACAGATGACTTCTCTTCCATACCAAATTTCTTCATTGAATATCTGGTATACTTGGTTTGACTTATGAAGGTTCCATCCTTCATTTGGTTGACTTGAAGATCAAGGAACAAAGTCAGCTCTCCTATCATGCTCATCTCAAACTTTCCTGGTATAAGGTTTGAGAATTTGTCACACAATTCTTTGTTTGTGGATCCAAAAATGATGTCATCCACATAAATTTGAACAAGCAAAATACCCTATCCATCTTGAATACTGAAGAGTGTTCTATCAACTTTTCCTTTGGTAAATCCATTCTCTATAATAATTGGGACAATGTATCATACCATGCTCTTGGTGCTTGTTTCAAATTATACAATGCTTTCTTGAGTTTGTAGACTTTATCTCTAATAGTTTTCTACTCAAAATCTGGAGTTTGTTCCACATAGACTTCTTCTTCAAAAAGTTCAATAAAATATGCACTTTTCACATCCATTTGATAGACTGTGAAGTTCTTGTGCAGCTTCCTTGAGAGTTTTGTTCCTTCTTTCAGCCACTCCATTCTGCTGTGGAGTTTTTGCAGCTGACAACTCAAGAGCAATACCATTTTCAATGCAATACTGAGTTATAATCCCATTGACAAACTCAGTTTCCTCTATCAGATCTTATTTTTATAATGGTTTGACTCCTCTCATTTTGAACTTTTCTCATCAGCTGAGATAGTTTCTGCAAGTTTTCCTTCTTTTTACACATAAAGATTGTCCATGTGTATCTTGAATAATCATCCACCATACTAAGGTGTATTTCTTTCCACTGATACTAGCTGGTTCAACAGGACCAAATAAATCCATATGCAATAACTGCAATATCCTGGTTGAAGAATGACTTAGCTTGTCCTTGAAAGAAGACTTTATTTGCTTTCCCATCTGGTATGCATCACAAATGCTTTCTCTGTATATCAGGAAATCCTTCCACAAGATGACTCCTTGCAAGCTTGTTGATTGTCTTGAAATTCAGGTGACTTAGCTTATGCCCACGTACCAACTTGATTCTGATTGTACTTTTTTTAGCAAATGTGCTTGGTGTAGCACTTGACCAATCCACTACATACATGTTTTTCTGCCTTGATCCTTGTAGCACAATCTCATTTGATTCAACATCCTTGATTTGGAATACACCCATGTTAAATCCAACATTATAGCCTTTGTCATAGAGTTAGTTGATGCTCAGCAGATTGAAGTTGAGGCCTTCAACATATGTTACATCTGTGATCTCTAGTCCATTCTTCATGATGGATCCAGTGCCTTTGATTTCCCCTGGAGCTTCATTTCCTGTAAATGTGACTTTAGCACCTTTGATTTTCTTGAACTTTGACAGATATTTTTTGTTGCCTCATATATGTCTGGAACAACCACTATCCATATACCAAGTTCCTTGGCACTCAGTTGTTCCTTGAACCTGCAATCAAGGAAATTAGTTTTTAGGTACCCATACTTGCCTGGGTCCTGAGGGGTTAGCACTATAAGGTGATCCAACCAACCTATAGCGAAAAGATCTGACTCTAAGAGGTTGCCACCTATCAGTTCCATAATCATAATGCAGATTAGCAAACTGCTTGGGAACTTTAGGATCATACAACTGTCAGGACTTGAAGAAAGCTGAAAGAGATCCGTTGTTAAGACAAGTCAAAGTTTTGCTGGAAATAGACATGTGTCAGATGGTGTGAGACCGTGAGACGGTGATACTTTTAGTTTTGCAAGTGATACTTTTAGCGTAAAAAGTGATATTTTGATAAGTATCATTTTTTACACTAAAAGTATCATTTTCTACATTAAAAGTATCACCGTCTCACGAACTTTCACCGTCTTACATAAGTTTTTGCGAATATGTAAAATAATGATGGGGCTAAAACTCTAAATTGGACACAACTAAATCTCAATCACATTTTAAAATACTCTATTATTTAATACTAAATCACTCCCTAGTATGTATCATCTGACCTTAAATCATGGAAGATATGCAACCCTGTCTTATTATCATGGCTTGTTCAAGCTTCTAGATTCAAAATTTATCCAATAACAGAGTTTAGTCTTGCCCCATTTTGTTAAATAGGATAGTTTTTTGGATAGTCCTAAAAAGCTTTGTACTGCGTGTTTAGTCGGCCAAATCCATGAGGCACATTTTAGACATGTATATATTTGACACCCAAAAATATAAAAAAATCCATTCAAACAAACATAAGAGTTCAAATTCAACATACAACACAATGAACGAAAACGGATCTATTGCTGGCAGTCTGATACATGTCTATTTCCAGCAAAACTTTGACTTGTCTTGACAACGAATCTCTTTCAGCTTTCTTCGAGTCCTGTCAGATGTATACCCCTTTGACATTCGATTCCAATCATTTTGGAATGACTTTGTTGTCAGTCAGCTGACTGAGATATCTTTTCTATCACTTGACTGATTCTTCACTTCACCTCACTCAGCTGCCACACAGTTGGGTCTTCTCTTCAATCTTCAGTCGAGTCTTGTAATCTTCAACTTGGTTTACTCCAACTTAGCTCATACAGTCCTATCTTTTACAAGTTGAATGACATTTGAAATGGAGTGCCAACTTACTAATCTAAGTTTTACATGGTATCATCAAAATCTATATATAAATTTCCCAATATTAGGATCAACGATGTTTTGACAGTTAAGACTATCTCAGCTGAGGAACCAGCTGCACTGCAGGCCGAGAAAGTTACTAATGTAACTGAGGCACATGATGGATTGAGGAGGTCCATGGTAATTGAGACTGCTGGTCTTGAAAGTGCAATCCTAGAGGTTGAGACCTCGAAGGATGCCAACAATGAAGACCCTGTTGCAGCTGAGTCTGCAATAGGGATTGTTGAAGGCCTTGCAGCGGTTGAGACTGCTGCCAAGGTAGCTGAAGACCCCAAGGAGGTTGAGACTTCCAGGGGAAATGTGAATGTACCTAAAGCTATTCCCACATTGCCAGAACCTGAGTTAATTGATCTTATTGACATTGATGCACTACATGACTTAGATGATGAATCTCTGGATTTTGAGGACTCTGACAATACAACTGAGTCTGATCCAGAATACAGGGAATCGGAAGCCCAGATAAAGGAGGCCCATCTGAAAGCCTCCAAAAGATTCATTTGGGTTGATGGACCACCTCTCATGGTTCCATCACCTGCCCGTGATGCTGCTAAGGTAGCTGAGGCATCGACTACTTAAAAGGAAGATATAGTTGTAGCCAAAGACAATGTTGAGACAGTTGTGGCACAGCAGAATGAGAGACAGTGTAAAGAAAGAAGTGCTCTTGAAGGAGGAGAGGGACCTTTCTCAGCACCTATTGGCGTTTCTGTAGACAAATTCCCATACATCGATAAAGTCCCATTAAAAGCTGACAATGCTGAAGAAACTTCTGGATTTCATGTTTTGATAGATCCAGCTAAATTCCAAGCTCTTGACGACTTGACAATCGTCCACTCTGTTTATGATTTTGAATCCCTTATACCTGAGGACAATTCGCCTGAAGTAGCCAACTTCCGAAAGGCCTTCCGAGCTACGTGCATGGAAATGGAGGCAATAGAATGAGGTTTCATTGCACTAAACCAGAGGATTGATAATCATGTCGCTACTATTTCAGGGGATATCAGAGGAGCAGTGCTAAGAATTCGAGAATGGACTACACAGACGAAAGCTCTTCGTAGGACGAAGTTGGCTACTTCAGGTCACTTTTCTCAAAACTTGTGATCTGGTGTGGCGAACAAGCTCAATTTTAGCAGAGACAGTGGGATAACATTGACAGGTTGGAAAGAACTAACATCACAGATATGGAGCTGCTCAAGCTGCAATTCAAAAAGGACATGTAGCATATGGAGAACTCTCTGCGAGCTGAGATGCTAGAAATGAAGTGTAGGTCCCAAGGGGTGTAAGTGTAAGGTTTAGAAGGGGGGGTTGAATAAACCTTACCAAATTTTCGATTTAGTCCTTTTAAATCTACTGAGTTGATACTACACAACAGTTGTGTCCTCATGATGGACAATCAACTTAGTCACTCAAGAGAGTTAATCACTCAACAAACTCAACTCGAGCCGTTGATGGAGTAACTCACCGTTAGCTCTAAATTAACTCGATTTGTGGTTTTGTTTTCAGCGGAAGAAGACTTAACACCCTTAAGTTTGATTAAGTAAGAGTTTAGTGCTTGGTTTAGTACTTATAATTTATCAAGTGGATAGCAAATTTATCGTGAGATATAAGCGATTAAAATTGCAAGAATTAAAGTCTTTGAAATGTAAATGACACAATGAAATTTTTTATAGAGGTTCAAAGATGGGGTAATTCTTCTACTCCTCTCTTCTCCAACTCCCGGAGGAATCCACTAAGTAATGATCAGTTTACAAAGTGGTAACAGTCCGGATACAAGTCTTGATCACAACAAACACTTGATCCTTAAGGACTCATGGGCCGAGACGCCTTGATCACTCACCAAGGTGGCTCGACGACTCGGCTTCTTCACAGGCAGCCGCTGCGCTACTACACTCACTTGCTCAAGCTCTTTGGATTTGATCACGAAGCCCTCCAAAAGCTTAAGACTTGGCTCAACCTTGAACCTTCCTACAATCCTTCCTGGAATGTAGACCCCTTGTTTTCAGTATTTTCCTCTTCAACTGATTGAAGTTATCTTTCCTTCACAGGTGAGTGTTGGATTGATGTTCTTCGTAATGTAGGCTTTACGATTGAGAATATTTCATTTTTCTAATATGCTTGTATATCTCACATATGTGTCATCTATGTATCTCTTCTTTCTCAAACAAACTCCTCAGCCTTTTATAGTGAACTTTCAAAAATTTGCCCGTTGAAGAGATAGGCTTATTTTTGAAAGTCACTTGCAATCGTTGGCTTGTCTTGTTGCGCTTCTTGGAATTTCCATTTCCTCGTATGAATTGTTCTTTCACCTTTTCGTAGTTCGACACGGTGTAGTGCTTCCCATTGTTCATTCCTTTTGCACGCTTCCTGGGACCGAGCACTCCGAGAAAGGTGGTATGGAGATATTACTTGTTTAAGTACTTCTCTTGATTTACGTAACGGATCTTTTACGATTATCTCGACTTGACCGCATTTCCTTGCTTTCCTCGGGTGACTTAGAGTCGACTTCCAATCATTGGATGACTCTTCCGTCACTTCAACTTGAGACTTGGCTTTTCTTGAGTTGACTTGACCGATGCTCCACTCACCGCATCTCGCTTCTTCTTCAAGAGAGTTCCCATCTACTCTTCTTTGCCATACTCAAATTGTTTCGCAATGAGTCTTCCTTGAAGTCTTCGTTGTCTTCTTGCATGTTAGGGCGTAGGCGACTTAACTCGGCTTGGCGGCTCTATTCATTACAATGCATTTTACAACAAGAATTGGGGTGCCAACTTTCTATTCTAAGTTTTACATGGCATTCATCAAAATCTAAATAATAAAATTCCTAACAATTTCCCCCTTTTTGATTATGCCAAAACTTAAATCATTCAAAAATGCAAACAAAGAAAGATACATACAGATAGTGTATTGACATAGAATGTATGTGCGAGAATAGATCTGTTTATTGATCATATCATTCCCTGTTCTTTTACACAATTTACAAGGTGTATCGAGCACATATTTGTCTACACTGAAAATAAAGAATTTATAGCTTTATTACGTAAGACTTACATTGTATGTATTTACATAATAAAATACATGAAGGGTTGGACAAAGAACACTTCATCTCCTTCATTGTCTCCTTCTTTCATCTTGATCAAGATCTTCTTCTCTTCTTCTCTTTTTCTCGTCGTCACCGCCTTCTTTTTCTTCTCATATGCCTTCCTGGCAGCTTCATCTTTTCTTATTCTTTCCTGTCTCTCCCGCCATAGTTGAGTTTGTCTCTTGTTTTCTTCTTCTATTCTTTTTGCATACTCGGCGTTAGTTTTAGCCACTTTCAAATTTGCCACTTGGTCAAGCCCAAACCCGAAGATCCCTCCTTTCTTTCCCTCGGATCTACGTATTCAATATTCTTGGGGCGGAGGCCTGGTCCAAGCTTCTTCCTCCACTATCGCTTCTTCCTCTACCTCTGGGCGTATCTTGTCTTTGGGTCTTCTTCTTTCCACTGAGTGACCAAAGCAGAGTGATCGCCGTAGTCTCGTCCTGTCATCTCTTCTTCACATAATGTGAGACCCTTTTCCCAAGATAAGTCCCAAGCTTGAGCCATAGACATATTTGCAAAGTATCCTTCGATTCGAGCGTTTTGAATTCGTCAATCGATCGTGGCTCGTCCCGACATCCGAAATGGCATAAGTGTCTCTCGTCTCTCACTTTGGAATGCCTCCGTGTTCTTTCAAGATGTTCATAACTCGCATCCATTCTTCCTTCCACTTCCTTCATCCCCGCTTCAATTGTTTTTCTCTTCTCGGCCATAGATACAAAGAGTGTTGGAGTGGCAAGAGTCACGGGGAGTTTGTCGCTTATAATGTCACCAGTGACAGACCCTGTTGAGGGGTTGTGCAATCATCAAGGTCATATCTTTTGATCCTTCCCCTCGAGATTTTCCTTTCTTTTGTTTCAAAATTTCCTCACCGATTTTCCTTCTCACCGCTCCTTTCTTTTCACTTGATTTTCTTTTGTCGCTTTAAGGTATTCCTCTTCCCCTTTTTGGCATCATCAAAGGATAGAGGAACCCCGGGGAACATCTTTGGCAAGCATGAAGTCGAGCTCGCGGATAGTCGAAGTTCTCGCTTCAAGTCCGCTGCGTTGTAAGCGGACGAATTGGACGAGTAGCGTTGGACTCTGCTTTGAAATCGACTTCATCTCGGCCATGAGAAGGCTGAATTTTCTAGTCATGTGTTCTTCCAAACGCTGTATATCATTTGTATTTCGCTCACGCAGAGCTTTATCTCGGCAAGATGAGCTTCATGCATGTGCTCAATATGTTCTCTCGCCTTCGTTTTTGCATCGGCATTTTCACTCTCCACACTAGCAGCGACTTGTTGAACAATGTCCTGAAGTATCTCACTTGTTCCACACGCATTGTTTGTTTCTTTGTTGCCACCATTCCCGATTCGGACTGTTATGCCTCTCAAGTCGGCCATAAGGGTGGCATCTCTGTTGTCGATCGCATATCCAAAGAGGCCTAATGTCTCTCCATCCGTTCAACCTCGAAAATAGTGCCTTGAACACTTCTCGGACTTGATTGATTCTTACATTGCGGTGATGGCCATACAAAGATCAAAGTCATAAGCGGCTAGAACAATGGTATCTCAAGAGAAAAATCTGAGCTGGTCTCGTGATAGCGTATGCTTTCATTCTCGACTCTTCATGGAGTTCGGGTACTCCAGGAAAACGGAAAAGATTCTACAAAAGATTCATCACCGCCAATCGGGATCTGTTCAATGATGAGCGGTGCGCGTGAAGTTCTTTTTTGGGAATCGATCCTGCTGCAGCCTTGAGGAGCCGCTCGCTGATGGATCTTTGGTTCACCGGGTTTTGTTGTGAAGTAGTCCCAGTTCTTGAGCTCACTGTCTCAACACCGTTGGTCTCGGTTTGCCGAGCCTCAGTTGTCTTAATAGCTTCGTTGGTCTCAAATTTTTCCAATTAGACGGTCCTCGGCCTTATCGATGGCGTCATCGGACGATGATGAGATTTCCATTGGTGGCTCATCATCAAAGTTAAAGGTTTGACGAGTAGTCTTGGGATCGACTTACTCGTGCTTGGAACACCCGCACCGAGTCTTTTGGATTTGCACCGGGATGACTCGCTTTTTCTTCGCCTTCCGATCCCGAGAAAGGATACATCGATTATCCTGGGAATCATGAAGTGCGCTTATCTCCTTCTCGATGGGTCGATTATAGCAGGAGGGATGTTCTCTACTTGACTTCTTTTTACCCCGGAAGTCTCAACCTCCCGTGGCCTTCATTACCTCCAAAGCGGTCTCTTCTCGGCCCGGGCTTGGTCCTCCCCCTTTCGACAAAGTGTCACTGTCTTAGGGTCTTCTCGTGGCATCCATTGAGTCTCAACCCCATGGATTGCACTTTCATCGCCTGCAGTGTTAACTCCCGGGCCGTTCCATCCTATGCCTCGATCCGCATCGTTAGCCATTATTAGCTTTCGAGCGATTGGCACCTCAAATGAGATCCTCAATCGCCTCGAGCTTCGTTGATGGCAACTTGCTTGTTCTTCTTGTGTTTGTATTTTCTCTACTTCGTCTCCTTGATTCGTTGTGGAGTCATCTCGCAGATCCTCCGACCTTGCCGCAGTGGAGGGAGTTCCCCTCGGGCGGCGCCACCGAGTGACTTGAATGGGGTCACTCGTCTCCAAGCTCTCATTGTTTCGATTGATTGTTCACCAGTTGGGGGGTGTGGTAACACACCTTCAATAGGGGTTGGCTCGACTGGGGGTCCCCATTGTCCCGTTTCATCGCCAGTTCCTTTATTTCCTTCTTCCGAGTGAGTGGGAAGTGGTAGCAAAGAAACAACATTGGCGATTTGTTGAACCACTCCCATTGGATCAATTTCACCGTGTTTGAGGACTCTCCTGGTCCCTCCATCAATCTTTGCTCGTGAAGGATTCTTGATTCGTGCAATGCTTGCTGCATTTGCAACTCTTCTCGCGGGCGCAAGATTCTCTCGATCCTCATCATTGTCCGAGAAGACATCAAGGAGAGGATGTGTGTGTTCTCGTGGTGCCGGAGATAGGCGGTGCTTGCCTTCTCACGTGCCTCGGCTTCCTCACTTTCTTTTCTCTCTCCTTTTCCTTGTAAATCTGCAGGATATCTAAGCGATTGTCTTCATCAAGTGTTGGGGCACAGCTTTTTAGTCCAAGGAAATTTAGCAGCTTCCTCTTCTTCTTCTATAAACTCAGGCCGTTGGAACTGCTCCCTTGACTTACTCAACTTCCATTTCCTCCACTCACGCAGACGATTTTGGATGTCCGGGTAAGGTGGAGATAGGATCATTACATCACTATCCGCTCTAGCGGTTTCTTCTTGTGCTTCACCGTGTGAATTACAGCTATGTCTTGGGTTGCCTCTGCTGACGCTTTCTTCAAGAGACTTGGTCGTTTCATCAATTACATCCGGAGACTCTACTTCTCCCGATAGTCTCCGATCTTTTCTAGCCGAGAATCGACTCACCGTGGTTTCTCCAGCTGATCGCTTGATGATTCTTCTTCGTCTCCTAGTTTGTACCGGAGGAATTTTGTTCGAGACGGTGTCCTCTGAGTCTTGGGCGGGGCCGGGGCGTCTTTAGTGTCTTTTCTCGAGGAGCAGCCGTCGTGGCTTCTCGGTTCTCCTCTTTTGACGATCGGAGAAGGCATTTGTGAGTCCTTCTCGACCGCTGCAGGGCGGGAGACACGGCTGCAGGGGCAGGACTCTCACTGCAGGGCGGAGCATGTTTGTTTTCTTTCTGCAGGGGCAGCAGTTTCTTCTTAGTAGTCTTTGGCGCTCTCTTCTTAATTGGAGAGGAAACAGTGTATCTTGGGTCACCGATTCCCCCTCACTGTGTCGCTCTCTTGGCGTAAGCTCTCTTCTCAGCGCCTGAGAGGTTTGCTCAACATCCTCTTGTTAACATGGAATGCCTTCCCATGTCTAAGAGGGACTCCTTTCACCTCCATTAGCCGGCCAATCACTAGGCCATATCCTAGGGATCCTCCAAATGTGCCATCTTCTTTGAAGGATTTGTTCCCCACGTCGCGCGGAGTCTGCTTAGACAAACTCAGCCCGTTTATCTTCTTTTTCTCGATGATTGCAGCCATTACAATCGCTTTGCCTTTGATGATTGGTCAAAGCCGCCAAACTTGATGTCGATACATTTGGCAACTATGTCCAACAACTTGTGATAGTCCTCCTTCAAAGCCAGCCTCTTGTTTTTGTAAACACAATTTTGTCGGCAAAGTCGCTTGGCTATTTCTTTCCAAGCTTCAACAGGTTTACATCAGCCGTTAATCTCGATGCTCCTTCTGCCGTAGTGAGCGGGTCACCAAATCCTTGGCGAGTTAGTCACCGCTTTCCGTATGCAGATGACTTGATTCCTTCATCGTGAATCTCAAAGATTCACGAGAATTGTGCGACTTCCTCCACATATGTCATCGGGTATTCTAACGCCGAAACGGTTTGAATCGGACGTTTCTATCTTTTTCAGCGATTTTCTTCACTAGGGTGTCGTCGGACCCCTGTTTCATCATTCCGTCGAAATCCACCGTAGAGCCGGTGTGGATTTGCTTCCCTAACTTGGTAAAGTCATAAGTTGGTGCCATTTTCAGGATTGTATCAAGGAAAAACTCAGAAAATGATTTGAAGATTGATAGGGTTTCGAGAGTATTTTGCCTTTGCTTTTGAGAGAAAGAGATGAACAGTTTTTGGAAGTGTGAGAGAGAAACGGACGAAAATGGTTTAAATATGGTTTATGAAAGGACGTGCGGGTGGTTTTTGAATTGTGATCGAAATCAACGGCTTAGATTTTGCACGCCTATTGAGCATTTCATGTCTCGTATTTAATGCGGCAAAGATTTATATCCAATCATAAGCTTGGTGTGCGGCTTTATGTCCGTACACATCATCATTATCTTTGACGTGTTTCTTAAAACATTCCCGCTTAGTCAAAACGACAGCGTTTTGTCACTTTGCTCATAAGTTATTCAAACTTATCCCTTAGCCGATTTAACTCTACTTCTCACAGTTCTCTTAGTGACTCAAAGCTATCACCGACTAGTGTAATTGTCTTTTCCGACAACCGATTCATGATTCTTGCCGATTTACATTTCGACTCTTTTTCACCCCTTTTCTGTTCCATTTCTCTTCTTTGATTAGATTCGTCAGTGTCACCACTCAATTAATCCCAACTCATGTTTGAGTTCTTCAAATCTTGACTCACATAATGGTTTTGTGAAGATGTCGGCTAGTTGTTTATCGGTTGAGATATATTCCAGGATGATGTCCTTCTTTTCAACATGATCTCTTATGAAGTGATATCGACATCAATGTGCTTTGTTCTTGAATGCAACACGATTTTGAGTAATTGCAATTGCACTTGGGTTATCACACATGATTGGAATTTCTTTTTCCTCAATTTCATAGTCTCTCATTCTTTGTCTCATCCATAGGACTTGGGCACAACAAATTGCCCCGCAACTATGTATTCGCGCTCACCGTAGAGGTGGCTATTGAGTTTTGCTTCTTGCTAAACCAGAAATCACTGTTTCTAGCATTTGACATGTGCCTCGAAGTGCTCTTCCTATCAACTCTTGCATCCAAAGATAGTCGAGGACCGAATAGCCAATTAGCTTGAATCCACCTTCCTTTGGATACCATAGGCCTACTTCTTGGCTTCCTTTTAAGTATCTCAATATTCTCTTTTTTGTTGTCATATGGCTCTCTTTTGAGCAGCGATTGAAATCTTGCACATACACCTACAAAGAAAGGTGATGTCCGTCTGCTTCTTTGTGAGATAGAGCAATGATCCAATAAGTGCTCGATGATCTTGTTTGATCTACAGGCTTGCCATCCGCATCCATATCCATTTTGACCGATGTGTTCATTGGTATTTTCACGAAGACTTCTCTTCCATTCCAAATTTTTTCATTAAATCTCCGGTGTATTTTGTCCGACTTATGAAGGTTCCATCCTTCAAATTGTTTCACTTGGAGTCCAAGGAAGAATGTCGCCTCTCCCATCATGCTCATTTCAAATTTACTTTGCATGAGGTTTGAAAACTTTTCACACACTCTTTGTTTGTGGATCCAAAGATGATGTCATCAACATATATTTGAACAAGTAGAATACTCTTCTTGTCTTGAATTCTCGCAAAGTGTTCTATCTACTTTTCCTTTTGTGAATCCATTTTCGATTAGGAATTGTGACAAGGTATCATACCATGCTCGGGTGCCTGCTTCAATCCATACAGGGGCTTTCTTGAGTTTGTATACCTTATCTCCAAGAGTCTTCTGCTCAAATCCTGGAGGTTGTTCAACATACACTTCTTCTTCCAATAAACCATTTAGGAATGCACTTTTTACATCCATCGATATACAATGAAATTCTTGTGAGTCTGCATAGGCAAGAAACATCCTTATAGCTTCCAATCTTGCTACGAGGGCAAATGTTTCATCAAAATCTATCCCTTCTTCTTGGCAATATCCTTTGGCTACTAGTCTTGCTTTGTTTCTTACCACGTAACCTTCCTCGTTCATCTTATTTCGAACACCCATTTGGTTCCAATAACATTTTGATGTATGGGTCTTGGCACTAATTCCCATACTTTATTTCTCTCAAACCGATTCACTCTTCTTGCATAGCTTGAATCCAATGTGTGTCGTCCAATGCTTGGGACACATCTTTGGGCTCTATTTGCGAGATGAAGCATGTGAACATAGCTTCTTGTTGAGTTCGATCTTGTTTTGACACCTTCTCTTATATCTCCAATGACAAGTTCGTGGATGGTTTCTCGGCCATCTTACATCAGGTTGGAGTAAGTTAGCCGATTGATCGACTTGCACCGTGTTCTTGGGTCGGCTCTCTCATAATCACTTAGCCGCAAATTTTCCGATTGTTTTTGAGATTCAGCTATCTCATCTTCTTCCTCGAATTGATAATTCCAAATTGAAAAAGATAGGGACTCTTATGTATGGTTGGATGATTCAAACTTATCACCGACTCTACAATGTCTTCTCCATTTACATTTGGCTCATCGAATACTACATGAATGGATTCTTCTCGTAACCATAGTTCTTTTGTTGAGTATTCTCAGAGGCTTTGCTTTCAAATTGAGTATCCTAAGAAGATACCTTCATTAGCTTTAGCATCAAAGGCCTTTAGGTTGTCTTTGCCATTGTTGTGGATGAAGCATTTACATCCAAATATTCTCAAATATGCAACACTTGGTTTTCTTCCAAACCCGGATCTCATAGGAGTCTTTGTCACCGTCTGTTTATCATACATCCGTTTTGGGTGTAGCAAGTGTGTTGATTGCTTGACCCAAAATCTTTTTGGTAACCCCGCTTGACTAACATGGTCCTTGCCGCTTCTTTGAGGGTTCTATTCCTTCTTTCTGCAATTCCATTCTTTGTGGAGTCCTTGCTGGCGATAGTTCATGACCAATACCATTCTCAATACAATATCGAGTTATTATTCCATTGACAAACTCGGTTCCTCTATCGATCTTATTTTGATAATGGTTTGACTCTTCTCGTTTTGAATCCTCTTCATCACCGTGGTAGTTTTTGTAGAGTTTCTTTCTTCTTGCACATGAATATTGTCCATGTATATCTTGAATAGTCATCTACTACCACCAAGGTGTATTTCTTTCCACTTATCTTTGGCCGGTTCCATCACAAATAGATCCATGTGAAGCGGATGTAATATTCTTGTTGAGGATGGGCATGTCTTTTCTTTGAATGACGATTTGATTTGCTTTCCCTTCTCGACATGCATCACATATACTCTCCTTCTTGTATATCGAGTCCGAAGTCCTTCTACAAGATGACTTCTTGCCACTTGTTAATTGTTTTGAAATTCAGGTGACTCGGCTTTTTGTGCCATGACCAACTTGATTCAAATATGCTCTTTGCTAGTAGACAGTGCATCGGTGTTGCGATTGACCAATCCACTACATACATATTTTTCTGTCTACATCCTTGCAAAGACAACTTCATTTGATTCAATATCTTTGATTTGGCATATTCCCATGTTGAATCCAACGTTGTAACCCTTGTCACGAGTTGGTCGATGCTTAGCAGTTAAAGTTGAGTCCTTCAACATATGCAACGTCTGTGATTTCTAATCCATTCCTCTTGATGGTTCCAATGCCTCTTATTTCACCAGGAGCTTCATTTCCTCCAAATATGACTTTTGCTCCTTTAACTTCCTTGAATTTTGACAGATTTTTCTTGTTTCTGTCATGTCCGGGAATGCGAGCCACTATCCATGTACCAGGTTCCTTGGCACTCAGCTGTTCCTTGAACCTGCAATCAAGGAAATTAAGTTTTAGGTACCCATACTTGTCTGGGTCCTGAGGGGTTAGAATTGTAAGATGATCCAACCAACTTATAGCCAAATGATTTGACTCTAAGGGGTTGCCATCTATCGCCCATAATCATAATTAATCCTGGCAAATTGCTTGGGGATTCTAGGTTCATACAAATTGTCTCTTTTGTCGTATGCTGCATATGTGTTTTAGCAATTGCCTTCCTTGGGTAATTGTGGTGACTTTGAGTGTGATGCTTAGGTGCATAGGTGTCTTTGATGAAAGCTCTTATACTTTTGGAATGGCCTTTCTTTGAGTTCTTGGCCTTTGCCATTTGGGCTTATATTCCATAAGTTTATGTTGATAGTTCACATTATTCCAATCACTTGGCTTGGATATTTTCTACCATTCCCATCATATGTATTTATTTTATGGATTTTCTCTGGGATTTTTGGTAGCTCTGCTTCCTTTTTGAGTATTTTTACGTTAGGAGTTTCTTGAGGACTCACCGAATCTCTTCTCACTGTCCCTTTCAAAGACACTCAACTCGGCTGTTTTCCTTTTCCTTTGTAACCAAGGCCGCTTTGCTTGTTATTGTGCTTTGCGGTGAATGTGTGTGCAACATTTAGAGTTTTGGATTTTTCGGACTATTCATGACTTGAAGATCCTTTTTCCAAAATTGCTTTTGAGGTTTGACATAGCACGAGGAATTAAATCCTAAGCCTGTCTTGTCTCCACATTCTCTTTGACTCATAATAAGATCATCTAATGATTTAGATGCCTTAGTGAATGAGGCAATAACATTCTTGAGGTCATTCTCCTCTTTTCTATAGCGGCAATTTCTCGCTACTAATTTAGCATTTTCAAATTTTTAAACTTTCATTCTCATCGGCTATTTGACTTAGAGTACTCGGCTCCTTAGTCGGCTCTCGAGTTTTGACTTTTGAGTAGGCTGTTTTCCTCATTCAATAGTGTGTGTGAGGATTTAATGTGTTCAAAATCTTTCATCATTTTGCCTAATGAATCATAAAGATCAGTGGGTGATGAAGTGTGTGTGTCACGATCACTATCATTAGTGTCTGCGAGTTTGTTGAGTTAGATTGTACCTCATCTTCTTGATCTTGTTCTTTGGCCATCAAGCGGATCAAGGCTTCTTCTTCGAGTCACTTGAGTAGTCGGCTTCATCTTTTCTCTCAATCACTTTTTCTCTTGACTTGGTCAATTTGGCGATCTCTCTCAGCAGACCATCATCATTGCCTTTTTCTTTTCTTGTCTTCTTTCTCTCAAGATCTTCCTTTCTTCTTCATCCATGTACTTGTTGACTACGAGGATATGGGTGACAATCAATGGCATAGTGACCTGGTTGTCTACAGTTCCAACATAGATACTCAACCTTTTGATCGCTCTTTCCATTCTTGGATTGTCGGCCCTTTGATACTCAACTTTTTGATGATCTTTCTCTTGGTTGGCCTATCATCCCTTGATTTGGAGGAGTTGAGTGTCTTCTGGAAGATTCACCCTTTCCTCTCTTGTAGTTCTTATTAAAGAACTTGTTAAATCTTTTAACCATCGTGGCTATTTCTTCCGGGTCAATGACCTCTTTGACCTCGACTCTCTTCCCATCTTTAACAATTAGAGCAAGCGGTTTTGGGTACAAATTGCCTCTTCTCTTCCTGTCTTTTTCTTCTCACTCAAACTCGTAGGCTTTGAGGTCCGAGAATAACTCATGGTTGGATGTCTTTGATAGGTCCATGGAATGTCTCGATGCCATGACCTTCATTTCCCATTCACCGAAGACTTTTTAGGATCTTCATACACATTTCCTTCGTGTATATTCCTTTCCAAGTGCGATAGCTCATTTGTGATTTTACGTGAACCGAGCGTCTATTTGATCCAGGTTCTCTCCCGAGATCATTTTGAAGTTCTCAAATTTACTCGTACAACCACCGATAATTTGTTTTCTTTGATTTGCTCCGAGCCTTCACAAATCAATGTCAAACTTGTCCCATTTCTTTAGCCGTTTTGCATGATTTGACTTTGTTGAACATGGCTTTGTCCAAGGTTTTGTAGAGGATGTCCTTGGCTACATTGTCCAGGTTATATCTTTTTCTGTCATCATTTGTCCACTCAGTTCTTGGTTTTTCAACCATGACTGGTCTAGGAGCAACATCTTCTTCTCCTTCACCGCAACTCTTCGTCAATGCAATTGTCTTCACCTTTAAGATTTGCAGAGGCCCATCTTCTATCACTATCCACATCTCATCATGTAATCTTTGATAGATGAGCACGCATACGAATTTTCCAATCATCAAATTCTTCAATAGTGAACATAGGGATGCGTGTCAAATTTGCTTCCGTGATAATAACTTTTAATGATAAAAAGAGTTTTGAAGATTTAAGTACTAAAGCGGACTTTGAAAAGTTTGGAGATCTAGTTCAAGAACCGGTCAGCGGAGGGTTCAATGAACCAACCGCTCTGATACCACTTGTAGGTCCCAAGGGGTGTAAGTGTAAGGTTTAGAAGGGGGTTGAATAAACCTTACCAAATTTTCGATTTAGTCCTTTTAAATCTCTGAGTTGATACTACACAAACAGTGTGTCTTGATGGACATCAACTTAGTCACTCAAGAGAGTTAATCACTCAACAAACTCAACCGAGTTGTTGATGGAGTAACTCAAATTAGCTCTAAATTAACTCGATTGTGGTTTTGTTTTTCATTGGAAGACTTAACACCCTTAAGTTTGATTAAGTAAGAGTTTAGTGCTTGGTTTAGTACTTATAATTTATCAAGTGGATAGCAAATTTATCGTGAGATATAAGCGATTAAAATTGCAAGAATTAAAGTCTTTGAAATGTAAATGACACAATGAAATTTTTATAGAGGTTCAAAGATGGGGTAATTCTTCTACTCCTCTCTTCTCCAACTCCTGGAGGAATCCACTAAGTAATGATCGGTTTACAAAGTGGTAATGTAGCAGTCCGGATACAAGTCTTGATCACAACAACACTTGATCCTTAAGGACTCGATCCGAGACGCCTTGATCACTCACCAAGCTTCTCGTGCGACTTAGCTTCTTCACAGGGCAAATTTTGTCTTGCTACTCTGACTCACTTGCTCAAGCTCTTTGGATTTGATCACGAAGCCCTCCAAAAGCTTAAGACTTGGCTCAACCTTGAACCTTCCTACAATCCTTCCCGGAATGTAGACCCCTTGTTTTCGATATTTTCCTCTTCAACCGATTGAAGTTATCTTTCCTTCACGGTGAGTGTTGGATTGATGTTCTTCGTAATGTAGGCTTGAGGATTGAGAATATTTCGATTTTTCTAATATGCTTGTATATCTCACATATGTGTCATCTATGTATCTCTTCTTTCTCAAACAAACTCCTCGGCCTTTTATAGTGAACTTTCAAAAATTTGCCCGTTGAAGAGATAGGCTTATTTTTGAAAGTCACTTGCGTCGTTGGCTTGTCTTGTTGCGATTCTTGGAATTGCCATTTCCTCGTATGAATTGTTCTTTCACCTTTTGAGTTCGACACGGTGTAGTGCTTCCCATTGGTTCATTCCTTTTGCACGCTTCCTCGGGACCGAGCACTCCGAGAAAGGTGGTATGGAGATATTACTTGTTTAAGTAATTCTCTTGATTTACGTAACGGATCTTTTACGATTATCTCGACTTGACCGCATTTCCTTGCTTTCCTCGGGTGACTTAGAGTTAGCTTCCAATCATTGGATGACTCTTCTCACTTCAACTTGAGACTTGGCTTTTCTTGAGTTGACTTGATGATGCTCCACTCACCGCATCTCACCGCTTCTTCATAGAGTTCCCATCTACTCTTCTTTGCCATACTCGATTGTTTCGCAATGAGTCTTCCTTCAAGTCTTGATTGTCTTCTTGCATGTTAGGGCGTAGGCGACTTAACTCGGCTTGGCCACTCTATTCATTACAATGCATTTTACAACAAGAATTGGGGTGCCAACTTTCTATTCTAAGTTTTACATGGCATTCATCAAAATCTAAATAATAAAATTCCTAACATGAAGGCAGAGCTGCATACACTCCATACAGAGCAAAGGACAGCAGACTCCATTACTCACAAGAAACTGGATTCTCTTCTCCAACCGACTCCCAATCTTTCTATTGTTTAAGGTGATGATGCCAAATGGGGAAAAGTATCAAGGGGGAAGATACGACCAAGAGGCAGAAGCTCTCCACCTAGAAGACCTAAGAAAGTCATGTACATTGATCCTATGAAAAAAGATGTTGAATACTGGATGGGCTTCAGAGAACTTGAGAACAGAGAAATTGCTCTGCATGTTGATGATCTTCAGCGAAGAACTGAAGAAGAAATGCAAGGCAGGAAAGAAAGTACAATGAGCAATTAAGAAGTGATTATGAAAGGAGAAAGAAGAAGGAAGCTGAGATGAGAAGAAGAAAGGATGATGATGATCACCGCGGGCGAGATGAGGATGAAGAAAGAAGGAGGAAGCAGCAGAGGCGATGAAAGAGCTGCAAAATTTTTGTTGTATTTTTACATTCTTATAAATACATAAAAGATACTGTAAGTACATGTAAAGTGCAGAATGATGTGTTCAATAAAATGATACATTCATACAATCAATCTTTCGTTATGCACTTTTTATGTTGTATCTTTATTCTACGTTTTGGCATCGTCAAAAAGGGAGAAATTGTTGGGAAGTTTATTTGTATAAATTTTGATGATGCATGTAAAACTTAGATTTGAAAATTGGCACCCCATTTTCTGTTGTAATGTAATTGTGTAATAGATAAGAAAAATAAGTTGAGTAAAGAAACAACCAAGTTGAAGATCACGTGTTGGATCAAGATCGCAGGTGAAGATCAACCGAGTTGCGGTGAAAAGTCTAGAAGAAGAGATTCAGTCATGTATAAAAAGTTGTGTCTGTCAGCAGACCAATAGCTGAGTCATTCCCAGATGTATGGAGAAGACTTAACAAAGGGGTAAAGTAGCCTAAGGACTCAAATAAAGCTGAAGAAGTCCGTTGGAATGAAAAGTCAAGTACTTACCCAAAATGGTAAGGAGACAGACGTACAACCTTAAAGTTATCTTGCTGAAAGAGTGCAAGTAGTTGGGAACCAATGGGATGTTCGTAGAAATCTGTCGAGTTTCAGGCAGCCTGCAAAAGATTAAATTAAGGTTGGGTCAACATTACTTGCTGCACAACAAGACAAACCAACGATCAAGAAGTGAAGTTTGAAAAATGTATATCTCTTCAACGGACACTTTTTCAAACTGTCACTATAAGAGGCTGAGGAATGTATGAGAGAGAGTACGAATGACTCAAGTGAAAATCTGAGCAAAGCAAGCAAAGTAAAAATACTCTCAAGCTATTCATTCAAATCCTTAAAGCCTACATTCGAAGTATATTTATCCAACATACACAGTGAAGCAAGAAAAGCTTCAACCAGTTGAAGAGAAAAAATTATTTTAAAGAACAAAGGGGTCTGCACATCCACGAAGTGAAGGAAGTGCAGTGAGGTTCAAGTTAGAACCTGCTTTGAATCCGTTGAAGTGCTACTTGAACAATTCCAAGGGTTTGAAGGAGCTGAAGTAGTGAGACAGTCATCTTGCGAAGAAACTGAGTTTCAAGAGTAGAGCTAGTTGTGTGATCAAGGCCTACTTGGACTGTTGTATCCATCTTGTAGCAGCTGTTGAATTAGTGGATTACCTCCAGGAGTTGGAGAAGATTGGAGTAGAGAAATTATCCCATCCTCGAACCACTATTGCCTTGTGTTTTTTATTTTCAATACTTTAAATTCTGCATATTTCATTCTGATGGTTTATAATTGCTTGACTCAACGAATAATAAATTAATAAAAACATTTTTTATAAAACCATTTAACAAAAAGGGTGTAAGTCTTCCGCTGTAAAAACCTAGTAAGCTGAATTTTTAAAGTGCTCACTTCACTCAGCTGAGTTACTCCATCAACAACTCAGTCGAGTCTGTTGAGTGGTTAACTCTCCTGTTGAGGTTGAACTAAGATGTCTTAAAGAACTAAGTTGCTACTTGTGTAAAAACTCTATTTTAAGATCGAAATCGAAAAATTGATTAAGTCTATTCAACCCCCTATTCTAGACTTAACACTCACACCCCTTAGGACCTACAGTGGACATAATTTTAGTTTATTATCCATAATCTCAATCCTCTTGTATATAACACTTATATACTAATATTATGGTTACATTAAATAAACTATGGATTTTTAAAATGTTCAAGATAATACATACAATATGAACAAGTTATCGAAAATAAATATCGCATTTATTAATAATCATAAATAATTCACAATTGCTTTAAGGGCACTATACCTAACAATCTCCCACTTGCCTTAAAGCATATGAGACATGTCTCCCAGTCCCATGTTCTTCATGTGCCTCTAGAAACACTTTTTAGGTAGGGTCTTGTTGACAGGATCAACAAGAATGCACACTGACCCATATATCGACTTTTGAGTATCCTTGTCTAACTAGAAGTCAGAACTAGTGTAATCGTTTATTTTAATGTCACCACCTAAATAAACAAGCATATAGTCTCTCGTTCTCCAGAGATACTTGAGAATGTTCTAGATTACTATCCAATGGTCCATTCCTAGATTAAAGTGAAACCGGTTGACTATCCTGTTTTGCATGTTTTGGTGAGTGTTTTGGGTGATAATTTGTGCATATTTTTGGCGTATTATATTTGCATGTTGCATGTTTTAATGTTATGTTGTATTATTTTGTTGATTTTCTAGGTTTTGGAGCAAGAAACGTCAAAAAGTCATTTCGCGCAACTGCGGTAGTCGTTGTATTTTGGACATAACATTTTCATCTGAAGTCCTATTAACATGATTCTTGCATCATCGAAAATCTAAGATAATGTTCTACAACGTTTAGTTCTGGTGCAAAATGCAAACGCAAACGTTTGGAGGGGTTAAAATCATGTTAAAGTGGAAATCAAGTGATGAGATTTTGGAAATGACATGTCTTAGTATTTTGGCCATAACTCTACCTAAAAAATTGATATTAAGGTCATTAAAGTGGCTATGAAAAGTTAGGAGATAGATATACAATTCATATGAAGGACCAAAGAGCAAATTCCGACGTTTTGAGGGTGCGTGGTCGCACACAAAGTGCACAGTCGCGCGCGATTGACAGCAGGCAGCTCGGTCTTGCGAGGTCGCGCGTGGTGACTTCCTGAACCTGAAAATTGCGATTTTTTTCCGTTTTGTGGCTCTTTAACCTTGCATAGAACTATATGCTTATAAATATGACTTGGGGAGCCCATTTTTTCGAACATCTTTACTTCTTAGCACTTTTAAACCCTAATATTTGCTATTTTCTCTTCTATTCAACATTGGGATTGCTTGGGTTCTTCCCATAGAAGTTATTTTGCGTTTTAATCAAAGTGTAGTATTTCTTCATCTTCTTTATATGATTTCAATTGTTTGGTGATTATTATTGTTGCATGATGATGTTTATGCTTGTTTTCTTTCCTTCAATTAAAATTATGATCATATCCCCAAGCATGAACTAACGTCTTTGTTCTAGGATTAGGATGATTTGATTCAAACAAACAAGCATGAATATGATCTAATTAATTTGCTATCCTGAATGAATTTCTTTATTTGATAATTGATTGTTTGGCCAACTTTTATTTATTTTGATGGAATAATTGAGATCGAAAGAAGATATTATTCCTGGACTAAATTTATTTAGGAAGTTAGATATGAATCAGAAATGTATTATCTAACTTGGTTAATGAAAATGGCAAATTTGTTATGGATAGACTTAATCTGTGAAAATATGAGTTATCAGATCTAGGCCTAGTTTATATATGTTTGCTTTAATTGTTAATCTCATTATTAATTAGTTGATATTCTGCTTGCATGTTTGATGAGATGATTCTGAAATCCTAGACGTTTTATCTATATCGTTTTAGTTGGTCTTTTACTTATTTTTCGTTAGTTAGTAAATTCAAACAAACTTGGTTAGAATGTTTAGGATTTATTCTCTGTTTATTATGATACATAATAATTATTTGCTGGTTAATTCTTCCTTGAGAGACGACTTGTGGTTAACTTGCTACCCAACAATTAATCTCGTACTCTTGCGAACGTCGCAAGATTAATTTAGGTGTTTAGCGGGTCGAACAAAATTTTGGCGTTGTTGCCGGGAAAGGCTCTAAGCGTAATAATTATTGTGTTTATTTTTCGTGTTTCTAGATTAGGATTCTTTTTTTTTCTAGTTTAGGTTTATTCGTCAGGTGCGCTTAATATATTTTCCTAGTTTTGTTTATACAAGCACCAGGAGTGGCGACCAATCAAAAGCAACCCCCACAACCCACATTAGAAGAGAGCTTGAATTTATTTATTCAAGTTAGTTATCAAACACAAGAGTGGAATAACTAACGTTTTGAATCCTTGGAGGCCTCTGTTAAGTTAATTGAGATTCAAGTCGGCCAATTGGCTACGCAAGATGGTGAGATAGCCGGACATCTCTTCAAAAATCAATGTTGCCTAGTCAACCATCGCAAGCTCAAGCCATCACTGATCTTGAAACTGTGAAAAAGAAGGATGATGCAAGTGAAGAAAGCACGAATTAGGAGGCAAATAAGGGATCGCCCTTACACAAAACTGATAATCCTTACAAATATCATAATCTAGCCCCGAGTCCACTCCTAAAGCAACAAGATCCAGGTAGTTTCATCATTAATATTGCTTTTGCAAATGGTAAATGGTAAGAAAGTCGAAGGTATGCTTGATCTCGGAGCTGGAATTAACCTTTCATCTTACTCTATATTTAAATAATTAAATTAGGAAAATTGATGTTCACCAGATTATATTTGCAACTTGTTGATAGGTCACTTAGGTATCCTAAAGGTATTGTTGAAGATATTTTGGTCCAAGTAGGTGGTCTTAAAATTCTTATTGATTTTGTTGTCTTGGATATGGAGAAGGATAAGGGTAATATTAAGTATCATACCATTTTGCTGGGTAGACCATTCATGGCCACCACCAACACCTTGATTGATGTCAAAAATGGAAAACTAAGTATGAATGTCTTGGGAAAACCTGTGACGTTTTCAATTTCTGATATAGCTTGTAGTCCTGCCTATGCCTTACATGATAATTTTATTGTTGATTCTATTGATTATGCTGTGAAAGATGTCATATGGCAGGAACGCAATATGATGTGAAGCGCCGTCACCGGATAAAAATTCCAAGGTGGTGATAGAGGTCTTGCTCCATGACCCACCATGATTTTCTCCCTTGATATTGTCAAGCTAATGACGTAAAAAGAGCGTTTCTTGGGAGGCAACCCAAACATTTTACTGCTTTTTCTAGGGAAAAAAAGTTTGTGTGAGTTGTGTATTTGTTTGACGTTTGCATGTGTGTGGGCGTTATGGTTTTGTTCCATTCACATGGCTTTTGCAGGTTTGACGGCTCATTACCTTAACCGTTTGCCAATTATAGCATTTTCCAGAAGCGTATCTGTCTTTTTCTCATTATTTTTGTTACGCATTGAGGTCATTGCATGATTTAAGTGTGGGGGGAGCAATTAGTTGTATAGGTGTTATGATTGCAAACGATTAATTCTTTTATTAGCCTTATGATTGTTATAAGCTTAATAATAGTGGTGTTTAGTCAACAATTGAAATAGATGTATCAATGTGAGCTTCAATTATGAAATGACGTTGTGAACTTGATATGTAGGACTTGACTAAATTGTGAATCAACCTTCGTGGTAGACAAATTAGGTGAGGTTAAATGATAGTCTAGATTGTGGGGCTTGAATTGCGAAGTTCCATTGATGTGAATTAAGTTAAGGCCCTATTTTTATTTGTATATGAACACAAGATACCTAGCCTTGTGAACAAAAAAAAAAAGAAAAAAGAAAGGAAAAAATGGTCGAAAAAAAATTTATATATAAAGAGAGAATCGAAAAAAAAATGTTGGGCAATTGAGATTATACTCCTCTGATTGCGCTGCTTAGTAATTAGGAGCATTCATGAGTCCCATGTTTGTCTTTTACGTAAAGCGGCGGCACAAACATGAGTATGGGAAACCACCCAAGGAGCCTTTGGAGAAAATCCGAAGTTTATACCTAGTGGAAGATATCTTGAAAGTTCTAGCGAGAAAAAAAATAGTGAAAAAAAGAGATGTTCATGGCTAGTAATTGTGTATTGTGTTGTGTGTTACAGGGTTGCAACTTTTGACATAAATTTGAAACTTAGTAAGGAGGGTCGAATACCTTGACTAGCTATTAACCTTAGCCGAGTGAGTCCGTTGTGAAGGTTGAGGAATGATGAGGGATAATCGGAGATGGGTGATAGAACGTGGTGTTATGGATAAATTGACCATCAAATTGGACTTAATATTTCTTGTTGGGTTTGTAGGCGCTATTATTTACTTGAGGACAAGCAAAAGGTTAAGTGTGGGGGAGTTATTTTGCATGTTTTGTGAGTGTTTTGTGTGGTGATTTGTGCATATTTTTGGCGTGTTTTATTTGCATGTTGCATGTTTTGTCTTATGTTGTGTTATTTTGTTGATTTTCTAGGTTTGGGTGGAAAAAACAAGTTTTGGAGCAAGAAATGTCAAAAACTCATTTCGTGCAACTGTGACATTCGTCGTATTTTAGACATAATGTTTTCATCAGAAGTCCAATTGCCATTATTCTTGCACCATTAGAATGATAAGACAAAGTTCTACAATGTTTATTGCTAGTGCAAAATGCAAACCCAAACGTTTGGAGAGGTTAAAATCATGTTAAAGCGGAAATCAAGTGATGCGATTTTGGAAATGACATGTCTTAGTATATTGGCTATAACTCTTTATAGAAAATTGATATTAAGGTCATTCAAGTGGATATGAAAAGCTAAGAGATATATCTACAATTTATATGAAGGACCAGAGAATAAATTCCGACATTTTGAGGGTGAGCGGTCGCGCGCGGTGACTTCATGAACACGAAATTCGCAATTTTTTTCCATTTTGTGGCTCTTCAACCTTGTATAGAACTCTAGGCTTATAAATAAAACTTGGGGAGCCCATATTTTCGAACACCTTTACTTCTTAGCAATTTTAAACCCTATTTTTTGTTATTTTCTCTTCCATTCAATATTGGGATTGCTTGGGTTCTTCCCATCGAAGTTATTTTGTGGTTTAATCAAAGTGTAGTATTTCTTCATTTTCTTTATCAGATTTCAATTGTTTGGTGATTATTATTGTTGCATGATGATGTTTATGATTGTTTTCTTTCCTTCAAATGAAATTATGATCTCATCCCTAAGCATGAACTAACTTCTTTATTCCAGGGTTAGGATGATTTGATTCAAACAAACAAGCATGAATTTGTACTAATTGATTTGCTTTCCTGAATGAATTGCTTTATTTGATAATTGATTGTTTGGCCAACTTTTGATTATTTTGAGGGAATAATTGAGACCGAGAGAAGATATTATTCATGGACTAAATTTATTTAGTGAGTTAGATATGAATCGAAATGTATTATCTAACTTGGTTAATTAAAATGGAAAATTGGTTATGAATAGGTTTAATCTGTGAATACATGAGTTATTAGATCTAGGCCTAGTTTATATATGTGTGCTTTAATTGTGTTAAGTTTTAATTGGTTTTGTACTTATTTTTACTTGAGAGACGACTTGTGGTTAACTTGCTACCGTACAATTGATCTCGTACTCTTGCGAGTGTTGCTAGATTAATTTAGGTGTATAGTGGTCGAACATATCCCTACCGCATAACAAATATGGGGCCTTGTACACAACATAGCATATATAAGGCTGCCAACTGCAGAGGCATAGGGAATATGTCTCATGTCCTCTTCCTCCTGTGGTGCCTTAGGACACTGCTCCTTGGAGAGAACGACTCCATGTTGAGTTTGTAGGTAACCCTTTTTGGAATCTTGCATTCTATAATGCAACAACATCTTATCAATATAAGAAGTTTGGGACAATGCCAATAATTTGTTCTTGCGATCTCGAACGATTCAAATTCCAATAACATAATTTGCTTCTCCCAAATCTTTCATTTGGAATTGATTGGCAAGCCAGCCTTTAACCGCATCCAACATCTTTTCATCATTCCAATGAGTAGAATATCATCTACGTAAAGCATTAAAAATACCACTTTATCGTCCTTGATCTACTTGTATATATAAGGCTCATCAATACTTCGGTCAAAACCATAAGACCTGATCGTCTCATCAAATCTATGGTTCCAAGACCTTGAGGCTTGCTTTAATCCATAAATGGATTTAAGCAATTTGCAGACTTTCTACTCTTGACCTTCAGCTACAAAACCCTCTGGTTGCTGCATGTAGATTTTCTTGTCCGGATTAGGGGTGGCCACGGTTCCAGAACCACTGGTTATGGTTCCAAAACCACCGGTTCCGGTTCCTCATTTTGGAGGAGCGAACAGGCCGATGATTTTGGTCGGTTTGGAACCCGTTCCTCCACGGTTCTGTTCGATTTTAACCGAATTAACCGAAACCGTTTGTTTATCTTTTGATAATTTTTGATTTCTTAAAATAGTTTATCAATTTCGATTTAAAAAAGGAAAATAAAGAAAAAGACTTGGACTTAATATTCAATAAAGTTATATACTTAATGTTAATAATAATATTAAACTATCTATATATACTATTAGAGTATAGAAGAATCAAAGTTCACGTGGTTAAACACAACATTTGGTCTAAAACGTGTCTCATGTAGTTACAAAAATAAATATCATAGTAAACATTTAACATTTCTTCTAGCATGTATTTACCAAACAAGATTGTTGGTTTTAACCTTAAAAAAAATGGTTCCATCATGGTTCCACCTACGATTCTAACCGATGGTTAAAACCGCAGTTCGACGATTTTTGAGACCTAGGAATCGAAATCGAAACTGGCCTACACGATTCCAGTTCTGGTTTTGGAACCGTTGATCATGGTTATGGTTTAAGAACCGTTGACCACGGTTTCGGTTCTGGTTTGGAACCCGGTTTTAGTTCCATTTGGCCACCCCTAGTCTAGATGGCCATTCAGAAAGGCCGTCTTGACATCCATCTGCCATATCTCATAATAAAGATTTGCAACAATTGAAAGTAGTCTGCGAATAGTTTTTAGCGTTTCTACAGGAGAGAAAGTCTCCTCATAGTCGACTCCCTTTTTTTGGGTGTAACCCTTGGCCACTATCTTTGCTTTGAAAGTCTCTACTTTCCCATCCACACCATTCTTTCTCTTATATATCCATTTTCACCCAATGGGCCTGACATCCTTAGGCCGATCTACCAGAACCCTGACAATGTTGGAGTACATAGACTCCATTTCTTAGTTCATAACTTCAAGCCACCTCTCTTTATCAAAATCCTCCATCGCTAGTCAAAAATACAATGATCATCGTCTACCCCATCGGAGACTGCAACATTTACCTCTTCGATTTGATGATAGCGGATTGGTGGTCTAATCACCCTCCCACTGTGTCGAGGTGTCATGACATTTTGATCAGGTATAGTGGTATTTTTAGTGATTTCTCCAACAACTTTTGTTGGTTGTGGTCTGATCTCATCACAAAGTAACTCCTCGAGTACAACTTTACTTCGAGGTCGGAAGTTTTCTATATAATCATTCTCAAAAAAGATAGCATTAGTCGAAACTATTACTTTCTATTCTTGTGGATTATTAAACAAACCTCCTCTCGTTCCTTTGGGATATCCAACGAATAGATACACTTTTGAACGTAGATGTAACTTTCCAGTCTTTCCTTTCAGCACATGTGCTCGACACACCCATATGCAAAAGTGACATAAACTAACTTTACTCCCATT
The DNA here is from genome assembly GCA_016081115.2 of Rehmannia glutinosa. Lineage (NCBI taxonomy): Eukaryota > Viridiplantae > Streptophyta > Magnoliopsida > Lamiales > Orobanchaceae > Rehmannia > Rehmannia glutinosa. The sequence goes on along the minus strand of CM071924.1, from coordinate 59,728,891 downwards.
CCACAACTCTAGTGGTGTCTTTTCGATTGACATACATGGAGCTACATCCAAAATGTAAACCGCCATTCGCAATGCATACCCCCAAAACAAATCGGCAGTGTCGCATAGCTCATCATCGACCTAACCATATCAAGCAACATTTGATTTCTCCTTTCAGCAACACCGTTTTGCTGAGGGGTGCCAGGTGCTGTGAGTTGGTACAATATACTACGCTCTAGCAAATAATCTTTGAACGTAGTATCGACATACTCGTCCCCTCGATCGGATTGAAAGCACTTCAAACATTCGCCTAGCTGCTTTTCAGCTTCCGCGTGAAATTCCTTGAACTTTTCAAAAGTCTCGGATTTTCTATGAATGAGATAAACATATCCATACCTTGAGTAATAATCAATTAAAGTGACGAAGTACTCAAAGTTACCTCTAGCTTGTGTGGTCATGGGACCAGAAACATCACTATGCACAAGCTCTAGTGGTTCTTTGGCTCTATTGCCCTTCGCAGAGAAAGGTCTCTTAGTCATTTTTTTTCCTTTTAGACAAGATTCACAAATAAGAAGAGTGCCAACTTTTAGATCTCTCAAAAGACCATCCTTTGCAAGCATATTTATCATTTCTAATGAAATATGTCCTAACCTTAGATGCCAAATATATGTTTCATCATCTTGAGACACCTTTTGCCTTTTTGGTTTGGGATGTTCTACTTTAAACATTACAGCATTTAGCAGCGGTTGTTCATTTGACCTAATCAAATAGAGTCTGTCTTCCAACTCTGCACTACAAATATCATGCCCATTCTTAGAAATAATAATCGAATTATTATCAAAAGATAGCGAAAATAGATGTTCATGCAACTTTGAAATAGAAATCAAATTTCTATGGAAACCAGAAATATAATAAACATCGTTTAAAATTAATATTTTATCTCTAATAGTAAGCCTAATTACTCCCACTACTTTTGCCGAAACCACTGCACCATTGCCAACTAACATTGTGAAAGACCCATCGGCAAGCTCTTAAGAGCTAAGCATTTGTAAAGAATAACAAACATGATTAGTAGCTCCATAATCAACTACCCAACTAGAAGAATCTTTTGCTACCAAACAACTTTCAAAAACAAGTAAATCATATTTACCTTTCTTGTTCTCATTCACTTCAAAGATAAACTTGGGGCAGTTTCTCTTCCAATGTCCCTCTTCCTTAGTGGAAATAATTTCCCTTTGGTTTAGAGGAACCTTTCTTCTTGCTTTTTAGGTTTTCACATACGAGTATAATGTTCATGTTACTATTCCACTTGTTAAAATTTTATCCAGTTAATGAATCATTTAACAGTGCAAGCATAGGACAAGACATGATTGTTGAGAATTAAATAAAGCGACATAAATAAGAGAACAAACATCATAGAACATGCAATTTAGTAATTATAAACATGATGCATGAAGGCAATAAATTTTATCCTACCAATTCCAAGGTAACTTAATCTCACATTTGAAAAGCCGTCGTATGTAGGTCAAATCAAATGACGATTAAATTGGGGCCATCTTAGATTAATAAGATAAATAATCAAGACATCTAATATCTTCAGTTATTTATTAATCACCTTTTTATTTTAGCCTAGATACATCCAAACTATTTGATTGTATCTTTATGAGTGTTACACATTATTTCGGATTTAAAAAATTAACTCAAAATCATCGTCGTATGGTAAGAAAATTAAGAGTTTAATATTAAATTAATATCCTTTCGGAGATTAAGCCTTGATTATTGATTTAAGTGAAAACCATCCGTAAGGGGATGAATCTGAGCATCGCGAAGCGTTACTTAAATCTCATGTTCCTTTGATAAATAATGGAGGCCATAGGATTTATATTCATGAATCCTTCTCCCACATTATTTTATAATAAACGTTTCCGAAACATTTGTAGGTCCCAAGGGGTGTGAGTAAGGTTTAGAAAGGAGGGGTTGAATAAACCTTACCAACTTTTCGATTTTAGTCCATTTAAAATATTACAGAGTTAACACAAACAGCTGAGTCCTTGAGGGACAGCTAAGTTGGTTATTCAGCAGATTAGCCAATCAACAGACTCGATAGAGCTGTTGATAGAATAACTCAGTTGTTTAACCTGAACTTTAACTTGGTTGTGTTGGTTTTATCAGCAAAAGACTTAACACCCTTTGAATTATTTTGAACTTATTTTAACACTTGATTTTAGCACTTGGTTATTAATCAGTTGGATAGCAAATATGAATTTATCAACAGATATAATGTATGTATGCAGAAATGTAAATGTCTTGTTTGATTAATTTTTATAAAGGTTCGAAGATGGGGTAATTCTTTTAATCCTCTCTTCTCCAACTCCTCGAGGAATCCACTATGTAAAAGATCTGTTTACAAAGTGGTCAACAGTCTAGAGACAGCCTTGGTCACACAGCTGGCTTCTCTTCCGACTCGAACTTTTTTCACGGTGGTGTCACTTGCTACTTGACTCACTTTCTCACGCTCTTGGATTTGATCACGAAGCCCTCCAATAACTTAATATTGGTTCGACCTTGAACCTTCCTACAATCCTCCTTGGAAAGTAGACCCCTTTTGATTCTTCAAAAGTTTCCTCTTCAACAGGTTTGAAGTTGTCTTTCCTTCACAGCTTGTGTTGGATCAATTTCCTTGAGTTTCGAGGCTTGAGGATTTGCTTGAATATACTTGAGAATAATGCAGGTTAATAGCTTGAATATTGCTTGCTTGTTCATGGCTCAGGTAACCTTTTCTCAAATGGATTTCCTCAGCCTTTTATAGTGAACTTTCAAAAATCTGCCCGTTGAAGAGATAGGCTGATTTCAAAAGTCACTTGTGTTCATTGGCATGTCTTTTCTTGGTCCTCAATCTTGAGATGTAGACCCTCCCTCGTATTAAATGAATTTGCATATTTTCAGGTTCTGACACGAGGTACAGTGCTTCCCATTGGTTTATTCCTTTTGCGCGCTTCTGGGATGAGCACTTTAAGACCTGGCAGCATGGAAGTATTACTTATTTAAGTAATGTTCTTGACTTCTGTGCAACGGATTCATTTCAGTTAACTCCTCTTGGCTGCTGCATTTTTCCCCAGGTGACTTGAGTCTGCTCCAATCAATGGATAACTCATCTTTCACTTCAACTTGAGACTTGGCTCCTTGAGTTGACTTGACTGGCTCTTCACACAACTGTTCCTCAGCTGATACATCTTCAGTCGAGTTCTTGATCTTCTATCTTGGCCATACTCAGCTGTTCCACGGTGGAGTCTTCACTTCAGTATTCAGTTGACTTCTTGTGTTTCCAGGCGTAGCTGACTTGACTCAACTTTTCCAGCCCTATCTATTACAATGTAAATTACAAGGAAAATGGGGTGCCAACTTTCTAGTTTAAGTTTTACATGTCATTCATCAAAATATATAAAATAAATTTTCCATCAATTTCCCCCTTTTTGATGATGCCAAAACTTAAAAACATTCAACAAAATATAAACAGCAAAGATACATACAGACAATGCAATAACAAAGAATGTATGCGTAGAATAGATCATTTTATTGATCATAGCATTCTTGTCCTTTACACAGCTGTTTACATTTGGTATCAGAGCATTCCATATCAAAGCAATAATACATACATCTATGCTAGGATATTAGAGTAAATACAAAGAGAAGGGTTCGCAGCAACACTTCAACGCCTTCCCTGCCTCCTTTTTTCTTCTTCACCTCTGTCGAAGTCATCAGCTCTCTTCCTTTTTCTTTCTTCTTCTTCAGCTCTCTTCCTTTTTCTTTCTTCTTCTTCAGCTTTCTTCTTCTTTTCATAGGCTCATTTAGAAGCTTCATCCCTTCGCTTCCTTTTGAGCCATTGCTCTGTTTGCCTCCTATTCTCCTCTTCCTGTCTCCTTACTACCTCGGCATTCTTCCTTGTCACTTCCAGGTTTGCCACTTCATCAAACCCAGCCTAGTAGATCCTCCCCTTCTTTCCGGGATCCACATATTCTATATTCTTGGGTCTTGGACGAGGTCGAGAACCTCTTCCTCCACCACTTCTTCCTCTTTCTCTCGGTGTGTACTTCACGGAGTCTTCGCGCTACCAAATGAATGGGCGGGTAGCCTGTAGTCTCGCCGCTTATCGCCTTCTTCGCACAATGTAAGACCTTTCTCCCAAAGAGATCACAGGATTGGGTTAGTGACATCCTTGGAAATAGCCTTCGGTTTGAGCGTCTTGAATTCTTCAACTGATCTTGGCTCGGATCCATTGTCAGGAATAGCATCTTGATCTTTCCCTGCCGGAATGCCGCCATATTATTTCAACACTTCTTCGATGCAGGCTTCAATGATTTGCCTTTTCTCCGACATTGGCACAAAGAGTGCTCGACGGCGAGTCACCGAAGTTTGCTTTGATAATTGAAGCCGTAACATGACCCTGCTGAGGGGTTTCAGCTATCATTAATGTCAAATCCTTCGAACGTTCCCCCTCAGCTATTTTTCCCTTCTTCTCAGCTTCAGATTCCTTCAACTTCTCTTCTTTCAACTTCCTTAGGGAGTCATCTTCCCCCTCTTTGGCATCATCAAAGGAAGAGGGACCCCAGGGAACATGCATGCGAGCATAAAGTCGAGTCTGCTGAGAGCGGAATTCTGTTTGGAGTATGTTGCTGCATAAGCTATTCGAAATTCTAAGCGAGTGGCTTTCGACTCGGCTACCACCAACTTCATTCCAACCATGAGGAGGCTGAATTTGTCATTCATAGAGTTCTCAAGGCGCAGAATTTCTTTTCTCTGGAATTCTTGCAACAGCCCCATTTGTTTTGTGAGATGCATGCAACCTTTTGATGTACGCCTGCATCCTTTGCTTGATATCAACATTGTCAGCCATCCAGACAAGTATTCTTCCATACAGTGCTTTGAAATAACAAACTTGCTCGATTCTCATGGCAGATTGCTGTTGAGACCATGTTGTGATGGTAGCGTCCCTGTTGTCCAGTCTTAGGTCGAGTGAGGCCTGATGTCTTTCGATCTTCTCAATCTCTTCACAGATCTTCTTGAAGATCTCACAAAATTCAAATTGTCTCACTTGATTCGATTGCAGGCCACTCTTCAAAAAAGTTGAACTCACTGGAACAATTGTGTCAGTAGGGATGATTGGATCTTCTCTCACGATGAATCTTCATTGCTCAGCAGCGGTCTCTTCTTCCAATTTTGGTAGGATCGGTGTGAAAAGAAATATCTTTGGAAAGGCAACATCACTCACATATTGGATGGGTTATGAGGGTTGTGCCTGTGATGATTTAGTTCTTCGTGCGTCAGCTGCGATAGCTTCATCGGCAAGGGTCACAATTGTGGGAGCCCGTGATGAAGCTTGTAGTCGTATCGCTTTGTAGGCCGTGGGAGCTTGTGATGGTCAGTGTCTCGGCTAGGGCGATTGAGATATTTTGCCCACCGATCGAGCCTCACTTGTCTTAACAAAGATCTTCGATCTTAGTGGATTTTTCTAAGTGAATAACTGGTTCCTCTGATGCATCATTAGCATCTATGAGACTTGGGGGCTTGGCTCATCATCGAAATTAAATTTTTGACGAGACTTTATCACTTAGCCGACTCGTAGTTTTGAGAACATCCTCGGTTGGGTCCTTTAAATGCGCAATGAGTGGACTCGGCCATCTTCGATCCCAAGAATGATGTATCAAGGTTCTCCGGGAGTCATGAAGTGCGCTTATCTCCTTCTCAATTTCAGGGCCTTTGAACAGGAGGAATGTTCTCGAGTCTCTTGAGCTTTACCTGGGAAGTCTCAACCTCCTTGGGCCTTCAATACCTCCGGCTAGCCTCAATCGATGCGAGGCCTTCAATGTTCCTTCGACGATCGCACTGCCTTAGGGTCTTGGACCATGGCATCCATAGAGTCTCAACCCATAGGATTGCACTTTCATCGCCTGCAGTGTTAACTCCCGGCATCTCCATCATGTGCCTCGACTGTAAGAACAAGTGTCATCGCCTTTCAAAGCAACTGACATTTCAAATTGGGATGACTCAACTCAAGTCCGAGCTTCACAAGATCAATCATTGTGGTTCTTTCTCAGCCCACTTCACCTCCTTGCTTCAAAATTGAGTCATCCACAAAGAACCTCCAACCTGTTTGTGGTGGAGTGAGTTTCCCCACCGGTGGCACACCGCCGCCTACGTGACTAAGGATGGGGTCACTCTTCTCCGGACTCGCGGCTTTTTCCGTGAGTGCTCAAATTGCAAGGCAGTGGTAAAACACCTTCTTCGGGGTTGGCTCAACTTGGGTGCCCAAAATCCAGCTTTCATTGCCAATTCCTTGGACCCATCCTCCGATAATATCGGAGACGTGGCTGCAGCAATGTCTGTGGCAATCTGCTGCACCACTCCCAAAGGGTCGATTTGCAAGAGAGATTGAGACGACTCTCTTAGTCCTTCAAATAATTGTTGCTCATGCATTAGCCTGGATTCCTTCAGAGCCTGCTGCATGTCTGACTTATCTGTTGCAGCAGTGGGATCCTCATCACTCTCTGAGTATATATCTAGATGTGTATGAGTGTGACATGGAGATTTTGTGAATTCACACATCTTGGCTTTTTCTAGGACACGGGCTTCCTCCTCAGCTTTGTCTTTCTCATCTACTTTAATAATGCGTAGGAGATTCATACAGTTTTCTTCGTCAAGGGCCCGAACAGTTGAGACCCCAAGAAAATGAATCAACTCTTCTTCCTCTTCGATGTACTCAGGATGAGCGAACTGTATCCTTGAGTGATCAAGTTTCCATGACCTCCATTCGCGTAGACGTCTCTAGATATCGGGATACAGTGGAGAATACATGACAACATCATCATCCTCATCTTCATCATCTCCTTTCTCCGGGATTGAAGACAAGAGGCTCTGCTCCTCCTCGCCTTCAGCAGCGTCAGTGGCAGGTGGAGAGACAACTCTTTCAACTCTGGGTTCAGTTGTTTCTACTGCCTCACTATCCTCAGTAGGCCTCTGTTGATCACCCTCAGCAGACTTGGCAGGTACATCAATAACTTCGGAGATCGCTTTCTAGATTACCCGTGCCTCAACTTGTGACTCGGTGAGTAGTAGATTCACTTTCTTTTCAAGCTCGATTGCTTCAAAAGTCTTCTTCTTTTGGTCCGAACTGAGGGACTTCCTCGGTTCTTCTTCTTCTTCTCGATTCTTTGGCGGGGGGCGGCATCCTTCTTATAGAGAGCTTCCTTCCTTGACTTGGTAGTCCTCTTTCTTCCGTATGGTCAAGAAAGGATTTGGGTTTCCTTCTTAGCCTCGCAGGGCAGGGCGGGAGACTACCGCACGGTAAGCGACTTCTACTGTAGGGCGGGAGCATCCTTTTTCTTAGCTTGGGCGACCTTCTTCTTCTTCTTAGCTACGGGGGCGACTTTTCTTCTTTGGTGGAGGGGTAGCAAATGTGTCCTCGGGTTCGATTGATTCCCCTCACTTGTGTCCGCCTTTCTTTGCATGGGCTCTCTTCGGGGACCAGAGAGGTTAGCCCGGATCATCTTCTTGTTGACATGGAAGGATATTCCATGCGAGAAGGAAATACCCTTCACTTCCATCAAAGGCCAATCACGAGGCCATATCCAAGAGATCCTCCAAAGGATCCATCCTCCTTGAATGTCCTATTCATTACATTCAGCAGTCCATTGTACACAAACTCGGCCAGTTTACTTTCTTGCTTGCCCGCATGATCACAATGGGCGATCACTTAGTCTTTGACAAATGTTGAAGCGCCAAAATTCATGTCTACACACTTGGAGACGACATCCATCAACTTATGATAGTCATCCTTCACAATTTCTTAGCGGTTTGTGTAGACAACCTTAGCAAAGACACTCCGGTTTGGCTACCTCTTTCCATGCGGCAAAGCACCAAATCAACATTAGCTTCATTAATCTCCTCCATGCCTTTCGATGGCAATAAGAGTGCTCGCAAGGTCCTTAGCATTTATCATTATATCCTTGCGGTGGACAAAAGACTTGATTTCTTCGTCCTGCAATTCCGCGTTAACATAGAACTGAGCTACCTCTTCAAGGTAGGTGTGCGAGTATTCCATGGTTAGAAAAGCCTTAAGACCTAACTTTTCTATCATTTCAGCAATCTTCTTGACAAGGGTTTCATCAGAACCCTGTTTCACCATGCCTTCGAAATCCATTGACGCTCCTGAGTGGATTTGCTTTGAGAGCTTGACAAAATCGAACTTCGGTGCCATTTTCAGAGATTTTTACCGATTAACACTGACGAACTTGCTTGAGCACACTTAGGGTTTTTGAGAGAGGAATATAGCCTGCTTGCTTTTTTCTTGAAGATGAACAGTTTCCGTATGTGAGAGAGAAAGCTGGAAAATGTATATATAAGGGTTATGAAAGGACATGTCTCGACTCACATAGGGGCTTGGTGAATATGTCAGCTAACTGCTTATCAGTTGAGATATATTCCAAAGTGATGTCTTTTTTTCAACATGATCTCTTATAAAATGATACCTGACATCAATGTGCTTTGTTCTTGAATGTAACACAGGATTCTGAGTGATTGCAATAGCACTTGTGTTATCACACATAATTGGAATTTCTTTTTCTTCAATCTCATAATCTCTCAGTTATTGTCTCATCCATAAGACTTGGGCACAACAACTGCCCGCAGCTATGTACTCTACTTCAGTTGTGGATGTGGCTATTAAGTTTTGCTTCTTGCTAAACCAGGAAACCAATCTATTTCCAAGCATTTGACATGTACCAGAGGTACTTTTCCTGTCAACTCTACATCCAGCATAGTCTGAGTCTGAGTAACTAATAAGCTTGAATCCACCTTCCTTTGGATACCATAAGCCAACTTCCTGGCATCCCTTCAAATATCTTAGGATTCTTTTAGCTACAATCATGTGGCTCTCTTTTAGTGCAGATTGAAATCTTGCACATATACCTACTGCAAAGGTGATGTCTGGCCTGCTTGCTGTTAGGTAGAGAAATGATCCAATGAGTGCTCTATATCTAGTTTGATCTACAGCCTTGCCATCTGCATCCATGTCCATCTTGACTGATGTGTTCATTGGTATTTTCACAGAAGACTTCTCTTCCATACCAAATTTCTTCATTAAATCTCTCCGGTATGTTTTGTTTGACTTATGAAGGTTCCATCCTTCAATTGCTTGACTTGAAGTCCTAGGAAGAAAGTCGGCTCTCCCATCATGCTCATCTCAAATTTACCTTGCATGAGGTTTGAGTACTTATCACACGACTCTTTGTTTGTGGATCCAAAGATGATGTCATCCACATATATTTGAACAAGCAAAGATGCACTCTCCATCTTGAATTAAAGAAAAGTGTTATTAACTTTGCCTTTGGTGAATCCATTGTCGATTAGAAATTGGGACAATGTATCATACCAAGCTCTTGGTGCTTGTTTCAATCCATATAATGCTTTCTTGAGCTTGTACACCTTATCTCCAATAGTCTTCTGCTCAAAACCTGGAGGTTGTTCAACATAGACTTCTTCCTCTAGCAGTCCATTTAGAAATGCACTCTTCACATCCATTTGATACACAGTGAAGTTCTTATGTGCAGCATAGGCAAGAAACATCCTTATTGCTTCTAATCTTGCAACAGGAGCAAAAGTTTCATCAAAATCTATTCCCTCTTCTTGGCAATACCCTTTGGCTACCAATCTTGCTTTGTTTCTTACCACAGATCCTTCCTCATTCATCTTGTTTCTGAAAACCCATTTTGTGTCAATAACATTTTGATGGGTTGGTCTCTGCACCAATTCCCATACTTTGTTTCTTTCAAATTGATCCAGCTCTTCTTGCTTGGCTTGAATCCAATTTGTGTCATACAATGCTTGAGATACATCTTTTGGCTCTATTTGGGAAATAAAACAAGTGAACATTGCTTCTTGTTGAGCTCTGGATCTGGTTCTTACACCATCTCTATGCTCTGGATCTGGTTCTTACACCATCTCTAACATCTCCAATAACTAACTCTGGTGGATTGTCTCTCAGCCATCTCACATCAGGTTGGAGCAAGTCAGTTGGATTCAGCCGTCTCGCCGCTATGTTGTCTTGAACAGCTCTTTCATCTTCATTCAGCTGTAGACTTTCCAGCTGTCTTTGAGATTCAGCTATCTCATCTTCATCTGGGTTGATAGCTCTTATTTCAGCTCCAACATAAGGACTCTTCTGCATAGTTGGCTGATTCAACTTGTCAGCTAACTCTTCAATGTCTTCTCCATTCACATTAGGTTCATCAAAAAGCACATGAATAGACTCTTCTCTGACTATAGTCCTCTTGTTCAGCACTCTATAGGCTTTGCTCTTAGCTGAGTACCCCAAAAAGATACATTCATCAGCTTTAGCATCGAAAGCCTTCAAATTATCTTTGCCATTGTTGTGGATGAAGCATTTACATCCAAATATCTTGCAATACCCAACATTTGGCTTTGTCCCTGTCCAGATTTCATAGGGAGTATTGGTTAATTGCATGTTTATCATGCATCTATTTTGAGTATAGCATGTTGTATTGATGGCTTCAGCCCAAAATCTCTTAGGCAATCCAGCTTCAGCTAACATGGTCCTTGCAGCTTCCTTGAGAGTTATGTTCTTTCTTTCACTACTCCATTCTCACAAGGAGTTCTTGTCTGCGATAACTCATGAGCAATACCATTTTCAACACAATCTTGAGTAATTATCCCATTGACAAACTCAGTTCCTCTGTCAGACCTTATCTTTATAATGGTTTGGCTCTTTTCATTTTGAACTCTTTTCATCAGCTGAGCTAACTTCTGCAAAGTTTCCTTCTTTTTGCACATGAAGATTGTCCATGTATATCTTGAATAATCATCTACCACCACTAAGGTGTATTTCTTTCCACCGATGCTTGTTGGTTCAATCGGATCAAATAGATCCATATGCAAATGATGTAATATCCTTGTTGAAGAAGGATTTGGCTTATCCTTGAATGAAGATTTTATCTGCTTTTCCCATCCGCATGCATCACATACACTTTCTTTCTTGTACACCGAGTCTCGCAATCCTTCCACAAGATGACTCCTTGCAAGCTTGTTAATTGTCTTGAAGTTCGGATGACTCGACTTCTTGTTCCACAAACCTAACTTGATTCTACTGTGCTTTTACTAACGCACAAGTGCTTGGTGTGGCAAGAGACCAATCTACCACATACATATTCTTCTCGTCTTGATCCTTGCAAAGACTATTTCATTTGTTTCAAAGATCTTTAATCGCACACTCCCATATTAAATCCAACATTGTAGCCCTTGTCACAGAGTAGCATGGTGATGCTTAACATGTTGAAGTTGAGGCCTTCGACATAAGCAACATCTCGTTATTTCCAATCCATTCTTCTTGATAGATCATGTGCCTTTGATTTCCCCTGAGCTTCATTTCCTCCAAATATGACTTTTGCACCTCTAATCTCCTTGAAATATGACAAATTTTTCTTGTTCCTCACATGTGTCCGGGAATGTACCACTATCCATGTACCAGGTTCCTTGGCACTCGCTTGTTCCTTGAACATGCAATCAAGGAAATTAGTTTTTAGGAACCTATACTTGCCTGGGTCCCGAGGGGTTAGTGCTATAAGATGATCCAACTAACCTATAGCCAAAGGACTTGACTCTAAGAGGTTACCATCTATCTGTGCCATAATCATAGTGCACATTTGCAAATTGCTTGGGGATTTTGGGTTCATACTACTGTCTCTTTTGTCTCAGTATGCCTGTGTGTGTGTTTTAGCAACTTCTTTCTTGGGATAGTTGTGATATTTCCTGAGTGTAGTGCTTGGGTGCATATGTGTGCCGATAATAGCTCTTTTGCCTTTGGAATAATCTTTGTTGAGGTTTAGGTCTTTGCCATTTAGACTTGTATTCGATTGGTCTCTGCTGATATTTCACATTATTCCAATCAGCTTGGTTTGGGTAGTTTCTACCATTCCCATCATATGTGTTTCTCTGATGAAACTTCTGGGGTTTTTGGTAGCTTTTTTTATTCTTCACGGAGTACTTTCTATTTGGAGTTTGCTTTGAGGAACTCGGATTTCTTCTCACTTTGTCTTTTTAAGTATACTCAATCAAGTTGTTTTCCTTTCCCTTTATATCCAAGGCCGTTTGTTTGTGATTGTGCTTTGAGATGAATGCGGGTGCAACATTTGGTGTTTTGGGTTTTTGAAATGCTTCATTGCTTGAAGATCCTTTCTCAAAAATCACTCTTGGAGTTTGACTGTGCACAAAGCAATTGAATCTTATGCCTGTCATATCTCCACATTCCTTTTGACACATTATAAGATCATCCAATGATTTAGATGCCTTTGTAAATGAAGCAATCACATTTTTGAGATATTTTTCCCTCTTTTCTATAGCAGCTATCTATGTTATTAGTTTGGCATTCTCAGCCTTCTTGATAGATCATGTGCCTTTGATTTCCCCTGGAGCTTCATTTCCTCCAAATATGACTTTTGCACCTCTAATCTCCTTGAATCTTGACAGATTTCTCTTGTTCCCTGTCATGTGTCCGGGAATGTGCCACTATCCATGTACCAGGTTCCTTGGCACTCAGTTGTTCCTTGAACATGCAATCAAGGAAATTAGTTTTTAGGAACCTATACTTGCCTGGGTCCTGAGGGGTTAGTGCTACAAGATGATCCAACTAACCTATAGCCAAAGGACTTGACTCTAAGAGGTTACCATCTATCTGTGCCATAATCATAGTGCACATTTGCAAATTGCTTGGGGATTTTGGGTTCATACGGCTGTCTCTTTTGTCTGTATGCCTGTGTGTGTGTTTTAGCAACTTCTTTCTTGGGATAGTTGTGATATTTCTGAGTGTAGTGCTTGGGTGCATATGTGTGCTGATAATAGCTCTTTTGCCTTTGGAATAATCTTTGTTGAGGTTTAGGTCTTTGCCATTTAGACTTGTATTCGATTGGTCTCTGCTGATATTTCACATTATTCCAATCAGCTTGGTTTGGGTAGTTTCTACCATTCCCATCATATGTGTTTCTCTGATGAAACTTCTGGGGTTTTTGGTAGCTTTTTTTATTCTTCACGGAGTACTTTCTATTTGGAGTTTGCTGAGGAACTCTGTTGGATTTCTTCTCAGCTGTCTTTTAAGTATACTCAACTGGTTGTTTTCCTTTCCCTTTATATCCAAGGCCAGTTTGTTTGTGATTGTGCTTTGAGATGAATGCGGGTGCAACATTTGGTGTTTTGGGTTTTTGAAATGCTTCATTGCTTGAAGATCCTTTCTCAAAAATCACTCTTGGAGTTTGACTGCACAAAGCAATTGAATCTTATGCTGTCATATCTCCACATTCCTTTTGACACATTATAAGATCATCCAATGATTTAGATGCCTTTGTAAATGAAGCAATCACATTTTTGAGATATTTTTCCCTCTTTTCTATAGCAGCTATCTATGTTATTAGTTTGGCATTCTCAGCCTTCTTGATAGATCATGTGCCTTTGATTTCCCCTGGAGCTTCATTTCCTCCAAATATGACTTTTGCACCTCTAATCTCCTTGAATCTTGACAGATTTCTCTTGTTCCCTGTCATGTGTCTGGAACAGCCACTATCCATGTACCAGGTTCCTTGGCACTCAGCTGTTCCTTGAACATGCAATCAAGGAAATTAGTTTTTAGGAACATATACTTTCCGGGTCCTGAGGGGTTAGTGCTATAAGATGATCCAACTAACCTATAGCCAAAGGACTTGACTCTAAGAGGTTACCATCTATCTGTGCCATAATCATAGTGCACATTTGCAAATTGCTTGGGGATTTTGGGTTCATATGGCTGTCTCTTTTGTCTGTATGCCTGTGTGTGTTTTAGCAACTGCTTTCTTGGGATATTTGTGATATTTCTGAGTGTAGTGCTTGGGTGCATATGTGTGCTGATAATAGCTCTTTTGCCTTTGGAATAATCTTTGTTGAGGTTTAGGTCTTTGCCATTTAGACTTGTATTCCATTGGTCTCTGCTGATATTTCACATTATTCCAATCAGCTTGGTTTGGGTAGTTTATACCATTCCCATCATATGTGTTTCTCTGATGAAACTTCTGGGGTTTTTGGTAGCTTTTTTTATTCTTCACGGAGTACTTTCTATTTGGAGTTTGCTGAGGAACTCTGTTGGATTTCTTCTCAGCTGTCCTTTAAGTATACTCAACTGGTTGTTTTCCTTTCCCTTTATATCCAAGGCCAGTTTGTTTGTGATTGTGCTTTGAGATGAATGCGGGTGCAACATTTGGTGTTTTGGGTTTTTGAAATGCTTCATTGCTTGAAGATCCTTTCTCCAAAATCACTCTTGGAGTTTGACTGTGCACAAAGCAATTGAATCTTATGCCTGTCATATCTCCACATTCCTTTTGACTCATTATAAGATCATCCAATGATTTAGATGCCTTTGTAAATGAAGCAATCACATTTTTGAGATATTTTTCCCTCTTTTCTATAGCAGCTATCTCTGTTATTAGTTTGGCATTCTCAGCCTTCAACTCTGTATTCTCAACAGCTATGTGACTTAGAGTGCTTAGCTCCTTAGTCAGCTGTGAGTTTTGGCTTTTGAGCAGGCTGTTTTCCTCATTTAGAAATGTGTGAGAGGATTTAATGTGCTCAAAGTCTTTCATCATTTTGCCTAATGAATCATAAAGATCAGTGGGTGATGAAGTGTGTGTATCACAATCACTATCACTTGAATCAATGAGATGAGTTAGAGTGTACCTCATCTTTTTGGTCCAGTTGATCTTGTTCTTTAGCTATAAGACAGATCATTGCTTCTTCTTCAGAGTCACTTGAGTAGTCAGCTTCACTACTATCTCGTGTTCCATTGTTTTTTTAGATTTAGCCGTTGTCTCGGAGTCTCAAAGCCAACATGGCTTTCTTCTTTTCCTGTCTTCTTTCTCTGAAGACTTTTCTTTCTTCTTCGATGTACTCAGGATGAGCGAACTGTATCCTTGAGTGATCAAGTTTCCATGACCTCCATTCGCGTAGACGTCTCTAGATATCGGGATACAGTGGAGAATACATGACAACATCATCATCCTCATCTTCATCATCTCCTTTCTCCGGGATTGAAGACAAGAGGCTCTGCTCCTCCTCGCCTTCAGCAGCGTCAGTGGCAGGTGAAGAGACAACTCTTTCAACTCTGGGTTCAGTTGTTTCTACTGCCTCACTATCCTCAGTTGTCTTCTTCACAGCTGGGTCTTCAGTAGGCCTCTGTTGATCACCCTCAGCAGACTTGGCAGGTACATCAATAACTTCGGGAGACTGCTCTTCTAGATTACCAGCAGTCTCAACTTGTGACTCCAGCTGAGTAGTAGATTCAGCTTTCTTTTCAAGCTCTGATTGCTTCAAAAGTCTTCTTCTTTTGGTCTGAACCAGAGGGACTTCTGGTTCTTCTTCTTCTTCTGATTCTTTGGCGGCGGGGGTCGGGGCATCCTTCTTATAGAGAGCTTCCTTCCTTGACTTGGTAGTCCTCTTCTTCCGTATGGCTGAAGAAAGGATTTGGGTTTCCTTCTTAGCCTCGGCTGCAGGGGCAGGAGACTCGGCTGCACGGGTAAGCGACTCGGCTGTAGGGGCAGGAGCATCCTTTTTCTTAGCTTCAGGGGCAGCCTTCTTCTTCTTAGCTACAGGGGCAGCTTTCTTCTTTGGTGGAGGGGTAGCAAATGTGTCCTCGGGTTCAGTTGATTCCCCCTCACTTGTGTCCGCCTTCTTTGCATGGGCTCTCTTCTGGGGACCAGAGAGGTTAGCCCGGATCATCTTCTTGTTGACATGGAAGGATATTCCATGCAGAAGGGAAATACCCTTCACTTCCATCAGGTGGCCAATCACGAGGCCATATCCAAGAGATCCTCCAAAGGATCCATCCTCCTTGAACGTCCTATTCATTACATTCAGGCAGAGTCTGTTGTACACAAACTCAGCCCAGTTTACTTTCTTGCCCTGCATGATCACAGCCATGGCGATCAGCTTAGTCTTTGACAGCTGGTTGAAGCTGCCAAAATTCATGTCTACACACTTGGAGACGACATCCATCAACTTATGATAGTCATCCTTCAGCAATTTCTTAGCAGCTGTGTAGACAACCTTAGCAGCACACTCCGGTTTGGCTACCTCTTTCCACGCAGCAGCCAAATCAACATTAGCTTCATTAATCTCCTTCATGCCTATCGATGGCAATAAGAAGTGCTCCGCAAGGTCCTTAGCATTTATCATTATATCCTTGCGGTGGACAAAAGACTTGATTTCTTCGTCCTGCAATTCCGCGTTAACATAGAACTGAGCTACCTCTTCAAGGTAGGTGTGCGAGTATTCCATGGTTAGAAAAGCCTTAAGACCTAACTTTTCTATCATTTCAGCAATCTTCTTGACAAGGGTTTCATCAGAACCCTGTTTCACCATGCCTTCGAAATCCATTGACGCTCCTGAGTGGATTTGCTTTGAGAGCTTGACAAAATCGAACTTCGGTGCCATTTTCAGAGATTTTTACCGATTAACACTGACGAACTTGCTTGAGCACACTTAGGGTTTTTGAGAGAGGAATATAGCCTGCTTGCTTTTTTCTTGAAGATGAACAGGTTTCGTATGTGAGAGAAAGCTGAAA
The DNA here is from genome assembly GCA_016081115.2 of Rehmannia glutinosa. Lineage (NCBI taxonomy): Eukaryota > Viridiplantae > Streptophyta > Magnoliopsida > Lamiales > Orobanchaceae > Rehmannia > Rehmannia glutinosa. Next base: position 59,712,264 of record CM071924.1, on the reverse strand, counting down.
ATGTATATATAAGGGTTATGAAAGGACATGTCTCGACTCACATAGGGCTTGGCGAATATGTCGCCTAATCGCTTATCGCTTGAGATATATTCCAAAGTGATGTCTTTTTTCAACATGATCTCTTATAAAATGATACCGACATCAATGTGCTTTGTTCTTGAATGTAACACAGATTCTCGAGTGATTGCAATAGCACTTGTGTTATCACACATAATTGGAATTTCTTTTTCTTCAATCTCATAATCTCTCGCTTATTGTCTCATCCATAAGACTTGGGCACAACAACCGCGCCTTGCAGCCTATGTACTCTACTTGATTGTGGATGTGGCTATTAAGTTTTGCTTCTTGCTAAACCAGGAAACCAATCTATTTCCAAGCATTTGACATGTACCAGAGGTACTTTTCCCCGTAACTCTACATCCAAAGATAGTCTCGAGTCCGAGTAACTAATAAGCTTGAATCCACCTTCCTTTGGATACCATAAGCCAACTTCCTGCATCCTTCAAATATCTTAGGATTCTTTTAGCTACAATCATGTGGCTCTCTTTTAGTGCAGATTGAAATCTTGCACATATACCTACTTGCAAAGGTGATGTCCGCCCGCTTTAACATTGTTAGGTAGAGAAATGATCCAATGAGTGCTCTATATCTAGTTTGATCTACAAAATTTCTTGCCATCCGCATCCATGTCCATCTTGATGATGTGTTCATTGGTATTTTCACAGAAGACTTCTCTTCCATACCAAATTTCTTCATTAAATCTCTGGTATGTTTTGTTTGACTTATGAAGGTTCCATCCTTCAATTGCTTGACTTGAAGTCCTAGGAAGAAAGTCAGCTCTCCCATCATGCTCATCTCAAATTTACCTTGCATGAGGTTTGAGTACTTATCACACAGCTCTTTGTTTGTGGATCCAAAGATGATGTCATCCACATATATTTGAACAAGCAGTATGCACTCTCCATCTTGAATTCTGAAAAGTGTTCTGTCAACTTTGCCTTTGGTGAATCCATTGTCAGTTAGAAATTGGGACAATGTATCATACCAAGCTCTTGGTGCTTGTTTCAATCCATATAATGCTTTCTTGAGCTTGTACACCTTATCTCCAATAGTCTTCTGCTCAAAACCTGGAGGTTGTTCAACATAGACTTCTTCCTCTAGCAGTCCATTTAGAAATGCACTCTTCACATCCATTTGATACACAGTGAAGTTCTTATGTGCAGCATAGGCAAGAAACATCCTTATTGCTTCTAATCTTGCAACAGGAGCAAAAGTTTCATCAAAATCTATTCCCTCTTCTTGGCAATACCCTTTGGCTACCAATCTTGCTTTGTTTCTTACCACAGATCCTTCCTCATTCATCTTGTTTCAAAACCCATTTTGTGTCAATAACATTTTGATGGGTTGGTCTCTCGCACCAATTCCCATACTTTGTTTCTTTCAAATTGATCCACTCTTCTTGCTTGGCTTGAATCCAATTTGTGTCATACAATGCTTGAGATACATCTTTTGGCTCTATTTGGGAAATAAAACAAGTGAACATTGCTTCTTGTTGAGCTCGATCTGTTCTTACACCATCTCTATGCTCGATCCGGTTCTTACACCATCTCTAACATCTCCAATAACTAACTCACGGTGGATTGTCTCTCGGCCATCTCACATCGTGTTGGAGCAAGTCATTGGATTCACTCTCGCCTCGCTATGTTGTCTTGAACAGCTCTCTTTCATCTTCATTCACAGTAGACTTTCCAAATTGTCTTTGAGATTCACTATCTCATCTTCATCTGGGTTGATAGCTCTTATTTCAGCTCCAACATAAGGACTCTTCTGCATAGTTGGCTGATTCAACTTGTCAGCTAACTCTTCAATGTCTTCTCCATTCACATTAGGTTCATCAAAAAGCACATGAATAGACTCTTCTGTGACTATAGTCCTCTTGTTCAGCACTCTATAGGCTTTGCTCTTAGCTGAGTACCCCAAAAAGATACATTCATCAGCTTTAGCATCGAAAGCCTTCAAATTATCTTTGCCATTGTTGTGGATGAAGCATTTACATCCAAATATCTTGCAATACCCAACATTTGGCTTTGTCCCTGTCCAGATTTCATAGGGAGTATTGGTTAATTGCATGTTTATCATGCATCTATTTTGAGTATAGCATGTTGTATTGATGGCTTCAGCCCAAAATCTCTTAGGCAATCCAGCTTCAGCTAACATGGTCCTTGCAGCTTCCTTGAGAGTTCTGTTCTTTCTTTCAGCTACTCCATTCTGCTGTGGAGTTCTTGCTGCTGATAACTCATGAGCAATACCATTTTCAACACAATACTGAGTAATTATCCCATTGACAAACTCAGTTCCTCTGTCAGACCTTATCTTTATAATGGTTTGACTCTTTTCATTTTGAACTCTTTTCATCAGCTGAGCTAACTTCTGCAAAGTTTCCTTCTTTTTGCACATGAAGATTGTCCATGTATATCTTGAATAATCATCTACCACCACTAAGGTGTATTTCTTTCCACTGATGCTTGTTGGTTCAACTGGATCAAATAGATCCATATGCAACAGATGTAATATCCTTGTTGAAGAAGGATTTGGCTTATCCTTGAATGAAGATTTTATCTGTTTTCCCATCTGGCATGCATCACATACACTTTCTTTCTTGTACACTGAGTCTCGCAATCCTTCCACAAGATGACTCCTTGCAAGCTTGTTAATTGTCTTGAAGTTCAGATGACTCAGCTTCTTGTTCCACAGCCAACTTGATTCGGCTGTGCTCTTTACTAACAGACAAGTGCTTGGTGTGGCAGTAGACCAATCTACCACATACATATTCTTCTTGTCTTGATCCTTGCAGCACTATTTCATTTGTTTCAGCATCTTTAATCTGGCACACTCCCATATTAAATCCAACATTGTAGCCCTTGTCACAGAGCTGGCTGATGCTTAACATGTTGAAGTTGAGGCCTTCGACATAAGCAACATCTGTTATTTCCAATCCATTCTTCTTGATAGATCATGTGCCTTTGATTTCCCCTGGAGCTTCATTTCCTCCAAATATGACTTTTGCACCTCTAATCTCCTTGAAATATGACAAATTTTTCTTGTTCCCTGTCATGTGTCTGGAACAGCCACTATCCATGTACCAGGTTCCTTGGCACTCAGTTGTTCCTTGAACATGCAATCAAGGAAATTAGTTTTTAGGAACCTATACTTGCCTGGGTCCTGAGGGGTTAGTGCTACAAGATGATCCAACTAACCTATAGCCAAAGGACTTGACTCTAAGAGGTTACCATCTATCTGTGCCATAATCATAGTGCACATTTGCAAATTGCTTGGGGATTTTGGGTTCATACGGCTGTCTCTTTTGTCTGTATGCCTGTGTGTGTGTTTTAGCAACTTCTTTCTTGGGATAGTTGTGATATTTCTAAGTGTAGTGCTTGGGTGCATATGTGTACTGATAATAGCTCTTTTGCCTTTGGAATAATCTTTGTTGAGGTTTAGGTCTTTGCCATTTAGACTTGTATTCGATTGGTCTCTGCTGATATTTCACATTATTCCAATCAGCTTGGTTTGGGTAGTTTCTACCATTCCCATCATATGTGTTTCTCTGATGAAACTTCTGGGGTTTTTGGTAGCTTTTTTTATTCTTCACGGAGTACTTTCTATTTGGAGTTTGCTGAGGAACTCTGTTGGATTTCTTCTCAGCTGTCTTTTAAGTATACTCAACTGGTTGTTTTCCTTTCCCTTTATATCCAAGGCCAGTTTGTTTGTGATTGTGCTTTGAGATGAATGCGGGTGCAACATTTGGTGTTTTGGGTTTTTGAAATGCTTCATTGCTTGAAGATCCTTTCTCAAAAATCACTCTTGGAGTTTGACTGTGCACAAAGCAATTGAATCTTATGCCTGTCATATCTCCACATTCCTTTTGACACATTATAAGATCATCCAATGATTTAGATGCCTTTGTAAATGAAGCAATCACATTTTTGAGATATTTTTCCCTCTTTTCTATAGCAGCTATCTATGTTATTAGTTTGGCATTCTCAGCCTTCTTGATAGATCATGTGCCTTTGATTTCCCCTGGAGCTTCATTTCCTCCAAATATGACTTTTGCACCTCTAATATCCTTGAATCTTGACAGATTTCTCTTGTTCCCTGTCATGTGTCTGGAACAGCCACTATCCATGTACCAGGTTCCTTGGCACTCAGTTGTTCCTTGAACATGCAATCAAGGAAATTAGTTTTTAGGAACATATACTTTCCTGGGTCCTGAGGGGTTAGTGCTATAAGATGATCCAACTAACCTATAGCCAAAGGACTTGACTCTAAGAGGTTACCATCTATCTGTGCCATAATCATAGTGCACATTTGCAAATTGCTTGGGGATTTTGGGTTCATATGGCTGTCTCTTTTGTCTGTATGCCTGTGTGTGTTTTAGCAACTGCTTTCTTGGGATATTTGTGATATTTCTGAGTGTAGTGCTTGGGTGCATATGTGTGCTGATAATAGCTCTTTTGCCTTTGGATTAATCTTTGTTGAGGTTTAGGTCTTTGCCATTTAGACTTGTATTCCATTGGTCTCTGCTGATATTTCACATTATTCCAATCAGCTTGGTTTGGGTAGTTTCTACCATTCCCATCATATGTGTTTCTCTGATGAAACTTCTGGGGTTTTTGGTAGCTTTTTTTATTCTTCACGGAGTACTTTCCATTTGGAGTTTGCTGAGGAACTCGTTGGATTTCTTCTCAGCTGTCCTTTAAGTATACTCAACTGGTTGTTTTCCTTTCCCTTTATATCCAAGGCCAGTTTGTTTGTGATTGTGCTTTGAGATGAATGCGGGTGCAACATTTGGTGTTTTGGGTTTTTGAAATGCTTCATTGCTTGACGATCCTTTCTCCAAAATCACTCTTGGAGTTTGACTGTGCACAAAGCAATTGAATCTTATGCCTGTCATATCTCCACATTCCTTTTGACTCATTATAAGATCATCCAATGATTTAGATGCCTTTGTAAATGAAGCAATCACATTTTTGAGATATTTTTCCCTCTTTTCTATAGCAGCTATCTCTGTTATTAGTTTGGCATTCTCAGCCTTCAACTCTGTATTCTCAACAGCTATGTGACTTAGAGTGCTTAGCTCCTTAGTCAGCTGTGAGTTTTGGCTTTTGAGCAGGCTGTTTTCCTCATTTAGAAGTGTGTGAGAGGATTTAATGTGCTCAAAGTCTTTCATCATTTTGCCTAATGAATCATAAAGATCAGTGGGTGATGAAGTGTGTGTATCACAATCACTATCACTTGAATCTGAATGAGATGAGTTAGAGTGTACCTCATCTTTTTGGTCCGTTGATCTTGTTCTTTAGCTATAAGACAGGATCATTGCTTCTTCTTCGAGTCACTTGAGTAGTCGGCTTCTACTATCTCGTGTCTGCTGTTTTTTAGATTTAGTTGTCTCAAGATCTCGGCCTAACATGGCTTTCTTCTTTTCCCCTCTTCTTTCTCTCAAGACTTTTCTTTCTTCTTCATTCATATATTTGTTGTCAGGTGGATAGGAGCAATCAACTACAAAATGTCTTGGTTGTCTGCAGTTCCAACACAAGTTCTCAGCTCTTTGGTCACTCTCTCTGTTCTTGGGTTATCGGCTCTCTCGATATTCAACCCTTTGATGCTCACTTTCTTGGGCGACCTATCTTCCCTTGACTTGGAGGAGTCAATGTCTCTGGAGGATTCACCCTTGTTTATTTTATAGTTCTTATTGAAGAACTTGTTGAATATTTTAACCATTAGGGCAATCTCCTCCTGGTCTATGGCTTCCTTTGGTTCACTCTCTTTCCATCCTTGACTATCGATGCAATTGTCTTAGGTATAAACACTTGTCTCCTCTTGATCTTTTCTTCTCACTCAAACTCATAGGCTTTGAGGTCTGAGAACAGCTCATGATTGGATGTTTTTGAGAGTTCCATTGAATGTCTCAGAGCCATAGTCTTCATTTCCCATTCAGCTGGAAGGCTCCTCAAGATCTTCATACATATCTCCTTCTGTGTGTATTCCTTCCTAAGGGCTGAAAGCTCATTTGTTTCAGTGAATCTTGCATTCAGCTGATCCATAGATTCTCCTGCGAACATTTTAAAATTTTCAAATTTTTGAACAGCAACAGATAATTTATTTTCTTTAATTTGCTCTGATCCTTCGCAAATTAAAGTTAGTTTATTCCAGATTTCTTTTGTTGTTTTGCAGGACTTGACTTTATTGAACATTGCTTTGTCCAAAGTCTTGTAGAGTATGTCCTTGGCCATATTGTCCAAGTTGTATCTCTTTCTATCATCATTTGTCCACTCAGTCCTTGGTTTTTCAACCATGGCTAGTCTTTCTTCAAAGAAGCTGAGCCTTCTTCTCCTTCAAACCAGTGCTTCTTTCTTTGATTGTGTTCACTTTCAATATTTGCGGTGGCCCATCCTCTATCACAAGCCACATTTCATCGTGTAGAGCGGATAGATGAGCACGCATACGAATTTTCAATCATCAAATTCTTCAACAAAGGAACATAGGAATGCGTGTCAAATTTGCTTCCATGATAATAACTTTGCTAAAAATGAAAGATTTTGAAAATACAAGTGTTTGAAACCTTTTTGAAAAGATAGAGATCTAGTTCAGTAACCAGTGTGGAAGGCTCAATGAACCAACCGCTCTGATACCACTTGTAGGTCCAAAAGGGTGTGAGTAAGGTTTAGAAGAGGGTGTTGAATAAACCTTACCAACTTTTCGTTTTTAGTCCTTTTAAAATATTACGAGTTAACACAAAAACAACTAAGTCCTTGAGGGCGGCTATGTTGGTTATTCAACGAGTTAGCCACTCAAATGCACTCGATAGAGCCGTTGATAGAATAACTCGCCTGTTTAACCTGAACTTTAACTTGGCTGTGTTGGTTTTATCAGTGGAAGCCTTAACACCCTTTGGATTGTTTTAAACTTGTTTTAACACTTGATTTTAGCACTTGGTTATTAACCAGTTGGATAGAAAATATGAATTTATCAAAGATATAATGTATGTATGCGAAATGTAAATGTCTTTGAAAAATAAATGACACAATTAATTTTTATAGAGGTTTGAAGATGGGGTAATTCTTCTAATCCTCTCTTCTCCAACTCCTGGAGGAATCCACTATGTAAAAGATATGTTTACAAAGTGGTCAACAGTCTAGAGACAGCCTTGGTCACACAGCTGGCTTCTCTTCCGACTCAGCTTCTTCACAGGCTGGCCCTTTTCTACTTGACTCACTTTCTCAAGCTCTTGGATTTGATTACGAAGCCCTCCAATAACTTGATACTGGTTCGACCTTGAACCTTCCTACAATCCTCCTTGGAAAGTAGACCCATTTTGATTCTTCAAAAGTTTCCTCTTCAACAGGTTTGAAGTTGTCTTTTTTTCACAACTTGTGTTGGATCGATTTCCTTCCAGTTTCAGGCTTGAGGATTTGCTTGAATATACTTGAAAATATTGCAGGTTAATAGCTTGAATATTGCTTGCTTGTTCGTGGTTCAGGTAACCTTTTCTCAATGGATTTCCTAAGCCTTTTATAATGAACTTTCGAAAATCTGTTCGTTGAAGAGATAGGCTGATTTCAAAAGTCACTTGTGTTCGTTGGCTTGTCTTTTCTTAGTCCTCAATCTTTAGATGTAGACCCTTCTTCATATTAAATGAATTTGCAGCTTTTCAGGTTCTGACATGAGGTGCAGTGCTTCCCATTGGTTTATTCATTTTGCACGCTTCTGGGATGAGCACTTTAAGACCTGGCAGCATGGAAGTATTACTTATTTAAGTAATGTTCTTGACTTATGTGCAACGAATTCATTTCAGTTAACTCATTTTGGCTGCTGCCTTTTTCCCCAGGTGACTTGAGTCTGCTCCAATCAATGGATGACTCATCTGTCACTTCAACTTGAGACTTGGCTTCTTGAGTTGACTTGACGACTCTTCACACAGTGTTCCTCACCGATACATCTTGATCGAGTTCTTGATCTTCTATCTTGGCCATACTCGGTTGTTCCACGCAAAGAATCTTCACTTGATCTTGATTGACTTCTTGTGTTTCCGGCGTAGGTGACTTGACTTGACTTTTTTCCGGTTTATCTATTACAATGTAAATTACAAGGAAAATGGGGTGCCAACTTTCTAGTTTAAGTTTTACATGGCATTTATCAAAATCTATAAAATAAATCTCCCAACAGCATTTAAGTTATAAAACATCTAATGTTTTAATAATCTACGTCCAATCATATTGGTCTTTTGATTAAAATTCTCTAATTTAATAATCTAACTTTTAGAAATTAAATCATAATTTTAATCAATTTTAAAAAACCTTGAATTATCAAAATAATTAAGGGAATAGGGATATAATGGAAAAAATTCATAAAAGAACAAAGGAAACGATGTGCGGTGAAAGCGAAACGAAGTTGTCCGAGCCTGCCCAGGACCTCGCCCGAGCCCCGCTGTGACGCCGCTCGGACCACTACCTAGATCGCCTAATGCTTTGCCCCGGGGGATGATTGAACGCGAATCCAAATTATTTTGTTTCAAAAACATGCAATTGGAAGATTTTTCATAAAAATCAGATCCTTTTTTCACAAAATTAAATTCAAACAATTATTCCAGTCATAAAATCATATAAAAAACTTTTATACAAATTTTAAAAAATATATAAAACACTTTTATTCAAATTTTAAAAATTGTATAAAATACTTTTATATCAATTTTAATCCATCTCAAAGATCTCTCATAATAAGTAAACAATTTAAATATTATGATGCATAGCATGCTTAGGAGTGGGTTTCATGAATGAAAAATCAATATGCATAGCACATATATCACATATACATCACATAAATATTATGTCACGAAAAAATAAATATGACGATTTGGATCGATGCATTAAATTATACCCTAAATCTACACAGAAAATTAAATAATATAAAATCGGGACAAAAAAGGAGTTATCATTTACATTAACCCTATACCAACATAATAGATGTATAATCGAATCTACAATAGAATATTACAATTTTCTATACCCTTTAAATTTCAGGTTTATATTGATCCTATCAAAAACTAATTCAAGGCATCGATTCAAAAACGCTCATGCATCCAAATATTAAAACATGCAAGATCAAATCCTAAACCAACTCCAAAATAAATTTAATAAAGCAAATCTAGTTCTTATATCAAAAACCAATGGCTCTGATACCATTTGGTGGAAATTATTCTGGTCCCGGATTGAATTTGGGTCAAATAAGATCCAGCTTTTTGATCTAATCGAATGGAAGCGGAATCAAGGGATTTCAAAAATCGAGTTTTAGATACAAGAACACAAGATCATATTTATTAAATTTATTCTAACTAAAAGAAGAAAAGAAAATTTACCTCTTTCGATGATTTTCTTGTTCTTTGCTTTTTCTTCGTTAATCCTTTGAGTCTCCGAAGCTCGTAGACACCATGATCTTCTGATTCAATCCTCCCTATCAACGGCAATGTGTGGGTACCTAAATAAAATTATTCCTAACTTTAATTCTCTTACGATGTACTCAAATCATGAGATCATAGAATTGGGCTAACTGAATAGGAGGGGAATTGAATTAGGCTTAAATCTAAACCACAAACATTAAATAATTTAACGCAAATATTTTGGCAATCTATTTAATATGGACATTCGAATGATGATTTCAATGCATGGCCAAAGAATCAACTTTTCAATTTTATGGTTTAAAAAACAAAGAATTCAATTGAGCTTTTCAGTAAGTATGAAATATGGTGTTGGAAAATTTATGTAATAGATTTTGATGATACCATGTAAAACTTAGATTAGGAAGTTGGCACCTCAATTCAACTGTAAATCAACTTGTAATAGATAGGTCTATGTAAGCTTAGTAGAAGCAGCTAAGTTGAAGATTACAGGACACGACTGAAGATCGAAGAGAAGACACAGCTACATGGCAGCTGGGTGAAGTGCAAAGAAGTATCAATTAAGTGACTATAAAGGTGTCTCAGTCAGCTGACTGACAGCAAAGTCATTCCAAAATCATTGGAGTTGATTGTCAAATGAGTTATGCAGCAGAAAGGATCAAAGAAAGCTGAAGAGATCTGTTGTTAAGTAAAGTTAAGTTTTTGCTGGAAATAGGCATGTGTCAGACTGCCTACATAAAAGCTATTTTGCTGAAAGAGTGCAAAAAGCAAGGAGCCAATGAGATGTTCCTGAAAACCTGCAGAGTTTAAGGAAAGGCTGCAGAGCATTAAAATCTAGGTACAGTCTACATCAAAGCTGCAAGACAAGACAAGCCAACAACTTAGAAGTGGAGTTTGAAAATGCATCTATCTTTTCAACGGATACATTTTCAAACTGCCACTATAAAAGGCAGAGGATTCATTAGAGAGAAGACGCTTATGCAATCTAAGACACATAGGAGAAATCAAGCAAAGCAAAGCAATATCTCTCAAGCATTCAAATCATATCCTCAATCCTAAATTCGAAGAAGATCGATCCAACACATTCAGTGAAGGAAAGACAACTTCATTTGTTGAAGAGGAAACACTTGTTTCAAAAAAAACAAGGGCCTACTCTCCAAGGTTGAAGGAGTTGTAGTAAGGTCCCGATCAAACCCGGAGGCTTTAAACATGTTGGAGGGCTATGTGAACAAATCCAAGAGTTTGAAGGAGCTGAAGTAGCAGGACAGTTGTCTTGTGAAGAAGCTGAGTCCCAGGAGAAGCCCGTTGTATGATCAAGGTTGTCTCAGACTGACATCCTTTTGTAACAAAGTCAACGTTACTTAGTGGATTACCTCCAGGGGTTGGAGAAGAATGGATTAGAGGAATTAACCCTTCCTTGAACCACTATAAAATTTCTTGTGTCTTTTATATTCAACATACTTACCTTCTTGCACATTATTATTATTGTTGTTTGTTAATTTGCTAAGTCAACTGATAATAACCAAGCTTAAACAAGTGTTGAAAAACATATTCAAAACTAAGGGTGAAAGTCTTCCATTGTTAAACACCAAGTCAACTGTTTATTAAAGAGTTAACTGAATCAGTTGAGTTATACTATCAACAAATTCAAGTAGTCCGTTGAGTGGCTAACTCACATTTGTTGTGTAAGTAAACTAAGTTGTCCACTAAGGACTTAGTTGACTTGAGTCGACTCTTAATTTATAAAAAAGACTAAAAACTAAAAGCTGGAAAGTATATTCAATCCCCCCCCTTATAGACTTTACTTATCACCCCTTGGGACCTACATATGGTGAATTGATTTTGCCCAATAAACAAACTTTTTAAAATTCCGATGGGCGGAGAATTGCACAACATATTTGGCCAAAATTTCTTTTGCTTGGAAAAAGGGGTGGCTGAAAAACCATTTTTTTGTTTGTGAGATGTGGCTTCTTATTTATAGGCCTAGTTCAGTCAGTTTCCCACTCCAACTCAGTCTCCTATCTAATCTAGAATTTATAATTCTAGATAGACTCAAACTCTAATTGATAATTATCAAATATAATTATCAACTTAATAGTTATATTGATATCATAAATATCTTATATTTATTTAATTCCCAATACAGTTAAAACTATTTTTATATCAGATATTTTCAGAATTAATTAATATTAATATATTAGCCCAGATCTTATGGAAAACTCTTTTCCATAAACCCTTAAGAACCTAAAATATTATTTTTAAACAGTTTATTCTAGTAAGGCGAACCAGGGACCATAGACCTATAATTATGAGTTCCAATAAATCGAATCAATAATTAAACTCTTTAATTAATTTATTCGATTTATTAATTCGATATTACTCCACTATAAATTCGGAAATGCACTCTTATAATTATAGAATATCTTACTCTATGAATTTGAGCGATCCATTGATATAATCATTACATATAGATTAATTCATAGACAATTCGTAATTAAAGCTAGGTAGTATCTCATTAAACCTCTTCAATTACTTCTTATCCTCATTTACCATTAATTCATCAAGTAATGGTTAATTTATAATCGGATTATAAATTAGAGATCTCAAACCATTCACTTCCCGGAAATTAACAAATGAGAGAATCGCTTTCTACTTTTCGCAGAAGGAATGGATTCCATATCTGTGAATTTATATTCCCAGCTATTTAATTCGAATGTGAATAGAAAATGCAAGTGTTGGGAATATCGTAGGACAAACTTATACGAGCAATTGAAGAATCACACAGAAATAAACAGGAGTCTATAATCACTCAAGATTAAGATTTATCCATATATGAGCATCTTGTGATTTAATTTGATTTTTCATTTCTACAACGGAATTTGTAAGTAAAATTCAAATTAAATCGGTCCAAGTCCTATATGATCAAATCATATATAAATGCCCTCACTAAGATGTCTCCACATCGATTGCTCGTAAGACGGTCACATTCAAAATTTTATGGGCCGAATTAGTGATATTTTAATTAAAGATCCCATACTTTAATTAATTTAATCATGGACTTAATTTTAGTTTATTATCCATAATCCCAATCCTATTGTATATAACACTTACATACTGAGATTATGGTTACATTAAATAAACTATGAATTTTCAGGATGTTCAAGAAAATACATACAATATGCACAAGTGTTCAAAAATAAATATCGCATTTATTAATAATCAAAAACTTTTTTGAATTGCTTTAAGGGCACTATCCCTAACATATAGACAAATTAAGTTTATATCCAATCAAATGTCAACACATGGAAAATAATATATTTAATATCAATTTATATTATTTTTTATATTTCTTTTGCCAATCCAAATCGCCAAATGTCAAATCTTAAATCTTGGCAATCAAGATGATATCTTGTCGATTATGGAAGAGAATACCGTCGTTTTGGTAGCCTAAACCACATCTTCTGAGCGATTCCTTTTCGGTTTCAAGAGAGAAAACTCTAGTAAGAGTAAGAGCATGAGCTTTGTCTAGAGATTCATAAGAGGTAAATAATTTTTCTTTTTCAACCTTAAGCTCCTTATGCTCCTTTTTCACATTTTTGTATTTAACAATTAAATTTTGAAACTCAATTTGCAATTCATCAAAATCACATTGCAAGTCATCAACTATGGAGAAAGTAGAAGAATTAGAGCGTACGTCATTGTTTTCATCTTCAATGGCCATGAGACCGTGTTCGGTTTCTCCTTCCTCGTCGGTTGTTTCGAGTAGTTCATCCCACGTTTTGACCTCCGCATTTAGAGCCTTCTTTTTCGTGAAAGGCTTCCTTTTCTTTTGCTCCTCTTCATCGAGCTTTGGGCAATCGGCAATGAAGTGCCCGGGTTTTCCGCATTTGAAGCAAGCATTATCTCTTGGTTTTCTTGCTTTATTTTTGTTCACAAATTTTGCCAACTTTCGAACAAGTGCGGTCGTCTCCTCATCATCATCATCATTATCATAGTATGCATTATTAGAAGAAGAAGCAAGACCTTTAGGAATAATTTGCATACCCGATTGATTTATGGATGGTTTGGAATTTTTCCTCTCCTTGAGATAGACTTCATAAATGAGTAGATTTCCAATAAGCTCGTCAAACTTGAGTGTCTCAAGATTTTGTGCCTCCGTGATTGCCGTTACTTTTTCGGACCATGAGCCGGGAAGAGCATTCAATACCTTGGTCACCTTGTCTTCTTCGAGATGACTTTACCGAGGCCCACAAGAGGATTGACAATATTGTCAAGCCTTTTCCACCATCTTGGAGATGTTTTCGCCATCATACATGTTAAAGTTTTCAAAGTCTTTAACAAGCATGGTCTTTCTTGCTTGCTTGACTTTCTTAGTCCCTTCATAGATTGTCTCCAATTTTTCCCAAACCTCATGTGCCGACCTTATGCCTCTTATGCGATTGTACTCGGTGGCGGTAAGAGAACAATGCAAAATGTTTAAGGCCTTACCGTTTAGAGAGAAAACCTTTTTGTCGTTTTCATTAAACTCCTTGAAAGGTTTAGGAGCCAAGGTGCCATCCTCCGATTTCTTTGTTGGTTGATCAACTCCTTCAATGACCACATTCCAAATGTCGAACCCGCACCCTTGTAAGAAGCACTCCATACGGTCTTTCCAAAATGCGTAGTTGTTGGCGTCGAATAGCGGTGGCTTATTGGTGGAGGTGCCGGTGGTGAGATGAGCATCATTTGTAGCCATGGATCTTTCCTCTTTACTCGGAACGAGCTAGCCAAAGAGTTTGGCTCTGATACCACTTGTAAGTCCAAGTGGCTACAATAATCTAGAGGGGGGTGAATAGATTATCCCGGTTTTTCAGATTTTGCCCTCTTTTTCGAACCGAATGCTCAAAGACAATAATAAAGGTGCGGAATGTAAACAACACACGTTGATTTAAATAGGTTCAACCCACCTAGGGCCTAATCCTACCACCCCAGTATATCCGGGATGGATTTCAAAAAGAAATAAAGATTTTATTAATTTACCAAAAATTAATACAACTCCTTGAGGATTACCACAACCCTCTTTCACCACCTTGAGGATTACCACAACCCTCTTACAACACCTTGAGGATCACCACAACCCTCAAACACCTATCACCTAGATCACCCAAGTGTATTCTTACCACAAGAATACTCACAAGGATGTCTTGTGTTGAATGATGACCAAAATCAAGATTACAACTCAATAATTATTGATACAATATGAGTACAAGTGTAAATCCTCGAACCACAATCTCGCATAGGGTCAAGCATCAGTTCTCTAAAAATAGTCCACACGATGGAAAAAAGCACCAATGATACGTGTAAAATATACGTGCATTTAGGGGCTTATTTTGTTATATATTTGATATATTTGCATGTATATTTAGTGTATTTTACTTGGTTTCCTTAGAAGGGTGTGACACTGCGTATTCTTGTAATTTTTACAAGAAGTGGAGCAAACATTAGAAGATATCATTAGGACGGCCCGGACAAGAATGACGAATGCAAAGAGATGATCGATTACTCAAAGAAAATGACAAAAAACAAGGCACACGGTCAGCCCGTGTGGATTCACATGACCGTGTGAATGATACTTGTGTGGTTTTACACACCCGTGTGACTTGTTCGAGGGAAGAATTTCAGAGACAAAATACACGACCAGACCGTGTGAGATTACACGATCGTGTGACTTGTTTGTGCCAAAAATAGAGAGCAAAACCAATTACACAGTCTGCCCGTGTTATTTCACACGGTCGTGTGGTTTGTACTGCAGCTGATTTTGTTTTTTAATTCCGTCAGGATTCTACAAGTGATCTCTCAAAGCACCTAAAAGAGGAGGACCAAGCCTTGGACGAAAATACAACTTGATACATCTGAAAATATATCTCCACACACAAAAATACACTAGGGTTACACAAAATCTACATACTTCTGAGAGGAATGCACTAATCAGCAAAGAACACCACAAGACCTTTTGCATCTATGGAAGCACAAGGGTTCAAGACTTCGAAGAAGGATCCATCCTAACAAGAAGGGTTCTATTCTCTTAGTTTAGATCTCTTGTTTGTACTTAAATGATATCAAAATATTTGATTTCAAGTTTGTCTATGAATTTGTTGTCCAATATGTTAGGCTAAATATTTCTGATCGTAGGGCATAATCAAAATTGTGGATTCATGTTAATTATATATTGATTATTTTTTAATTTGTTTTTGTGTTCTATTATATGAATTCAAGTGCTTGTTTCTTGTAGATTATCTGATCAGTAATTTGCATGTCATATTTGTTAGGTCATAATTCGGAGATGAGTTCTAACAAAACGAAAATCGAGTTCAAACATAAATGGTTATAACGAGTTGGGGACCTATAACTATTTGTGGGGAGTAATTCAATTTAAAGATCTTTTGGGAGTTGATAGTAATTGTTGAGTAGAGATATTAGCAATTGTTATTAATCAACTATTTATGCGCCAACCGGGAGGGGAAATAAACTAATTTAAGAAATGAACCCATAGATACACTTAAACTGGTTTTGATGAAACATTAATTGGAATTAATATTGAAGAAGCATGTTGAGATTATGTGCCTAGGGTTACTTTCATATTTGTTGAAAACTTATGAAGTTCGGATTTATAAAATTATGAATATTTTACTTATTAATTTAGGATTAGTTAGATAAATAAATAAACTTGTGATTTTCGACCGCTTTAATAAAATTGGAATATGATATTTACTATATCCTAAGTGTTTCGTATTCAATCCCTGAGGAGTACGACCTTGCTCGTTGTTATCTGCTAGCTACACTGTATACTTGCAGTTTAGTGAAAAGATTTTCACGATCAACCAATTCAATGATTTCAGTAGTAATTGAAAAATCGTTTTCTTTGTTCAATCTCTAATATGGAGTGAACAATAAACCTTAAATCAACTTGTGATAATAAAAATTATTGTTAAGTAGTAAAACCAAGAAAGATTCTTGATTTTTCTAAGAAAAAGAAGAAGAATGAGAAGATCACGGGGATAGAGAGAGAGAGAGGGAGAGAGTTGCAAGAGAAGTCGTGAGTTATTTTTTATATGTGTTATGTGTTTTTTTGTACTGATTGTTGATGATACTTATATGATTCTCCAGTGCCCACAAAGTGTACACGTTCATAACCTAGAATCAATAGAAGAATATTAAGATAATCTTGATTAATCCTACGATATCTTGGCGTATCCAGATAACTCTTATCTGTGTACTTGCAAAAAAGTTCCTCCGTCTTTATTTTTCTTTCAAATTAGCCAGATGAGACTATCCTTATGGGCTTAGTTAAATATTGGATTGGACTTTTAATTAAATAAATTCACCAATTAATCTTAATTAATTACTCTAGCCTGTATTTAATTATTTAATTAAATCAATTTCATCTAGCCCAAATAAATAGTTCAATAATTTATTTGGTTAAATTAAATTAACTATTAAATTAATTTAATCTTTTATATTTGACTTTGATCCAATGGATATAGATTTCATATGCATATATTTTTATAAGAAAAACTTGTAATTTATTGATGAGAAAAATCAGACATTACAAGATTTCTCTAATTAACCAAATAGGAAAACTCCCATATTCCCAAATAAAAGGAATCGGAGAAGAAATAGAAAAATTTACCAATGCATGTACAATAGAATTACCATTCATCTGACATGGAAGATCTCAGCTCCACGTGACTTATCCAATAACTCCCTGATAGCTAATGCTTTTGCGCAAGTATAACTAAGATCTTCTCTTGAATTGGTGACTATTTGCAGCACCGCGAGAGAGTTCATTGCAATCCGATCAATTTTATTAAGACAATCAAGTGAAGTTTTTATGCCAAACAATAAGTTTCCAGCTCACCATAAGTCACTGATTATGCTATGTCAATTGTGTTTCCCAAAACTATCACGCGTCCGTCATGCTTTCTAACAATACCACCCATTGCATATATATTCAATTGATCCTTGATAGCTACATCCACATCCAAACAGTGTCCTTGAATTGGTGGTGGCAGCCATGATGTTGGTATTTCTAGAGGAACTTGTGCCGATGTAATTGATGATTCCTCGTGGGCTCTTTTAAATTCCTCCAGATAAGCAATAGAACGCTCCACATTAGGTGTACTCACCTGAGAGGTTTGGATGTGTCAAATGTGATTGTGCTCATTCCAAATAGACCATGTTGTCACAACTAATCTCTCAAAATCTACCTTACTTATCTGATGTTTAATCCAAAGACAAAATTCAAGAGTAGTACAATTATGCGCTTATTGAATTAAATGGTAAATATGGTCTTCTTCCATCACGCTTTTGTCACTTGACATGAAAATAATGCATGAAGAATCATATTCATTCTTGCCCACTGGGAAATGTTGAACAATGGGACATGATGAGCGAAAAGATTGCACCCGATGAGGGATGAATTCATTTGAAACTCTCCACCAAAATATCCTTACCTTAAGCAAATTGTGAAGTGACCAAACAAACGACCACCACTCTAACATAAGAGGTTTTGAGAAATGCTCTGGTGCATTATATATTTCCATCTCCAACTTATAATCGCCATGAATTGAATAATGACCTCTGAGGGTCGAATATTCGAACCTTGAATCTTTACTTGAATTGTGCGGAAAGGCATATATAGTATCTTTGAGGCCATGTAACTCGAAATTCCCACGCACTACAATTAATTAAACTATCTTTCACCATCTAATCAGGTTTAATTAAATACTTAATTCAACCATTGAATTAAATCAAGCCACGATTAATTATTCTATATCAATTAATTGCATCCAACCCTTTGGACTATTTTTTGATTGAAGAAATGATCCCAACCATTTTTGTGTGTGTCCTTTTAGGTTCACAACTAATGCTAATCGCAGTCTTACAATTTTTGTAACTTACAAATAATAATTATATTATTAATTAAACCAATTAATTAATACATTTTGAAATTAACTCTTTAATTCGAAACACCTATAAATCATGGGAACACCTAGCAAGTAGTGATAAACCGCAAGTATATGATGTAATTTATAGATAGTAATGAGCAAGGTCGTATTCCACAGGGATTGATCGAAGCACATAAAGTATATGAAATTTCGTATTCTAATTTTATTGAAGCTATAGTAAAATAATAAGTGTATCTAACTAATCCTAGAATTATTAAACTAAAATTTGTCTAAGTATTATTAATCACCAAACTTCACAAGAATCAAACAATCACAAAAAGCAATCCTAGGACTATGATCTTAACATGCTTCATCAATATTAATTCCAATTAATATTTCGCCAAAACCAGTTTCCGTGTATCTATGGGTTTAAATCCTAAGGTAGTTTATTCCCTCTCCCGAAGCAAACAAACCGTAGATTTATAAGAACTAGTCCCTACTCAAAAATTAATATCAACTCCAAAAGCATATACGTAGGTCCCAAGGGGGTGTGAGTGTAAAGTCTCGAAGGGCGGTTAAATAGACTTAACCAGTTTTTCATTTTTGATCTTTAAATCAGAGTTTATATATAAGTAGCGACTTAGTCCTTTTGAGACACTTAGTTCAACCACAACAGAGAGTTAACCACTCAACAGGACTTTCGGAGCTATTGATAGAAACTAACTTGAGTGAAGTGAGCTCTTTAAAAATTTAGCTAGCTTGGTTTTTAACAGCGGAAGTCTTACACCCTTTTTATTAAATGGTTTTACAACACTTGTTTTGATTAAGTTATTATCAGTTGAGTTTGGCAAATATATCTATTAGCAGAATAAAATGTGTAGTAATTAAAGTGCTGAAAATAAGAAGACACAAGGCAATTTATAGTGGTTCGAGGGTGGGGTAATTCGTCTACTACACTCTTCTCCAACTCCGGGAGGTAATCCAATAATGCAACAGTTGTTACAAGATGGATACAGCGGTCCAAGTAGGCCTTGAACACACAGCTGGCTCTACTCCTTGGACTCACCTTCTTCGCAAGGCAGCTGTCTCACTACTTCAACTCCTTCAAACCCTTGGAATTGATTACAAAGCCCTTGAACGGATTCAAAGCTGGTTTTAACTTGAACCTCACTGCACTTCATTCAATCCTTGGATGTGCATGCGCCTTTATTCTTTAAAACAAATTTTCTCTTCAATTGGTTGAAGTTTTTCTTTCTTCACTGAGTGTGTTGGATAGATTGACTTCAAATGTAGGCTTGAAGATTAGAGTGTTTTTGCTTGCTTGCTTTACTCAAACTTTTTACTTGTGTCGTTCGTACTCTGTCTCATAAGTTCCTCAGCCTTTTATCATGATAGTTTGAAAGTGTCCGTTGAAGAGATAGACATTTTTCAAACTTCACTTCTTGATCGTTGGCTTGTCTTGATGTGCAGCAAATGATGTTGACACAACCTTAATTTAATGCCCTACGGGTTGCACGAAATGCGGCATTCTATGAACTTCTCATTTGTTCTCGACTCTTGCACTCTTTTAGCAAGACAACTTTAAGATTGCAGATCATCCTCTTTCCATTTTGGGTAACTTCGGACTTTTCATTCCAATAGACTTCTTGACTTTCTTGAGTCATTTTGTCTTTGCTTTACTCTTTTGTTAAGTCTTCTTCATACTTCTCGGGAGTGACTCACCATTAGTTAGTCGCTCACAAACACAACTTTTTGGTACTTGACTAAATCTTTTCTTCGATACTCGGCTACAACCAGGGTGTCAATTTGGGTTAGTGCGGGTTCATAGGTTCATGGTCGAGAATCGATCAACCCGACCTGACCTATTTAATTATTCGTGTCGAACCTTGAACCCAAACCCGACCTATTTATTTCACAGGTAACCCGGACCCGACCCGTTTAACCTGTATAATAAAATTATTTTTCTTTTTATTTAATAATTTCTACTAAATAAATTTAATTTTTTCAAAATCAATCACTATAATTAGAGATGCTAAATGGGTCACGGCCCGTTAGTCCGAACTATTTAAACCGAAAAAAAGAGGGTTAGGACCGAATTATTTTGGCCAGTTTAACTCCGGACCGTTTAGCCCGAGGCCTATTAGGGCTAGCATGTAGGTTAATCGGGCTAGCCCACTAGCCCGCCTATTGTGTTTTTTTAAAAAATAAATATAATTCTAATATTATAAATCTATTTTATTACATATTACTTATTACTAAATATATTTCTTCAAGCTCACATCTCCTCATCTTTAATAGGTTTAAATATATAATCCTTAAAACTATCACTTATAGTCATATGAATATTTTTTTAAAGTATTTTTTTCATTTATATGGGTATATATTATATAATGCTATCTCTTATTATTATAGTTTTATTTTAAAATTTTAGATCATGGAATATTTAAATTTTATAATTCTATTAATGCAATATAATTAAAAACTCAAGATTTTTTTATAATGAATACTTTAACTTAACATGTTAAACTTAAATGTTATATATGTTCGAGTTTAAAATTTTAGATTTAAATATATAATTTTTTATTTTCTTGACTTATAGCTCGATAGTGGCCCGTTTAGCACGAAGCCCGCTAGGGTTAGGGTTTGGTTCGCAATATGCTATCCCATTTAATAGTGGCCCGTTTAGCCTGAAGCCCATTAGGGCTGGCCCTATAGGGCTAGGGCCATCCTGTTTAACATCTATAGCTATAACACACTATTCAATCAATAAAATATATCACAATTTACAACATTCAAAAAGAAATAGCATAATTACATAAATAACATACATAATTAAGTAGGTTTTAGGATTTAAGTTTTAAGAACATGTCTTTTTTTGTTTTTTCTTATAATTAATTATTTACTTAATTTTATTTTTTCAATTCACAAACGGGTTAGATGGGTTAAATGGGTCATAGGACCCATGAAACCTGGACACATACCCATTAATTCATGTTAAGTTCGTGTCGGGTCCGAGATTGACACCCCTAGCTGCAACTTAGTTGATTCTCCACAGCGTCCTTCAGTCAACTTCTGCGATCTTCAACTTGATTGTTGCGTTACTGATCAGCTTATAGATCCTATCTATTACATAGTTGAATTACAATAAAAAATGGGGTGCCATCTTTCTAATCTAAGTTTTACATGCATCATCAAAATCTATACAAATAATTTCCCAATAATTTCCCCCTTTTTGAGGATGCCAAAACTTAAAATAAAAATACAACATAAAAAGTGCTAAAATAGAATTAGTGTAAGAATGTATCATTTTATTGAATATCATTCTGTACTTTACATGTACTTACAGTATTTCTGTGTATTTACAAGAGTGTAAAAATACAACAAAAAATTTTCGCAGTGTCTTCATCTTCTCTGTCGCTTTCTCCTTCTGTCTCTATACTCGTCTTGCCTGCGGCGATCTTCATCCTCCTTTCTCCTCTTCTCCTTAGCTTCCTTCCTCTTCTTCCTTTCATAATTTCTTTTCTGCCTCTCATCTTCTCTCAATCTTTCTTGATACTCTCTATTTTGCCTTGCATTAATCTTCTTCGTTTTTTGTGCGAGTTCATCATCAACTGCGACAAGCGGCTCTCTGTTCTCAAGCTCTCTGAAGCCCATCCAGTGCAGCTGGTCCTTTTTATGAGGATCTACGTACATAAATTTCTTAGGACTTCTTGGTGGAGAACATCTGCCTCTTCCACCATACCTAGAGTCATGTCCTCTTCCTCTAGCAGGGTCAGCTCCCCTGGGAGTTTGACTAGGTTGGGCCATCGAAATCTGCTGACTCTTTGATGATTGATTATGCTGCTTCTTGGTCAAATTCACAACTTCTAAACCTTTTTCTTAGTACATTTCCCAAGCTTTTTCTAAATCCATCCCCTCAAAATATCCTTCAAACCTGAGTTTCAAACTCTTCAAGTGATCTTTCCACTAAGTCAGCTGCGGGAGTAGATTCTTCAGTTGATTCTTGGAGCATCCTTGCTAGTAGGCCATGAAACTGGGCATTCAAACTCTCAATTCTTCAATGATGCCTTATGTCAATTTCTTCTATTTCAACTTGCCGTTTAAGGTGCTAAGTCGATTTTTTCTTGGTGACAGATTCTATGGTAGCTGAGAGAGTAGAGAAATGGTAGATGAGCCTTTTTGATCTTTGAAAATAATTTTCAAGGGAGGGGTCTTCTTAACTGATTCTTTCACCTTACTACTTTCCCCATTTTTGGCATCATCACCTTTTACTAGAGAGAGAGAGAGAGAGAGAGATTGAGTCGACGGAAGAAGGGATTCAAGCTTTTTATGTGTGATAGAGTCTGTTGTTCATTTCTCAGTACGTAGAGTATGAAACTTTGCCTTTATATCAAGCATTTTAGCTTGCATAGAATTTTCCATATGTTGCATATCATTTTTGAACTGAAGTTTGAGCAGCTCCATGTCTGTCATATGCGTTCTTTCCAGCATGTCGATGTTGTCCCATTGCCTCTGCTAAAACTGAGCTTGTTCGCCACACCAGATCATAAGTTTTGAGAAAAATGACCTGAAGTAGCCAACTTTCTCCCTGCAAAGAGCTTTTGTTTGAGTAATCCATTCCCTAATCCGCAACACAGCTCCTCTTATGTCTCCCGAAATCATAGTATCATGGTTGTCGATCCTTTGGTTGAGAGCAGCAAATCCAAGTTCCATAGTCTCCATTTCAGCGCACATGGCTCGGAAGGCTTTTCTAAAGTCAGTTGCCTCTGGAGATGAATCCTCAGGAAGAAGGGATTCAAAATCATAACCAAAAGGAACAACTCTCATGTCGTCTGCAGCTTGGAAGTCTGTTGGACTAATGTCAAACATGATAGCGTGCAACCTCCTCCGCAGATGTCGGCTGACTAAAGTAACTTCATCGATGTATGGAAAATCTATTTCATAAAGGCCAATAGGCACTGGGAAGGTCCTACTTCACCTTCAGGAGCACTTCTCTCGCTCACTGGCTACCGATTCATTGTGCCTCGATTGTTTGAGCTTCATTGGCATTCACGTACCGTGAAAGCCTGCTAATCTGGCCCGGGCCTCAATCGTTATGACTACATTGGCGGCGATGTTATCATCCTTTTGAGGTATCATTGCCTCGTTTGCCTTAGCACATCACGGCGGTGATGGCACCATTGGGGGTGGGCGATCAATCAAAATGAACTTTGAGGAGGCAACCTTTAAGCGAGCCTCCTTCATTTTGGCCTCCATTTCCCTTTCTTCTGGATTGGACTCAACTTTATTTTCAGAGCCAATGAAATCTAGGGCTTCATTGTCTAAGTCATGCAAAGCATCAATCTCTATAAAATCAGTTAACTCAGGTTCTGGCATTTTGGGAAGGGCCTCATGTACCTTTACATTTTCCTGTACAGTTCCCCTGGAAGTCTCAAACTCCTTGGGGTCTTCAGCTACCTTGGCAGCAGTCTCAATCGCTGCAAGGCCTTCTACATTCCCTTCTGCAGACTCAGCTGCAGTTGGGTCTTTGATGTTGGCATCCTTTGAGGTCTCAACTTTTGGGATTGCACTTTCAAGACCAGCAGTCTCAACTATCGTGGTCCTCCTCATTCCATCATTTGCCTCAGTTACCTTAGTAACTTCATCGGCTTGCAGTGCAGTTGGTTCCTCAGCTGAGACAGTCTTAAACTTTCAAAGCGTCGTTAGTCCCAACTTGCTCTTCTTTTTGAGTCTCACCATCGCCTCCTAACACCAAGTTTTCATTGTATCCTACGACCTAGCTGTAGTATGTTCAGCTTCCCCCTCAGCTAGCTTACCAGCTGATTCACTGGCAACGGGGTCAGCTGACATCAGAGACTTGGTTATTTCCTTTGAGTGTTTAGCCAAATGGGCAGTTGTCTCAACAACATCAATAGGGCGTGTCTCAATTAGAATTCCCTCTTCTACTTTGTTCCAAACTTCATAGCCATCCTCCCTAGTTAGTCCCTCATAGTGAGATGGTGAGGTGGTTGCATCAATGGTCCTCACCATGTCAAGGATTGCAGGGGTTGGCGAGATAGAAAAAGATGATTCTCCAACACCCCTGAGCATGGATTCTTCGTGCAGCTCACGAGACTCATGCAGTGCTTGCTTCAGCTGAGCCTTTTCCATAGGGTCAGCTCCATCAATAATTTCAATGTCGTTGTTGCTTCCACTGCTGAAAGCTTCAGGTGAAATGTTTAGATCGGAAAATGGACAAACATGAGGCTCAAGGGCCTTAGCTTTCTCCAATGCCTTAGCCTTCTCCTTATCCTTCTTTTCATAAAGGATCGCGGTGCATAACATAGCATCAAGTCCAATACCGACAGTCATATTATCCAAATATTTAAGGAGATATTCCTCCCCATTGATCATTTCAGGCCTCATAAACTAGACTCGGCTAGCACTCATCTTCCAAAGCCTCCATGCGCGCAGCTGCTCTTCAATCTCTGGTTAGGCTGGGGACTCTGGGCATTCATCATCACCGGGTCCGACACCCCGCATCTCCACCAGAAGCCGTTAAAGGATGAAATGCGGGTGAACCAGATAAAAGGAAATAAAATTTGAAACTGAGAAAATTCTAGAACAAGTTAAAATAATTGCATTTTTTAATCCAAATGGCATTACTACCCATTCATAGTGTCCTATTTTTGGTCCACTAAAAGCAGTCCATTCTATTGATTCATTAGTCATTCTTGCCAATATCCTGATTTACAATCAAATTTACTAAATATCTTTTTATCTTAAATTCTATCTATTAAAATGTCTTTGTTTGGAAAACCATGCTCTTCAACATCGACCTTCTTGGACCCATGATCTCCTCAAATTATCAACAATTTCTCCCGAGGTTGACAAATGAATTATCTTGAGTTTCTTGAAGATCGACTCTTTCATCGACAGATGAGCTATTTTGAGCTTCTTCAAAGATCGCTCTCTTAGCTATAGTTGGGGGCAGGCTGGCTTTGAATTATCTTGAGTTTCTTGACAAATGCTTTGTTCACCATCGCCATCCTGGAATTTATGGTGAACAGTGATGGTAGTTGTTTCGATCTTAGATGTGGTTGTTGTAGGCTGTCTCGGCCTCTGCTGCGAAAACTTCTTGACAAGTCATCTCTTGGAGCGCCTCTCCAAGGGGACTTACAGCTCCACTTGCTCGGGTTCTTCAACCGTGAAGGTTGGCTACCTTGGTGGATCTTCGCTTCTTGGCTTACGGTGGCTTACGAGAAGCGGTATCTGTCTCTTCTTTGTCACTGGGGAGATGCGAGCGAGTTTAGGGAAGGGAGCTGAACGGAGGCGGATGTGTCCTCGGGGACATGTTCAAGCTGATTAAGCCCTCGAAGTGGCAGCCTTTCTTAGCATGAGCCCTCTTTTGAGCGGTGACAGTTGGCCTTGAACATCTTTTTTTGTTAGCATGGAAGGGCTTTCTTACTCGGAGAGATATGCCCTTCTTCTCCATCAAGTAGCCTAGAATCGGGAATGCACAAGCTCCCCGTCCACCACCTTCACATTGTGGACATTTTGACATAGTTTATCATAGATGAACTTGCTCGATTCACCTCAACCTCCTCCATTATGGCGGCCATAACAATCGGCAATGCCGGGGACAGGTGATTGAAGGAGCCAAACTTCATGTCCACGCATGTGGCCACCACATCCATCATCTTGTGGTAGTCATCTTTAATGAATTTCTTCAAACAAGTGAGTTCAGTTCACTTTTCCAGCCACCTCGAGGCTTAGCAATCTACTTCCATGCCTTCACCGGATCGAACTCTTGTCTGTTAGTTCTTTGAGTCCACCGACGATGAAGGTGAAAAAACTCTGTCAAGTCGGCCCGCACCAACTTAACCTCCTTCCAATGCATATGAGAGCGAATATAGTCATCGTGAACATCGGGCGTTCACGTAGAACATAGCAACCTCCTCTTGGGGGTTTGAGTCATCTCCGACATGAGAAATCTCTTGACCCGATTTCTCAAGATGACGAGCGATCTTCTCGACCACTTTCTTATCCACCGCTTGCTTGATAAGGCCTTCAAAATCTACTAGGGCACCGGTGTGGATTTTCTCAACAAGCTTTCCAAAGTCAAGAGCAGCTTGTTTTGGGGCCATTTCGAATTTTTCTATGTGATTGAACGAAGAACTAGGGTTTTGTTTGCAGAGAGAATTTTTGAGAGTTTGGAAGTCTGAAAGTGAAAGTGAAGAGAGAGAAAATGAATTTTCTCTATATATGGGACTTGAAGAGACAGTTTTGGAATTCCAAAAGTTTGAAAGTTGATCAACGGCTGAGATCAAATCCTTCAAAAGGCACTAATTACTTCGTATTAAATGCGGCAGCATTTATATCCAATCATATGTAAACCATCACGGCTTTTACTGACAACATTTAATGATGCTGACGTCAAGTGAAAAACATTCTCGCTTAATTGCACACGACCTCTGTTTGTCACTTAGTTCATAAATGTTTCAGGTATCTCATTTAAGACTTGACTCTGCTTCCCTCTTCCTTCGACTCGAATGAATGATACTCAGATGTCCAGCTAACTCGATATTGCTGAACTTGTGTAAAAGCTGTTTCACTTGGCTGAATTAGTGAAACTCTTCTGATATCCAATTATCTCATCTTTTACTTTATTGAATTAGTCTTCTGAGGTTTTTAACATAGCTCAATCAATCAAAGCTCATTCTTAAGTTCTTCAAATTTTGATTCACATAAAGGATTTGTGAATATATCAGCTAATTGCTTCTCAGTTGATATGTATTCCAATGTGATGTCTTTCTTTTCAACATGGTCTCTTATAAAATTATATTTGACAACAATGTGCTTGGTTCTTGAGTGTAATATTGGATTATGAGTTATTACAATGGCACTTGTGTTATCACACATAATTGGTTTTTCTTTTTCTTCTAGGTCAAAATCCCTCAGTTGATGCCTCATCCACAAAAATTGGGCACAACAGCTGCCTCTTATTTCTGGTTGGACCACGAAACCAATCTATTTCCAATCATTTGACAAGTACCAGATGTACTCTTCCTGTCAACTCTACATCCAGCATTGTTTGAGTCTAAGTATCCAATCAGCTTAAATCCACCTTCTTTTGGATACCATAAGCCAACTTCTTGGCTTCCCTTCAAATATCTTAGGATTCTCTTAGCTGCAGTCATATGACCTTCCTTTGGAGCAGACTGAAATCTAGCACATACACTAACAGCAAAAGTGATGTCTGGTCTGCTTGCATTCAAGTAGAGCAATGATTCAATAAGTGTTCTATATCTTGTTTGATCAACTGATTTTCCTTCTGCATCCATATCCATCTTCACAGAAGTATTCATGGGAATCTTCACAGATGACTTGTTTTCCATACCAAATTTCTTTATTAAATCTCTGGTATATTGGTTTGACTTATGAAGGTTCCATCCTCCATTTGCTTGACTTGAAGACCTAGGAAGAAAGTCGGCTCCCATCATGCTCATCTCAAACTTTCCTTGCATAAAGTTTGAGAATTTGTCACACAACTCCTTGTTTGTGGATCCAAAGATAATATCATCCACATAGATTTGAACAAGCAAAGATACTCTCTCCATTTTGAATTCTTAAGAGTGTTAACATCAACTTTGCCTTTGGTGAATCCATTGTGTATAAGAACTGAGACAATGTATCATACCATGCTCTTGGTGCTTGCTTCAAACCATACAATCCTGTCTTGAGCTTGTTGACTTTGTTTCCAATAGTTTTTTGCTCAAAACTTGGACGTTGTTCTACATAGACTTATTCTTCTTAAAGTCCATTAAAAATGAACTCTTCACATTCATTTGGTAGACTGTGAAGTTCTTGTGTGTTGCATAAGCAAGAAACATCCTTATTGCCTCCAATCTGGCAACAGGTGCAAAGGTTTCATCAAAATCTATTCCTTCTTCTTGGCAATACCCTTTGGCTACCAATCTTACTTTGTTTCTCATAACAGATCCTTCTTCATTCATCTTGTTTCTGAATACTCACTTAGTACCAATAACATTTTGGTGGGTAGGCCTTTGAACCATTCCCAAACTTCATTCCTTTCAAACTGATTCAAAGACTTGCATGGCTAGAATCCAATGAGTGTCATCCATACTTGTGACACAAAGATTTTGCTCAATATGAGAAATAAAACACGTAAACATGCCTTCATGTTGAGTCCTAGGTCTGGTTCTCACTCCTTCTCTAACATCTCCAATGACTAACTCAGGTGGATGGTCTCTCAGCCATCTCACATCTGGTTGGAGTAAGTCTGCTGGGTTGAGTCTTCTTGCAGCTAAGTTGTCTTGAACGACTTCTTCATGATCATCATCATTTAGGCTGCAAGCCTTCCGATTGTCTCGAGATTCAGCTATCTCATCTCCATCGAGTCAAGTCTTCTTATATCCGCTTCGCATAGGGACTCTTACGAATAGTCGGTTGATTCATCTTTTCACTAACTCATCAATGTCTTCTCCATTTACATTAGGTTCATCGGGAACCACATGGATAGACTCTTACGTGGCCATAGTCCTTTTGTTTAGCACTCAAAGCTTTACTCTCGAGTTGAGTATCCCAAAAAGATATCTTCATCGACTTTAGCATCAAAAGCTTTCAATTTATCCATGCCATTGTTATGAATAAAGCACTTGCATCCAAACATATGAAAATATCCAACATTAGGCGTTCTTCCCCGTCCAAATTTCATATGGGATTTTGGGCCATTTTATCATACACTTATTTTGAGTGTAACATGCGGTGTTAATGGCTTGACCCAAAATCTCTTAAGCGATCCAGCTTGGCTAACATGGTCCTTGCAGCTTCCTTGAGGGTTACTGTTTTCTTCTTTCAACTCGCCATTCAGGTTTGTGGAGTTCCCTACGGTGATAACTCATGACCAATACCATTCTCTGTGCAATACTGAGTTATAATCCCATTGACAAACTCAGTTTCTCTGTCAGACCGTATCTTGATAATGGTTTGGCTCTTCTTATTTTGAAATCTCTTCATAAGATGTGGAAGCTTCTATAAAGTTTCCTTCTTTTTACACATAAAAATAGTTTATGTGTATCTTGAATAATCATCCACCACCCCTAAGGTGTATTTCTTTCACTAATACTTGTTGGTTCAACAAGACCAAATAAATCCATAAATAAATGCAAGATCCTTGTTGAAGAAGGACTTGGCTTATCCTTGAATGAAGACTTGATTTGCTTTCCCTTCTGGCATGCTGAAGAAGGACTTGGATTATCCTTGAATGAGGACTTGATTTTCTTTCCCTTCTGGCATGCATCACAGATGCTCTCCTTTTTGTACAATGAGTCTGGCAATCCTTCCATGAGATGACTCCTTACAAGCTTGTTGATTGTCTTGAAATTCAGGTGACTCATATTCTTGTGCCACAGTCAACTTGACTCGGCAGTGCTTCTTGCTAATAGGCATGTACTTGGTGTAGCAGTAGACCAATCTCAATCATCATCCTATCTTCGACAAAAAGAACTATTTTCTTCAATGAAAGAAGAAGGTTAGACCTTCGCTACGGGGAAGGGCGGAAGAAATTTATCTTTTGCTTTTGATGGATCGCTCCATTTGATTCGGGGCAAACCATTGGTTTTATTAGTGCCTCTCTATCTGTATTGGTATTTTCACTCCTATGCGGATTTCTTATTGCATAGCAATGTCAGTCGGGATTCATAGAACCAACGGAGTAGAAGCATTCGGAAACATCCTAACCACCTAGGCCCACAGGTCGGATCGGATCTCTTTGAGTTGAGGAGAGGGTACCAGAATACCATTAAGATTCAAAAAGGGATTTTGGCCTTAAATTATCAAATTGCATTTTGCTTCTTTTTTAAGAAGCTGTTTTCCTACCTTGGTAGGGATGAAGCCTTATCCCCCTCTAGGGGGATTTTAGTGATAGGTTCTATAGGAACCGGATGATCCTATTTGGTCAAATACCTAGCGACAAACTCCTATGTTCCTTTCATTATGGTATTTTTGAACAAGTTCCTGGATAACAAGCCTAAAGGTTTTCTTATTGATGATATCGATATTGATGATAGTCACGATATTGATGCTAGTGACGATATTGATGCTAGTGATGATATCGATCGTGACCTTGATACGGAGCTGGAACTGCTAACTATGATGAATGCGCTAACTATGGATATGATGCCGGAAATAGACCAATTTTATATCACCCTTCAATTCAAATTAGCAAAAGCAGTGTCTCCTTGCATAATATGGATTCCAAACATTCATGATCTAGATGTGAATGAGTCGAATTACTTATCCCTCGGTCTATTAGTGAACCATCTCTCTGAAAGATGTTCCAGATACGGGCTTTTATGGGCGAAATCTAATTTAGCAACAGGAGGGAAGGAGACTTCCTTACTTGACTGGCTCACTACTTACTATCTAGAAAGCATAAAGAGAAAGCATTGCTACCATACTGGCTTGCCCGTAATGCAAGGACTGATTGGAATGACTCACTTATTGGCTTGCTTGCTTTCCTTGGACAGACGCTCCTTAAGGACAGCTCCTTGGAAGACTGAACTCAGAGTAGGACTCAGGAACTATTGAGGTTTCTAGGGCAAAAGACATAGGACAGCGAGGTGCTTGCGAGGGCATCCGGGGTCCAAAAGTCATCATGAGAGCGGTGCCACCAAGTCTCTTGCTCCTATTAAGCTCAGCCTTAGTAGAAGTGGGTAGCAGAACTGGGTGGACGGTCTCCACTATATACATATTTTTATTTATTATCCCTGATAGCACAATTTCATTTGATTCAGCATCCTTGATTTGGCAGACACCCATGTTGAATCAAACATTGTATTCTTTATCACGAGAGTTGGGTGATACTCGTGATTGAAATTTAGCCCTTCAACATATGCTACATCTGTGATTTCCAATCCATTTTTCTTTATGGATCCAATGCTTTGATTTCCCCTGGAGCTTCATTCCCTCCAAATATGACTTTTGCTCCTCTTGACTCCTTGAAGTTGGATAAATTCTTCTTATTCCTAGTCATGTGTCTGGAATAGCCACTATCCATGTATCAGGTTCCTTGACACTCAGTTGTTCCCTGAACCGGCAATCAAGGAAATCAAGTTTTAGGTACCCAAACCTATATGGGTCTTGAGGGGTTAGTACTATAAGGTGATCCAACCAACCTATAGCCAAAAGATATGACTCTAAGAGGTTGCCACCTTTCAGTTCCATAATCATAATGAATCTTAGCAAATTGCTTAGGAGCTTTAGGAACATACAAATTGTCTCTTTTTTGTCTGTATGCATGTGAGTGTGCTGGTGCATTTGCTTTTTTTGGATAATATGGAAACTTTTGTGTATTTTAGGTATTGTGATTGGGTGCATAAGTATGCTGATATTGATTCTTTTGCTTTGGGAATGACCTATACTGAGTCTGAGGTCTTTGCCACTTAGGCTTGTATCCCATAGGACTTGGCTGGTATTTCATTTGATGGTTCCAATCAGCCTGAGTAGGATAGTTTCTACCATTCCCTTCATATGGTTTTCTTTGATGAAACCTCTAGGGCTTTTGGTAGTTCTGCTTTGACTTCACAGAATATTTTCTATTTGGAGTCTGCTGATGGACTCTTCTAAATTTTGTTTTAGTCATCCTTTCAAAGAAACTCACCGCTTTTTACCTTTGCCTTTGTGACCTAGGCCAGCATGTGTGTGCTCGTGATTGTATGTGGGTGCAACATATGGTGCTTTTGCTCTTGGATTCCCCGTTTGCTTGATGATCATTTTTCCAAAATCACTGGGAGTTTGAGCATTAACAAAGGAATTAAATCATATATGTCTGCTTTATCTCCAATCTCTTTTTGTATCATCATCAATTCATCCAATGTTTTGGATGACTTGCTGAGTGATGCAATCACATTTTCAATTCTTTTTCCCTCTTTTCTCTTTCATTAAGTCTGCTTTGACCTTAGCTATCTCGACCTTGACTCTTTATTCTCATCACTATGAGTTTTGGCTTTTGAGTTGGTACACATGTAAGTGTGTGTGAGGATTTTATGTGCCCAAGAGCTTTCATCATTTTGCCTAATGAATCATAAAGATTTGTGGGTGGTGAAGTGTGTGTATCACTATCACTATCACAAAACAATGCCTCTTCTTTAGTGTCAGAGGAATAGTCCGCTTCATTGTTGTCTAACTCGATTGTCTCCTTGCACTTAGTTGTGTCACGTTCAACGACCACCATGGCTTTCTTTCTTTCTGTCTTCTTCTTTCCTTGAAGACTTTCCTTTCTTCCTCATTTCGTATTTGTTGACTAGGTAGATAGGAACAGACAAGCGCAAAATGTCCTAGTTGTTTGCGGTTCAGCCACGAGTTCTCGGCTTTCGATATTCGACTCTCACGATTGTCAGCTCTTTTTGGGGTTCTTTCTTCCTTGGTCTTGGAAGGTGTTGAGTGTTTTCGGAAGGTTTCACCCTTGTTCCTTTTGTAGTTCTAATTAAAGAACTTATTGAATCTTTTAACCATTAGGGTTATTTTCTCTTGACCAATGATGTCCTTGGATTCAGCTTTCTTTGATTCTCCAGCCAATAGAGCAGTTGTCTTGGGTACAGATATCTCTTCTTGCTCCTTTCTTCTGAGCTCAAATTCATAGGCTTTTAAGTCTGAGAACAACTCATGGTTGGAGGTTCTTGTCAAGTCCATTGAATGCCTAAAGGCCAACACCTTCATTTCCCACTCAGTTGGGAGCGACGTTAGAATTTTCATACACATTTCCTTTTGTGTATATTCTTTTCCCAGAGTTGAAAGCTCATTTGTAATCTCAGTGAATCGGGCATCCAGATGATCTAGAGTTTCACCTGCAAGCGTTTTGAAATTTTCAAATTTCTGATCACCAACAGTTAGTTTATTCTCTTTAATATGCTCTGAGCCTTCGCAGATTAGAGTCAGCTTTTCCCATATCTCACGAGCAGTTGTGCAAGATTTGACTTTATTAAACATAGCTTTGTCAAGAGTTTTATATAAAATGTCCTTGGCAACATTATCCAAGTTATATCTCTTTCGATCCTCATTGGACCATTCGCTTCTAGGTTTTTCAACATAAACAGGTCTTTCAGCAGCAACAACACCATATTCACTTTCATGATTTGTATGGGTCCATCTTCTATGACGAACCACATTTCATCGTGCAGTGCTGAGAGATGTGTCTGCATACGAATTTTCCAATCATCAAACTCTTCAACAGTGAACATAGGAATGCGAGATAGATTTGCTTCCATGATAATAACTTTATGAAAGAAAATTTAAAAACGGTCAAGTGTTGATTCTTTGAAAAGATTGAGATCTAGTTCAATAACCATTGTGGAAGGTTCTTTGAACCAACTGCTCTGATACAACTTGTAGGTCCCAAGGGAGTTTGAGTGTTAAGTCTAGAAGGTGGGGTTGAATAGACTTAACCAATTTTTCGTTTTTGATCTTTAAATCAGACTTTATACAAAAGTAGCAGCTTAGTCCTTTTGAGACAACTTAGTTCAACCTCAACAGGAGAGTTAACCACTCAACAGACTTGATTGATCTGTTGATAGAGTAACTCAGCTGAGTGATGTGAGCTCTTTAAAAATTCAGCTTACTTGGTTTTTAACAGCAGAATTCTTACTTTTTTGTTAAATGGCTTTACAACACTTGTTTTGATTAAGTTATTATCAGTTGAGTTTGGCAAATATATCTATCAGCAGAATAAAATGTGCAGTAATTAAAGTGTTGAAAATAAAAAGACACAAGGCCATTTATAATGGTTCGAGGATGGGGTAATTCCTCTACTCTACTCTTCTCCAATTCCTGGAGGTAATCCACTAATGCAACAGCTGTTACAAGATGGATACAACAGTCCAAGTAGGCCTTGATCACACAGCTGGCTCTAATCCTGGGACTCAGCTTCTTCGCAAGATAGTTGTCTCACTACTTTAGCTCCTTAAAACCTTTGGAATTGATCATGAAGCCCTCCAACGAATTCAAAGTTGGTTCTAACTTGAACCTCATTGCACTTACTTCAATCCTTATATGTGCAGGCCCCTTTGTTCTTTAAAACAAATTTCCTCTTCAAATGGTTGAAGCTTTTCTTCCTTCACTGAGTGTGTTGGATAGAATGACTTCGAATGTAAGCTTGAGGATTAAAGTGTATTGCTTGAGAGTGTTTTTGCTTGCTTGTATTGCTCAGATTTTCACTTGTGTCGTTCGCACTCTCTCTCATAAGTTCCTCAGCCTTTTATCGTGATGACTTGAAAAAAGTGTCGGTAAAGAGATAAACATTTTAAAACTTCACTTTTTGATCGTTGGCTTGTCTTGATGTGCATCAAATGATGTTGACCCAACCTTAATTTAATGCCCTGCAGGTTGCCTAAAACTTTGCAGCATTCTGCGAACTTCTCATTCTGCGAACTTCTCATTAATTGGTTCCCCGCCTCTTGCACTCTTTCAACAAGACAACTTTAAGGTTGCGATCTGTCCCTTTCCATTTTAAGTAACTTCTTGACTTTTCATTCCAACGGACTTCTTTAGCTTTCTTCGAGTCATTTTGATGCTTTACCCCTTTGTTAAGTCTTCTCCATACTTCTGGGAGTGACTCAGTTGTTAGTCTGCTGACAAACACAGCTTTTTGGTACTTGATTGAATCTTTTCTTCGATACTCAGCTACAACTCAGCTGATTCTCCATTGCGTCCTTCAATCAACTTCTGCGATCTTCAACTTGGCTGCTTTGATACTCAGCTTATAGATCATATCTATTACATAGTTGAATTACAACAGAAAATGGGGTGTCAACTTTCTAATCTAAGTTTTACATACATCATCAAAATCTATACAAATATTTTCCCAACAATATAGAATGAAAGTAAACCTCCATAAATATTGTAAGCCTCCCGATTCTACACCTGTTTATGTTATGAATTCGTTTATCTAATGTTAGATCTCATATTCTGAATTATAAACTAAAAAATTAAATATGCAAATTATTGGCCAGATAATATACAATAAATAAGCACACAAATTCATAAATAGAACACTAGAAACCAATTAAGAAGAAACAATCAAATTAGAATTAACATAAATCCACAATTTCGATCATGTCTTGTAATCAAGAGATTTAGCCTAATATACTTATTCGCAAATTCATAGACAAACTTGAAAACAAATAGTTAAACATGGAATTAAGTACAAAACAAAAACCCTAGACTATGATGATGAAACTCTCTCGAGTAAATGGATCCGTCTTCACGATCTCAAACATTCGTGCCTTCGTGGTTGGTAGAAGGATCGTGTTGTTCTTTGTTGTGTTGTTTCTTTTCTCTCTTTGATGTGTATTTTCTCTCCCAAGTATGTCATATATGACTTTAGGGTTAGTCTTCCTTTTATAGTTCCTTTCGGGATCCTTGTAGAGTCTCGAACGTAGAAAACAAAATTTGCCCGAGTTACAAATCGCATGGTCATGTGCAAAGCACATGGTCAGATCGTGTAAATGATACAAACTCTCTATATTTGCCCGATACAAAACCCACGACCCTGTGAATTCACACGGGTGGACTGTGTAAATGGTTCTCTGAAAAATCATCCTTGTACAAGTCGCATGTCTGTGTCCCTGTCACACAAGCAAATCCCACGACCGTGTAAAATGACACGGTCC
The DNA here is from genome assembly GCA_016081115.2 of Rehmannia glutinosa. Classification (NCBI taxonomy): domain Eukaryota; kingdom Viridiplantae; phylum Streptophyta; class Magnoliopsida; order Lamiales; family Orobanchaceae; genus Rehmannia; species Rehmannia glutinosa. Next base: position 59,676,214 of record CM071924.1, on the reverse strand, counting down.
GGTCATGTAAATTGTACTTCTTTGTTTTCTTCACTTCTTTGATCGTCCCTTGGCTCTCGGAATTCCTGTCCGGGTCGTTCCACTGATATCTTTTCATATAAAGCTTTGTTTCCTGCAAAAGTATACAAGAATCCGCAGAATCACGCCCAACAAAGGATACTAACCTAAACACACAAAATATCCATGCAAATATATCAAATATACACCCAAATAAATCTCTAAATGCATGCATATTTCACACTTATCAAGTAGCATAACCGTCTAGCAATAGATGAAATATTGAGTAAACCTATTTAATACATGTATGGTCCATTCGGCATGTAATCTCCCGGTTAAATCTTGGATATGGATTATAAGTCGAAAATCATTTGATTTAATAAATGTGATTAAATTTAAAGTTCCAATGATTTCTTTATGAATCAATATTCATCATGTCTTAGCTTAGGTCTTTGAATCACGAATTATGAAAACACAAGAGATTCATTTATCAACAAACAATAGAATTCTATGTTGGCCACTCATTAACATCCATGTACACTATGCAACACACAAAATATACCCTTTATGATTGTCAAGCAACCTGAAGATAAATCAAAGTAATGCATCATAGACACGAGGTTACTACCGTGCCTCAACTCTAAGGACTAATCATGTTCTATCGTAATATGGAAATTCTTAATTCAACAATTAATATTCCAGTTAAGAATTTTTCATTGGGTCATATTCGAAACTTATTCACTAATAAAAACTTCGCATATATGCACTTGCGTCACAACACGGATGTTAATGGAATGCAATATTCTCATCTTATGACTATGCATCATATGCACAAGTTTTGTTGGGCTATTCAATGTCCTATCTTGAAATGCTCATTGACTTGGAACTAATTTAAGACCAAAGCCCTAAGAGCCATGTTCCATGATTGCCATCAAATGTGCGATCATTTTTCAAAGCTCGCATAGCTTACATGATCTAAGGACTTTATCAAATGCGCATTAAAAGTAATGCAAAACACTTGATAAAAATACCTTTATTAATATGAATCTCAATAAAATTGTATTTACAAGTACGATAATCTCCAATTTAAATATGAGTATTGGGCACCCTATTCTAACAATACTATGGTGTGATAATATTGGAGCAACATATTTAACAATTAATCTTGTGTATCATGCACGATGGAAAAACATTAAGCTTGATGTGCACTTTGTTCGTGAAAAGGTGGTGGCGACTCAATTACAAGTTTGCTTTATATCCACTGTTGACCAATTAGCCAATGTAATGACCAAAGATTTGTCTGTGGTCCAATTTACAAAGCTTCGTGACTAGCTCACCGTTTCGAGATCCGATTTCGCTTGAGGGAGTGTGATAACGTGTGGCTTGGAATTTGTAATTTGAATTTCAAAAATAATTTATTAACATTATTGTGTGTCAATTACAACAAATATTCTTAAAAAAAAAGGTTGAACCCCATCCCTGAGGGGCCCCACTGCCCTGCCCCTAGAGCTTCGTGGAGGAGGTGAATCGCGGGATATGCCTCAACAAACTAAGGTCCTGAGCTGCTTTTGACTGAGTCACCACACAAAAAATACTGGTCCAACCTGTTACCGGGTGGATTCTAACCTCCACGTTGCGGGTGCCAACAAAGTGGACATCACATCACCCAGGTCCTTTGCACGAGTTGAGCTATACCCTGGGAGGCAACAGATCTTCTTCTACTAGTTTAGTAATGTTGTATTGTATAAATCATTATATAAGGTGATGTATCATATATTGCTAATAGTGGAAAATACAATACACTTTCATATCTTTACAATTAGGGCTGTAAATGAACCAAGCTGCTCGTGAGCTATTTGGAGATCGACTTGATAAAAGCTTGTTTGAGTTCATTTAATGAGGCTCGTCGAAATTAAGCTCATAGTTTGACTTTAATTTTAATTTTTATACATTTATTTATGATAAATATACAAATATTTAAATAAATTTATTTATTTGAAATATAGGTTTGAATCATATCTTACGCGTTTTAGAAATATATAATTTTATTATTGTAATAAATTGAAGAGTAATTTAATTTGTAATTGATACTTACTAAACTCATTTCAGCTCAATTATGCTCGAAGAAGTTCATGAGCCATTAATATATTTGATAAATTCAAACTCAAGTTCGACTCGAATATAAACGAGCCAAGCTCAAACTCTCAAAAACTCGGCTCGGTTCAGTTCGATTGTAGTCGTATATATCTAAAAGCTTTTTGTCTTTCTCTAAGAAAAATGCAAAGAAATTAAATTTTGCCTAAAAAAAGGCAAAAACTTGTATAAGACCGTCTTACGAGTCTAAATCCGCAACACGGATCCTACTTACCCGACCCGCTGAAATTCGAGGTTCCACCATCTTTAACTGAACTAGTGAAGATCTTGGGTTAACAACATATTGTTGTTTGGTACAATGGCTTTTTGTCACCATCACAAGCCTTCTTTTGGTTGCTATTGCTTAGAACCTAAAGTGGACTTGCATACTATTTCTTATTCTTATTGGGCCAGTCTTGGTTTACAGTTTATAATGGCATCTCGAATCTCTAAATCCGACGGCAAAGAGATTAAGCAATCGTTCTCCACATCCAACACCACTGGATTAATAACTTGATCAATTGAAGAAAAATTCGGAATCGCACCAATGGGCGCTGTGAACAACTCCTCAAAGAACTGAATAATGTGACTGCGAATGACAGACGGGTCCATGGAAAGCATACCATTAATCATCATACCATGAATACCAGCCCGAGCGGCCTTAGTCTGACAACAACGGTGAAAAAAATAAGTGGTGTGGTCACCATCAACCAGCCAAGCAGCCGAGATTTCTGGCGAAGAAATTCAGACTAGAGAAAAAGCGCCTGATTAAGAGAGTTTTGGGCTTCAAGCTCCTGGTCCCAACGGACAATACTATACCCCAAAGTCTCAATGTCCGATTGAATCTGTCTCAATTTCTCTAACTTAGCATATTTTTAGTTTTCTTTTTCAGTTTTTCTTGTTCTTTTTCTCTTCCAAGTTAGGGTTTTTCTCTGGTTCTTCTTTTTCCCGCTTCATTCCTTTTTCTTCTTCTTCTTCTTCTTCTTCTTCTTCTTCTTCTTCTTCTCTTATTCTTCTCTTAATATTCATTTTTTACCAGTGATCGACTTTGTTTTCAAGGAAACAAAACTCGTCGCTCGAAGAGGAGTCCTCGGAAGTCCACAGTTTTCACACTTGCAAGGTATTTTTCTGTGTAATTTGATGAAATTTTACGCTTGAAAATGTGTTCAGACGTGCAAAATTACTCATTGTAAATCATTAGATTTCGATAACTGAATTTGATTTCAGAGTATTTGTGTCAATATTTTTTCAACCTAGTGTAGTAATTTTCTATGTTTCTGTTATAATTTTCTCATTTGGTATATGCTAGAATTTTCTCTTTTCAATGTCGAATTTGCTGAAATTGTGAACATTGCTGCAAGAATTTCTTAATACAGACATCGTTGTTATTGTACAATTCTGTGAACAATGATATTTAAAAGTATCAAAAATTGGCATAAAAATATTATAAATTGCCTCAAAAGTATCAGTTTTATGTCAACGTATTTGATCATTGAACATATTTTTGTTAAACTAAATTTTGTTTGTTGTTAAATGGAACTTAATTGCAATTGTTAGACTAAAAGTATCTTAAATTGCCTCAAAAGTATCAGAAAATGCCTTAGAAGTATTAGTGTTTTCATATTTGTAGATGACTTGACAGAAACAGTTAGTGTACAAGAGAGATAGGGTAAGAGGAAGGGGAAGGGGTAACCCGAAAAAAGGCTGTGTAGGAGAAAGGACTTCGTAAAAGAATGATGTAAAATAAGGAAGTCTGAAAAAGGAAGTTAGCACTTGTCGTGAATTGGAAAATATTGCTGACAATCAAGGCATTGTAGTAGAAAATACTTTGGCAAAAGAAGGCACTGTTGTAGAAGAGATGAAAAAAGATGATGAAAAAGTTGATATAAAAGAAGAAAGTCCAGCAAAGAAAGTTAGTGCTAGTTGTGAACCGAGAAGGATTGCTGAAAAGCATAAATCTCCCGAGAAGGAAATTATAAAGAAGGATAGTAAAAATCTCCGAAAGAAAATCAAGCTATCTAAGAAAGCTACTGAGAGGTTTGTGCATTTTATACATTATGTATATAATATATATTACATCTTAGAAGTATCATTTTAATGCTCAAATGTATCATAAATTGCTTGAAAAGTATAATTGTTATTTGCCCTGTTTCTTTTTAGCATTTGAATATTGCCATGTATCAGTGTATTTTCAACATTGAACATATATTTATATGACTATGCATGTTAGAAGTATCATGTTTTATGCTTGTAAGTATCAGAAATTGCCTTAAAAGTATCAGTTTTTATAGCACTGTATTTTCAACATTTAACATATATTTATATCATTATGCATGTTATAAGTATCATGTTTTATGCTTGTAAGTATCAGAAATTGGCATAAAAGTATCAGTTTTTATTTTTTTTATTTCAATGGTGTACTTATGTCACTTTATATTTGTTGCAGCAATTTCCTTACGCAATGTAGACCGCAAGAACTATATGATTTAGTGAATTGTCTGAATGATACACAAAATGAGGATGTTAAGAGTATTGGCTTTGGTGGTTTGTTGAAGTTATAGGTGAAACAACTCCCTGCCAAAATATTGTCGTGGTTGGTGAAGAGGTTTAATGGGGCAAGTCGGTTGCTCAGTGTTGATGATATAAGGAGGTTTGTTATAAAGAGGAGATCTGATAAACAATTGGCTGACATCTTCACAAAACCATTATGTGAGTCAAGATTTGAAGAACTCAAACATGAGTTAGGGTTAATTGAGCTGAGCTGACACTCAGAAGAATCAAAGAAAAGAAATGGAACACTAAAAGGAAAAAGAGTCAACTCACAAATTAGCTAAGTAAATCACCAGTGTTTGGAAAGAAAGACGACTATACCAAGTCATTTGTTAATGGTAGTCACTAAGAGAATCTGTGAGAAGAAGAGTTAAATCGGCTAAGGGATAAGTTGAGTCACTTATGAGCAAAGTGACAAAACGCAATCATTTTTACTAAGCGGGAATGTTTTTAAGAATGACGTCGATAATGATGATGTGTCTGGACATAAAGCTGCACACCAAGCTTATGATTGGATATAAATGTTGCCGCATTAAATACGAGACATTAAATGCTAAATAGGCGTGCAAAATCTAAACCGTTGATTTCGATCACATTTCAAAAACCACCCGCACGCCCTTTCATAAACCATACTTAAACCATTTTCGTTCGTTTCTCTCACACACTACCAAAATTGTTCATTTCTCTCTCTCGGAAAAAGGCAAAAATCTTCTCAAAACCCTACCTATCTTCAAATCAATCTCTAAATTTTCTTGATAAAATCCTGAAAAATGGCACCAACCTATGATTTTGTCAAGTTAGGAAAGCAAATCCACACCGGGTCTCTTGTGGATTTTGACGATGGTGAAACAGGGTCCGATGACACCTAGTGAAGAAAATCGAGAGAAATTGGAAACGTCCTGGGGCTGAAATCGTTTTTTTACGATCTTTGGAATATCCGATGACCTATGTGGAGGAGGTCGCACAATTCTACGTGAATGCTTTGAGATTCACGATAAAGGGATAAAGTCATCTTCTCACGGAAAACACTCACCATCTCGCGAGGATTTGGTGAACATTGCTCACTACCAACGGAAGGAGCATCGGAGAAATTAGCGAAGGCGATGTAAACCTGGCTGCTTGGAAGGAGATAGTCAAGCCCGACTATCTTTGATAAAATAGTTTACACAGCAAAAACAAGACGCTTTCTTTGAAGGAGGATTATCACAAGTTTGTTGGACATAGTTGCCAAATGTATCGACATCAAATTTGGCGACTTTGACCAATCACAAAAGCGAAGCCGATCGTGATGGCGGCGATCATAGAAGAAAGGAAAATAAATGGGCTGAGTTTGTCTACAGACTATGCCGAATGTAGGAAACAAATCCTTGAGGAAGATGGCACATTTGGAGGATCCCTGGATATGGCCTGGTGATTGGCCGGATGATGGAGAGGTGAAAGGAGTCCTCTTAGACATGGAAAGGCGTTCCATGTTAACAAGAGGATGTTCGAGATCAAACCTCTCCGGCGCACGAAGAGAGCCTACGCCAAGAGAGCGACACGAGTGAGGGGAATCGGTGACCACTGAAGATACGATTGTTTCCTCTCCACCAAAGAAGAAAGCGCCCCTGCGATTGCTAAGAAGAAGCTGCTGCTCTCCTGCAGCAAAGAAAGTCAAACTCTCGCTCGCCCGCGCAGAGTCACCTGCCCCTGCAGCCGTGTCTCCCGCCCAAAGCCTCAGCGCGGTCGAGAAGGACTCTCAAATACCTTCTCCGATCGTCAAAAAGAGGAGATCGATAAGCCAAGACGGCCAGCTCCTCGGAAGAAGAACCAGGCAAGACCGCCCCAGCCGCCAAGACTTCAAAAAAACGTCTCGAACCGAGGAAATCCCTCTAGTACAAACCAGAAAGACGAAGAAGAATCATCAAGCACTCCGAGCTTGAAAAACCGGCCGAGTCGACCACTCACTGAACAAATACCGAAATGCTATTTGAAGCGATCGAGTCCCCAGATGTAATTGATGAAACAATGACTAAGTCTCTGAAGAAGCGATCAAAGCAGAGGCAACCTGAAGAAATAGATGTAGATCGCGCAAAATGAGACACAAGAAGAAGTGGTAGAGCGATAGTGATGTGATGATCCTATCTCCACCTTACCCAGGACATCCAAAATCGTCTGCGTGAGTGGAGGAAATGGAAATTGAGTAAATCGAGGGAACAGTTCAATGGCCCGAGTTTATAGAAGAAGAAGAGGAATCTGTTAAACTTCATTGGCCTAACCACTGTGATCCAAAGATCGGATGAAGACAAGCGCACGGATATCCTGCAGATCTTCAAGGACAAGGAGAAGGAAAGACAGGCGGAGGAAGCCGAGGCACGTGAGAAGGCCAGATCGCCTATCTCTCGGCACCACGAACACACACATCCTCTCCTTGATGTCTTCTCCGACAGCGATGATGAGGATCCGAACTCTGCGGTCGCCCGCGGAAGAGTTGCAAATGCAGCAAGCATTGCACGAATCTAGAATCTTTCACGAGCAAAGATTGATGGAGGGACCAGAGAGTCCTCGAACACACGGTGAAATTGATCCAATGGGAGTGGTTCGACAAATCGCCATCTGTTGTTGCTTTGCCGCCACCACTTCCCCACTCACTCGGAAGAAGCATAAGGGAAATGGCGATGAAACGGGATAATGGGGACCCCGGTCGAGCCAACCCCTATTGAAGGTGTCTTACCACCTGCCCCAACGGTGAACACTCAATAGAAAACAGCCGAGTCCGGAGACAGTGACCCCATTCCAAGTCACTCGGTGGTGCGCCACCGAGGGGAAACTCCCTCCACTGCAAAGCAAGGTCGGAGAATGCCGGATGACTCAACAACGAATCCGGAAGGCGAAGTGGAGGAAGTACAAACACTAAACGAATGTTAGGTGACAAGTTGTCATCAACGGCTCGAGGCGATTGAGATTTTTTGGTGCCAACTCGCTCGAAGGCTAATGACGCCTGCCGATGCGATCGAGGCACGAAGGAACAGCCACGGAGTTAACACTGCAGGCGGTGAAAGTGCAATCCATGGGGTTGAGACTCCAATGGATGCCACCACAGAAGACCCTAAGACAACGATCTTGTCGAAAGGGAGGTCCAAGGCCTCATTGCAATCGAGACGTAGGAGGTAATGAAGGCCCACGGGAGGTTGAGACTTCCCGGGGTAAAGAAAAAAGTCAAGTAGAGAACATCACTCCCGCTATCATTGACCCATCTCGAAAAGGAGATAAGCGCACTTCATGATTCCCGGGATAATCCTGATGTAACCTTTCTCGATCGGGAAGGCGACGAAGAAGCGAGTCATCCCCGTGATGCTGACTCCAAAAGACTCATTGCGGATGTTCCAAGCACGAGCAAGTTTGATCCCAAGACTACTCGTCAAACCTTTAATTTTGATGATGAGCCACCAATGGAAATCTCATCATCGTCCGATGACGCTTCGATGAGGCCGAGGACCATCCACTCAATTGGAGAAACCAATCGAGACCAACGAAGCCGTTGAGACAGTGAGGCTCAAAGTCGGGTCCACTTCACAATGAGACCCCAAACAGAGTCCACTACGCAGGCTCCCAGTGCGCAGCGGGTTCGACTCAAAAGGAACTTCACGCGTCCCTCTCATCATTGAACAAATTCTGTTGGCGTGATGATTCCTTTGTAGAATCATTTCCTTTCTCCTTAGAGGTACCCGACCTCCATGAAGAGTCGAGAACGAGCTCGCCGCTTCCACACGACCGACTCTGTTATTCCATCGGTACCATTGTTCCACCGATTATGACTTTGACGCATGGCCATCACCGCCACGGAAGAATCAAATGAAGTTCGCGAAGTGTTCAAGGCATTATTTGCTGAGATTGAACGGATGGAGAGGCATCGAGCCTCTATGGACATGCGATCGACAACGAGATGCCAACCTTACTGCTTGACTTGAGAGGCATAACTTGATCGGGATCGTGGAATGGTGGCAACAAAGAAGAAACAATGCATGTGGAACAAGTTAGATACTTCAGGACATTGTTCAACAAGGCTGGGTATGGAGAGCTAAGAATGCCGATGCAAAAACGGTTAAGAGAACACATTGAGCACATGCATGAAGCTCACATTGCCGAGATAAAGTCTGTGCGTGAGCAAAATAAGAGTGATCTACTGCGTTTGGAAGAAAACATGAATAGAAAATTCAGCCTTCTCATGGTGAGATGAAGCTACTTTCAGCAGAGTCCAACGCTACTCGATCCGACTTCGTCTTTGCATACTCCGCAGTGACGGACTCGAGACAGAACTCAACTATCAAAGAGGCTCGACTTCCGCTTGCATATGTTTCGTGCGTTCCTCTCTCTTTTGATGATGCCAAAAAGGGGAAGAGGAATACCTTAAAAGCACGAAGAGATCCGAAGGTGAAAAGAGGATCATGTTGCTGAAGGAAAGACAAATGAGGAAGCAATGAAACAAAAAAAGAAAGGAAAATCTGTTGAGGGGAAGGATTGAAAGATGTGACCTTGATGATTGCACAAACCCCCAACAAGGTCTTGTCACAAATGACATTATCGGCAGACAAACTCCCCTGTGACTCTGCCACTCCAACACTCTGCTATATCTATGGTGAAAAGAAAAGACAATTGAAGCGGTGATGGAGGAAGTGGAAGGAAGAATGGATGCCCTGTTATGAACATCTTGAAACAACATGGAGGCATTCCAAAGAGAGAGATACTTATGCCATCTCGGATGTCGGACAGAGCCACGATCGCTTGATGAATTTAAAATGCTCGCATCCCAAGGATACTTTGCAAATATGTCTATGGCTCAAGCTTGGGACTTGTTTGGGAAAAGGGTCTCACGTTATGCGAAGAAGGACAAAGCAGAGACTCTACCGCGATCACTCTGGGTCACTCCGTGGTCACTCAATTTGGAAAGAAAGAAGACCCAAGACAATACACGCCCCGGGGTAGAGGAAGAAGTAGTGGTGGAGGAAGAAGTTTGGACTGGGCCTCGCCCAAAAACATTGAATACGTAGATCCAGGCAAGAAAGGAGGGATCTCTTGGGCTAGTCTTGACCAAATAGCAAATTTGCAAGTGGCTAAAAGTAATCTTTGAGTATGCGAAAAGAATAGAAGAAGAAAACAAGAGACAAACTCAAATGCTATGGGAGGAAAGACAAGAAAGATTAAGAAGAGATGAAGCCCCGGGAAGGCATATGAAAAGAAAGAAGAAAAGCGGTGACGACGAGAAAAAAGAGAAGAAGAAGCGAAGATCTTTGAACAAGATGAAAGAAGGAGACAGCGAAGGAGATGAAGTGTTGATGTTCACCCCTTCATGTATTTTATGATGTAAATACATACTATGTAAGTTTTCTGCAATAAAGCTATAAATTCTTTATTTTCTGTGTAGACAAATGTTTGCTCTGATACACCTTTGTAAAATTGTGTAAAAGAACAAGAATGTTATGATCAATAAAAAGATTGATTCTACGCATACATTCTATGTGAATACACTATCTGTATGTATCTTTGCTATTTGCATTTTTGAATGATTTAAGTTTTGGCATCATCAAAAAGGGGGAAATTGTTAGGAAATTTATTGTTTAGATTTTGATGAATGCCATGTAAAACTTAGAATAGGAAGTTGGCACCCCATTTTTGTTGTAAAATGCATTGTAATAAATAGGGATGGCCAAGCTGAGTTAAGTCAGCTACGCCCTAACATGCAAGAAGACAACCGGAGATTAGAAGGAGGACTCATTGCGAGATACCGAGTATGGCAAAGAAGAGTAGACGGAACTCTCTTGAAGAAGCGGTGAGATGCGAACAGAGTGGAGCATCGATCAAGTCAACTCAAGAAAAGCCAAGTCTCAAGTTGAAGTGACGGAAGAGTCATCCATAATTGGAAGGCGACTCAAAGTCACCTGGGAAAGCAAAGAAATGCGGTCAAGTCGAGATAATCAAAAAGATCCGTTGCACGAAAATCAAAAATATTACCTAAACAAGTAATATCTCCATACCACCTTTCTCGAAGTGCTCGGTCGAAGCGTGCAAAAGGAACAAACCAATGGGAAGCACTACACCGTGTCGAACTCGAAAAGGTGAATAACAATTCATACGAGGAAATGGCAATTCCAAGGATCGCAACAAGACAAGCCAACGACCACAAGTGACTTTCAAAAATAAGCATATCTCTTCAACGGCGATTTTTGAAAGATCACTATAAAAGGCGAGGAATGACTGCGAGAGAAGGTTACACGAACCTCGAACATTCAAGAAAACATTTGAATCAGAATAACTTAAGATATTCTCAATTCATCCAAGATTAATCCTCAAGCTAAACTACGAAGAAATCAATCCAACACTCACCCGTGAAGGAAAAATAACTTCAATCGGTTGAAGAGGAAATTGTTGAAGAATCAAGGGGTCTACATTCCACGAAGGATTGTAGGAAGGTTCAAGGTCGAACCAAGTCTTAAGCTTTTGGAGGGCTTCGTGATCAAATCCAAAGAGCTTGAGCAAGTGGGTTGTAGTAGCAAAGCGGTACGCCTGTGAAGAAGGCCGAGTCGTGCGAGAAGCCAAATTTGAGTGATCAAGGCGTCTCGGATCGAGTCCCAAAGGATCAAGTCACTGTGTGATCAAGACTTGTATCTGGATCATTACCACTTTGTATATTGATCAATACCTAGTGGATTCCTCCGGGAGTTGGAGAAGAGAGGAGTAGAAGAATTACCCCATCTTGAACCTCTATAAAAATTTCATTGTGTCATTTACATTTCAAAGACTTTAATTCCTGCATCTTAATTGTTTAAATCTGTGATAAATTTGCTATCCACTTGATAATTTCTAAGTACTAAACCAAGCACTAAATCCTTGATTGACCAAACTTAAGGGTGTTAAGTCTTCCAATGAAAACAAACCGCATTGAGTTAATTTAGAGACCAACAATGAGTTATTCCATCAATGGCTCGATTGAGTCCGTTGAGAGACTAACTCTCTTGATTAACTAAATTGGTTGTCCACCTAGACACAATGTAGTATCAACTCGAATATTTAAAAGGACTAAATCGAAAATTTGGTAAGGTTTATTCAACCCCCCCTTCTAAACCTTACACTTACACCCCTTGGGACCTACACCGGTGTTCACTAGTATTGGATAGGCCATGTAGAAGCGAGAGACAATTTTAACAAAAAGTCAACCACCCACATAAGCGGTTGCATTTTGACCTTGCAAATTATATATTTTCATCGTTTGAAATGGCAAGAGAAATCTGAACCATCCGAGTTGCCGCTTATTCAGCATTGGACTACCAAGAGAATACGAAAAAGAGCTAAAGAAGAGAAATGTGCTGGAGATTTTGGGCAGGGTGAGGTGGAAAACATGTATGCTATTTCTGGGAAAATTAACTTGGAAAATATAGAGAGAGTTGATGTAGAGAAAGTTGATGTAGCTAAAAGTTCAACCGGAGGTAAGAAAGAAATGGGGGAGGGATCTATAGGTGAGAAAGAAAGGTCTGGGATTGTGAAAGGGGGAAAAGATGATGAATTTTCAGGATTACTTCAATTGGAAATACCACCGGGCTACCCAATCGACGCTCAGGTTGAAAAACAGGTAATAGATGTAAGTATCTTTAAGTATCAGTTTACAGTTAAAAAATATAATTTTTCTTTGGAAAAGTATCATTTGTTTTTGAAAAAGTAGTAGGTTTCAAGGTTTGAATTATTCTTTTCTATGCATTTTCAAGTATCAATTTAATGCTTAAAAGTATCACTTTTTATCTAAAACTTATCACTTTTTTGTAGGGTGTTGATAAAGTATGTTTGTTGCTAAAAAGGGATATGTAAGTTATAACTCATGTCCACATGGAGAGATTGCATTCAGAAATGCAATAGAAAGAATCCAATACTTCATCCTCACCTGATGATGAATTCTTATCCAACGCCAAACTTCATGAATACATTGATGATGTTGTGAAGAATTTTCAAAAAAATAAAAGAACGCAAGGATTCGATGCCTAGGTTTGATCTTCTCGTGGCTGAGGCAAAGTCACAAGAAGAACCAATCGATGAAGCGCCAGTTGATGACACTCCTGATAACGAAATGGTTGAAAGTCAAATTGAAGGCAGTTCATGTGATATATTAAAAATATCAATTTTTCTTAGAAAAGTAACATTTTTCTTTAAAAAAGTATTAGTTTTGTTTCTTTTAAAAAATATCTATTTTCTTTTGAAACAGATGATTGGCCAGTCAAATAAACAAGTGATTTTCTTTTGTCAATTCATGAAGAACAACAATAGGTACTTGATTGGAATGTCACAAAAAGAGATGGATATTGTTGACTTCTATTTTTTTGAGCATAGTCCCCGAAAATAGTAAGTAACAATGATATTATAGATTTAAAAGTTAGTATGTCATTGATTTTTTACTCATATACTACTATTTTTGTTTTTCAGCTCAAATGTTTTTGCGCACGGCGACCATTTGTTTGTTTCATTTGTTGATAGAATTGATTCATTAAATGATTCAAATGTGATTTTTGTAAGTGTCATTGATGCATGGATGCTGATTTTAAACAAAGTAGTGGGTCTGGTGAAGATTCCTGAACATTTTTATTTCAATAATTAACACTCTGTAAGTAATATTTACTTTTTTAATCTACACATGTTTATTTCGGATTTCTTGATCTTTTTGTTTTTTTTGTAACAGTTGTATCTTGTAGATTGTTTCAATAGAAAAGATTGTGCAAGAGAACTTAGAGACTGTTGGAGGATATGGATGAGAACTCTTAACAAACCGAATTTGAATATCGTTGATCGGGTAAGATTGTTAGTTTTTGCTTTGAAAAGTATCTTATTTTGATTGAAAAGTATATCATTTTGATTGAAAAGTGTCCGCTTTTGATTGAAAAGATTATTTAAATTGATGCTTCAACATTGATGCTCAAAGTATCAGAAATTGCATCAAAAGTATCATAAATTAACTTTAAAGTATCAGTTTATGTCAATGTATTTCAATATTGAAAATATGTTGCATCACTCTTCATGTTAGATCTGTGATGCTCAAAGTGTCAAAAATTGCCTCAAAAGTATCATATATTTCCTTAAAAGTATTGGTTTTATTTCAATGTATTTCAACATTGAAAATATGTTGCATCACTCTGCATGTTATATCTTTGATGTTGAAAGTATCTGAAATTGCATCAAAAGTATTGTAAATTGTCTTAAAAGTATCAGTTTTTATGTTAATGTATTTCAACATTGAAAATATGTTGCATCACTCTGCATGTTAGATCTTTGATGCTTAAAGTACCAGAAATTGCCTCAAAAGTATCATAAATTTCCTTAAAAGTATCAGTTTTGTAGTTAAGTTTTTGTATTTCAAAATTTGTAGATCTTTGTACCATATTGCTATCAAGGTCATTTTGTTGCTACTGTCATCAATTTTCTTGACAAGAAAGTTCAATACCTTAATAATTTGGTGCATGATGAAGCGGTTGTTGATGAGTACTTTGGTCTCGTGACTTTGGTGGTAAAGTATCATATGTATTGTTACTTTTTATTATGTTAATAACAAGTAAAAACATATGACATTTTTTGTTACTTTTTACAGCAAAAACAAATGGTTGTCTTCCTAGAAGAGGAAAATCACCCGCAAGTTGAAGAACATAGGTCATATGTTTGGGAAAATGTCCCTTTCCCATGGCAAACAAAAGACAGCAATATTGATTGTGGTGTTTTCCTAATTCACCATATGAAAAACTTTGTTGATAATGTTTACTCATCTCCGGATTTGTCAAAGGTAAGAATATTTTTTTAAACAAAGAATGTGTAGTTTATAATTATTTCATCTGTTTTGATATCTTTTTTGTTTTTATGTTGAAGCCCGTGGAAGACGCAAGTTGAGAACTGAATATCTGATTTGAATGAAATGAAAGTAGACATGGAGCAAGAAGTGCTTAAATTCAAGGAAATCATCAAAGAACCCATCAAGAAACCCACGAAGAAACAAAAAAAATGAAGCAAGAGAAACTATAATTATTGATACTATACTTTGAGAATTTTTGTGATTATGTATATAAAAATTGTAAATGATGACAATCTTCTTGTTCTTTGAAAAGTATTCGTTTTATTCTTTGAAAAGTATAGTCTATGAAAAGTATTTACGGGAGTCATTATCAATTGAAACAAGAAAAAAGTATCGATAATTATGTTAAAAGATCGGAATTATGTGAAAAGTATCGATTCAGATCGGGATATTTAAAATATGGAAACATAATTGTGCATGTTAAAAGTATCAGAAATTTCCTCAAAAGTATCATAAATTGCCTTAAAAGTGTTTGTATTATGCACTTGGATATGCAAAATATTAAAACATAATTGTGCATATTTAAAGTATCATAAATTGCCATAAATGTACCATAAATTGCCTCAACAAGTGTAAGTATTTTGCACTAATTATTTAAAAGTATTTCATTACAAACTGATAACTTTAAAAAATATATCTAAAATAACCGAGCATTTGGAGTCTTTGAACCAAACTCCTTTGCTTGAGAATAGTCAGACACATCAGTCATCTTCTTCTTGCTCTTTTCCAAACTTCCTTTTATTCTTTTTTTTCTTCCCTTTGTTATGGACCATGTAGGATAATGTATTAGATGTACTTGAAACAACAGATGATTCGTTATGCCCTGGTGAAATTCATGCATTTATCAAGCGCAAAGAATAACAAAAAAATCCTTATCGTATCTTTCTTCAATGATTCTCCTTGCTTCTTAATTTCCTTGGCATTTCAACACAAGATCATAATACCTTCGAGCCATTTCATGACGCCAAGGAATGCAATCATTAGAGCATCGGGCTTCTCAACTCTCTTATTTAAGATGTCTCATACTTGAGATTTTGCCATTCTTGTATATCTTTTCGAATATATATTTCCGGGTATCTTGACATGAGAATGAAGATGAAGGACTGTAATGAATGGAAACACAAAATACCACATTCTTCAAATTTCTTACAAGTGCACGTTATCATCCTCCGCAAAGGATCAAACATCACCTTATTTATATCTCCATCCCCAAGATGAGAAGAAATATCGTAAATATTCAATACCTCATCCTTATGAATTAGAGTACAAGTAGTAGAAATTGACGCAATAAACTCGGTCTCAAAGTCTTTAAACAATGTGAATGTGTATACCTCATAAGCGTGCTTTAATGACCCGTTCAATGGTATGGCAGTTGTTGGTATTGATCTTGATGATTGGAATTCATCATTTTGTTCTTTCATTCTCCAATTCTTCACTAGTTCCATAAAAATACCATAAAAATCGACCAAACGTGTGGTCTTCTTTGCATTGAATCCTATGGCATTGTTAGTACTTTCACTCCTTTGTGAGAAAAGTATTCCAAAGATAAAAGAAGTTTTTGCTTAAGGTTGTGCACCATTTGTCCTTTAGTTCTACAATCGTTTGAGCCATGTTTGATCCTCAAATCCGTATGTTGAAATCATGTTACTCCAACATTTCTCAAACTTAGTTTCATCCGTACAACCCGACAAAGCATTTCTAAATGCATTCTTAAAGAAATTGTTGCTTTTCGTTGTCCAAACATGCTTACATCATTCATACGGTAAAGATCTTTATTGGCATAGCTTATGTTTTGTCCCGGGAATACCCGCATGAATAATTGAGTTAAAGTAACACTTTTTCGAGTAAAAGTATCCATTTTTACGAGATAAAGTATCGGTTCTCAATTCATCACAAAATAGGAATTCAAGACACTAGATGAAAAACAAATATCACGAGTTAAATAACACTTTTTTAGAGTAAAAGTATCTATTTTCCGAGATAAAATATCATGTTCTCAATTCAATCACAAAATAGGAATTCAAGACACTAGATGAAAAACAAATATCACGAGTTAAATAACACTTTTTCGAGTAAAAGTATCTATTTTTTCCGAGATAAAATATCATGTTCTCAATTCAAATCACAAAATAGAATTCAAGACACTAGATGAAAAACAAATATCTCGAGTTAAAGTAACACTTTTTCGAGTAAAAGTGTCTCATTTTCGAGATAAAGTATCATGTTCTCAATTCGACACAAAATAGGAATTCAGTACACTGGAGGAAAAATAAATATCACAGAATCAAAGTAACACTTTTTCGAGTAAAAATATCTATTTTCTGCGATAAAGTATCATATTTTCAATTCAGTTACATACCTTTTCTATTGCATTAGATATTGCTTTGTCTTGCTCGGTGAATATAATGATAGGACACTTTCCTCCCATGGCTTTCTTAAAAATCCCAAAAGCTGCTCAAATGTTTCAGCCTTTTCGTTCGATAAGAACGCACAACCAAACATCACATTTTTCCAATGATTGTTGATACCAACTATTGGAGCACATATCAAATTGTATCTATTTGTGCGATATGTTGTTTCAAATATGACAACATCTCCAAATATCCCATAATCTTCTCTCATCATTGAATCTCTCCAAAAAACATTACTCAATTTGGTCATCTCATCTAGCTTAAATCTAAAATAAAAGTCCTCCTACTCGGACTGTTGTTGGTACAACATTTCAACTAGTGTTTGTGCATCCCCACCTTCTATTTCTTTCAATTTCAAACGATTTACAAAATTCAAATGATCGTTTATAGTGTGCCCAACACTATGATCTCCTCCTGCTTCATGTGCCATATAACGATACGAATATGTTGGTCTCATTCCGGAAGAGACCATATCTTCTATGACTTTGTCATTTTCACTTGTAATTTTTCTTTCGAAACGATGAAGGTGGCTCCACTCTTTTCTAGTAAATGGATGATTATGTTCCATGACATGATTCAAAACTTCATAAAGACCTTCGTCATTTAATTTCACCATCAATGAAGCATTACATCCCGTACGTGTAATAGGAAAAATTTTCTTTTTTTCCTTTTTCGAATTCATGCTCAAATTTCCCGATCTGTTAAATCCTTCAAAAGAGCATAGAAAGTATTTTTCCATCACAACTCTATTAGCATGGGATCTAGTTGTTTCTTTACGAACACTAAACCCGAGTGCACGACTATGATCATGATACAACTTATGCATATCATCAAGTGTCTTTCTTTTCAACCCAACAAGGGAACCAGACATATCCACAGTATCATTGGTGTATTCTGGAAACATTTAAACCAAGCACAAGACATATTAAAAAAAGTTGGTACTTTTTGAGCAAAGAGTAATACTTTTTCAGTAAAATGTAACACCTTCTACCATTGCTACTATGTTTTGGTTAGTAGTATCTCTTGAATCCAGATTTTCACCTTCAATGATTTCTATATCATCTTCATCACTAGAAAAAACAACTACTGAATCTAAGTTTTCACCTATAAGTATAAATGAATAAATTATTACATCAAAGTATCTTTGTTTTTTTAATATGTAAAAATTAAATGTCAATGTTCACCTTAAAAGTATCATATTTATTACTCAAAAGTATCACTATTTTTTTGATAATAAAGTATCATTTTTTGTTCGAGAATTTAAAATTTTTAAAATGTCACTTTATTCATCACAAAAGTATCATATTTAATATCAAAAGTATCACTATTTCCATAAAAAGTATCAGCTTTTCAATGTAAAAAAAAAAATTTACGAGACTCGAGTGAGTACAAAATGTCTTCTTTTTGTATATGTAACAATTTATGTGTCAATGTTCACCTTAAAAGTGTCATATTTATTACTCAAAAGTATCACTATTTACGGATAAAGTATCACTTTTTCTTCTTAAAATTTAAAATTTTTAAAATGTCACTTTTCTATCACAAAAGTATCATATTTAATATAAAAAATATCACTATTTCAAAAAAAAGTATCGGTTTTCATTGTTAAAAAAACATTAGTTATGATGAGTACATTACCTTCCTTCATCAATAATCGTATCCATCTTCATTCTCCATTAGAGAGATTCTTTTCCTAACCAATATTTTTGTTGAATATTATTGTTGAATTAAAGAATCCAATATCGCAGAGCAACAATTTGTAGCGAATGGAAGGATGATAATGATGTTTTATGTTGTAGCAACAATGGAGATTTATGTGGAGAGTTGCGACTTTTGTACGAGGGAATGACGAGCTTGGGAAGGAGGAGATGGACGAGAGTTGTCTTTAACTTGGGGAGGAGAGTTTGTCACGTAATGTAGATAAGGTTGGGAAGGGAGTAGCTCCGGGAGCCTAGGTTTTTATTTTTTTTCCTTAAGTGGCGGGTCCAAATCCGAATCCGGATAGGATCCGTCTAAGATGGTCCTATGGAAGACATCTCAAAAAGAAAAAAGAAAGAGTTGACCCTATGAAAAAGTTTGACAAAACGTCAATACAATTCTTTTGCACAAGTATATACTCATTTATGGATCTTTTTTAAAGAAAAATTCTAAAATATATTTCTTCTTTCAAAAATTATTTTACATATTCAAAGACTCTTTCGCATAAAGATATATCACATTTTTTTTAGTACAAAGAAATATCACATTCATTATAATCATATACGTTTAGTTTTTTAAATCTTTTATATATATTGTAATAGATTTGAAAATATCAATAATTATTTTTCATTTCTTATTCAAATTTCAATTTTTCTTTTCAAAACTAATTCAGTAATTCTCTCGCTATTTCATGGGAAGCGTGTATAAACTCCACCACCTACAAACTATCCAGTACAACCGAGGTCTCTGCTCTGCCACTTTGACTTCTTGCTTTACATTCAGGTATCTATATGCTTCATAACCCACTTATTCTTTCCAGAAATTACACAAGAGTGGGCTTTTAAATTTATAGCTTGAGCATTAAGTCTGATAAAAATCCAGTCTTTAGCAGTAACTGATGATGTATTGTTGCATTTATTTGTGTGTTTGACCATCTTTATTCTGATATGTGGTGGTCACTGGTCAGTATGCTAAATCTCTAAACCAAAGAATGATGTATATCATTTTGCAAATTCTATAACTACTGATTTTCTTGAATTTGAGTTAGTTAAGCTCTATCTCGATTTTGGTGTTCCCTATTGTGCATTTTTTGGATTTTCGTATGATGTTCAATTAAATTTAAAAATATTTTTAGAAATTGCTACTTAGAAAAATTATTGGCATCCCGCTCTGGTTTGACATTGATTTCTTATTGTTTGTTTATGGGACACCAACTCCTTTGCATTATCAGGATTAAGTAACTATTTTAAAAGCCACCGAATTGTATTTGAATTCAAGGCAATCTTTTACATTGATCACGAGGATTTATCAGCATTCATTTTTCGCCAAAGTTCTTTTAAAGCATTGTTTAAATTAAGTTGGGTTGTTTTTACTATAGGAGACAACTATACCTCCTTAACAAAAAGAAATGGATTTGATTGGATTTGCGTTGATCACACCTTGCTGTATTTTAGACTTCACCAATGTCCAGTGAAGCCGCGTGTGATGTGAAAAATGTGTATACGAGCATATTGACAGTTATTGTTAATTTATTCTAGGCTCTGCTGGGTCAATCAAAGCAATGGCATCACACATTGTTGGATATCCTCGCATGGGCCCAAAGAGGGAGCTCAAGTTTGCGCTGGAAGCCTTTTGGAATAATAAGAGTAGTGCTAAAGAGTTGCAGAAGGTTGCGGCTGACCTGAGATTGTCTATTTGGAAACAGATGGCAGATGCTGGAATCAAATACATTCCAAGCAACACGTTCTCATACTACGACCATGTATTGGACACCACCGCTATGTTGGGTGCTATTCCCCCAAGATATGGTTGGAATGGAGGTGAAATAGGGTTTGACATTTATTTTTCAATGGCTAGGGGTAATGCCTCAGTTCCGGCAATGGAAATGACCAAGTGGTTAGATACCAATTAGTAAGTTTGTTGTCCTATGAACTATCCATTTAGATGATTCTGACTTGTATTTTTGGGTTTATCATTGTGATTATTACTATAAACAGTATACTTTACCTGGATGCAGCCATTACATTGTCCCTGAATTGGGACCAGAGATCAACTTCTCTTACGCATCACACAAGGCAGTGCAAGAATACGAGGAGGCTAAAGCTGTAGGTTTACTGCTTTCTGTTCTATTGCTGTTTAACTTAATCAGATAGATAAAAGTGGTTGTTAGAAGCTTTGTGAGTATATTGGCTTTGGTATGGTTTTCAGTAACAGTCAGAGGCATAATGCATATGTTAACCCCTTAGTACTGCTAATGTTCCTCTGTGGAACCTGTGAATGCAGTAAGTGCACTTTGTGAAGATGAAATCACCAGAATGACACAATACGTACAAAGATTACTTTAACAGTGACATGCAGCATTCGACCATGGAGATTGCGATCTTTGGGATAGATTTCTTCTTGTTCCAATCTTCATACCTTTTTTGTTTGTCAAGCTCTTGTATTTTTAAGTAAACTTGTATTGCATAAAGATTTTCTCATGCAAGATGAGATTCCATACAGAGTGAGGAATTTATGATATTTAATTTCCAGATAATATGAGTTTTGTGTTAAGAGAGTTTTCTGGCTTTGTCATCTGCAATGACATGTATCATTTGTTTCACTTTGACTAATGTGAATTGTTTTTTCCTCATCTATTCACTTCAATATGCTTTATTCAATGTTTTTTTCTATGTAAAGTACTAAAGGCTTCTGTATCTATCTTCTGGTAGATCCTGGCTTGTGTTTGGGTCCTTAGTTTCCCATTGTTGGAATCAGAATTCAATTAAAAAAACTACAATGAAGCAAACCAGATTTTCTTCTTTGCTGAAATATCAGGCTTCCATTGTGGTGCAGAGCATTGTAATAACAAGACTTAACTTTTAACTGCTCCTTAGTACAATCTTTTTATTTTTCAAAAGTTATGTTTCTTGGTGACAGAGAAATGAATGTAGCCCATATCTGTTATTAACCTTGAAATCATCTGTGTAAGGGTCTGAGTATCACTTATTTGCACGAATTTGCCCCATTTATCTGTTGGTAATCTCCTCATTGCAGCATGGTATTGACACAGTTCCTGTCCTCGTGGGCCCTGTTTCTTACTTGCTGTTATCGAAACCTGCAAAGGGAGTTGATAAATCATTTTCCCTGCTTTCCCTAATAGATAAGATTCTTCCTGTCTACAAGTAAGATTATAGGATATGCTTTCTTACAAGCCGATTCATTTTATCTTGTTTGATAGTAAACTGTTATTCTCTTACTTCAACATGAAGGGAAGTTGTGGATGAACTAAAGACAGCTGGTGCTAGCTGGATTCAATTTGATGAGCCTACCCTTGTGATGGATCTCGATGCCCATGAATTACGTGCATTTACTCACGCCTACACAGAACTAGAGTCGTCAGCTTCTGGCGTGAATGTTCTTATTGAGACATACTTTGCTGACGTGCCTGCTGAGGCATACAAAACAGTTACTGCTTTGAAGGGTGTTACAGCTATTGGATTTGATTTAGTTCGTGGATCAAAGACATTTGACCTAATCAGAAATGGGTTTCCTCCTGGAAAATATCTTTTGCTGGAGTTGTTGATGGGAGAAATATTTGGGCTAATGACCTTGCTGCCTCTCTCAGTACTTTGCAGGCTTTAGAGGGCATCGTCGGAAAAGGTAGCTTGTTTTTGTAGTTAAGCAGTTGGTGACGTAAACCCAGCATCTGTGTGATTCAAGACATTTGAGGGAGTTTAGGACTTTATGCAATCATGTAACCAGTACACATTCGGATGCACCTTTTAAGTGACCTTTTGGCATGACATTATCTGGGGTTAGCCATCATAACATCTTAAGTAATTCGTTCATGAGTCTACCTCTAATCTATTTGTTTCTCTTCTCTCTGCATCCTGGCTGCTGCAGGGCTTTAGCTGTGGAATTATCTTATGAGTTCTTCTTTGTGCATTCTAGTTATCCATCTGGGAGGCAAAAAGTATTTTAATGAAAAGCTAAGGACCATCTGATAAATAGCTAAATTGTGAGTGATTGCCTTATAAGTTATAACCTCAATAAGGACCTTGTCATGGCTGAATGAGCACACTTTCTGATAATCTCTTAATTTCCATGTGCATCTTTTCTTATATACTGTTCTGTTAGGTTACAGAGCAACATGATTACCTTGAACTTTGATTGACACCTTGTCTGTTTCTTACTTCAGACAAACTTGTGGTCTCTACGTCGTGTTCTCTTCTTCATACTGCAGTTGACTCAGCGAATGAAACTAAATTAGACGAAGAACTTAAGTCGTGGCTTGCATTTGCTGCTCAGAAGTTACTTGAAGTCAACGCATTAGCAAAGGCACTAACTGGTCTGAAGAATGAGGTACTTCATTATGTCATATGCTTGTTCTGTTATACAAAAAATGTATATTTCCTATGGTTTTGAAGATTTATACCTAATTTGAAACATGAATGAAATAGCATGAATAGAATCAACTAGGAGTATGTTGTAATGTTTTCAAAGTTCTTGTGGATCACTTAAATCTAAGGTCCGAGAACCTGTACCACGTTGACATATTATGAGATTTGCGATGTTCAAGTACAAAGCTTTACCGGTGCTATGCTATATAGGTTAGTGGGTAATAAAATATAATGGATTCTGTGTATACTTGACATTTGTCTTGGTACTGATAATAATTAAGTTAATACTATTGACCCAATTAATAGGTCTTTGAGATGCTACACCAGATGAACCAAACACCACACTTGTGGAGTATAGACACGGAATTATCTTTTAGATAGAGTTGTAATTGATTAATAAGGGCGTGATTATTTGGAAATGCAATATATATCATAATCAAGATATGATACAGCAACACACAAAGCAGATATTGAATCCATGTATATATTTTGTGAATAGTAGTCTGCCAAAATAATAACTTACTGTTTTCTTTTGAAATTGTATTCCTAGTCGAATAAGATGCCATTATGTGGAGTTGTTTTCCAGTTTTTGGTGGATGTTTAAATAAGTTCACTAGATAACATTTTGTAATAACAATCTTAAAGGACACGTGTTATCTCTCAAAGTGAGGACATTTGCATGGCTATATTCTGAAATTAATCATAATTTAGAATGAATTCTGTTATGTGTAATTATGTAAAATGATTTGTTTCACTATGTTCCGAATTATCATGAATTATACTCGAAATACAGATCCTATTAGGTAGCTCATGATTCCCAAATCCAAAAATCTTATCTATCGTTGTAGCTCCTTTGGTATGATATTTCTGCCACTTCATGATCTATTACCGTAGTTTTTGCATTACTTGGTGTTTGCACACTGGTATATGTTGTTTTGCGCACTGTATATTTGTGCACGTGTATTTTCATTTTTGTTTAAAAATTACTATATTCTTGTACACTCCTAAATTGTCAAATTAACGTAATTGTTGAAGTAAACAAGAACATCGTCCATTAAAGGTACCTGTGACTCCTAATGTTTTCCTACTAAATGTACCTTCATTCATACTTTACTGGACTGTGACGGATTGCTGATATTGACCTTCTCTAAAACTATTAAAGGGATATATAACAATTACTAAGAACGGAGCCATGAACTATAACTAAAATACTTCAAGCAAACATTGTCAGCTTGGGTACAATTTAAAGAAACCAAAGTTGGATTTCATTATAACAAAGTATCCACAAATGCATATAAAAGGTGCATACTTAAACAGACTGTCTTTCCTAAGAAGAAATTACCATCCACAACCAGTGTTGTAAACATCGGCCTACGGCCTAGGCCGAGGCGATTTTGTCCTAATTGGTGGAAAAATCGCCTAGGCCAAAAATCGGGCCTAGGCAGCAAAAATCGGCTAAAAATAGTATTGTTCCTAAGTGCTAAGCCCGGGCTGCCGCCCGACTAGAGCCTAGCGATTTGTGCAACCTTGTCCCCAACAAGCAACACCAAGGTACTCATTTTTTATATTAAGTAGACAAATGGTTGATACATTGAGCTTCTATCCATCCATATCGCCCACTTCTCCTGCATCAGTTTTGGACACAGCTCCTGTCTTAGTGGGCCTGCCATGGCGTTGGTAGGCCTAGAAGTGCTTATTGAACCATATGTAAACATCTGGGGATATTGCCATGAGATGTAAATTTTTTACAGAAAGCATTAGATTTTTACTTCAAATCATTCTTATGTTGCCTCCTTTTTCAGGCATTCTTCTCTGGTAATGCAGCAGCTCATGCTTCAAGAAGATTATCCCCAAGAGTAACTAATGCTGCTGTTCGGAAGGCTGTAGGTGTCCTTTTTTGCTAGTGCTGTTTGCATCTTCATGATTTGGTCTTTTACTTAAATCTTTTCTTAGTTATGATTTCGACTTTTATTGCAATACTCAGGCTGCTTCCTTGAGGGGTTCCGATCACCGTAGAGCTACAAATGTCAGTGCCAGGTTGGAATCTCAGCAGAAAAAGCTAAATCTTCCTAATCTTCCGACCACTGTTCTTGGATCATTTCCTCAAACTTTGGGACTAAGGAAAATCCGTCGTGAGTACAAGGTTAACAAGTGAGTTTACTTGCTATTTACGTTTACGTACCTCCCAATTTCAACATGGTTTCAACATTTACATATTTTTAGTGTTATGTGGTTATTTGTGTAGAATATCTGAGGAAGAATATGTCGAAGCCATTAAGGAGGAAATAAGAAAAGTGGTTAAACTTCAGGAAGAGCTGGATATCGATGTTCTTGTTCATGGAGAACCAGAGGTAATATAATTATATGTTATTGTGCATAAACATAACAAAAATAAAAAGAAAAAAGCAAATATCTAATTTTTTGGGTGATATCTGACGAGCAGAGAAATGATATGGTCGAGTACTTTGGGGAGCAGTTATCTGGTTTTGCCTTCACTGACAATGGATGGGTTCAATCTTATGGATCCAGGTGTGTGAAGCCACCTATAATCTATGGTGATGTTAGTCGTCCCAAAGCAATGTCGGTTTTCTGGTCTACATTGGCTCAAAGCATGACAAAGCGGCCAATGAAGGGAATGCTTACTGGCCCTGTCACCATTCTGAATTGGTCGTTTGTCAGAAATGACCAGCCAAGGTTAGCAAATCAGCTCGTCTCTGCTAGATAGTGTTTTTTCCAAGATTTGGAAGTCCATTTATTTTTACCTCTCAGATTTGAGACCTGCTATCAGATTGCTTTGGCAATCAAGGATGAGGTAGAGGACCTTCAGAAAGCTGGAATTAATGTTATTCAAATTGATGAGCCTTCTTTAAGAGAGGGTTTGCCCCTCAGAAAGTACGAGCAAGCATTTTACTTGGACTGGGCTGTACACTCCTTCAGGATAACTAATTGTGCAGTTCAAGACTCTACTCAGGTCTTTCGTCATCCTTGTCTTCTTATATGAGGGAAAATATTACTTTTTCTTGCTTCACACTGGCTTGTTCTCTGTTTGGTGTCTTTTCTTTAATTTGTTGCTATTCGTGGAGGCCCTTATTCAGAAGTCCATTGGCTAGTTTAAATCCGTTGTCTGCTATAGGAATATCTGGTTTTAGGCTTAGCTTCGATGAAAAAGATAACTTATTTACTTAACAAATGTCCCTCTTTGTCCCTTAGAAGGTTCCAAAGACAGCTCGTCTTGTGCCCTCAAGGCTCGCATCTGTTCTATCATTTATGTTTATTATGTTCTGCTGCAGAATCTCACTAATGTTACATAACTTGGACTTGACTATGGGAGTTGTTTATTTGATAAGACATAAAAAACTTGCATAAATCTTGACCATGTTTACGTGAATATTTGTGAAGCAAATCTGAATTTCACAAATAAAGATGTGGGGTTGATATGATAAAACTTAACATTCGTTTCTTACAACCAAAATTCTAATTTTCAACAAACTTGATTCTAGTCAACGTGATATCAGCACGTGCAGCCAACATCATTACTAGTTTGCTCCCTTGTTTAGTGGATGACCAATAGTTTAATTGAGCCTATTTTATAGTACATGAAATCGTGAATTTTGCTCGTATATCCATATCATTTTTGAGGGAACAAGGAATTGAAAAATCTTTTGAATTGAGATTGATGCATGCCTCAAAAGTACTAATTGATATTTATGGAAGGGATAGAGGCATTTAGATTTTAATGTGAAACTTGGAAGACTGGGATCCTGATTGATTGAGTAATTAACGCTTTGCAAGTATTATTCAGATTGGAGATTCAAACACATATGCCATAATTCACTGACTATATTCTGTGACAACTTATATGGGAGAAGTATTTGGACAAGACAACTAATTGAGTATAGCAAGCTGCAAAATCAATTCTGCTGCTTTCCAAAGTCATTTTCCTAGTTTCATAAAATCATCTAGTTAGAAATTAACTTGTTTGATTGAGGAACCCAAGTTTATAGCTGGAGCTCACAATCTCTGGAACGAACTTCTTTAGTTTCCAGGGCCACTAGAAAATGTATACATTTCCTTTTCATCTGTTGAAAGATTTCAAAGTTCTTTGACATGCTAGTTATGAGTATTTTTAATTTTGTTAATATGATTGCGATACAAATAGGAGAATCGGTGAGAAATTTAGGGATCTTTTTATTAAATTCTTAGCTAAGTAGTATGATAAACATTATACGATCATAACTCTCAGATACGATGTCCTCTATATGACCATAATGTATAGTTACTTTTATATGAAACTGATGTCACAAACTAACAATTTTTAAATGACTTCTAGTTTGATCTGGGAAACCACAGAATTAAAATATAAAAGGACATTTGGCCACATTCAAACTATAAAAACGAAAAAAAAAAAAAAGTATGTTTATGCCCTCCTTTTTATTATTCAATACTTATTAATTAGGGTCATAATAGGCATTGAAGATTTGAAAGAAACATTCACACTTTTAAAATAGTACAGATATAGATATAGATACAGTTATAGATCACTTTAATTTTTTTTGTTTTTTACATTTTTAATGCTTATGAAATACTTTGTACTTAAAAGCTTTAATGATCTATATGATGCTGCAGAATAAATGTGAATCTTATTGCAGATACATTAGTATTTGCAATTATTCTAATTTCTGAAATTCTATTTGTGTTCATATGTTGCCCAGATCCACACTCATATGTGCTACTCAAATTTCAATGATATTATTCACTCAATCATAGACATGGATGCGGATGTTATATCTATTGAGAATTCCAGGTCGGATGAGAAGCTTCTTTCAGTTTTCCATGAGGGAGTGAAGTACAGGGCAGGCATTGGACCCGGGGTATATGATATCCATTCACCAAGAATCCCATCAACTGAAGAAATTGCTGAACGTATCAACAAGATGCTTGCGGTTCTTGACAGCAACATCCTCTGGGTCAACCCTGATTGCGGCCTCAAGACGCGCAAATATTCAGAAGTCAAGCCTGCACTCAGCAATATGGTTGCTGCTGCTAAGCTCATCCGCATGCAGTTGGCTGCTGCCAAGTGAGTTCTGGAAGTAAAAAAAGAAGACCTGTTTGCTTACAGACTAGTAACTGTTTTAGGTAGATTTTCCATTTGATATGATGAACGATGAATGAGCTTTTATGAAATGAATTGTTGCTTTTCCATTCTTATTGCCTCTTGAATTTTAAAGATTTTCCTATAGTTCAATCATTTGCTTTTTAGATACCTTCAGAACAAATGTAAGGGATAATTACAGTAGTTTGGCCTGATTAAAAATAAAATCCGGTTATATTTTAAAATTATAAAAACTCCCTTGAGGTTTATGTATTTTTTAGAAATTACCTCCCTCATGAGTAGGTGCAATTTGTAAAATAGAAACATATATTAGGGGGGTGTTGTGAGAGTTTTTAGTAATTTGGCTAAACCTCAAGGGTAGGATATGTAATTTACCCATAAAAGTAAGAAGCAAAGAAGCATAGACAAATAAGACAATAGAACATTGTGAAACTAAACGTAAATCAACCAATCTCATTTGTTACTCGATATTGATCATCTTTACAGTTCCTTTATTCACTTTTAATCAGCTGAAAGTGCATGCATGCCAAATTGATATGCCAATTACAAAATGACAAGCTTTCAGTTCTCAGCTTTTTTGGAAAACCAAGCCATATTGCTGATGTACATGCCTAGTGCAAAAGCAAAGAGAACAGCCAGAACCATCGTCATCTTCTGCCTCGTCATCCTCAATTTGGCTGCTGGACTTCCTGCATCGAGCTTATAATCATCTACTTTAGCTACAGCATTACGGTTAGTTCCTTTATTTGCCAACTCAGCATCAGTTTTTCCTGAAACGTTTTCATGTTTATCACCACTACTTCTTGCAGTAGCCTTGTGATCATCATTGATGTTGCCAGTTTTCTCCGGTATATTATTTCTTTCTTCCTTTTTAGTACCCTCTGATTTGCTACTTTTCTGCTCGTCTTTTGCTTCTTTATTGTGAACTGGTTTATCTGGGGTGGTGGCTTGTTCATGATCAGTTTTTGGAGCTGGTGGCTCGTCTGCTGGAATCCGAGAGTGTGGAGTTTTTGAGGGTCGGGTTTTTTGTTCTTCTTTCTCTGCCGGAACGATCAGTTTCGGCTGCCTCACATACAATATGCCATCTTCAAATTTGGCAGTGATTTTGTTGGTGTCACAATTTGCTGATACAGGGAAATCTTTCTGGAAACTGCTCCATTTGTTATCCCCAAGTGGTCTTGTGCCGCTGATCTTCAGCACTCCTGTTCTGGTTAGTTGAACTCTCAATTGTTCTTTTGTGAACCCTGAAATTTTTTAATGCATCTTGCCTTACACATATAATTTGTGTAATGATGATAGTTGATGTGATGTTTTTAATAAAATTATAACTGGATGTGATTGCAAAAATGAGAATGAATGAATAGTTTTTTTTTCTTTTAATTTTCAAAAACAATCGCATGTTAGGGCAAAAAGAGTTTTTGAGAGAAAATGTTGCAAAAAAATTTAACCACCAAAAACTCCCTAGTCTTCTTAATCAGGGTTCCTTTAGAAAAAATATTATATGCTTTTATTTCAATTCAAATGAACTCTGGCACAACAAATTTCAAAAGACAAAATAAATGGAACTTAAATTCCGGGTATAATATTATGGGTAATTACAAAATACCCTTGATATTCAGCCTAATTACAAAAAAAATCCACACATCTTTCAAAAGTATAAATAACTCCTTGACAATTGTTTCTTTTTACAAATTGCACCCTAAGAGATGTTATTTGTTAAGCAAATGCAAACCTCAAGTTAAAGTATGTAATACTTTAAGGGGGTATTTGTCATTTAAAAGATAATTGGAATTTTTTGTAATTAGGCTAAATTTGAGGTAGTTTTTACAATTTACCGTTATATTTTTGGTCATCACAACATACATTATGGACCTATACTGTCTTGTGATTGCAATAGCATAACATGAGCATGAAATTGCCTGAAATAATGATTGAAGAAAATCTACGTCGAAAAAATAAGACGGCAATGGGGGTGGGGCGTCGGATTAGTTAGCATACCAGGAAGATATATGAGGAGAGTGTCGCAATCTTCCTCCTGTACAAAATCAGACAGTGGTTCAAAATTATTCGTGTTCGTTGCTGCAGCTCCCAACTTTGCATCCATATCTTTATTGGTTCGAATTATGTTATCTCACTATATATTATGTGTGATGTTTTTCCCTGTTGAATGAGAAAGAAAAGATGGTGGCTGTTGAACACAAATGTATGTTATATAACAAGATATTGTCAAAAAAATTGAAGTTCCTTGGGACTAGTTTAGTATTTTATCTTTCTTTGAGAATAGATATACCTTTATTGGCATGCAGGCTTTGTTCCAATGTGAATCTTGTTTTTGGGTGATTCAGGAGGATTTCTTTTTCTGCAAATGGAAGATTGTGGCTTATTCTTTTTACACCTATAGTTTGTACTTTTGTAGCTTCCTACTGAGGGAAAGAACAAAAGTTTTTATATGGTTTTGCAAGTAAAGTGTGTGTGTGTGTGTGTGTGTGTGAAATGGTGATGCATGCAAAAAGTATTGGTTTGCCTACATTCCATTGTCTTCGTTAGGGGTAACTACAAAAATTACTCCAGAAGTCTAAAACTAATTTCAAAAAATACAGTTATCTTTTAATATTATAAATTCACACAACCACACTTGAGGCATTACAAATAGCCCCTTGAGATTTGGATTTGTTATACAATTTATCCCCCTAAAACCCCCTCAAATACATGCAATTTATAAAGTAGAAATATTTGCTAAGAGGGTATTTTGTAACTTTGATCGATAACTGGGTGTTTTTGTAATCAAGTCAATAATATTTGTAATTATTTTTTTTTTTGTCTTATCATATTTTCTTATCTATATTAACATGGAATCCTTCTAAAGATTCGAGGAACTTTTTATTGGACAGGTCTCTTGTGAGGCGGAGCCTCACATGGTCCTCTATCTTTTCTATGTCATGGTCCCCCCCTCCTCTCTCTCTCTCTGACTCAATGCCCCCCTCTTCTCTAACTCTCTCTCTTCACGTCCACTCCTCTAATGATTCCCCCTCTGTCTCCTCTCGTGTCCCCCCTCTTTGTCTCCTCACGTCCCTCCTATCTTTCTCTACACACAAGGTTTACATACAAAAATCTCACAAAAATATATTATTTTTCACTTACAACTGTAATACTTTTTAGGTAAATAATATCAATTTTAATACTTTAAAAATGTATATTTTTCAGAGTATAATTGATAATTTTTTAATTAAAAATAAAATACTTTTGTTTTAATAAGAAGTGATATTTGTTTTAATAAGCGTGATACTTTTATAATGAAAAATGACATTTTGTTTTAATAAGAAGTGATTTTTTTTTAATAAGAAGTTATACTTTTTTCATAATAAGTAATACTTTGTCTTAATAAAAAGTGAATTTTTAAATAAAAAATTGATACTTTTTTCATAAGAAGTGATACTTTTTTCATAAGTATCGATACTTTATTTTAATAAAAAAATGGTACTTTTCGAGTTGAATGTGATACTATGTCACCTCCCCAAAATATGCCACCTCCCCAAAATATACCACAACGAGTTTGGGACGTGAGAGAGATGAGGGCCAGTGAGTAAGGGTGGCAATTCGAGTGGTATTCGGGTTCGTGGGTCGTGTCGAGACACAATAATTACAATTTGGCTAACCCTAACACGACCTGTTTAATTATTTGAGTCAGATGTATCAACCCGAATACAATCTGTTCAATACACGGGTAACCTAAACGACCCGAAATGATCCTAAATGACCTGTATATTTTTCAGTCTTGAATAAACCATCTATTTATTATGATAAAATGAGGATTTTGGGTTATTTATATATAGAATATTAAAAACATAATGAATTACAATCAAGATATGCAAATCGTAATTTGGCTTGATAATAGACTTATTAGATTATGCCTCCAAAAAACATGGACAAACTTCAAATAAGTTGCACTTCTACTGCTACAATATGTTAACTTTTAAATAAAAAAATTGCAATTAAGGTTTAAGAGAAAACACAAACTTATGATGCAAATATTAATGAAACGACAATTAATTAACTGACCAAATACCATAGTAGAATTACTTATAATTTTCTTCTTCAAATGGGTTAAACGGGTTAGGTGGGTCATTTTGGGTCAACTCGAAATAATTGGGTCTGACACGATTATAACCCAAATAATAAATGGGTTGATCCTAACCCGCTTATATCGTGTTATGTTCAGGTCGTGTTTTCGTGTTGTATCGGAGATTATCATCCCTACTAGTGAGGAGAGAGAGAGGAGGAGGAGGGACCAGTAAGGAGAGAGATGGAGGGCCATGTGAGAATCTGTCTCACACAAATTTTTGTGTTTTTTATTTGTATCTTATGTTGAAAAAGAAAATATGACGTGTAATTTCTTTAAACAAAGCATCTAACCTTCTAAAACAAATCTGATTAATTTATCAAAGTAAGTTTCCTATTTAAGTGTATCCATTTTTAATCTATTGAAACACTTTTCACACTTGTGAAAAATCTGAAAATGTGAAGAATTTAGAGCGTCGAGTAGGAAAAAATGTAAGAGGGTAGGATTTTATTGTAAGAGAATTTTATGCTTTCATAAAAATACCCAACATTCCTGAAAAAATGACATCATTACGCTCCAGGTCCTTTTTTTGGACATTTGTACGCTCCAGCCAATTTTCCCGAATTTTTGACGACGTTATTTCAAGGTTATTTCGAACATGTATTCAAACATGTTTTATCTAATAAAATTTCACTGAAAAAATAATTTTTGCCCCCATTAAATAACCAATATTATACTCAAAATCTTATAAACAATCAAGAAATATACACATAAAACAACACATATTAAAACAAAACACATTGAAAATAATATAGAAACAACACATGAATAGAAAATCAGAATTCAATTTTTGATCCAATGCATTGAAAACATTGAAAACACATAGAAACAACAAGACAACACTAAAAACTATATAGAAACAACCCTAAAACAATAGAAAAAAACAACATATGAACAAATAGAGCTTGAAATATGTAAAAAGTTGCATTAAAACATCAAATATAACATGAAAACAATAAAAAAGCATCAGAACAACATTAAAAACAGTATAGAAACAACTCAAAAACAACAGAAACAATATATAAAATAATATATGAACAAGTAAAAGCGTAAAAAATAGGTAAAAGTTACATTGAAACATCGGAACAACACATAAACAACATAGAATCAACAAAAAAACAAAATAAACAACATATAAACAAGTATGAAATAACAGAAATACCATAGAAAATAATCCAGGAACAAAAGAAATTTAAAAAAGTCTAAAAATATCCAAAAAAAAGTGCAGGAACGTAAAAATATCCAAAAAAGAGCAAGAATCGTATTTATTGTCATTTCTCCTGGAATGGTTGGGTATTCTTGGAATTAAAATACTATAACGGCATGATTGGTATGAATGAATGGAATTAGGTTGGAATGGAATGAATTTAGGAATGGAATAGTATTAGGAATGGAATGATGTAGTATTACTATTCCTATGATTGGTATGTACAAGGAATGGAGAAATGAATGGATGACGATTTTTTACTTGATTTAAATATCTTGATTGGTAATTATAAATTAATGATAGTAATTGAGAAAAATAATTTTAAAGTATCAAATTTTCTTAAATAAGATTCTTTAAATAAATTTTATTAAATATGTTATTCGTAATTGATATAAGATTATTTTAATGTGTGCTAAATAATATATATTTATATCTATGATATCAAATATATTTTATATAATATTTTTTAGGGATAATTACAAAAACACCCCTGAGATTTGGGCTAATTACAAAAAATCCAGAGATGTTTTAAAATTACAAAAAATCCCATCAGGTTTGATTATGGGTTAAATTTAAGGGGTAACTATACTATTTTTATAAATATCAGGGAGGTTTTGATATTTTTTTGCTTATGAAGGGAAAAAAATGTAAGACAGAATCAAACCTCAAGGGGTTTTTTGTAATTTTAAAAAATCTCTGGGTTTTTATGTAATTATCCCAAACCTCAGGAGTATTTTTGTAATTATCTCTATTTTTTATAAGAAAATATAGAAAATCACCAAAAGAATTCTATATCAAAATTTTGATTTAAATATTAAATATTTATAGAATTGACTATGATTTATTAAAATATTATATATAACTCATATTTAAATTTAAATAATATTTTTTATTTATAACACTATTTTTCAAAAATATAGATTATATCCAACATTTTTAGTCATTTATAGAAAGATAATTTTATTAAAAATAAAATTTTAGTCATTCTTGATGATTGGGAATAGCTAAACCCATGTGGGAGAGGAGGAATGGTCATTTCCTTACTTTTGGGAATAGGGATTCCCATGGGAATGAATATTCCTATTACTAAAGCATACCAAGCATGTCAATGAGAATGAAACAAGGAATGCTCATTCCATTCCTATCCCATTCCCACATACCAATCATGCCGTAAGGATGTACTAGTATTATTGGGCCAAAAGTTTGGAACATTCGCTTTAGGCCCAATTATATTTTCCAACCTGGTAAGAGTACATGAAAAACTCAACCCAGTTCATTTAAAATTTTAATTCAAACTTGAAAGATTGGTAATTAATCCAACCACAAAAGAATGCTTTTGAGGCCGAATTTTGGTAAATTTTGCTTCAAGCATAAGAAAATTGATTTTCTTGACTAGTAAATTTTAAGATAAAAGATTATAAAATATTGATCACTTTAATTATGTCATATCAATTAGTCATTCTATTTGAAATTTACAGGGACTTCAACTTAATTGATATTAATTCTATATATCGGATCCCTTTCAAAACAACAACAACCACATCAATAATAATAATAATAATAATAATAATAATAATAATAATATAATTCTTTTATCGCATCTTTATTTAAATTTAGAATTACAATTAATCTTGAATCTTTAAAACTATAATCGTTCAACTAATTGAAACTTGAAATGATCATTTATTTATCTTTTAGGTCCCCTACTCAAGAACAACCCTTAGCCCTTTTCCACAACCATACAGAGGAATCAAGTCAAGTATAGTTAGATTAATTAATTGTATTGCACCTCTATTTTAAATATGGGAAATTTGATAAAATACCCCTTCCCATAGGGGTAGTTTTGATTTTTGCCTCCATATTATTAAAATCAAATTTTTGCCCCTTCTCCTCTACCAAAAAGACCAAAATACCCCTTTTACTTAAAAAAAAGAAAAAGGAAATGAAGAAAACGAAAAGGCTGAAGAAACAAAACCAAAAGACACACACGTCTTTTTGGTTTCAAAAATTCAAAAGCAAAGAATACTCCCCTCTGCCGACTGCCCGCACGCATGAGACTCGACCGCCACTGCCACCGCCGTTGTAGACTTTAGTTCTAACACCGCCACGAGCACAAGATTCTCCACCTTCTCGAGCACCTCGGTTCGTCTATGAGCTCCAAAGTTCTTCTTTCAAAAAGGTATTTTTATCTTCCTCCATAATGTATATTTAGTGTGTGTGTGTGTATAGTGATTGTGTGTAATTTTTGTAAATTTGGTGTGTAAAAACTAGGGTTTGGGTTTTTTCATGTTAAATATTGAATTTTGTTTGGTTTTTTTGATGTAATTTTGTACAAGATTATAGAAACTATGTTTTGGTTTGGTTTTTTTTTTGATGAAATGCTAAATTTAGAGATAATCTAAAAAGAGGTTTATTAGAAGCTAAAGGCCTGCTATTATGGCAATCATGCTTACAATGATATTGGCCATCTCAGTTTTGAAGTTCTTTATATCTTGGAAGTCCTATATTGAAAATTTAGCATTAACAACACCAATGCTTGAAATATTGAATATTTGTTTAGTTGTATTTTTTGTTTAGTTTACATGATTTTTTTCATGTTAACTATGATTGTGTGTAATTTTTCAAAAAGGACTGAGCACAATCAACATACATTTTAACATATCCCACCTGTTTGCCCATATTTC
Source organism: Rehmannia glutinosa (assembly GCA_016081115.2). Classification (NCBI taxonomy): domain Eukaryota; kingdom Viridiplantae; phylum Streptophyta; class Magnoliopsida; order Lamiales; family Orobanchaceae; genus Rehmannia; species Rehmannia glutinosa. The sequence goes on along the minus strand of CM071924.1, from coordinate 59,640,060 downwards.
TGCCCATATACCTTGTTTAAATTCATGTCTATATGTGTGTCCACTCCATATGCTATGCCTACTTCATAATTTATTAGCCCACAAGTTTGCCTACTTCATAATTTATTCATGTGTTATTTTCTAGTTAGCCCACATGTTTGCCTACATGTATGCCTACTTCATAATTTATTCATGTGTGATTTTCTAATTTGCCCACATGTTTGCCCACATTTATACCCACTTCTGTTACATGTATGCCCACTTCATAATTTACTTTCATGTTAATTTCTAATTAGCCCACATGTTTGCCCACTTCATAATTTACTCTCATTTCTTATTTTCTTATTTACAGTTACTAACAAATCTATATTTTGTTTTTAGGTTGATACAATGGCAATTGTTCCCTACAAGAATGATCATTTCCCAGCAAAGCTAATCGCTCTTTGCAATTTGACCAGTACATTGGAAAAAATTAGAGCGTGTCTCAGTGATCAATAGATTCAAAAAATCATGTTTTGGTCATTTTTTGGATGTGGCAAAGATTAAGTTCCAAGGCCAACTTTATCTATATTTGCTTTATAGGCAAGATACATCCAAGTCAACTGACAAAATAATATTCCATATCAACAACAAAGAGGCTGAGTTTGGAGTAAACGAGTTCTCGTTGATTACAAGACTTTCTTTTGGTCCTAAGTAAATTATTCCTTCTACTTCCACTATTTTTGATAATTTTTTTAGAAGGATTGAACCATTGTGTCTATCAGATGTGGAAGATGCTTTGGTTAGTTGCTCAGAAAGGTTAAAAGGTAACGGGGATGTTACTTTGAAGTTGGCGTTGTTGTATTTTCTCTACAGTGCTCTACTCATTAGAGATCGAAAAAGCAAAAAAAATTGACAGCGAATATATCCTCAGTTGAGGATTTAGATGTTTTCAATTCATATCCCTGGGGTCGGGTAGCCTTTGAGTTTTTGGTAAAAGAGACCCGTAGTTGTATCAAAGGAAGAGTTAAGGGCTACTGTGAAAGAAAGATGCAAAAGCGGAACCATCTGTTTGAGCATATTGATATATACGGCTTCCACCCTGCTCTTCAAGTTTGGGCATATGAGGCTATCCCAGATGTTGCCATAATATGTGTGAAAACCGTTCAAAAAAATAAGAATAGAGTGCCACGTATTCTACTTTGGACAACAAGCTAAGTTGTGGTATTATTTGACACATGTCAAAATTGGTTTTTAAGACTTTACTTTCCGGAGATATGGATAAGGTAACCAATCTTTTTATACAAATATTATTCTATAAATACACTCAAATCAATGTTAAAAACAAACCCACCTTCCTGCCCACTTGTCTGCCAACATATATTCTCTATTTTCAATAAAAATCATGCCCACCTCTCTGCCCACTTGTCTGCCCACATATACTATCTGTTCTCAATAAAAATCATGTCCACCTCCCTGCCCACACTCCTGCCCACTTGTCTGCCCACATTCTCTAGACACACTATCATGCCCACCTCTCTGCCCACATTATTTTTGTTATACATCATTATTGATTTGCTTATATATTTTTGCAGGTTGTTATTCACCGGAATTTGGTGGCCACGAAGGCAGAGACAGATGGTGATTTTTTTGCTAGTGTTGTTGTTTAGGCCAAGAATATTGAGGAAAATAGCATTAAGGAAAAAACAAAGACAATTTATCTTGAAAAGAAAGAAACCGGAAAGCGTGGAGATTGATGAAGAGGATGATTTGGATGAGGAGGATGAGAAGGATGAAGATGATGAAGAAAATGAGACGAAGAAGTTCGCCGACAGACATTATGAAGAAAGGTCGAAATTGTTGTGGGACTTGAAGGGTTTGAGAATGAGGATTGATGATATAGAGGCCACTATTGCAAAAAGACAAGATCGTTTGGAGGCCACGTTGAAGTGCATCATGGATAAAATGGGATGTTCACTTCCTATTGAAGTTTCTGAAAAACATGCGCCCAAAACAACCAATAAGTCTGAAAAAGTTGATGAAGTCGAGGTAGTTGTGGAGGAAGACCCATTGAAAATGGCTAATGAAGAATCTTCTGACAAATCTCCTGCCCACATTTTAGCCGACATGTCTGTCCACATTCCTACTGTCTCTCCCGCCCACATGTCTGCCGACTTGGCTGCCCACATTCTTGCCCACATTCCTACTGGCTCTCCCTTTGCCCATATGTCTGCGACTTGGCTGCCCACATTTCTGATGTGCCTACTCCTGGCTCTGCCCACCTGTCTGCCCACCAATCTATGAAGGAAGAGGTCCCTTCGAAGATGAATGCTTTATTGTATGTGGTTCAAAAGACGGAGTTGGCGACTTCAACATCAACTGAGGTACTTGATGGTGATGAATCTATTACAGTCCATATATGCCCATCTCGACGCCTAGTAGCACGTATCATCCATGGACAATTTCCATACAAGCACCCCGCCACAAATCTAACTTTGTCCGACTTTTTCACCACGTGTTGCCTATTTTTCGACATACATACTATCGCAAGATGCCGACATAGTTCATCCTTGGTAATGAAAACTTGGCCTTCTTCAATGTCATCTTCTCCGCACCGAGTTACAAATCGCTGCTGAACGAGGACCCACACCACTTTGACCTGTTCCCACTGAGTTCTTTATTGGCTGACCATATCGCCCACTTTCCTGCCCACCTTCATGCCTACCTTCGTTTTGCATATATTGTTGCCTACCTTCATGCCCACCTCTCTGCCCACACTTATGTATGTCTTTTTTTTCCACATCTTCTTGCCTACCATGCTGTCCGCCTCTCTGCCCACACTCATGTATGTCTTTTCTTTCCACATCTTCTTGCCTACCATGCTTCTCACCGTCGTCTTCTTGAGATTGTGACGGTGACAAAGTAGGAGTACTATCAACGTCATCCCAAAACATAGGGTGTTCGAAAATGTCCGAAAGAGGCCAACCGAAATCATAAGGACGATGAGATTTCTCTTCCATAACGCCTTTGCCTTTATCAAGGTGGTATGTGAGACGTGGCATATTCTCTGGAACAACAACTTCATTTGTCTGAATGGCCACAAGCTCCTAATGATTACTACCAGCTGACTCAAAAGGTTCCTTGTTCTTTTCCCTAACAATCAAGCAAAGAGGCACAAACAAAGTCTTCTCTTTATTCATACGAACTAGAACTTCGACATCATCATCATCAATGAGTGGACATGGCGGCAATGGATCACTGTGTTCATAGCCAAACCAACTGTTTAATTCTATTTCATAATCATCGGGATTGATTTTACACAGTGCATAAGATTTCTCCAATAATTCGGAATACGTGACATCACACGAGAAGAGAATGGTTTTTGATTGCTTTCCGGTAAACCTCCAACGATAAGTATTCATGTCACAGTCCCAAATACCATCCCACACAATCAATATAGGACATGATGTACCACCTGCAAACAAAGCCATGATATAAGATAATTAATTAGACATTCTACACAATTGTCCACCTCTCTGCCCTTCGGCCCACTCTCCTGCCCACCCCATTTTTGTTGGCCGAAGACAATGATTCCACATTTTTGCCGATTTAAACAACAATTACAATTACGTATTCACTCTATACACTATATCTAACAATAACAAATTATACCCATTCCAAAAATCTAACAAAGTTGGCAAAAATCTAACAAAGTTGGCTAAATGTAACATTTTTCAAAGAAAATAAGCTTCAATTCAATGAATAACATAAACACCATGAAAACTAACATTTATCCATAACTTTCTTGCACAATAGAGATATTTTTGATCCAAATGCCCACTGTCTATCGAGCCCCTTTTGCCCGTTTTTGATCCAAATACCAAGAATAAATTTCGAATTTTTGTGTTGCCCGTTTTTAGCACTAGTAGATGGGTTTCCTCTTATTTTGTGATCTTCAGTATCCTTGTAGGTCGATTCTTGCTTCTCTTCCTCTAAACCTTGTTGATTTTGTGAGTTTTTGGAGGTTCTAAGGTTTGGTCGATAGATGTAGCAGATGAGTTTCCTTTTTTTTCTTTTTTTTTTTTTTTTTTTATGTAAAAGGGTATTTTGGTCTTTTTGGGAGAAGAAAAGGGGCAAAAATCTGATTTTAATAATAAGGGGGCAAAATTCAAAACTATCCCTAGGGGAAGGGGTATTTTATCAAATTTCCCTTTAAATATAGAATTAAAGATTTAATTTAATACTATTATATGGTTGTTTATTTTGTAGGAGCTAGAACCTAAATCAAATTAAATCGATCCACACGTTTCATTGACTTGAAGGCTAGAACAAGGTCCATTGTGATTCAATGTTATTTTATTTAAATTCTATATAAAGTACCATTTTGAAATATCTTTGTTTGTCCAACAGTTTGAAATATTCGCGAATTGAGCTTCTAAATTTAAAACTGGAAAGTAGGGATAACAATGTTAGAACAAAGTTATTTTTAATTTTAATAATTTCATATAAATGAGTTTTAAATTAAAATAATATTTTTAAAAATTGTCAAAATACTTCAATTTATTTTGCTCATTGTTTACTAAGTATTTGAAGATTTCTTGAACTTTATTTTTGACAAAAATCAGACAACTGTGAAGAGAGCGACCAGTCGCTATAGTAGGCGACCAGTACCTGTGTGTTGTAAAAATCAAACTAAAACCAATGTTTTTATACCCGGACCCGACATTGAACCAAATTGATAATTGGGTCATTGGATCACTGGTTCAACCGGTTAAACCAATCTAAAAAGCCGGTTGACCCATGTACATACACACACACACATATATATATATATATAAATATAAAAGATAATACAATTACAAATAAATAAAAAAAAATAACAAATACAAATAAAAGTAAAAATAAATTTAATAAATTATAATATCCAAATATATGTATAAATTGAATATAAGGAACAGTTATATATAAATTTAACAAATACTTTTCCGTTCAATTTTGTAATAAACCAAAGAAAATATTACTGAAAATACTGAACCGGGTTAATCGGGTCACTGGTTTCCGGGTTTTGTACCGGGTTTAATGGGGTGGCAATGGTTTTTTAGCCACCCGGTTTTAATATAAAATCGGATCGACCATGTGATCGTTCCCGGTTAAACCGGTCGAACCGGCCGGTCCAGTCTGAGTGTCAAAACTCTGACTAAAACAGAGAGTTTTTAACAAGTAGGGCGACGAACGGTCGCTAGGCACACCGATCGGTCGCTATGTGTTGTGACCGGTCGCCCTAAGCTCAGATTCTTTTCAAATCTTGACCCAACGGTTTAAACTTTCGAATTTTCAACATAACAACCGATCGCTATGAGATTTTTGACAACAAATTCTATCCATTGTTTGAGCACTTATCAACAAGATTTACTTTATTATTTTTTAACCATTTTTGTAGATCTTTTGATCCTCCTTTTGCAGACAAATTTCAATTTGGAGTAACCTATGTTGGAAATCAAATATTGAAGATTCTCTATAAATAGTTGAAGAATGTAAAGGATCAAATACAACACACAGTTCTACATCACAATTAGAAAATCTCAGCAAACTTATTGTACTTCATTTTCAACATTTTTGTTGTAATAGCTTAAGCACTACACTTTCACATCTTGCTTATTAGGCTTCCCTTCATGATTACACTTGCACTTTTGAGTTATCATATTCATTCAAAGTACAATATTGATTGTATTTGTAACATCATATAAAACAAGAAATCCTTGTTAGTATTCTTTTGGAAAGAACACGTTTGGTTGATTAGAGTTAGTTGATTGAAAAACTTGGTGCTTTTCGTGTTGAATAGTTTGGTGCTCTTCGAGGTGTTTCAGAGTTTGGTGCTCTTCGAGGTGTTTCAGAGTTTGGTGTTATTCGAGGTGTAGAAGAGTTTGATGCTCTTCAAGGTTGTTGTGAGAAGATTTGTTGCTCTTCAAAGGAAGTTGTAATCGTTTGGTATCGATTAATAAAATTTTCTTTTCGAAATCCACTCGGACATACCAGGTGGTAGTGGATGTAAGCCCTAGGTGGGTTGAAGCACTATAAATCCTTGAGTGTTGATTTATTTTTGTGCACATTTCTATTTGTTATTATATTGTTCCAAAAAGAGAGCATAAATCGGAAAATCGGGAAAATCTATTCAACCCACCTCTATATTTTCGTAGTCACTTGGATATAATTTTATTATTTTAATATTTTTATCTTGTATTTTATATAATAAATAATTTTTCTTATCTTATATTTTGTATTATAAATGCATATTATTTATAAAATTCTCATTATATATGATAAATATAATATTAAGTACATAAAAACTATATTATATTATATAATATACATGATTAAATATATTAAGAAATTAAAAATACTACACGTGGCTGGACATAGGGATGATAATGGGTAGGGTACCCACTCATTCGAGAGTATCCATACCCGAACCCTATAATATTATTACTACCTGTACCCATCCCAAACCCTATTAAAAATTACCTATTACCCGTACCCATCCCAAACTCATTTGCTAATACCCGCATACTACCCGTACCCGCCCAGAACCCGTTTATTTTATAAACAAATATAAATATTTAAATTTTAAATGGCTATTTAAATACGTACTATAACAAAAATAAATTATTATATAAGACTATTCATCAACTAAATTAAAATAAACATAGATTTAATCGATCAATTACTACATCATTAATCCAGTTATATCATCATACATCGAGTTCTATCAATTTTTACTAAATAAAAGAAAGTAACAATTCCATATATTTTTTGTCCAAAATAGAAACTTATGTTGGACTTCCTCTATTTGAGCTAAAAATATTTTCCTTAATTATTATATATATATATATATATCTCATATGAAAATATTTAAATAGGTGCTAATATGGTCGGGTATCCGGGATATCCATACCCGATTATGTAAGCGGGTTCGGGTAGAGGGTACCCTAGGGGGTAAATCCATACCCTACCCATTTATAAATGGGTATTGATTTTGCATCCCATACCCACCTCAAACCCGAATAAAATTACCCATATCCGTCCCTTAGGATTTGGGCAGGTGGGTACCCACGTCTATCCATCTCGCTGCCATCCCTAGCTGGACAGGCTGGGTACCCACAGTGCGGAAGTGATACTCGGACAGCCTCTCTCATCTCAGTCCACAGGTAAAAGCCCTGGTAAAAAGCACTGGCTCTAATTTTAGAGGCTCCAAATGAAAAGCTCGGCCCATTAGGCCCGGAAAACCGGGTGGGCCCAGTTTTCAATATTTTTTTGGGCTGGGGTCCATAAATAGCGGTCTGAACACTCTTTGGCTCGACCCAACCCAATTTTTTCTTTTGGCCCAGTGGGCCGACATCGGCCAAGTCGAGTCGGCCCGGACCGTTTGACACCTCTAGCCATAGGTCACGGGGCGGGGCGTCCCAAATGGGGCAGATCAGGGCGGGTCAAATTGCCATTAGGGATGGCAATGGAGCGGAGAGAGTTTCTCAATACCCAAACCCGCCCCCTCCACAGGGCGAGTCGCCCCATGTTAGAATTCGTTTTATTTTTTAAATATTTTTATCTTGTATCTTATATTATTAACAATTTTTTAATCTTATATTTTGTATTATAAATGCATATTATTTATAAAAATTTTATTATATATTAGATATAATATCAATACACAAACTATATTATCTTATATAATATATATGTGAAATATATATTAAATATATTAAAAATTAAAAAAAATTGCAAAGGACCACAAGACGAGTACTCACGGGACGGGGGTGATACCCAGACCCGCCCCACCACGAGTCACAGGGAAAGGCGGCCCAAACGGGGCGGGGCGAATCGCCATCCCTATTGGAATGTCACTAATAAGTAATAAGTAATAAATGGCGCCAAAATTTCCAGTTTATTTGAAACTGATATTCCACGTCACCTCCGAAACGCGACATTAATTGTTTTCATAAAGTCGCGTTCTTAGATTATTGAATCGTTTTCATAGGAGTACAAAATGAAATCACTGTAATCTAGCCCCATTCAATTTCCACTTTTTTCCCTCTTTCTATTTCGGCTTCACTCTACTCCGGCTGTGTCGTCCGCCGGCGGCGGTGTTGCACCCTAATGGCGGTGGAGTCGTCAACTTCGGTAATGGATTCTCTGATGGAGAAGCTCAGTCTCGATGACCCGTGGGTCCCACCCAGATCGTGGGACTCACTCCCTTCACAATCCGGCGTGTCATCTCAGCCTTCATGTCACTCTTCCCCTCCTCTCTATGCTACTTCAAGTGTCTCCGTAATTTTTCTTCTTGCCTCTCTCTCTGTCTCTGAATATAGAATACTCGTGAATGTGCATACACGTTTTGTGTGATTTTGTATTAGAAAAATAAGGAAATTTAGTTTCTTACTTCTGGAATGTGCTTGTGATCTCTAATTAATTTGCCCTTTTATTTTGTATGCACTTCTTTTCAATGAGAATTTGTTTAGAGGTTTTAGGTACGCACTTTGTAAATATTTATTCTACTTAAAACCTTAAAATTAGAAAATGAAACTTTAACGTGTTAGGTATAGTCTTAAAAATCGACAATGATTTAGTTCTGTTTTTCTAAATGTTTATTAGTCAAGCTTTTGCCTTAGTTTGGAATGATTCACAATTTCAAGTCAAAAATCAAGTATTCTATATGTATAAATATATTTTCAATAATTGTTTGGGTTTATGAAACCACTCAAGATAATGTGGCTCTGCCCTTGCGTAAATAAGGGCCAAATGCATGCAATTAGAGCCTTGAAGATTCAATTCAGGATATATGCCCGATCATTATACAACAAATCTCAATGCAGCAAATATGAAATCTAACTGGAGATGAATGAATGCACTTTATTTTTCTGAAATTTCCTTTGTTGCCTTTAGTTCATGTGTTATGTCCAGAAAATTATGTAATCAATGTAGTTCTTTTCTTGTTTCTTGGTATTGCTTTGCATCTGTTTGTTTTATCTTTGAATTTCTCCAATGTTATTAGGAGCCCAGTTTGGTGAGATTGGCAATGAATGCTCTCCAAGGTGTGGAAACAGCTTTGATATCTATTGAGAAGCTCTCAGCAGTACTTCATTATAGTTCTGCAGACAGAACATCTCATCGAATTCCAAATTTATGGACCCGGTGTTCAAGTAATGTGGTTGTAGGAAATCTACTTACTTCTATTGGCCAGTTTGGTTGCGTAGTTTTCCTCCTCCGCAGATTTGTCAATTACTTCACAGATCCAGATTTTGTTGGAGTGATCGAGCTTGGGAAAAACCCAAAAAGTGATTCCTGTGACGAAGGAAAACGTTCCCTGCATCTCACTTTGATCAATCAGGCATTTGCTATTTCTGTGGGAAAGGTCATAGATGGTTATATATCTGCGCTAAATACATTATCTGCATCTGTTAGTTTAAGGCATTTCTTGAAGTCTAACAATGGAGGCTGTCTTACTAGTATTGGGCATTCAGAAATTACACTGTTGGAGGTTTACCTTCACACAATGGGATTGAGGACTCAAATCGAAGCTCTTGGAAATCTCTGCAACGTTAATCATCTGACCGCCGGCTTTCCCCTGTCATCCTTAGAAGACTTGAGCACTAAGGCAGACTCAGAGTTCAGTGCCTTCCCAAGAAGTGGTGCTTTACTCTCATTTCTATATGCTCAGCTAAAGGTCAGTCTGTCGAAACTGGCTTACTTGTCTTGTTTATATGTGCTTATGCTGGACTGATTAGTAAATTGCAGTTCCTGACTCATTTATCCATCTTTTCTTCGGCTAGTTTTCATTTCAGAGTAGCCTTTCACATGTTTAATTTTCAATCATGTTTGGCAAATGTTGGGTTCATTGTTTTATCCTGAAGGCCAAATTAATGTAATGCTGTCAAATTTTGTGCAACAATAATATCTCCTTGAGTGGTCATAGTTTTTCTATGTCAGATACCACCACCCTTGTGTTGTACTTTTTGAAAGTAGTACGAAAGCTTGACTAATGTTTGAAGATGCCTTCTTGAGTTTTAAGTCTTCCGAAAAAGCAGATTTAGATACTTCTCTACTAAAAATGTTTTTGTGTAGAAAACATTTACTGCAATGTTTATGTAATGGTCTATCCCAGAAAGGGCAAGTCAATTGATGTCTAATATGAATGCAACAACATGGAGTTAAACTCAAAGCCCTTGTAATGTGATAGGAGCCATGATTAATTGCTGTGAGGTAAAAGATGGACAATTTGCATGTATTTTTTTTATACATACATGTAAAAGATTAATTCTCTGTCGCTTGTAAATTGCTGATTTTGTCTTATAGATTTTTGTCTCATTTTTTGTTAGGTTGCTGATCCAGCCCATTCTGCCCTCCTCAAGTTCCTCTTTCTCCAGTCATATGAACCATATTGTGATTTTATTAGGTCGTGGATTTATGGTGGCTCAATTAGTGACCCTTACCATGAATTTGTTGTGGAATGCGTCAGCGATCTCTCAATTCATGCATCGGGTTTGTCTTTGCCCACCATTAGGGTAATCCTACATGTTGTGCTCTAGATCTGGAGACTCTCTTGAGATGCTACTTACTTTTCCTATAGAGCATCTCTGATCATGTGGATTACATTTATCCCAGGTACGAGATGGAGCTGCTGTACCCTGCTTTCTTGAAGAGTGCCTAGTTCCACTTTGTAGAACTGGTCAGCAACTTCAGGTGATAATGAAGTTGCTTGAACTGTCTAATAATGTTGGTACATGTGATACTCATGAAGAGATCCTTCCAAGTTTGGTTAGTTTGTCCAGTGAATATCCATGGTTTGCATTTCCACTCACATTTGACAAAGGAACTATCGAAATGATGGCACTTGTGAGAGCCAGTTATTACCAACAAATGCTGGAAAAGATTGGAAATATTTTAACTAAATTTGATTTTACTTCTCAACAGGTAATTTTCTTGTCAGGCATTCTGTTTTCCTTTTGTTTGTGTTTTCTGCAGTCACCCTAGCCTTCAAAATGGTTGTTCTATGAAGTCAATGTCATATCGCCTTCCTATATATGTCTATTAAACGTACTTATAAATCAATTTCATGGAGCATGTATCTTTAGCCTGCTTGATTATAAATGGTGTATATAATCAGGTCGAGTTGAGGTATAAATGAAGCACTAGGTAAATCATTGGCAATTGACATGCTGAGCATCTAGGCGATTTCTCTCCCATCCTTTTGTACTTAAATGTCTTTACGCAGTCCTCTGATTTTAGTCATTCCGAGATCTTGCTCTTGAAATTCCTGTGAATTAAGCGGATAAGTTTCTTGATCTTATAAAAACATGACGACTTAGCTTCTTTTTCTGTGGGATGTTTTCTGTCATTTTTATATTCCATTCCTTTTCTCAAACAGTTGTATTCTGTTTGACTTAACATACCTTATGCATGAAAAATCCATTTGTCAGGTTGCTCAAAGTGTTTCGTTGAGACTTGTGAACAATCTCAAGAAGAACCTGAACCACCAATCATCTTCTGTTGCAGATGAATTGATTCCACCTCTAACTGATAGAAGAAATCAAAATATGTGAGTTCTTCCCATTTGTCCATCCATTAGAGCGACTCTGATATTTTTTGATATGGTCAAAAAACAACCTCTAAGGTTCAGTTGTATAATTAAGTGCCGTTCTTATTTCAATTGTGGATTCTGATATTTGGTATTATTGCATCTCTTATTTTTGATGTTGTTGCTATTGATAATAAATAGTTCTCTATTTGATTAACAGGTCTGACACTATAGTGGATTCTGAGGTATCGAGCATTATGCATGAGGATCCTTGTGTTGAAGATCCGCTAGAGTCATCTGAATGCTCATCTTCTGAAAGCTCTGAGGAGGCAAACGAGGCTGAAGAGCTGAATTTCGCATCTCGTTTTGTGGTGCCAAGTTATTTGTCTGCTTTGGATTTCTCCTTGAGTTTATCCACCGACAACAAAATGCAAAATCTCTACCAAAGTGAGTTTTGCTCTGTGGAAGACCTCCCTTTCAATATAAACTGGAAATCTGACGCTACATATCCTTCACATAAGCAAACTTGCCTTGTGAGTAGTGAGCAAAAACTCTCTCAAACTCCTGGAGCTCAGGTTTCAAGTAGTGAGCATGATCTAAGTCTATTTGATGCTCACCATACTGGCAGGGGGAAACATGATACATGGTTGCATTCACCTGATTGTGGGTTGGAGCTGAGGATGGATTATGGAGTGTTCAACACTGACTCAGATGTCTCTGAAAATGTATCTAAGGTCAATACTAGCAATAATGATCAGCTTCAGCTTCCTCTTCTAACATGTGCATCCTCGAAAACATTTAGTTCGCTTTTTTCCAAGCTGAAGTACGATTCTACATATTTTAGTATGAACCCAACACTGAACAGAGGTTCTTTTTTTAATCTGAGGACTATGCTTCGAGAAAGAGGGCATGCAAATTATATGGACTCCTACTTTGACTTTACTTCAGTAAAAGATCCACTGAACACATATGCAGTCAAAGTGGCTGGTGACCGTGAACCTAAATTAGGGACTGAACTTTCTGTTATAACTAAAACTCCTGCTGCTCGTGTTGATACTAGAAATCACCTCAGTTTGGAGGACCACAATGATGTTATCGTAGACAATAATGCAAAATCATGTAATGTTAGTTCACCTCTGCAAGAAAAAGATAGTGATGGACATTTATTGTTTCCAATTACTTCCGGTGGAAGTGCTTGGGAGAGCTTGCTTGGTAGATCTGGAAACATTGCCAACAGATCTGTTAGAGATCACAGTACTGTATTGGTGTCTGGAGCTGATATGCCGCTGGATTTTGTGATTAAAAAATGTGTTTTGGATGAGATTTCACTTCAGTATCCTTCTATTTATCTTTGGTGGCCATGGTCTTGGGAAGTCAATAATGTTTCAATATTCAATAAATTGTTTTTGCACTTTATTCAAGGATATCTAACTAATACCTTTCTCCTCTTCTATTATAAAGCATTCGGTCTAATGAAGTGGTCATTGGCTCAAGGTGTTATATTTATTTTTCGAGCAATTTTGTTTCTATATCCTTCCTTGACATAATTAGATACAAATATCTAAGCAAGCTGACCATCAAGTTGCTCATAGAAGGGTTCAAGTTGCAAGAACATTTGCAGTCACTGCGGTGTTATCATTTCATGGAACTAGCAGACTGGGCTGATCTATTTATCATGTCTCTTTGGCATCGTGTATGTTCTTTTTCTGTATTATCTGGTTCAATTTGATTGAGTTCTCTCGCTGATTTTTACTTGTTAAATCAGAAATGGCATGTCAGTGAAGTGGATAAGAGGATCCCAGAGATTCAAGGGGTTCTTGAGCTGGCAGTCCAAAGGTCTTCATGTGAAGGAGACCCTAATAAGGACCGTCTATACTTGTACCTGAAAGGAGATGGAATCAGACATCTATCAGCTTCTGCTATGGGTACATTTTGTATTTCAGTTGATGTATTTGAAGCCAAAGGTGTTTGGGAGGCATTTCACATTTATGGCCCATGGCGTATGCCCCCATGAATTTTTCATGTTTAATATATTAAAAGTAACATAATTTTGATATAAAGAGCTAAAAATTACAAAAAAAGATTTGGGGGGGCGGGGCGACGGCAGGGGGAGATTATGGAAGGAAAAGGCAAGCTCTACATATATTAGGACATTTGTAACTCTTGAAATAATAAACCATAATAGGAAAGTTATTTTATAAATATCAGAATCATGAGACACATTAAAGTGATTTTCAGAACAATGACATTGATTCATTGAATTTGAATTTTAAAAAATTTGTCGATGAAAAGTTGGTCAGCTGGACATTCCAAAGTTGAGACAAAAAACTTTCTTATTCACACATCCTCTGGGCATAACTTTATGACTTGGGCCTCTTTGGTGTGAAAAGGTGCCTGTCTTAAATGACCTAGCATGCACCCAATATAAGAAACTACCCAAATATTGCCTCAAGGTGTTTTAGGACTGCCCCTCCCGCCCCTAGAATGCCTTTTTAACAGTAACTAGAGTCTGTATCGAGTACTATAATGTATCACTCCTTATTGTTTGCTGCAGGTAATTAATCTGGTTTGCCCTGTGGCTTCTTTTGTCTATTGACTGATTACCTTACATTTGGCAGGAATCCACTCCTTTGATTTTTTGGGTCTGGGTTACCGAATCGATTGGCCAGTCAGTATAATTCTGACTCCTGCTGCAATGGAAATATACTCTGAGATTTTTAATTTTTTGATACAAGTCAAGCTTGCTGTTTTCTCCCTGAGTGATGCCTGGTGCTCATTGAAGGTACTTATCTAAAACATGACCTATATTCTATTCTATTGCATACGTGCATTAGCGTCTGTCATAGCGACATAGCTCCAATGCTCCTCTTGTGTATGTGTGTTAATATGGAGCTTTCCCACTGAATGGCTGAATTTTACTTGCTTTCGTCTTGCCTGTGTAAGCATACCTAGACAAATGAAATAACTGCCTGTATATCACGTTTCTGACACTCAATTTTCAATTCTTGGAACATGGCCCCACCAGTCGAAAACAAAGAAAGTGCCTTTGTTTGTAAGAGATGGACAATAAACAATCTTAATGTTTTTTGTCCTTATAATATGAGGCTGAAATAGTATCCAATTTTTTTGTGTAATAGTCAAACGAATGCATTTTATGTTTTGAACTTCTGAATTTTACAGTGGGGCTATGGCTGTGACCTGTGAGTCAGTGCTATAAGCTACTCCAAGCATGGCTTCAAGTAAAAGAAAAGGCTTGTCCCTTGTAATCTTTTTCAACTTGGTGTCATAACTCATAAGCTATTAGAATCAATAAGCTGGTCTTGGCATGTGCTTGGCTGTTGAAGGGCTCATCCAAGCTTTGGTTGAGCATAAACAACCCAATCTTGACCAATTCTCAGCTTTGCTTATGCGACAAAGTTCTTCTTTTGAAGATGTAAGAACGTTCTGAGAGAATTTGATAATACTTCATTAGATGATTACATATTTATACAAGTATTGTTGGAGACACGTACCCTAAAAGCCTCACACCCACTCCCTAAAGTACTCCACTATGTTCCCCAAAATACTGATTCTACTTATTATATACACTATCTTTAACACTCCCCCTTAAGTTGGAGCATACACATTGACCATGTAAGAATGTTCTGAGAGAACTTGCTAATACTTCATTAGATGATTACATATTTATACAAGTATTGTTGGAGAAACATACCCTAAAAGCCTCACACCCACTCCCTAAACTATTCCCTAAAGTACTCTATTCCCTAAAATACCGATTCTACTTATTATATACACTATCTTTAACAGAAGAAACTATGGACATGAGTATCTTTCAGTTGTCATGGTGTCAAACTTTTAATCAAACTACGGTAAGAATTAGGGAGCACGTCTGTTGTATGTAGGAGAGGCATGTAACTAACTAAGTCTGGGGAGTGCATAGGGTTGAAGTCAAGCATGCTTTGTTCTAAGACAATGTTGAAGCAACTCAAAACTGAACTGATTCTTTTTTTTCTCTTTTTTTTTTTTGCCGGGGGGTTGAGGGGCGGCGTAAAATGATTTGGGACAATAGTAATGCTGATGTAGATGGCAAGCATTTGACGACTAGTAGAATAATGTATAATTTTGGAAGCCAATGGACACCACAAATCTCCACATTGTTATAATGTTGTTTACTTTGGGCCTAAACCATCATACTTTTGCATTTCGGCTTCACTTAAAAGGCCTCGTATCAATGAACATGTATTGTTCACACTTATACACTCATGACTATGGTTACTTTTAGCCTTTGTGGAACACTGTTCAAACACATAACAATTCTCCTTGAACAAAGGACCACCAAGCCTCTCAAATGAAGGGCCATCTTCCTCACTCGTCTTCACCATGTTGGAGCAAGCATCTTACATGAAGTTCATTGAAAAGATCTTGCTCCACTCGATCAGGCGTTCTGTTGCATTTGAATAGTTGTTACGTTGAGAGACCTCATATTACCTTTTCCTCCATGACTAGTTTTCATTGCCCTAACATTAAAGATAGTTGACAATGGAAAGAGTATTCATGTTGACATGCTTAATACAATGACAAAACATGCACCACATACTTGTTGTCTGAGTTGGAACGAACATATTGATTCCTATTCACTTGAGTTGTTATGCAATCTTTCAAATTTCATAACAGAATGATCATCATTTTCCAAATGGCTTGTCAAGCGTAGAACAGTGAAGAGATGACTGCTAGTATTTTCTTATCATTTGATGATGGCTTAGTTGATTCTTTTAAAAAACTAAATTCACAATCTTTCCAGTGCATTTAATTACTGTCTTTGCATCCCATACGTCTAAGTCTTCCATGAATTCCTTCCCATTCATGAAATGCAATAAGAGGCTTGCTGATTATGGTATACTGAAAGTGTTCTCTTTCTGAAATAGTTCCAGTGAGCTTCAATTCCAGTTAAGTGTTTCATTTCCTATTATCACTTCACGTTTGAGAACTCAGTTTGACATGGTTTGCCAAACAGGGTTATCGTTTGGAGCAACACAAAGGGGAGGTGCGCCAAATTTCAATATTAAATGAAACAAGGTACATCCTGAACAATTCTTTGCCAGTTCAGGTGGGATACTTATCTTGATTTCACGTGGTGCATATAAACAATTTTCCACTTGGTTGAATAGTCTTTCTACTCCCTCATATATCATTAACTGTAAGTCATTTTTCTTGTAAAGTCATATTGATTGTTAGATCCCCCAAGAAAGTAGGTATCTTTGACGGATAGACACGACATTGTTTATCTAATGGATGACTAGTTGAAATTCAGGAGTGTTGGCTTTGATACATGCATAAGACGAGAACACTTTTCCCATGTGAAGTTGCTACCGAATAAGAATATGGAATTTGGTGTTCCACGATTAGGAACACCTATCTATTTTTGAGAATTTGGAATCGAAAATGTGCCCTATTTTGTTTGGTGGTGTTAAGAACAGCCAAATTTTGTTGAGATGTGCCCTTATTTCTCTCTCTTGGCCAATCTGGATAGAAAGAAACTTCCAAAGATTTGTATTGTTTTCCTGACTCCTTATTCAAGCTAAGAATAGTTTTGTGTCCTATTTCAAAATTTTCATATAATTGTCCTGATCTCGTTCCTTAGGCGAGGATTACTAAATTGTGTTAGAAAAGACCACATTATCTTTTATTTGCTGCTTAATTCATAATGGTGGATAAAGCCCCTTATGCCTCAACAGCACTTGTGTTTCCATCTTCTGAACATTTTGCCTTCCTTCATTGCAGGCACAAGGTTAACCATTTTGTGTCTGCATTGCAGCAATATGTACAATCACAATTATCCCAAGTATCCTGGTATAGGTTTCTACACTCTCTTAAGCACAAGGTTTGTGTTCATTTAGATATAATTCAACAGCAGCAACTTTTCTTAAATTTTCTCTGCATATTATTTAATTTTAGCAGTATCATTGATTCATTTCTGTACTCCATACTATGTAAACTCATTGTCCACATACTAAATAATCTATTTGTAAGTTTTATATGGCAATCTAGTCTCTCTGATAATATTTTAGTGCCTCCTTTATGTGACTTATTCGGGTACAATTCTTTGTGGAGTTTCTTTAGCTTGGTATTGCATTTATGATGAAATTTTAACTATTAAAAGGGAAAACAAAAGAGACAGATTTGGGGTGGGGGATAAAGGTCATCGAGCACACCAAATTAAACAATTACTTATGCAAATCATGTTTATAGTTACATCCTTTTTGCCTTATTTATGGAGATTAGGATGCTTACTTTGCTAATAAAAATGTTTTGAAGATTCTCTTTGCTTTGACCGGAATATCGCCCTCCTAATTTGAAGTTTTTTCTTGGAAGTTTCGACCTTGTTAGACTATGACAAGAGCAGTGACTTGGACTGAATATTATGGAGATTAGGATGCTTACTTTGCTAATTAAAAACTTTTGAAGATTCCCTCCCTTATAGTGACTTGGATAGAATATTCACCAACATAGAGTCTCTAGCTAAATTTCATCTTTTTTTTGTTTTTATTTTAAATCTGTATAGATTTATGATCGAGTCTTCTGGAAACTACACCTGTAACTCTTTCTTTCATGATCTCACTTGCTCTCCGTTCCCTCAACCTTTTCTTTCATGCCAACCTATATGGAAAGCAAAGGTGCCACTCAATATTAAGGCTTTCATTTGGTCATTTAAATCATGAGAATATAAAAAACAATGTTTTGTTACAAATGAGGAAATCTTATAAGGCACTCTTCCCACGATGGTGTGTCATGTGTAAAATCATGAGGAGAATCATTGTCATCTTTTTTTTGCATTGTCCATTACGAATGCACTTTGGGAGAGACTTTTTGAGTTATTAAAAAATACAGTTGAAGTTCCAGCTTTGATAAATAATATCTTGTCGATGCAGTTTGTAGGGTTGTCAAAGCAAAAAAATAAGATATGTGGTAATTAGCTGTTATGCTATGATTGGGTGTATTTGTGCAGAACGGAATATTTTTAGGGAATATTATTCAATTAATAGTTGCATTTGGCAGAAAGCTACACGCCTTGCCTCTCTTTGGTGCCAAACATCAGGTTTGTTTAGGGGTCTACTTTAGGGGGACTTGCAGAGAACACTTGCAAGCAATTTTCATGTAACTTAGTTATGTGTTTATGAGGACTTCTTGTTCTCTTTGTTGTAATGTCGCTTCCCTTTTTAATGAAAATGTTTGATACAATAAGCCCTTCAAAACAATGGAAAGTATATTCCAGAAAGATTTTTAGAAATAAAATAAAATCTTTGATGTTGTTTTACATTTTCTCCTCAATATTGTTTATCAAATTTTCTTTGAGTTTATCTGGCTCTTTATGAGATCTTTTTCTTGAATAGTATTTTTGATCAATCACTAGCTTGACTTTTTTGCAAAATCGGCTATAAATTCATCGGTCTGATTGGTAGTTATCCAATAAGTTGAGAAGACAAAAAAGGCTTTAAATCTGACAGTGGATTCTCGTGTTGCCCCAATTTTCGAATTTATTCATTTAATCGTTTTTTTTTTCAATTTTCGGTGCAAGAGATGTTTGTAGGTGGTCATGAGTGATCAAATGCTTTTTTGGGAGTACTTTTTTGATGGATTTTTGGATCTAAAGGTCCATTTACATAATAATAGATAGATGTTTGGTGATTCATTTAAATGGACTTTTAAATAAGTCACTCCTCCAAAAAGTCCATTCTAGAGAAGTTAGAACTTGAGACTTTTTGAGAAATCACTTATTAAAAATTCAATTTTCTAAATGGACTTTTGCATATCATCTCAATGACAACTTTAAAAGAAGGGTATACCTCTCTCTAAAACCCTTCCTCTCCCTTCTCTCTAGAAACTCAAACCCATCTCCCCCCTTTTCCCCCTCCCTCCCCATTTTGCTTCTGCCCCTTTCCTTCCCTCACCCCCAGCGCCGGTCGCCGGTCAAACTCCCCACTTCGCGAGGTTTTTCTCATCGGACTCAGATCCAAATTTTTTGGAGATGCTTTGAGGAGGCGGGCCAATGGTGGCTAGCAGCGGGTCATCGGCAGGTGGTGGTGATGTCGGCGGCAGTAGATCTGGGTGAGGGAGAGGCTGATTTTTCTTTCCCTTTATTTTGTTTTTGTGTTCTTTGTTTGGTTTTGTTGTAGTTTTCTTTTTTTGTTTGTGTCTTTTCTTTTCCCGGTTGATTTGCGAAACTCGTAGGCGGATCAGTTTTATCTGTTTTGTAGTATGTAGTGGTTGCTCGTGCCCGGTTTTTTAGTGTTTTACAATCTCCATTAAGGAGTGCTGAAGTCTCCTAGCGTGAGAGTGTTCTTAGTTTTGGTTGAGGAGTTTTAGTTTGTGAATTAGATCTGAATTGGTCTTGCCAATTCCCCGCTTGGTTTTTCTGTAGTCAAGTCGGCCCATAGCCAGTTGGTTATGTTTGTACTTGTAATTCTCGTTTTTGAGTTGTTCTAATAAAAATCTATCGTTCGAAAAAAAATAAAATAAATGGACTTTTGCATAAGTGATTCCAAACAAGCACTAAGTCGTTCTCCTTTGTTTTGGAAGTAACTACTAAGCATATTTCTATCATCTGTGAAGTGTCGGTGAAATCTCCTTGCGGAAAATATGTGTAGAAGGTGAGAATATGAAGTTCTGTTTCTCATTATTGAAGGAATGGCACACTTTATATACATGATACAAGCAATCTATTCTAGGAAGATAAGGATTTAGAAAATCAAATCAGATCTCCTAAAATTAAGCTATTAGATAAGGTAACTAAATATATACATCTATGTCTATAACAATCCGCACTGATGATTCTTTCTCAGAGTACTTTTGTGGGTAAACTTGTGCACTTGATGTTATACGTCTACTCAGGAAGTTAATAAACACTTGGTCGGGAGAACAGTATCGTTCTTATTTGATTTACAAAGGAGTTGGGTTAAGGAGTCAAGTAGTTGGGATGTTTTGATATTCAGCTTCAGAGTTAGAATCAATTACATTCAGCTCGAATCTGGCTGAAGGCTTGGAATGCTTATTCATATCATGCTCATATTTGCCATGGGAGTAGAGCTAGGGTTTGAATTTTCATGATAAATTTAGTTGCATTTTAAGAGTATAACTAACACTAAATAAAAGCTTTGACATCTTGAATTAGAATAATCATGCTTGAGCTTGAGTATGATAAATTAAAATCGAATTTAAATTTTAATTGAGCATGCTAGATCCCATTTGCATCCCATTTATTATAACTTTATAAGCCAAAGGTCGTGTGTCCATGTTTTTTAAACAATTCCTGTTTAGATAATTAGGTAAGTCTGGTTATGTTTCAACGAATCAAGATGTGGTACAATTGTTTTAATTTTGTGTGTTTAACATTTAACTTATGTTTCTAGGTCAAAGATATGCTGGATCTGGAGTCAGTGCATATGGCATATTTGACTGAGTCACTGCATATGTACGCTCACTCTCTCTCTCTCTCTCTCACACACACACACACAGACACAAGATAAATGAGAGGGAGATATTGTCCCCACCTCACCTCACCTTCCCATCCCCCCAAGTAGCTCGCTGAAACCTCCAGGTTTCATCTTTTATGCCATTGTTGGTGAAAAGAACTGAACCATTTTACAATTCCAATCACATGCATGAATTGAATCATAAGTGGTAAATAATTTATAGGGATAATTACAAACACACCCCTAAGGTTTGGGCTAATTACAAAAAAACCCAGAGTTCTTTGAAAATTACAGAAAACCCCTTGAGGTTTGATTCCGTTTTATATTTTTCCCGTTTATTTTCAAAAGCATTTCAAAAAACCCCCTCACATTTACAAAAATATTACAGTTGCCCCCCTTAAATTTAAGACAAAAAGAAACCCGAGGGGTTTTTTGTAGTTTTGAAACATGTCTGGGTTTTTTTGTAATTAACCCAAACCTCAGGGGTGTTTTTGTAATTATCCCTAATTTATAGAAGCATTATACTTGTGACATGTATTGTGGATTTAAGTTTCCTGATCTAAGGCAAGATCAGTGCACAAAAAGTATTGGATTCTGTAATAGTGCTAAACCACTTCAGTTTTGTGAATAAATGTAGGCATTTCAGAACAACTGGTTTAAGTTTATATAAAGTCCTTTGGTATCAACTTATCCTTTTTTCGTTCAACAATATCTCAACTTTTTGTTCGCTTTTGTTTCCACACAATATGACCATCTTTTAGAATTGGAGACGTGTAGAATAATGCCCCATATATCTGGATAGTCCTGAATATTGAAACTTATCCAGTTTTTACCTCTTGGTTGCTTTCTCATTGGAAGGAATTCGTCTCTTGCAAATATAATTCTGTAACTGTTAATGGTAAAAAACTTGCAGATGTTTTTTATCCAATGAAACACTATCCATTGCTGGCAATATCCAGAACATCTTGCAATGCGCAATGGATTTTCGGTCTTGTTTGACTGGAAGCATGCTGGGGACTGGATCTGATGATGAAAAATTGACCCACAAATTATCTCAAATGGACATGGCACAGGTGATTCTTTAACAACTCTCATACTGTAGAATGCCTATACGAGCTCTTTGTTAGTTGGCAGGAGGCTTCAACTGATTACCATCTAATTGATGCGGTGAGGATGTGCATGATAAGTCTTGGTAGAAACACAAAGACATGTAGCTTGTCATATTCATAGCCAGTAATCTAGAAATTGGGAATCAGAATGGTTTTTCCTTGAAGCAAATCTAAAGTCCACCTAAGTTCAAGCGTATTTCAATTACTGAGAGCTATGATTACTCCAAGGAAAATGTTAAAATAGTTAGTGCTTAGCTATTTAAAACTAACAGTTATCTGAACTATAAGCATGTAGCGCCTCCTAGCTTACTTAACTTTAATGTGGAAAATAAAAAGAAATACTTTAAAAATGCGGATTAACTAAAAACTTTTTTATCGAATGGAACCTAGATATGAGTTTTATATTCCTGGGTTAGTGAAAACTTATTGAGATTCAATTTGGGACAAAACACAAAAGTAATGGGTTTTCTATTGAATTTACAAACTTATGAAACTTAAGATTTTCTATTGAATTTACAAACTTATGAAACTTAAGAACTCGTCCTGATTCACGCCGTGATCTGGCATTTCTTTCTTCTCTTTTGTCTATTCTCCCCTCTCTCTCTCTCTCTCTCTCTCTCTCTCTCTCTCTCTCTGTTTTAATCTACTCCAAGTTATAAATTAGAGCTCGGCCCATGGGCTTATTTTACTAGCTCACTAATTAATTACAAAGTTTTATTTTCTTGACTTAATAATCTTAATTAATTAAAAGCCAAAAATCTTTTGTAAGGCCCAAATCAATTAATTTTTGTTTCAAATTAAATTAAATCTTCTATTTTCCCTTAATTTAAATTTCTAGTTCTTTTTTATTATTCCATAAAGTAAGTTAATAATCTAATTAATAAAATGCTCGTTTGGGAAATAAAATTTTCGGGACCTTGGGTTGTTACGAAGCATTTGAGGCAATAACGTCAATAAGGGAAAAAAAATCCTCCTCTCTCTAGTAGTATGCGAGTACTGTGAAGAACAGATGAAAAATGAGTGCTCACTGTAACCCGTGGAAACGAATATTAATGTGAGCTAAAACCTTTAAGGGAATGCACACACTCATTTCCTCGAGCTCATAGTTTTTTGCATGCTGCAATATATGTTTTTGGATAATAAGATTGGTTTTCGCTCTGAACTGCTATATGCATGAGTAATTTCACCAAATTTGCAGTTGCAAGTAAACTATTGCAGCTGTTGGAATGAGATTTAAGATTTCAATGAACTGATGTTAAATGTTGGTGGATGCATCCTATATGCTCAACTATGGTTGATATCTTAATGTATCAGATAGTTTATTTTAGACATCTTTGGCGAGAAGGGTTAAATTAAAATGAAAAGTAGTGAGTACTATAGAATGCATCTCAAACTAATTCATTATGTGAGCCACCCGGCTCATGCTAGTTTACGATGTGATTTCTAATTTGTATCAGAAGTACTAAAACTCCTTTTAATATATCAACTTATGTGAAGGGCTAAACAGGATTAGTGTGCAATTAGGAATTTACTAAGAAAATGGTCCTGTGGCGCGAGTAGGCAAAGATTTGTTGAACTCCCAAAACCTGATACCATGTTGAAGTTTGAGATAGAGTATTAGCATTGCGTTTATGAACTGTTATGATTAGTATACGGTAATTTTAGTTTGACATAGAGAGTGTCTGCAATCACTTAAAAAAAGTGCTTCTTGCATCTTGAGTATACGGTAATTTTAGTTTGACATAGAGAGTGTCTGCAATCACTTATAAAAACTGCTTCTTACATCTTGACTAAAAGAAACACTTTTTAGTGTTTGCAAATGCCAACTTCTGATTCTGATTCTGCTTTATTTAATCAGAATCTAAAAGCATGGAGATGCTTTAGATTTTTTATTCTGCTTATGGTTTGATTTGTTGATACAAATATGCATTTTTACAACTTTTTTCACCAAATACTCTCAACTTCCGATTCTCAAATTCTAATTAATTCTATTTGCAAACACTACTAACTTATGATTCTCAATTACGTTTACTTTTACTACAATAAATTACTTCTTCTAAAGCAGAAGTTTTTGCAAACACTCCCATAGTAGTCTCATGCTATGTTGAAATGCGAACAAGATTCTCCCATCTGCTGATAATGACTCATTATCTTTACTATTTGCAGGTTGACATCATACGAAATGCATTCGCCAAGAATCTCGAGGAGTTGTACCTAATTTATCTCCAGTCACCTAAACACGGTGAATTCGGTCTTTCTCGTTTCTGGGACTATCTTAATTATAATGAGTATTATTCAGGGGTTATGAGTAAAAAAATGGGCCACTGTATCTTTTATTCATAGAGCTTCTAGTTCTGGCCATGTGATCAAGACATATCTTCCTACCTGAGGTGGCCATTAGGTGCAAGATTTGGAGTCTTTTGCCGCAACCGCTAAGCTCTGGTATATACTAATTGCTTATCCTTAGCACTATGCCTCACCATTTTGTCATATTATATGTCTGCTTCATGAATTCCAGATCCTCGATATTTCACATGTACATATCATATGTTTATTATTTACCACTTACCAGTGTGGATGCTTGTTATGTTAGTAGTGAAGTTCCTGGTGTTGTGGTTTTTCATGTTGACAAAGACGTGTATAAAGATAATAGGCGTATTATAAGTGTGTGAATTTGTATCGATCTAATGGACCTGCAATTTTTTTTTATTTTATATTTTCAGATTAGTAATTTTGTATTTGTGTAACCCTCACCTTTATTTGTTTCATTCTTTTTGGGTAGGAGTGTAACACTGACTTTTGATTACCATTACTATTCTTGTTATATTTTCTTTTTTCGTTTATGAATTTCTTGCTTTGAGTTATTAACAATTAAGAAATTTAAAAAAAGAGTAATTCCTCTTCCAAATCAACCATATTGCCGATTGCTCTCAACTTCAGGGGTTATAGTCGAATAAATCCAATTGGATTACGACACTTAATTTGGCAAATTGTTCATTTGGTCCGATATGAAAATTGAGGATTTAGACAACCCAAATAAAGAGCTTTTGGCAGCAAGGAAAAGTCAATTATTCTGTCTATAGAGTAGAGATGGAAAAAAAGAAAGTTGGACGAAACCTTTTGTGGATGAACTCTATCCATAGTTCCAATTTGTCGAAAGCAAAATTTTGTATGAGATGGTTTCATGGATATAATATGAGACTGATCTTATATTGAAATAGAATTTTAACCCTCTTAAATCCAATATTTGTTTTTATTAGGACCACCACTTGAAATTAGATCCTGAGATAGTCTCATATATACTTCATCTTTTTCGAAATCATTGTGTTTTTTCGTCTAAGTTTTTGTTTCTTGGACTTATTTTTATGGAAAGTCCTTTGAAACAACCAATTTTAAAGTTCGCGTGTCATCTTTTTGAAGAAAAATCATATCAAAACCTGCACTTCAATTTTAGATAACACGATTCTTTTTTTTTCCCCATAAAAATAGTTTTATTTTATATAAAAATACTAAAAAGTTTATAAAGTTTAGTTAACCCTTGCGCATTTGATTAAAAACAAATTTGGGAGTTGGGTGGGGTTATGAACATTGCTATATCATAGGGTTTGATCGACTGGAAATCTCAAATGGTCATTTTGGTCTCTCCATAGCCATAGGTTATTCAAGAAACTTTCAATCACATGCTTTCACGCCTATTCTTAGCTTTCTTTAAAAGTCGTTGCGCGACTTTCAAGCTTCTTAATTTATCTTTCTAAAGTTCTTAAAAATTTCAATTCCTAAGTTGTAGTTGACTTATATTCTATTTGGTTGAATTCAATTATATCCACTCTTTCTCACATTTATTGATTTATATATATAGTTTTGGTATGTTTTTAATATAATTCTATTTCCTAAATTATTGTTATTCTTTTCAAATATTATCTCAGTTAAAAAAATGATATGACAATATTAACCCTCAATCAATCTTAACTGCTAAAGGGCAATACTATAAACATTTATAAAACTCATATGTTTTTAATTGTCATATAAACTTATGCGTTGGATAAAGTTCGACCCATTATTTCTGTATAGTTCATACGTTTCATTGATATAAAATTATTAATTTGAACAACCTAAAGAACAAAAATTTTATTAAGAAATAGAAATGTGATTCTAGAAATTTATAAATACAAGAAGTAATGGTAATTCAATAAAAAAAATAATTAATTGGATTTTTTCGGAATTGAACGTTGATTTCCTTCTTTTTTTTTCTTCTTCTAATTCTAACAATTAGAAATTATCTTGATGGGTTCTTTGAAATCAAAAACTTATTTTCCTTAATAAAAAATTCATTTGAATCGGCACATTAGTTCATCTACTAATTCCGAGTCGGTTTGCTACTCTGTTAGCTCTCTCTCACCATTTTTGGCAGTTTCTTGGATTTGAAGAGCTTAGAACTAGAATCAAGATGCTAGCCTTTAAAGAATAGGAAAAATCAGCCTTATTTATCTATTAATACCGATTGCGACAAGTAATTTATATGGTAACAAACAACAAAAGAATAGGAAAAGTATGCTACTTTAAAGAAGTATGGCATCATTAATATGCATGAAATCCCGACATGTGATGTGAGGTGCAGATTTTTTTTCTGTTTGTTTAGTTGTGTCTTAGAATAGAGTAGCCACTCCGCAAGATTCTTCTTTTACGCACTTTACAAAGTTATACTACAAAGGGGGGCACACTCTCAGTGTTTTAGCAGAAATGGAGGCGGCACCGCCATCAGTAGGTGATGATTGTCTGGTTTTTGAGGTCAACGGGGAGAGATTTGAGGTTCCTGAAGTTGACCCATCAACTACTTTGCTGGAGTTCTTGCGCTCACGGACCCGTTTTAAGAGTGTCAAGCTTGGCTGTGGTGAAGGTGAGTGTGTGTGTGTTTTTCCTTTTCACATGTGATTCTTGAAATGGGTTGTTTCCATTGATGACTGTGTTTGCCTGTGGGATTTACAATTCTGTGTTAATCCAATCTTTGATGGCTAGCTGTTGTATATTTTGTTGTTATGAATTCTTTTTTGATGAGGATATTTGTGGTTCCAAATTATTGGGTTGGTTGTTGCTAGTGGGAACATCTACAATCTGCCATGTGTGTGTCTGTGTGTGTGTTGCTCTTTAATGGTAAAAAAGTGTTTTCTGTTTCTTGAGGTCCTGTTTTGCAGTGGTTGCTATCTAATTTTTGTCTCGCCTTTATCGTTTGCAATTGGTTAATGTGACTTTAGCTGAACTTACTAATGGCAGTGATATTTATTTTAGTTAATTCTTCAAGGGACTAATCAGACTTCAATCAATGGTTCTTTATATTGTAACTTGCATGTAATCCTTTGAGAAGCTTCGGATACTAAGACTAAAGAGTTACTACATTTTCTTTTTCACTTGAATAAATGTATTTATAAACAACTCCAACATGCAGTGATCTGAGTTTTGAAGCTCTTTCCTATATAGCTAATCAAAATTTGACCTCTTCAGGTGGTTGTGGGGCTTGTGTCGTTCTGCTGTCCAAGTATAACACTGAACTCAAACAGGTAGAAAATTTCAGCGTGAGTTCATGTCTTACGCTTCTTTGCAGTATAAACGCTTGTTCGATTACAACAAGTGAAGGCCTTGGAAATAGCAAAGTTGGATTCCACCCAATCCATCAAAGATTTACAGGTTTCCACGCTTCTCAATGTGGCTTCTGCACTCCTGGGATGTGCATGTCACTTTTCTCAGCACTCGCCAATGCTGAAAAAACAAATCGGCTGCAAGCTCCACCAGGATTCTCCAAACTGACAGTTTCTGAAGCCGAGAAGGCTATAACCGGAAATCTTTGTCGATGCACTGGGTATAGGCCCATTGCTGATGCCTGCAAAAGTTTTTCCGCAGATGTCGACTTGGAGGATTTAGGGATCAATTCATTTTGGAGAAAAGAAGATTCAAAGGAAGTCAAGGTTAGTAAATTACCATTTTATAATCCAAAGGATCATTCATGTTCATATACTGAAAAGTTGGAAGACGAATACAAGCCAACAAGGCTTTTGAATTCGCAAAAATATTCGTGGTACAGTCCTGTAACTGTTGATGAGCTTCGAAATTTGTTGCACTCTGATATGGTTGAAAATGGTAAAAGGACAAAGCTAGTTGTTGGCAACACAGCGAATGGGTATTACAAAGAAACAGAGAAATATGACAAATACATTGATCTGAGGTACATCCCTGAGCTTTCGGTGGTTAGAGAGGATAACTCAGGTATTGAATTCGGAGCAGCTTTGTCAATTTCCAAAGTTATATTGTATTTGAAAGAGAAAAGTAAAGTCAACTTACGGTCAAGTGGAGATATGGTGTTCGCCAAAATTGCCGACCATTTGGAAAAGATTGCTTCAGGGTTCATCAGGAACTCGGCTAGTCTTGGTGGCAATTTGATTATGGCACAGAGGAATTATTTTCCTTCGGATATTGCTACACTACTTCTTGCAGTGGGTTCGAGTGTCAGCATACTAACAGGTCATAAACATGAAAAGATTACGATGGAAGAGTTCTTAAGGAGACCACCTTTGGACCCCAAAAATGTGCTTTTGAGCGTTCAAATTCCTTTTTTGGAACCAATAAGAATCAATGGTACGGTTCAAACTAACTCGAGATTGTTGTTTGAAACCTACCGTGCTGCACCGCGGCCTCTTGGAAACGCATTGCCATATTTAAATGCTGCCTTCTTAGCTGATATTTCTTGCAATAAAAATGGAATTCTAGTAAACAGTATCCAGCTGGCTTTTGGTGCTTATGGGACAAAACATGCAACAAGGGCAAAGAAAGTTGAGGAATATCTGACCGGGAAAATACTTAGTGTCGGGAATTTGAATGAAGCAATCAAATTGGTGAAAGATGATGTGGTATCCGAAGAAGGCACTTCACATGCTGCTTACAGGTCAAGCTTAGCCGTCGGTTTTCTTTTTGAATTTCTTAATAGCTTCTCCAGTGTTGGTCTGTCCGAGGATTTGAACGGCTTATCGCTAGATGGAGCTGCTAAAAGCATTTATGAGAGTGAAATTAGTCAAATAGGAGATTCGCCGTTGCTGTCATCTGCAAAACAGGTTGTGGAATCAAGTAAAGATTATCATCCAGTGGGTGCACCAATGCCAAAATTTGGTGCAGCCATCCAAGCTTCTGGTTTGTTATGCCCTTTTCAGTTTTCATGATAAATTTTCTGCTTAAATGCTTAATTTAACTCACTAATGGCTCCCATCAGCCTCACAAGTATTTTCACCGGTTGTTGAATCTGTTCGTGGGAGGATAATTCAAAATATTGTCTCGAGTATTGCGGAAAGCTGTCTATTATCACAGTCAATCATTTCCTTCTGTCGATGATATTTACTACATAATATCGTCCAATTGTTTTTGTAGAATTAGGTATATATTGTCATATCTTGGCAATTTGCAAATAATTAGGATGTTGTTCAAGTTCTCCCTGCTCATGAAATATTAGCATATTTAATTTTCACGAATTTTAACTTCTGCTTCTATTTCGCCACAACTAACCACGGTTAATAACCCAAGTCACATATTATGGCTCTCGAACTTTCTGTATAATCCCGTGTATTTCTTGTACCATTTCAGAGCAGATTCGAGCCCATTGTAGAACTATTCAAATGTTGTCAACTTTATGTCCATTCCTTGGCTTCTTGGAATTCTTCTCCCATTGCATATACCATCATCTAATCTCGCTGAAGTCCGCATAACCATGAAATCAGCAACTCGTAAGCAAAAAGAACTTTTTTGTTCCACTGTACTTATGGTCTGCAATCTGCAGGTGAAGCCGTGTACGTAGACGACATTCCTTCTCCCCCAAATTGTTTGCATGGAGCGTTTATTTGTAGCACCAAGCCGTTAGCTCGAGTGAAAGGCATCACTTTCAAGTCTCACCCTCAACCAGCTGAAGTCGCTGCTGTTATCTCTGTCAAAGATATCCCTAGAGAAGGAGAGAACATAGGAAGTATGGCCATGTTTGGTTCTGAACCTTTATTTGCCGATGATCTTGCTAGGTTTGCTGGTGACCTCATTGCTTTTGTGGTAATTTACACTTCCTCATCTGCCTGGAGTTGTGAACTTCCCCATTAGCTGCATCTTGACTTTATTGCTCTTGAATTTGTTGAATTATATAACAAAATTGATTTTATTTTCTTGAAAAAATCTCTCTAGGTGGCAGAGACGCAAAAGAATGCCAATTTGGCTGCAAAAACTGCTATAGTTGATTATGATACAGAAGGATTAGATCCACCCATTTTAACGGTCGAAGAGGCTGTTGAACGATCAAGTTTCTTTGATGTTCCCCCCTTTCTATATCCACAAGAAGTTGGTGATTTCTCAGAAGGAATGGCTGAAGCTGACTACAAGATTCTCTCGGCTGAGGTACTTTTATTTATCTATTGTCGTATTATTTTTTAGAAGATCTTAATCAGTTCTTTTAGTTTGATCCAATGCACAAATTTTTCATATTTATAGTACTTTTTGATCACAATGGGCTTTTATTAGCTCACTTAAAAATATTATTTTACAAAAATATATGCCATAATTTTTCTGTTCTATGTATTACTCCATCAAAGTAAAGAATATTTGATGTATAATGGCTAATCTTATTGATGGCTTGTCATTTTATAACTTCATCCCATACTGTCTTGGACGAGTTGAAGTACTGATAAATTGAAACGTCTTTCTTTATTGATTGCGAATTGGAACTTTCCAGATAAGACTTGGATCACAATACTACTTTTATATGGAGACCCAAACTGCTCTTGCAATTCCAGATGAAGACAACTGCATGGTGGTCTACAGTTCAATTCAATGCCCCGAGTTCGCACATAGAGTAATTGCAAAATGTCTTGGTATTCCTGAGCATAATGTTCGTGTTCTTACAAGAAGAGTTGGTGGAGGCTTTGGTGGGAAGGCACTAAAAGCAATGCCTGTGAGTATTATTAACATCATTTTAGATTTTCTCTTTTTCCTCCCTTTTACATCTTTTATTTTATTAGGTCTGTTCAAGTTGCAAGAGAATTTATTGCTTTAAGGAGAAAGTGGTATTCTATGATGGGTAGATTAAATTAAAATTTATTAAAAACAACTGAGTGTATGATTTTCAGGTTGCTACAGCATGTGCACTTGCAGCTCATAAATTATGCCGTCCAGTCAGAATTTATCTCGATAGAAAGACCGACATGATAATTGCAGGAGGGAGACATCCTATGAAAATAACCTACAGCGTCGGATTCAAATCCGACGGTAAGATCACAGCTTTACACCTGGACATACTGATTAATGCTGGGATAACTACAGATATAAGCCCCATAATGCCGAGTAACATGATGGGAGCTATTAAAAAGTACGACTGGGGAGCCCTATCTTTTGACGTAAAAGTTTGCAAGACAAACCATTCGAGCAAATCCGCAATGCGGGCCCCAGGGGAGGTCCAGGGATCTTTTATCACTGAAGCTATAATCGAACACGTAGCTTCGTTCCTGTCAATGGAAGTCGATTCTGTCAGAAACAAAAATATCCACACCTACGAAAGTCTAAAGTTGTTCTACGGTAGTGCTTCTGGGGAATCCGTTGAATTTACATTGCCTTCTATATGGGATAAGGTGGCCAGATCATCGAGCTTTGACGAAAGGATCGCGATGACCGAACAGTTTAATCGCTCTAATATATGGCGTAAGAGGGGTATTTCTCGAGTGCCGATTGTGCATGAGCTGTATGTAAGACCAGCTCCGGGGAAAGTGGGTATACTTTGGGATGGATCTATTGTTGTAGAAGTTGGAGGCATAGAACTGGGCCAGGGGCTTTGGACAAAGGTTAAACAAGTAGTTGCTTATGCTCTCAGTGCAATTCATTGTGATGGAACTGAAGATTTAGTGGAGAAAGTGCGAGTCGTACAAGCAGACACGTTGAGCTTAGTACAAGGAGGGTTTACTGCTGGGAGCACTACGTCTGAATCGAGTTGTGAAGCTGTTAGACTATGCTGCAATGTCTTGGTCGAAAGATTAGCCGCTCTTAAGGAAAAGTTGCAGGAGGAAATGGGTTCGGTGAAATGGGATGTTTTGATTCTCCAGGTTTGTACTTAACAATATGTGGATAGGTGGCTCATCTCAGCTACTGCCTACTGTATTGTTCTTATATATTTTTCATCAAGCAATTTATTTTCTGGATGCAGGCACATTATCAAAATATAAACTTGGCAGCGAATTCTTTCTTTGTGCCTGACTCCAGTTCAAGTAAATACTTAAACTATGGTGCTGCAGTAAGTGAGGTAAAAACTTATCTTGTTAAGAGTCTCTTTATTAAAAAAATATATGAATATATACATATATATATTTCTTCAATTTAAGTCCCTACAACCCTTTATGTGTTCCATTATGCATTGGTTAAATAGATCATATTTTGCATCATTAAGTTTTTCCCTAATATAGAACTGCAAATATAGATCATGATACGGTCTTTGTTGCTCAGATGAGCTGCTTCTGCTTCTACCATTCTTTGGTCGTGATTGCACTCCGTTAAGCAGCATGAGTTGCATAAGATGAGTGTTACATGGATATTAATTTGTATTTGCAGGTAGAGGTAAATATTCTAACAGGAGAAACAAGAATACTGAGAACAGATATTGTGTATGATTGCGGCCAGAGCATGAATCCAGCTGTGGATTTGGGACAGGTTTGTACTTCAATATCCCATCAATGATTTCTAATGTGTATCATTTAGTGAATTTCAGATTTAGAACCATCACAGATTCAGAGAGATAAGAGTTGACAGATTTTCCGTTTCACTAGATGCAGTTTTCAGTACGTTGTATCATTGTGTTTCTGGTACATGTGTTTCACAGATTGAAGGGGCTTTTGTGCAAGGACTCGGATTTTTCATGCTCGAAGAATACTTAACTAATTCAGACGGATTGGTGGTTGTGGACGGCACATGGAATTACAAGATCCCAACTATTGACACTATTCCAAGACAATTCAATGTTGAAGTTCTAAACAGCGGACATCACCAAAAACGTGTTCTCTCATCTAAAGGTATGTGGCATTTGGTGAAAAAATCATCCGAATAAGACAGGATACATCAAATATATCATGTCAGATTTCTGTCCTGAACATGCACTTGATAATAGGATAGTTGGTTCATATGAATATGTTAGGTCCCAAAGAACAAAATAAATCTATTATAAACACAAATGAAGAAATGTTTTCTGTGTATTGATTCTATTGAGAAAGATACATTTAAATAGATTACAACTAGAAAAGATCCTAAAAATAGACTCCTAAAATCAAGGAATATTTACACCTAAAAAGGACTTTCAAGGAAAGATTCTAATGGCTAACAATCTGGGATTGTAACAGCTAATTATACAGTAAATGCTAAATTAAATACAGTTACCATAATTGTGGTTGTGTGAAACAATCGCGTTCCTACCATCGCCTTTTCGTCTTAAGACCTAATACTATCTGGAAGCATGTCCTAAAGCACACTCTCGAACAACTGCATTTTTGTTTTAACTAACTGAGTATTTTGTGCAGCTTCTGGGGAACCCCCACTGCTTCTGGCAGCATCAGTTCACTGTGCTACAAGAGCAGCCATTAAAGAAGCAAGAAAACAGCTTAAGTCTTGGGGAGCTGCTGATGGGACCGATTCGGTATTTCAGCTGGATGTCCCTGCTACTATGCCCGTTGTTAAGCAACTTTGCGGCCTTGATACCGTGGAGATTTACTTGCAGACTTTGCTCTCGACCTGATAAAGCTATATATAAGTCGTCGTTTTCTCTACATTTATCAATGGAATTCATAACTAGAGGATGATTTGAGCTCCAATCTTCTCAACAAAAGTTGCTATATTTATGTTGAAATCTTGAAATGTACACTTTGGTTTGTAAATGCGTTGTTTCAAGAACGTTAGCCAGCCGGTAATAAGCTGGATGTCTGTCTTGTTCTTTCTTTGTACATGTCGAAATAAAAGGCACCAAGAAATTAAGCAGAGTACGTGAATTTGAGATTAATGAAATATGAACGATGCAATCTTTCTGGTTGATTACTTGAGATTTGCTGTGTTTACGGAAATTATCTATCTATACTTATTATAAAAGTGTGAATGAGTTTCAAGGTTTCTTGAAAAAATTGATTTGCCAAAAATATCCTTAAAGTAAAGTTAGTTTTAAGGGCAATTAAGTATTATTCAATATTGATTTTGTTTATTATTATTTTTTTTGATAATATGATTAGTGTCTCTTTGTATTACAAACTCTTCTTATATGCTCTCATTTAATTATAATTTTTAGAATATTTTGATTTTTTAAATAATATTCATTTCATATTAAACTAGATATCGAGAGCTTTCCAACCATATGTCATAAGCATATATAATAAAATTCATATGAGATAATTTTAGCATTTAAAGTTGAGTGTTATGTAATGTTCATTTATAATATTTTTCTTTAATTTACTTAATAACTAAATCCATCTAGAAAAAGAACAAGAGTATGATTTTACAACTAAATGAAGATAAAAATAAATAAATAAATAAAAATAATTCATTTCATTTGATTTAAATAAATAGGAGGACAAATTATATTTTCTAAATTCACTTTTGGTTACCAATATCCGATAAAATAATAAATTTATTATCTATCACCCTCCCTAAATTGTGAGATAATTAAATGGCATATTTTTTAGATACATGAAGATGGGGGTTTGAGACCACTGAGAATTACAGAGAAATATATCCAATAAAAAAATAATTAGTTTTAAAATTAGTGAAATATAAGTTATTACTAAAATTTGGAAAATAAATGTTTTGTTATCCAAGCTCTATTCATTAATCTTTATCTATTTTTTTTTGGTAATAGTGGATATACGATTTAACATGATTTAGATTCATCTTTTTTATTTATAATGCGTCTAATGTGAAAAATATTAAAAGTATTATAGAAAAAGACGTATCCAACCATCAAAACCAAACAAGAGAAAATTTGATTGTAAACAAAACATAAAAACCTACATAGTTTTATACTGTTTTCGGTTTTTCTTGAGTTGAGTTATATAAACAATTAGTTAATAATTCATTCTGATATATACTTACTAAAAGTAAATTATATAATGGAAAAATGTTGAAAATTTTGACAATCACATCAATAATAGTATACATGTACTCACAATCTATACTTAACTTGTGTAGTATATTAACTAATTTCTATTACAATATATGTATTATTATTTCAAATATATTATTGATACATCAGAAAACAAAGCATACATAAAGAAAATGTCACTTGCAAGAGGAAGATTTTGAAACAACACCAATGTATTAATAATATTTGAAACACTTAAATATTTTTCCTTTTTAATTCATTAATATATAGTTTGCATAGTATATGAAAATGGATCGTGGTTTAATAATTTATATGATATAAACATATGACTTTTCTTTCAATTTTAATTCATTGACCACTTTCAATTGTATTGATTAGTTTATTTTATCTTCATTTCTAATATATAAATACTTAATTTAATCAGGAACAACATACGAGTGAGAACGTTTACATGGAGCTAAAGGCTCATATGGCCACATTTCAATTGAGAATTTTCATTTCCACTATTTTCCTTGAATGAGTGTTGGTTTTCGCGTGAGAATTGAAAATAAGTTTGGTCGAATGTAAAATTTTGAAAATAAATATAGGTTTAGAAATAAGTTGATATTTGGTTGAGTATTTTTTAAAATTTTTACACAAAAACACGCCATACAAATAAAAATATATTTTTATGTATTTGAAAGTAATTTTATTGGTAAGTTAGGGGTTGACCTAACAATTAAATTTTAGTGAAAAGTGAGAGATATTGATGTAAATTTGATAGATGTGATTGAATGACAAGGTATGATAAGAAAAGTGGCTTTAAAAATTAATTTAAAATGAGTTATTTTTAGTATAAACACTTGAAACAAAAATTTTTTTGATTTTATGATTAGTACAAAACTGAAAATATGTGTTTGAAAATGAGAACATATGAAAGGAAAGTTCACTTGCTCATCACTCTTAACAAAATGGCAAAGGCACGGGTGGTGAATGAAAAAGTTAATGTTATAGATTAGTCGAGAGATAACACACATTTCGAAGATGGAGCAAAAGGGGACGATATCCATAGGGCAATCAATCATATTTGGGCTAAGAATTCATTAAAAAAAGTTGCAAAAAAATCTCAAAGCCAAACATGAAGAAGAATGAGACTTAAAAAAGTAAAATAAGAGTTGAATTGATGCAAAATGAGTTCTTGGAATTTTGTTTTAATTAATCTTTTAGTTCTTTTAATATCCATTGAATTTTGTTCAATGGTAATATCATGTGCCGTAATGATCAAAACATACCGCAATTCAATAATGGTATATTAATTTTTGATGCTCTAAGTGATGCAATGCACATTGTACCACAGTTAGTCAAATATAGTAAATATTTTGCTTTTCAAATGACTAATAGATATCCCAATAACTAACAATAATGAAATGTAGCACACAAGAATAGCAAAATATTAATAGGAACTAAAACTATAGGGAAATAATTTGTCAAAAAATGGTGAGGGGAGATAGAATAATTAATGTGTGTAATCTTATATAAAATAATAAAACGTCTTGGCTGGATTATGGTAAAACTTAAATAGAAATCTGCTCAATATATAAAAATAAATAAATAAAATGGAAAAGGGTCATAAGACATGATTATGAAAATAAATACATAGATAGATAATGAACTTTCAGTTGGACCTGGAGGTGGGTTTTGTAAGAAAAAAAAGTTGGGGTGGGATTAGGGGGCGGGGGCAGGCGCCTTATACGTGTCTCCTCCACTTGTTGAAAATTTAACAATCATATCAACAATGTTATACATGTACTCGCAATATGTAGATATCTTGTGCAGTATATAACTAATTTTATTTATAGGATATGTATTATTATTTCAAAAGAATTGTTGATAAAGTGGAAAACAAATCGTACACCCTCATGATATGATTGTTTTAAAAAAATTGCACCAGTTTTCAAAAATAAAGAAAATGTCACTTGCAATAAATGTAATGAGGAATATGTTGAAACAATAACGATTTATTAATCATATATCATGTACTTGAATTTTAAATAAAATATATTATTGAATTTCGTACAATGTGCTTTCATTATTATATTTGAGGAGGTAGCGACTATATATATCGGATACCAAATAAGTGAATATTTAACATTGATTGAACATATAAGAATATCATATTATAGATGACTTAATTTATTTTAATATTTTTACTTTTCCTTTTTCGATGATGCATAGTTTGCATAGCCGATGAAAATGGATCATGGTTCAGCCATTTATATGATATAAGAGTGTGATTTTTCTTTTAATTTGAATTAATTTATTGACCATTTTCAATTATAATTGATTAGTTTTTTTTATCTTCGTTTCTAATTATATCTAATATTTAATTTAATAAGGGAGAACATGATGCGTCAAAATATTATTGGAAGCTAAGATAAGCTTCTAAACAATAAATGAAA
Source organism: Rehmannia glutinosa (assembly GCA_016081115.2). Classification (NCBI taxonomy): domain Eukaryota; kingdom Viridiplantae; phylum Streptophyta; class Magnoliopsida; order Lamiales; family Orobanchaceae; genus Rehmannia; species Rehmannia glutinosa. Next base: position 59,602,381 of record CM071924.1, on the reverse strand, counting down.
TTTCAATTTCTCATCGCTCTTAGCAACAACACAAAGATAGTGAATGAATAAATAAATGTTGTAGCTGAGCCGATTCAAAAGATAACACCAATTTCAAAGATGAAGAAAATGAAGAAGACATCCATATGTCAATCAGTCATGTTTGGGTTAAGAATGCTTTAAAAAATGAATTTGCAAAAAAAGCTCAAAGCCGAGTATGAAGAAAAATGAGACTAAAATTAAAACAAGAAACAAATTTATACAAAATAAGTTCGTGGAAATTATTTTATTAAACTTATATTACTCTTGAGTTTTCATATCCACTGTACTTTCTTCAATGATAATATCATTTAAATATAGCATTTTGGGTTCAAAATATCATAACCATATTTCACCTGTTAAGAAGTTTAATTTTAATCTAGCAAGTTTAATTTTATGATCAAAACATGTAAGTGAGATTTACTATGAATAAAAATAATTTAATCAAAAATAATTCTAACTATAAGATTTAATTTTAATTAAATTAACAAAATTATTTGGATAACGTGCAACGCACGTACACTTTACTAGTTCTTTTAAATTGTAAATTACAATTTAAATTTGTTTATAAATTACAAGATTTTTTTTCAATTAAACGCAACTAGTCAAACGAGACAAATATTAAGGGGATATTGTATATAAAGTTAGAAGAAGAGTAAATAAGCCAATGTTGGAGGTAGTCTTTGTAATTAACCTTTGTTTTTCGGCGATTAGTGAAGGAATTATGTGGATATTTTACATTGCATTGCCTTATGGTTCATCAAAATTCAAGGACAAACACAAAAGAGCAGAACAACAAAATAAATTCAAAATTCCGAACTTGTTCAGTTGTTTAGAAGAACCAACGAGAAAAGGATTGATGCAAGGTCATATTTTTTGTTTGCTGATTTTAAGGTCTAATGAGCCTAGCTTTAACGGTTCTAGGGCGAATTCCGCACCTTGAGCTGGAAAAAAACTCCTAAATCGTGCTAAACTTAAAGAGGTTGGACTCGGGTCAATCTGCTATGACCCATTTAACCCATCTGTGAATATAGAGAAAAAATAAGTAAATAATTTATTATAAGAAAAAACCAAAAACAAGACATATCCTTAAAACTTAAATGTTAAGATCTGTTTAATTATGTATGTTGTTACTATTTTGCAGGTCTTTTTGAATGTTGTCCTCAAAATATGATTAGTATGTTATGTCATTTATGCAATTATATTATTTCTTTTTGTGTGTTGCGAATTGTGATATTTTTTTATTGATTGAATAGTGTGTCATAGTGATTGATTTAATAAAATTAAATTTATTTAGTTGAAACTATTAAATGTATATAAAAATTAATTTAATTAAACAGGTTAAGCGGGTCGGGTCTGAGTTACCTGTGAAATAAACATATCGGGTCCGGGTTCAAGATTCGGACACGAATAATTAAACAGGTGTGTAGGTCCCAAGGCGTGAGTTGTAAGGTTTAGAGGGAGGGGGGATTGAATAAAACTTACCAAATTTTCAAAATTTAGTCCTTTTAAAATAATTTTTACAGAGTTAACTCAAATCAGCTAAGTTCTTGAGGGACAGTTAGGTTGACTTTCTTCAGCGAAGTTACCGACTTAACAGACTCGACTGAGCTGTTGATAGTATAACTCAGCTGGGTCAACTAACACTTTACTTTGCAGTTGATTTGGTTTTTGTTCAACGGAAGACTTTTCACCCTTAATGTTTTAAACTTGTTTTCAACACTTGTTTTTAGCAAAGGTTATTATCTGTTGAGTTCAACAGATTTAACTTAGTAGTAGATATAAATAATATGCAGGAAAATAAAATACTGTAAGTAAATATGACACAAGCAAATTTTATAGTGGTTCAAGGATGAGGTAATTCCTCTAATCCAGTCTTCTCCAACTCCTGGAGGAATCCACTAAGTAACAGATCTGGTTACAAAGTAGTGAACAGTCCGAGTCAGCCTTGATCACACAGCTGGCTGCTCCTGGGACTCAGCTTCTTCACAAACGGTTGTCTTGCTACTTCAATTCCCTCGAACTCTTGGAATTGATCACATAGCCTTCCAATGAGCCCAAAACTTCGAGGTCGAACTTGAACCTTACTACAACTCCTTCAACCTTAGAGAGTAGACCCCTTTTGTTCTTGAAACAGTTTCCTCTTCAACTTGATGAAGTATTCTTTCCTTCATTAAGTGTGTTGGATTGAGTTCCTTCGATTTTAGGCTTGAGGATTATCTTTGAAAGCTTGAGAGTATTTGCATGTTTGCTTGCTTGAATGCTTGTAAAATTGGTTTCTTTCTCTCATTTGCTTCCTCAGCCTTTTGTAGTGCTTATTCGAAAATTTGCCCGCTGAAGAGATAAGCAGTTTTCAAATAACACTTCTTGTTCGTTGGCTTGTCTTTTCTTGATCTGCAGCTTGTGATGGTGACATTTCCTCGTTTTAATGAGGTGTGCAACTTTTCAGGTTCTGACACAAGCTCAATGCTTCCCATTGGTTTATTCTATTTGCACGCTTCTGGGATGAACACTTTTAGATATGGCAGCATGAACGCATTACTATAATAAGTAATGTCCTTGACTTCTGTGCAACAGATTAATATTAGTCGACTTGACTTGACAGCTGCTTTACCCCTTTGACTTGAGTCAGCTCCAACCTTTTAGGAATGACTCAAGTGTCTGTCAACTGGCAGACTTGGCTTTCAACTGACTTGACTGTCAGTTCTTCATCCTTTACTCAGTTGTCTGATAGCTGGGTCTCTTCTTCAGCATCTTTGATTTGGCACACTCCCATATTGAATCCAACATTGTAGCCTTTATCACAAAGTTGACTTATGCTGAGCAAGTTGAAGTTGAGTCCCTCAACATAAGCAACATCTGTGATTTCCAATCCATTTGTCTTGATGGATCCTGTGCCTTTGATTTCCCCTGGAGCTTTATTTCTTCCAAATATGACTTTTGCACCTCTAATCTCCATGAATTTTGATAGATTTTTCTTGTTTCCCGTCATATGTCTGGAACAACCACTATCCATGTACCAAGTTCCTTGGCACTCAACTGTTCCTTGAACCCGCAATCAAGGAAATTAGTTTTTAGGTACCCATGCTTGCTTGGGTCCTGTGGGGTTAATGCTGTAAGATGATCCAACCAACCTATAGCCAAATGATTAGACTCTAAGAGGTTGCCATCTATCTGTGCCATAATCATAATTCACTTTGGCAAATTGCTTGGGGGCTTTAGGTACATACAACTGTCTCTTTTGTCTGTATGCCTGTGTGTGTATTTTAGCAATTGCCTTCTTTGGGTAGTTGTGATATTTTTGAGTGTAGTGCCTGGGTGCATATGTGTGCTGATGATAGCTCTTTTGCCTTTGGAATGACCTTTGCTGAGGTCTAGGTCTTTGCCATCTAGGCTTGCATTCCATAGGTCTTTGCTGATATTTCACATTATTCCAATCAGCTTGGTTTGGATAATTTCTACCATTCCCATCATATGTGTTTCTTTGATAAAACTTCTGGGGTTTTTGGTAGCTCTGTTTATTCTTCACAGAGTACTTTCTATTTGGAGTTTGCTGAGGAACTCTGCTGGATATCTTCTCAGCATACTCAACTGGCTGTTTTCCTTTCCCTTTATATCCAAGGCCGTTTGTTTGTGATTGTGCTTTGGAGTGAATGTGGGTGCAGTATTTGGTGTCTTGGATTTTTGAGATGCTTCATTGCTTGAAGATCCCTTTTCCAAGGTCACTTTAGGAGTTTGACTGTGCACAAAAGAATTGAATCCTATGCATGTCTTATCTCCACACTCTTTTTGGCTCATAATAAGGTCATCCAATGATTTAGATGCCTTTGTAAATGAGGCAATCACATTTTTGAGATCATTTTCCCACTTTTCTATAGCAGCTATCTCTGCTATTTGTTTAGCATTTTCAACCTTCAGTTCTTTGTTCTCATCAGCTATGTGACTTAGAGTACTCAGCTCCTTAGCCAGCTGTGAGTTTTGGATTTTGAGCTGGTTGTTTTCCTCATTTAATAGTGTGTGTGAGGATTTAATGTGCTCAAAGTCTTTCATCATTTTGCCTAATGAATCATAAAGATGAGTGGGTGATGAAGTGTGTCTGTCACAGTCACTATCACTAGAATCTGAATGAGATGAGTTAGAATGTACCTCATCTTCCTGGTCTGGTTGATCTTGTTCTTTAGCCACTAGACAAATCAAGGCTTCTTCTTTAGAATCACTCGAGTAGTCAGCTTCACTACTCTCTGAATCAACTGATTCCTTCGACTTGGTTGTCTCAGCTGTCTCAGCAGCTAACATAGCCTTTTTCTTTTCCTGTCTTTTTTCTATGAAGACTCTTCTTTCTTCTTCATTCCTGTATTTATTGACTATTGGATTTGGACAGTCAATAGCAAAGTGTCCTGGTTGTCTGCAGTTCCAAAACAGGTTCTCAGCTCTTTGGTCATTTCTTTCAGTCCTTGGATTATCAGCTCTCTGATATTCAACCTTTTGATGTTCAGCTCTCTTGGGTGGCTTGTCTTCTCTTAACTTGGAGGGAGATGAATGTCTCCTGGAGGTTTCACCCTTTTTTTTCTTGTAGTTCTTATTAAAGAACTTGTTGAATCTTTTAACCATCAGGGCTATTTCCTCCTGGTCTATAACTTCCTTACTTCAGCTCTTTTTCCATCCTTGACTATAAGTGCAGCTGTTTTGGGTACAACTGTCTCCTCTTGATCTTTTCTTCTCAGCTCAAATTCATAGGCTTTGAGGTCTGAGAATATCTCATGATTGGATGTTTTTGATAGGTCCATCGAATGTCTTAGAGCCATGACCTTCATTTCCCATTCAGCTGGGAGGCTTCTCAGAATCTTCATACACATTTCTTTTTGTGTATATTCTTTCCCAAGTGCTGATAGCTCGTTTGTGATTTCAGTGAATCTAGCATCCAGCTAATCCAAGGTTTCACCTGCAAGCATTTTGAAATTTTCAAATTTCTGTACAGCAACAAACAATTTATTTTCTTTAATTTGCTCAGATCCTTCACAAATTAAAGTTAATTTATCCCAGATTTGTTTTGCAGTTTGGCAAGATTTGACTTTGTTGAACATTGCTTTGTCCAAGATTTTGTAAAGTATGTCCTTTGGCCACATTGTCCAAGTTGTATCTTTTTCTGTCCTCGTTTGTCCACTCAGTCCTTGGTTTCTCAACCATGGCTGGTCTTGCCTCAGCATCAGCTTCTTCTCCTTCAGCTGCAGCTGCTCTCCTTGAGGCCGTGTTCACTTTCAATATTTGCAGTGGCCCATCCTCTATCACTATCCACATTTCATCATGTAAAGCATATAGATGAGCCTGCATACGAATTTTCCAGTCATCAAATTCCTCAATGGTGAACATAGAAATGCGTGTCAAATTTGCTTCCATGATAATAACTTTGCTGAGTAAAAATGACTTTTGAAAGAGCAAGTGTTAAAAGTTTCTTTGAAAGATTGGAGATCTAGTTCAGTAACCAGTGCGGAAGGCTCAATGAACCAACCGCTCTAATACCACTTGTAGGTCCCAAGGGGTGAATAAGGTTTAGAAGGGGGGGGGGTTGAATAAACCTTACCAACTTTTCGATTTTAGTCCTTTTAAAATATTAAAGAGTTAATTGCACAACTATGTCATTGAGGGACAACTAAGTTAGTTAATCAGCAGAGTTAGCCACTCAACAGACTTTATAGAGCTGTTGATAGAATAACTCAGCTGTTTAGCCTAAACCTTAACTTGGCTGTGTTGAGTTTTTCAGCGGAAGACTTAACACCCTTGAATTTGATTTAACTTTGTTTTAACACTTGATTTTAGCACTTAGTTATTTATCAGTTGGATAGCAAATTATCAACAGATATAAGATGAATGTGCGGAAATGTAAATATGCTGAAATGTAAATGACACAAGTAATTTTTATAGAGGTTCGAAGATGGGGTAATTCTTATAATCCTCTCTTCTCCAACTCCTGGAGGAATCCACTAAGTAATGATCAGTTCACAAAGTGGTTATTAGTCTAGAGACAAGTCTTGATCACACGGTTGACTTGTTCCTTGGACTCAGTCTAGAGATGCCTTGGTCACACAGCTGGCTTCTCGTCCGACTCAGCTTCTTCACAGGGCAGTTGCCTTGCTACTTCAGCTCACTTTCTCAAGCTTCTTGGATTTGATCACGAATCCCTCCGATAACTTGAGACTGGTTCGACCTTGAACCTTCTTACAATCCTCCTTGGAATGTAGACCCCTTTTGATCCTTTAAAAGTTTCTTCTTCAACAGTTGAAGTTATCTTTCCTTCACAGGTTTGTGTTGGATTGACTTCCTTCGTAATTTAGGCTTGAGGATTTTGCTTGAATGTCTTGAGAATATTTTGCAGGTTAGATGCTTTGAATAATGCTTGATTTCTCAGGTGTGCAAGGTTACATTTTCTCAATGAAATTCCTCAGCCTTTTATAGTGAACTTTCAAAAATCTGCCCGTTGAAGAGATAGGCTGATTTTCAAAAGTCACTTGTGTTCGTTGGCTTGTCTTTTCTTGGTCTTCAGTCTTGAGATGTTGACCTTTCCTCGTATTAAATGAATGTCCAGCTTTTCAGGTTCTGACACGAGGTGCAGTGCTTCCCATTTGTTTATTCCTTTTGCACGCTTCTGGGACTAAGCACTTTAAGACCAGGCAACATGGGCGTATTACTTATTTAAGTAATGTTCTTTTCTGTGAAACAGATTTTTTCAGTTAACTCCTCTTTGCAGCTGCCTTTTTCCCAGGTGACTTGAGTCTGCTCCAATCATTGAAAGACTCATCTGTCACTTCAACTTGTGACTTGGCTTCTTGAGTTGACTTAACTGACTCTTCACACATTTGTCCCTCAGCTGTTACGTCTTCAGTGGAGTCCTTGATCTTCTATCTTGGCCATACTCAGCTGTTCCTCAGCGGAGTCTTCACTTCACTTCTTCAGTTGACTTCTTGTATTTCCAGGCATAGCTGACTTGACTCAGCTCATTTAGCCCTATCTATTACAATGAGAATTACAAAGAAAATGGGGTGCCAACATTCTAATCTAAGTTTTACATGACATTCATCAAAATCTAAATAATAAATTTTCCAACACCTTCACTCTGCTGTGGGGTTTTGGCAAACATTATTTTAAAGGGAGGTTTCTTCAATGAACTACCTTCCTCCTTGCTTGCTTCCCCTTTCACTCCTTCCTTATTACTCCGCTGCCCTTCATTCAAATCCTCTTCCCCCTTTTTGGCATCATCACCAAGGGGTATAGCCATGTTAGGGAAAATTCCACTGAGGAGTAATTCAATCTTGTTGTTCATTGAGTCATGCTTGTCATGAGTCTTGGAGTATGCTGCTCTGAATTTTGATCTCAAGGCCTTGGACTCAACTGCTATTAGCTTCATTTTAGTTTGGAGAACCTTTATCTGCTGTTCAACGTTGGCCTCCATTCTCTGAATTTTGGATTTGTGCTGAGCCTTGAGCAACTCCATATCTGTCTTATGTGATTGATCTATCCTGAATATGTGGTCCCTTTGTCGTTGCTAGAACTTAGCATTATCTGAGCTCCAAATCACCAGTTTCACGAATAGAGATTTAAAGTAGGTGACCTGCTCATGTTAGATAAATGTTTTTATCAAGATTTTGATGATTTTGTTTAAATGAGTTTTTATACCAAAACAATGTTTATAAAAGTTGTCCAAATACTCCCAATTGATTTAAAATATTTATACTAATTTTTGGAGTATTCCTTAGAGTTTATTATTCGATAAAAATTGGACAACACTTTTAATGATTTTGTGTTAATTGGTTTTTTCACCAAAACAATGTTTATAAAAGTTGTCCAAATACTCCCAATTGATTTAAAATATTTTTACTAATTTTTTGGAGTATTTTTTGAAGTTTATTTTTGACAAAAATTGGACAACATTTCAAATTGGAGGTCGACCGGTCGAACAAGAGGTCGACCGGTACCTGAAGAATGCCCAAATTGTTACAGAAAGAAACAGAATGTAATTCTATGAAAAAAAGGGGGAGGGCGACCGGTCCACCTAGGGGCGGCCCGGTCGGACCCCCTCCGACTGTCGCACCCCCCCCTGGCCAGTGTCGGACCCCCGCAACCCGTCTGGGATCGCACTAATTTCTTTCAAACGTTCAAAATCTTATACAGGGCAACCGATCGCCCTATGTAATTTTGTGACAGCAAAATTGTGCCGTTTGAAACACTTATCAGCAAGATTTGCTTTTGATTTTTGTACAATATTTCTACATCTTGTGATCCTCTTTTTGTAGACAAAAGTGAAGAAGGAGAAGCCTATGTCTATGAAGACTCTTCTATAAATAGAGGATGATTTGAAGACACAAGATACAACATATACAAGCAAATACACAACAAGAAATCTGCAAATTCTCCAAACCTTCATTTTTATACTCTTGTTGTAATAGCCTAGTTCTTGCACTTGCACAATCTTGAGGTCTATGCTTTTCATTCTTGATTACACTTGCACTCAAAGTTTGTATACTTCAATTATTGAGTTGTAATCTTGAATTTTTCTATCATCCAAAACAAGATATCCTTGTTAGTATTCTTGTGGTAAGAACACACTTGGGTGATCTTAGGTGTTGAAGAGTGTGGTACTCTTCATAGGTGTTGAAGAAAGATTGTGGTAATCTCCTTGAAGGTGTTGTAAGAAGATTGTGGTGATCTTCAAAGGTGGTGTTGTAACAATTGTGGTAATTGTTAATAAAATCATTTTTTCTTTTTGAAATCCACTTCAGATATACCGGGGTGGTAGAGCACGTAGTCCCTAGGTGGGGTGAAGCTCTATAAATCATCGAGTGTTGTTTAATTTCCGCATTTACTTTCTTGTTAATTACTTGTTCATTCGAAAAAGAGGGCGATTTGCGTAAAATCGGCATAATCTATTCACCCCCTCTAGATTATCGTAGCCACTTGGACTAACAAGTGGTATCAAAGCCAAACTCTTTGGCTAGCTCGTTCCGAGTAAAGAGGAAAGATCCATGGCTACGAATGAAGCTTATCTCACCACCGGCGCCTCCACCAACAAGCCACCACTATTCGACGCCAACCACTACGCATTTTGGAAAGACCGTATGGAGTGATTTTTACAAGGGTGCGGATTTGATATTTGGAATGTGGTCATTGAAGGAGTTGCTCAACCAACAAAAAAATTGGAAGATGGCACCACGACTCCCAAACCGTTCAAGGAGTTCGATGAAAATGACAAGAAAGCTTTCTCTCTAAATGGTAAGGCCTTAAATATTTTACATTGCTCTCTTACCGCCACCGAGTATAATCGCATAAGAGGCATACGCTCGGCACATAAAGTTTGGGAAAAATTAGAAACCATCTATGAGGGCACAAAGAAAGTGAAGCAAGCAAGAAAAACAATGCTTGTGAAAGACTTTGAATATTTCAATATGCATGATGGTGAAAGCATATAAAAAATGGTGGACTTGACAACATTGTCAATCCTCTTGTGGCTCTTGGAAAGGTCATCTCCGAAGAAGACAAGGTGACCAAGGTATTGAACGCCCTTCCCGACTCATGGTCCGAAAAGGTGACAGTAATCACGGAAGCTCAAAATCTCGAAACTCTCAAGTTCGATGAGCTCGTTGGAAATCTCCTCATTTATGAAGTATATCTCAAGGAAAGAAAAATTCTCAACCATCCACCTCTAAACCGGGTACGCAAAATATTATTAAAGGCTTAGCATCTTCTTCTAATAATGTTTATTATGCTAGTGATGAGGATGATGAAGAAACGACGGCTCTTGTTAGAAAATTTGCAAAATTTGTAAACAAAAATAAAGCAAGAAAGCCTAGAGATAATTCTTGTTTCAAATGCGGAAAATCCGGGCACTACATAGCCGATTGCCCGAAATTAGCGGAAGAGGAACAAAAGAAGAAAAAGCCTTTTCTGAAAAAAAAGGCGTTAAATGCGGATGTCAAAACTTGGGATGAATTACTTGAAACAACCGACGAGGAAGGAGAATCCGAATATGGTCTTATGGCCTTAGACGATGAAAATACCGAGGTACGCTCTAATGCTTCATCTTCTTCCCTAGTTGATGAATTACAATGTGATTTTGATGAATTGCAAAATGAGTTTCAAAATTTGATTGTTAAATACAAGAATTTGAAAAAAGAGCATAAAGAGCTTAAACTAGAAAAGGATAAATTACTTACTTCTTATGACTCTCTTGATAAGGCTCATGCTATTACTCTTACTATGATCCGTACTCTTGAAACCGAAAAACAAACGCTCACAAATGATATTGAAAATTTGAAAAAGGATGTGCATCGATTAACGTTAAGTACGGATAAAGTCACAAAAATTTTAGATGTACAAAGAGGTGAGCATTCTAAATTAGGACTTGGTTACTTTTCAAAATGCTTCTAAGAAAAATGACCAAGGTCCAACCTTTGTACGTGCTAGTAGTCCTCGTATTATTACTTGTTTTTATTGTGATAAGAATGGACACTATGCTAGTAATTGTAAATTGAAGAATAATTTTAGCTATTATTGGAGACCCAAAGGTCTCAAGGCTAACCCCCATGGACCCCAAAATTATAGGGTACCTAAAAATAATTCCTTTGTAGGTTATAGGGGCTATAACAACAATGGAAGATTCAAAATGGCTCGTGGACAACGGATGTTCACGCCATATGACCGGAAAGAGAGAACTTTTTACCAACATCAAGCTCCAAGAAGAGGGTATGGTCATGTTCGACAATGGCAAAGGAAAAATTCTTGGAAATGGAGAAATTGGTAACTCTTCTTTCTCTCTTAGTAATGTTCTTTTAGTAGAAGGGCTTAAGTTTAATTTGACAAATGTTAGCCAACTTTGTGACTTAAATTATAATGTTGTTTTTAATAAAGAAAAATGCCTTATTTCCAAAAATGATAAAATTATTTGTGAAGCAATTAGAAAAGGCAATCTTTACAAAATTTGTACAAGTGATTTGGTTAGTCAAAATGTTTCTTGTCTTGTCGCCAATAATGATTTAACTAGTTTATGGCATAGGCGACTTGGACATGTTGGATACAAAAATTTGCAAACTATTTACAAAAACCAACATGTAAAAGGACTACCCAATTTGAATTTTGAAAATCTTGGCTTATGTGACACTTGTCAAAAGAAAAAAATTAGTTAAGAGTAGTTTTAAGCCCAAAAATGAAATTTCCACTACCAAACCCCTACAAATGCTTCATCTTGATTTGTATGGGGATATTGGTACGTCAAGTCTAAGTGGAAAACATTACACTTTTGTTATAGTTGATGATTTTTCTAGATATACTTGGGCTCTATTTCTTGCAAATAAAAGCGATGCCGTTAATGAGTTTGTTAAGTTGTGTAGACTTATTGAGAATGAAAAGGAAGATACTATTAAGTTTATTCGAAGTGATCGAGGTGGAGAATTTGACGGCGAATTTAGAGTCTTTTGTGAAACCAAGGGATATAGTCATAATATTTCGGCTCCAAGAACACCTCAACAAAATGGAGTAGCCGAAAGGAAGAATCGGACACTTCAAGAAATGAGTCGGTCCATGCTCAATGAATTTTCACTTCCAAAGTATTTTTGGGCCGAAGCCGTAAGTACCGCTTGCTATGTCATTAATCGAGTTTATATTCGTCCTAAAATGAATAAAACTCCATATGAGCTTTGGAAAGGAAGAACTCCAAATATTAGTTATTTCAAAATATTTGGATGTAAGTGTTTTATTTTGAATACTAAGGATCAATTGGACAAACTTGATCCTAAGGCCGATGAAGGAATATTTATGGGATATTCAACCAAGAGCAAAGCATATCGGGTTTACAATAAGACTAGTGGGGTTGTTGAAGAATCCATCCATGTCAAATTCAATGAAGCTTCGGGTGTTGAAAGGATACCCAATGATGAAAGTGATGAAGAGGATATTGTTGAACCCATTGTTCAAGATGATGCTCAAAATGATCAACCTTCAAGCTCAAATGTTCCTCAAGAAGACAAAGGTGATACTTCGGATCTTCCCGTAGCATTGAAATTTAAGGGAGATCACCCAAAATATCTTATTATTGGTGATCCCCTTGATAAAGTAATGACTCGAGGAAAATTTGCCGAGAAAGCTCTTATATCTCAAAAAGAGCCTAAAAATGCTAAGGAAGCTATTGAAGATGAAGATTGGTTCTTAGAAATGCAAGAGGAGTTGAATCAATTTGAAAGGAATGATGTATGGGAACTAGTACCTTGTCCTCCATCTCAAACAATTATTGGCACAAAATGGGTATTTCGGAACAAGCTTGATGACCAATGCAATATTGTTCGAAACAAAGCAAGGTTAGTAGCTCAAGGTTATTGTCAAGTAGAAGGTATTGATTATGATGAAACATTTGCACCCGTAGCACGTTTAGAAGCTATTCTTATTTTACTTGCCTATTCTTGTTTTAAAAATTTTAAGCTTTACCAAATGGATGTAAAATCCGCATTTTTAAATGATCTTATTCAAGAAGAAGTCTATGTAAAACAACCTCCGGGGTTTGAAAATTTTTCTAGGCCTAATGATGTTTATAAACTTGAAAAGGCCTTGTATGGTTTGAAACAAGCACCCCGTGCATGGTATGATAGACTTAGCTCTTTTCTTTTGCAAAATGGTTTTACAAGAGGCAAAGTTGATACTACTCTCTTTGTTTTTGAAAAAGGGCAAGATTGCTTATTAGTGCAAATTTATGTTGATGATATTATTTTTGGTGCTACTAATGAATCCTTGTGCAAGAAATTTTCTAAGTTAATGCAAGGTGCATTTGAAATGAGCATGATGGGGGAGCTCAACTTCTTCCTCGACTTCAAATTAAGCAATGCCAAGAAGGAATTTATATTTCACAATCAAAATATACAAAGGAGCTTTTGAAGAAGTTTGGCATTGAAGAAGGAAGAACCGTCTCTACCCCAATGGCAACAAACGTCAAGATTGACAAAGATGAAAAAGGCAAGCCGGTTGATGAATCCAAATATCGAGGTATGATTGGTAGTTTACTTTATTTAACCGCAAGTAGACCGGACATTCTTCATGCCGTATGCCTATGTGCTCGTTTTCAAAGCAATCCTAAAGAATCTCATATGAGTGCCGTTAAAAGGATTTTTCGATATTTAAAAGGCACTATTCAATATGGTTTATTTTATCCAAAGAATGAAAATTTTTCTCTTAAAGGTTATAGTAATTCGGATTATGCGAGAAATATTGATGATCGTAAAAGTACTTCCGGATCATGTCAATTTCTAGGTGATTGCCTAGTTTCTTGGTTTTCAAAGAAATAAAATTGTGTTTCACTTTCAACGGCCGAAGCCGAATTTATTTCCGCGGCCTTTTGTTGTAATCAATTGCTTTGGATGAAACAAACTTTAGCGGATTATAAATGTTCTTTCGAAAGTGTTCCTATTTTTTGTGATAACATATCCGCTACAAAAATATTGCTCAAAACCCGGTTCATCATAACCGTACTAAGCATATTGAGATTCGACATCATTTTCTAAGGGATTGTGTTTCAAAACGTAAAATTGAGATATCTTTTGGCGGATATTTTTACAAAACCGCTATCTTCCGAGACTTTTGCATCTATACGAGCTCGGTTAGGCATAATGCATATTGAATAAGGTTTATGTTTTCATTTTGCACGTTTTTAAAACTTAGGGGCGAAAAATCAGATTTTTGGTTGAAAATTCGGATTTTGGAAAATAAGTTGAGACAGTGGGCTGACTGGGGTGAGGGCAACCGGTCGGACCTCACCTCGACCGGTCGCCCTCACTGTCGACCGGTCGCCCACTGCCAATTTTTGGTTTAAAACGTCTCTGTCTTCAGACTTAGCCATTTTGGCTTAAACTGTTCATTTTTCGTCCCCTTCGCCAAATGCACACAAATTTCACTTCAAATTTGTTTTCTTGCATACATTTCATATCTTGGACTTAATTAGGCTCAATTATCATCATCATTGCTCGTCTTTACCGATTGAATGGTAAGAATTTTACTTCCTTTGCTCAATTGGGTTGAACCCTTGAGTTTTTGGCTTATTTGTAATTTTATTGATGGAAGTTTCATATGATTGGGGTGAGCTTGTTAATTATGATGTATTGAATGGTGTTTGAACTGATTTGGTGATGAAATTTTTTGGCTTGATTCATTTACAAGGGCCTTATACAACTTCTTTTATTTTTCACGCCCACAAAGTGTTCGATGAATTGTCACAAAGAAAATTTCAATTTATACATGACTCTTATGCTTTCAAAAATCTTATATATTTATTGAGATCATGTCTTGACACTCAAATGAGCTTTTGCAAATCAAATAATCAATTTTTCCCTTTTTATTTGGAATTTAAGCTTCAATTTTCCAAACGCTCGATAAATCGATAATATTGCGCACTTTGATATTATTGTATGATGTTTTTATCGTGCTAACACTCTTTTTGATGATTCCAAAGGGGGAGAAACAATAAAAACGCTCATATGCTCAAAGAAGCAAAAATAAGCTCGCAAGAAAAGCTATAAGCTAGGGCTCTCAAAAGCCAAAAGCTGAGAATATTACTTAGTCCATTTGATGTATTGTGGACTTTTATGCTTGACTAATGATGTTTTGTGACAGGGGGAGCTTCTATGCTCAAATAATTCAAGCTTGTTTTGTAAAAGCTAAGCTTTTAGCCTTTAGTTGGTTGCTTTTATACTTGTTCTTGATATGCATATTGATAGGGGGAGCTTGTGCAAAAATGTTTTGAAAAATATTTGCTCCTATCCTTGTGTGTTTTACTTATGGTAAATCTTGCTTGTAATGGATTAATGTTTTAGACCGGAAAATATGTTTTGTTTTAAAATCAACTTCCTAAAATTGTTTTGGTTTGTAATCATCAAAAAGGGGGAGTTTGTAAGATAAATGTTTTTATTAAGATTTTGATGATTTTGTTTAAATGAGTTTTTATACCAAAACAATATTTATAAAAGTTGTCCAAATACTCCCAATTGATTTAAAATGTTTATACTATATTTTGGAGTATTTCTTAGAGTTTATTATTCGATAAAAATTGGACAACACTTTTAATGATTTTGTGTTAATTGGTTTTTTCACCAAAACAATGTTTATAAAAGTTGTCCAAATACTCCCAATTGATTTAAAATATTTTTACTAATTTTTTGGAGTATTTTTTGAAGTTTATTTTTGACAAAAATTGGACAACATTTCAAATTGGAGGTCGACCGGTCGAACAAGAGGTCGACCGGTACCTGAAGAACGCCCAAATTGTTACAGAAAGAAACAGAATGTAATTCTGTGAAAAAAAAGGGGAGGGCGACCGGTCGGACCCCCCTTGACCGGTCGGACCCCCCTGCAACCTGTCCTGGATCACACTAATTTCTTTCAAACGTTCGAAATCTTATATAGGGCAACCGGTCGCCCTATGTAATTTTGTGACAGCAAAATTGTGCCGTTTGAAACTCTTATCAGCAAGATTTGCTTTTGATATTTGTACAATATTTCTACATCTTGTGATCCTCTTTTTGTAGACAAAAGTGAAGAAGGAGGAGCCTATGTCTATGAAGACTCTTCTATAAATAGATGATGATTTGAAGACACAAGATACAACACATACAAGCAAATACACAACAAGAAATCTGCAAATTCTCCAAGCCTTCATTTGTATACTCTTGTTGTAATAGCCTAGTTCTTGCACTTGCACAATCTTGAGGTCTAGGCTTTTCATTCTTGATTACACTTGCACTCAAAGTTTGTATACTTCAATTATTGAGTTGTAATCTTGAATTTTTCTATCATCCAAAACAAGATATCCTTGTTAGTGTTCTTGTGGTAAGAACACACATGGGTGATCTTAGGTGTTGAAGAGAGTGGTACTCTTCATAGGTGTTGAAGAAAGATTGTGGTAATCTCCTTGAAGGTGTTGTAAGAAGATTGTGGTGATCTTCAAAGATGGTGTTGTAAAAATTGTGGTAATTGTTAATAAAATCTTTTTTTCTTTTTGAAATCCACTTCGGATATACCGGGGTGGTAGAGCACGTAGTCCCTAGGTGGGGTGAAGCTCTATAAATCATCGAGTGTTGTTTAATTTCCTCATTTACTTTCTTGTTAATTACTTGTTCATTCGAAAAAGAGGGCAATTTGCGTAAAATCGGCATAATCTATTCACCCCCCTCTAGATTATCGTAGCCACTTGGACTAACAGCTCACGCCTTAACACCTTTACTTGTCCAACCCATTCGCTTATCCTCAATACAGTCCCTGGGATGTCTCCAGTGATAGTAGCATCTCCAGTGATAGTAGCATCTCTATTATCTAGCCGTTGGTCCAATGCTGCAAAACCATGCTCCATCTTTTCTATTTCATCACAGATGGCTTTGAAGGCTTTTCAGAAGCCGGCTGTCTCAACGGACTGTTTCTCAGGCCAAACAACATCGAAATCAAAACCAATTGGCACCATAGTAGTCTCAGCTGGAGTTCCGATTTCTTCTGGAGAGACTTGGACATTGTATCTGGCACGTTCCGTGGCTTACTCGGCTTCAAAGGGCATCTGGGCTTCAAACGGAAAATACTCCGCAAACAAGTCTTCAGGGAAAATAGGTATCTCCACATCCTTGGCCTGTGGAGCCTTTTCCTTTTCTTTCAAGATGTTTTCAGCTCTGTGTGCTTCAACTATTTCAGCGTCATCGACAGTTTGAGTAGTTGTGTTACCCGGGTGAGCTGACTGATCCTTAGCTGTCTTAACAACTTCTTCGACATCGGTTGTTTCTTCCTATTGAGTTGTCTGTTACTCGGCTGACTTATTAGCTTCATCAGAGGGTGATGACGCCATTGGAGGTGGGCCATCAACCATGATGAATTGCATTGGAGCAGCTTTATCACTGGCCTGACTCTGTGTTGCCTGTGCTTCCTCATCAGCTTTGTCCTTGTTAGATTAATCAATAGGTCTGGACTCAGCTTCGCTTTCAGATTCCAGGAATCTAGTGTTAATATTTTCCTAAGAATCATGAAGGGCGTTGATCTCTTCTTCTTCCTCAGCAACCTCCGAGCAGACACTTCTTCAGCAACTTTCTTACCTAGGGAAGTTTCAACCTCCTCTAGGCCTTCATTATCCTCAACAGTCTCAACCACTGATGGGCCTTGTACATTTCTTTTTGCAGTTTCAACTGCAGAAGAGTCTTCTATGATTATCCCTTCAGCAGACGGAGCTGCTTTAGGGTCTTCAATGGCATCCGTTGGAGTCTCAACTCCTTGGATTGCGCTTTCAGGGCCAGGAGTCTCAACTCCAATGGCCTCACTTTCATCATTTGCCTTAGTTGCTTCAGTAGCGTCATCAGCCTGCATGGCAGCTGAGGTTTCAGCTGAGATAGTCTGAACCGTCTGAGCTTCGTCAACTTCAGTCAAATTGAACTTAAGCCCATCTACTAATAAAACATCATGAAGAGAGAAAGAAGAATTACCAATGTCTCCATTGCCAATGATTTTGCCCTTGCCATTTCCGAATATAACCATTCCTTACTCTTTGAGCTTGATGTTGGTAAAAAGTTATTCTCTTCCGGTCATATGGCGCGAACATCCGCTGTCCACGAGCTATGTTGAATTTTCTTCCATTGTAAATGCCTCTAATACCTACATTAAAATTACTTTTAGGTACTCTAGAATGTTAGGGTCCATGGGGGTTAGCATTGAGATCTTTGGTTCTCCAAAAATGGCTATTATTACAAGTGCTAGTAAAATATCCATATTTGGGACAATAAAAACAAGTAATAGTTTTAGCACTACTAGCACGAATAAAAATCGAAGCTTGGTTCTAGTTTTTAGAATCGGTTTGAAAAAGGTTTATAACCAAGTCCAAATTTTGAATGCTCACTTCTTTGTGCACCAAGAATTTTAGTAACCTTATCGGTACTTAAGTTAAAACGTTACACATCTTTCTTCAAATTATCAATTTCTTTAGTGAGCATTTGTTTTTCGGAATCAAGAGTTTTGATTTTTCCAAGAGTAATAGTATGAGGATGATTAAAAGATTCATAAGAGACGAATAATTTATTATTTTCTAATTTTAGCTCTATGAAATCCTTTTTAAACTCTTGTATTTAAAAATCATATCTCTAAATTCATTTTGCAACTCATCATAATCAAATTGTACTTCATCAATTAAAGACGAAGTGAAGAGTTAGAGCGTACCTCGTTATTTTCATTGTCAATGGCCATAAGTCCATGCTCGGCTTCTTCTTCATCTTCGGATGTTGCAAGGAGTTCATCCCACATTTTGGCATCCGCATTTGATGCCTTCTTTTTCAAAAAGAATTTCTTTTTCTTTTGCTCCTCCTGCACCATTTTTGGGCAATCGTTGATAAAGTGCCCGGGTTTTCAACATTTAAAACAAGAATTCTCTCTTGCCTTATTTTTATTTACGAATTTTGCAAATTTTCATACTAAGGCGACCGTTTCCTCGTCATCTTCATCACTATCATAATATGTATTATATGAAGAAGATGCTAAGCCTTTAGGAATAGATTGCATACCCGATTGAGAGGTGGATGGTTTGGAATCCTTCATTTATTTGAGATATACTTTGTAGATAAGAAGATTTCTAATAAGCTCGTCCAACTTGAGAGGTTCAAGATTTTGAGCTTCCGTAATTGCCGTCACTTTTTTGGACCAAGAACCGGGAAGAGCATTTAAGACTTTTATTACCTTGTCTTCTTTGGAGATGACTTTTCCAAGCGCCATTAGAGGATTGACGATATTGTCAAGCCTTTCCACCATTTTCGTGATGCTTTCTCCTCCGAACATAATGAAGTTTTCGAAGTCTTTAACAAACATGGTTTTACTAGCTTGTTTGACCTTCTTAGTTCCTTCATAAATAGTTTCAAATTTTTCTCAAACTTCATGAGCCGACCTTATTCCTCGAATTCAATTATACTCGGTAGCCATAAGAGAACAGTGTAACATGTTTAAGGCCTTACAGTTGAGAGAGAAGGACTTCTTGTCATTTTCATTGAATTCTTTGAAGCTTTTGAGAACCGAGGTTCCATTCTCCATTTTCTTTGTTGGTTGGGCAATTCCTTCGATGACCACATTCCAAATATCAAATTCGCAACC
The DNA here is from genome assembly GCA_016081115.2 of Rehmannia glutinosa. Lineage (NCBI taxonomy): Eukaryota > Viridiplantae > Streptophyta > Magnoliopsida > Lamiales > Orobanchaceae > Rehmannia > Rehmannia glutinosa. The sequence goes on along the minus strand of CM071924.1, from coordinate 59,583,235 downwards.
TTGTAGGGAGTATTCCATCCGATCCTTCCAAAAGGCGTAGTTGTTGGCATCGAAGAGTTGTGACTTGTTGGTGGAGGCGCCAGTTGTGAGGTAGCTTTCGTTCGTAGCCATGGATCCCTCTTTACTCGCAAAGATGAAACGAGCTTGCCAAAGAGTTTGACTTTGATCCACTTGTTAGTCCAAGTGGCTACGAAAATATAGAGGGGGGTGAATAGATTTTCCCAATTTTCCGATTTGTGCCCTCTTTTTTGAATATGTAGAAGATGAAGAAGTAGAATTGTAGAAAATAAATCAACACACAATGAGTTATAGAACTTCAACCCACCTAGGGCCTAATGTTCTATCACCCGGTATGTCCGAATGAATTTTGAAGGAGAAAAATTTATTAATAGATACCAAACTATTACAACATTTACCTTGAAGAGTACCACACTCTTCTTATAACACCACCTATGAAGATCACCACAATCTTCTTATAACAATGAAGAGCACCAAACTCTTCAACACCTAGAATCAACCTAAAGTGTGTTCTTACCACAAGAATACTAACAAGGATTTCTTGTTTTGGATGATCTGAAACAATCAAGATTACAACTCAAAAGATGAATAAAACTTTGTAAGTGCAAGTGTAATCAAGAAAGAAAGCCTATCAATCAAGATATGAACGTGATGTGCTAAGCTTAATACAACAAGAATGGAAAGTGAAGACTTAGAGAAAATTTGCTGATTTTTTATTGTAGTTATGTAGATTGAAGTGTTGTATTTGATCCTTCAAATTCTTCATCTATTTGTAGGAGAGCTTCAAGATTGTATCTCCAACACAGACTCCTCCATCTTCACTTTTGTCTACAAAAGAAGAATCAAAAGATCTACAAAAATGGTTGAGGAATGATAAAGTAAATCTATCAGATAATGACTGAACAACGGATAGAATTTGCTGTCAAGAATCATAGGGCGACTGGTCGCTATGTTGAAAATTCAAAAGTCTAAACCGTTAATCTGAGATTTGACACGGGTTGCCAGGGCGTGGGTAACGGTCGACTACACAGGGCGACCGGTCCCCCTAATGCTCGACCGATTCATCACCAAACAAATAGTTTTTAAGAAAGAAACTGAATTTTTTTTTCTTTCAGGCACCGAGGCGACCTGTCGCCCTCCCCATTTTTGATCTCTGTTTTGGTTCTGTTTCAAGATACAACTTTAGGGTACGGGTTTCCCCATAGGGAGACCGATCGACCTCAATACAGAGAAGTTGTCCAATGTTTATCAAAAATAAAATTCAAGAAGTGCTTCAAAAACTTGGTAAAAGTCACTTAAAATATTTTGAAGCTTTTGGACAACATTTGGGGACATTGTTCTTGTATAAAAACTCATTTACATAAAATCATAAAAATCATGATAAAAATATATTTCTAACAGTATTGTATAATTTTCATATTAAGAAATTAATATATTGTAGGAATGCTAATAGTGCGAGGCAAGATGGGTATCTCAAGAGTCCAAGGCCAAACCTGTGATGTTCTCTAACTAAGGGAAATACTTGCACGTTGACACGACTAATATTAATGTAGGATTTATTAAATAAATATTAGTAAAATAATCGGATACATTCTTATTGTATATTATTTAAATTTAAATACTCAACAAAAAATTAAAATTTAGAAAAAAATAGAACAAATAAAAATAAATTGATTATATATTTGAAGCAAGTTTGTACACCTATTAAAGACACTTGTTGAGTTATCTAAAAGTTTAATAACTATATGTTATCTTAATAATTTTTGTCAACTATATTAAATTATATCAGTTGAGACATAATTGAATTTTATACCAACAAATTACTATATATACATTAATTTAATAAATAGAATCAGTGTATCATTTGTTTTCTTAATAAAAATATCATTATACTTAAATCTTAATTATTTGAAACTATCTTAGAACATAAATGTATGGACAATATTTATTAACAAATATATATAACATAAATAATAGAACAAATAAGAAACATTTCTTTTATATAATAAATACTAAAATAATTTTAGATGTTATCTGATTTTTTTGAATTTATCCATGGCAGTTCAGATATTTTCTATAATAAGTTTTATATTTATATTAATACTTTTGTTATTTTATCCGATGAATTTAAGACTCATCAAATAAACTTTAGATTTTATTTGAATATTTAAGGGTTTATCTCATAATTCATTATTTATTTGTATAATTTGGAAATTCTTGGATAAATTTATCTTCATTAAATATTTATAGATTTTATATGCTTGTTTTATATTTATTTAATTTATTTTAAGTTTTTAATTTATATTTGTCAATCTTCTCAAATGATATTTAGATTTATTTTGTAATATATTTTTCATTAAATATTTTTTGCACTTTATTTCATAACTACTTTGTTTTTTAAATATTAGTATTTTCATTTACATAATATATGTACATTTATATTAAATTTCAGATTTTACTTTTTAATTCTTTTACATTAGATTATATTAAATTTTATTATAAATAAGATGCTATTATTTTTGGTTTTGTAAGAATTAAATTATAATTTTAAGAAATAAGATTTTTTTTTGCATTAAGAAAATATACATTAAATGCATATCCTATAGAAAAAAAAATTAAAGCTTACTAAAATTAAGGCGAGCCACAAAATTTACCGAAAATCTCGGTCTTATTTATTATATATAGAATTTGTCTATATATAATATAATAAAATTTATCTATATTACAATTTTTACCATTGAATTATACTATTATATATAGGATGTAGTTTACGTGGGAATTATAATTATTTTTGATACTATTTATAAAAGTCTCTCATTATATATATATATATATATATATATATACTCATTATGATATAGCGAGATATTTTTCATAAAACTATTAGGAAAATGCACATGTTCCTGTATAAAATGGAGGTTTCACAAATATACAATTCATGTACTAGCCTAAATAATTATGAAGAAATGGACTAAGCCCAAATAACAATTTACATATATCACAAATAACCAAAATACACGAATATACAAATTGATGTTCAATAACCCGAATGCACGATTTTCAAAACATATTGTCATGCCCCAAACGGGACGCGACGATGATCCACAACTTAAATACAAATAACCAAACAGTCTAGACGAATATCATCGAGAACCCAATGGAACAAAGTCTAAATAGCAGCGGAAATAAAATAATGTTGGGAAATTATTTTGTAGATTTTGATGAATGCCATGCAAAACTTAGAATAGGAAGTTGGCACCCCATTTTTGTTGTAAATTACATTGTAATAGATAGGGTGGGTCGAGTGAGTTAAGTCACCATGCCCAACATGCAAGGAGACAACTGGAGACTAGAAGGAAGACTCACAAGTGAGGCGGTTGAGTATGGCAAAGAAGAGAAGATAGGAACTCGATCAAGGTGCAAATGAGATGCGGTGAGTGAAGTATCGATCAAGTCAACTCAAGATAGCCAAGTCTCAAGTTGAAGTGACGGAAGAGTCATCCAATGATTGGAAGTCGACTCGAAGTCGCCCGGGAAAGTCAAGGAAATGCGATCAAGTCGAGATAATCTGAAAGAGATCCGTTTCACGAAATCAAGAGAATTACTTAAACAAGTAATACTCCCATATCGTCTTTCTTGAAGTGCTCGATTCGAAGCGTGCAAAAGGAATAAACCAATGGGAAGCACTTTGCACTGTGTGTCGAACACCAAAAGTCAAGAATCATTCATACGAGGAAATGGCAATTCCAAGGATCGCAACAAGACAAGCCAACGACCACAAGTGACTTTCAAAAATAAGCTATCTCTTCAACGGGCGATTTTTGAAAGATCACTATAAAAGGCCGAGGAGTTTATTTGAGAAAAGGTTACCTTGATTACCTGAACCAAAAACATTCAAGCAAACATTTGAATCAGTAACCAAAAATATTCTCAAGTCATTCAAGATTAATCCTCAAGCCTATATTACGAAGGAAATCAATCCAACACTCACCGTGAAGGAAAGACAACTTCTATCGCTTGAAGAGGAACCATTTGAAGAATCAAGGGGTCTACATTCCACGAAGGATTGTAGAAAGGTTCAAGGTCGAACCAAGCTTAAGCTATTTGGAGGGTTTCGTGATCAAATCCAAGGAACTTAAGCAAGCAAGTGGGTCAGTAGTAGCAAGCGCAAAATGCCTGTGAAGAAGCTTTGAGTCGTGCGAGAAGCCACCGTGTGTGACCAAGACATCTCCGATCGAGTCCCAAAGGATCAAGTCACCGTGTGATCAAGACTTGTATCTGGGTCGTTAACCACTCGTATATTGATCAATACTTAGTGGATTCCTCCGGAGTTGGAGAAGAGGGAGTAGAAGAATTACCCCATCTTCGAACCTCTATAAAAACTTATTGTGTCATTTATATTTCAAAGACTTTAATTTCTCGCATCTTATTTTTATATCTCACGATAAATTTGCCATCCAATTGATAATCAACTGAATGCTAAAACCAAGTATTGAAACAAACTTAACCAAGTTCAAGGGTGTTAAGTCTTCCGCTAAAAACAAATCACAGTCGAGTTAAGGCTTTAGTCAAAATAGCTGAGTTATTCTATCAACAACGATTGATCAGTGAAAGTGATTAACTCTGATTAACTAACTTAGCTCGTCCCATCAAGGACACAACCGTGAAAGTATTAACTCAACGTTTTAAAAGGACTAAATCGAAAAGTTGGTAAGGTTTATTCAACCCCCCTGCTAAACCTTACACTCACACCCCTTGGGACCTACAAGTGGTATCAGAGCGGTTGGTTCATTGAGCCTTCCGCACTGGTTACTTATCTAGATCTCCAAATTTTTCAAAGCTTGTTTTAGTACTCAATCTTTCAAAACTCTTTTACTCAGCAAAGTTATTATCATGGAAGCAAATTTAACACGCATCCCTATGTTCACAATTGAAGAATTTGATGATTGGAAAATTCGTATGCAGGCTCATCTATCATCATTACACGATGAGATGTGGATAGTGATAGAGGATGGGCCTCTTGCAAATCTTAAAAGTGAACACAATGTAAGAGAGAGCCGCATGAAGGTGAAAGAGGATGTTGCTCTAGACCACCATGGTTGAAAAACCAAGAGCTAAATGGACAAATGATGACAGGAAAAGATATAACTTGGACAATGTGGCCAATGACATTCTTTACAAAACCTAGGACAAAGCTATGTTCAATAAAGTCAAATCATGCAAAACGGCTAAAGAAATCAGGACAAGCTAACATTGATTTGTGAAGGCTCGTGAGCAAATCAAGGAAAATAAACTATCGGTTCTTTGTCTGAAATTTGAGAATTTTAAAATGCTCGCAGAGAGACCTTGGATCAACTGGATGCTCGGTTCATAGAAATTACCAACGAGCTATCTCGCACTTGGAAAAGAATATACACGAAGAAATGTGTATGAAGATTCTAAGAAGTCTCCCAGGTGAATGGGAAATGAAGGTCATGGCACCGAGACATTCCATGGACCTATCCAAGACATCCAACCATGAGCTATTCTCGGATCTCAAAGCCTACGAATTTGAGTGAGAAGAAAAGACCAGAGGAGACAAACAGTGCCCAAAACAATGCTCTAATTGTTAAGGATGGCAAGAGAGCCGAGGTCAAAGAAGTCATTGACCAAGAGGAAATAGCCCGATGGTTAAAAGGTTTAACAAGTTCTTCAATAAGAACTACAAGAGAGGCAAGGGCGAATCCTCCGAAGACACTCGGCTCCCTCCAAGTCAAGGAAGATAGGTCAACCAAGAGAGCAGAGCATCAAAAGTTGAATATCAAAGGGCCGACAATCTAAGAATGGAAAGAGCCGATCAAAAGGTTGAAAATCTATCTTTGGCTGAACCGCAGAAACCAGGTCACTATGCCATTGATTGCCCATATCCTGTAGTCAACAAATACGGGAATGAAGAGGAAAGAAAGGTCTTGAGAGAAAGAAGACAAGAAAAGAAAAAGGCAATGTTGGTCAGCAGAGATCGCCGAGACAATAAGTCAAAAGACACAAATGATTCGAGAGAGTAGTGAAGTGACTACTCAAGTGACTCGAAGAAGAAGCCTTGATCCGTTTAATGGCCAAGGAACAAGACCAACCTCGACCAAGAAGATGAGGTACACTCTAATTCATCACACTCGATTCTAGTGATAGTGATCGTGACACACACTTCATCACCCACCGATCTTTATGATTCAATAGGCAAAATGATGAAAGTCTTTGAACACATTAAATCCTCACACACACTACTAAATGAGGAAAACATCTACTAAAAGCAAAACTCTCACGGTGACTAAGGAGCCGAGTACTCTAAGTCAAATAGGCGATGAGAATAAAAGTCTAAAGGCTTTGAAAATGCTAAGTTAATAGCGAAAATGCTTTATAGAAAAGAGGGAGAATGACCTCAAAAATGTGATTGCCTCATTCACTAAGGCATCTAAATCCTTGGATGACCTTATTTTGAGTCAAAGAGAATGTGGAGACAAGACAGGCTTATGATTTAATTCCTCTGTGCTATGTCAAGCTCCAAAAGTGATTTTGGAAAGAGGATCTTCAAGTAATGAAGTATCTCAAAAATCCAAAACTCCAAATGGTACACACACATTTATTCCAAAGCACAATCACAACAAGCAAACTGGCCTTGGTTATAAAGGAAAAGGAAAGCTGCCAGTTGAGAAGAAATCCAGCCGAGTTCCTCAGCAAACTCCAAATAGAAAATACTCTGTAACGAAGAAACAGAGCTACCAAAAGTCCCAAAAATTCTATAAAAGAAATATATATGATGGAAATGGTAGAAACTACCCAAATACAGCAATTGCTAAAACACATTCACAGGCATACAGACAAAAGAGACAGCTGTATGAACCTAAAACCCCCAAGCAATTTGCCAAAATTAATTATGATTATGGCACTGATAGATGGCAACCCCTTAGAGTCAAATCATTTGTCTATAGGTTGGTTGGATCATCTTACAATACTAACCCCTCAGGACCCAGACAAGTATGGGTACATAAATTTTAATTTCCTTGATTGTAGGTTCAAGGAACAGCTGAGTGCCAAGGAATCTGGTACATGGATAGTGGCTGTTCCAGGCACATGACAGGAAACAAGAAAAATCTATCAAAATTCAAGGAAGTCAGAGGTGGAAAAGTCATATTTGGAGGAAATGAAGCTCCAGGAGAAATAAGGGGCACTGGATCCATCAAGAAAAATGGATTAGAAATCTCAGATGTTGCATATGTTGAAGGACTCAACTTCAACTTGCTAAGCATCAGCCAACTTTGTGACAAGGGTTATAATGTTGGATTCAACATGGGTATATGCCAAATCAAGGACACTGAATCCAATGAAGTTGTGTTGCAAAGATGCAGACAAAAGAACATGTATGTGGTAGATTGGTCAACTGCAACACCAAACACTTGTCTACTAGCAAAGAGCACAGCCGAATCAAGTTGGCTGTGGCACAAGAAGCTGAGTCACCTGAATTTCAAAACAATTAACAAGCTTGCCAGAAGCAATCTTGTAGAAGGACTTCCGGACTCGAAAGATACAAGAAGGAAAGTGTATGTGATGCATGCGGATGGGAAAGCAAATCAAATCATCATTCAAAGAAAAGACATGTCCATCTTCAACAAGAATATTGCACCGCTACATATGGATCTATTTGGTCCATTGAACCAACTAGCATAAGTGGGAAGAAATACACCTTTGTGGTAGTAGATGACTAATCAAGATATACATGGACAATATTCATGTGTAAGAAGAAAGAAACTCTGCAAAACTACCACAATCGATGAAAAGAATCCAAAATGAGAAGAGTAAAACCATTATCAAAACAAGATCCGACGAGAAACCGAATTTGTCAATGGTATAATCACTCAAGATCTTGCATTGAAAATGGTATTGGTCATGAATTATCTGCAGCAAAGGACTCCACAACAAAATGGAGTTGCGAAAGAAGAAATAGAACTCTCAAAGAAGCGGCAAGGACCATGTTAGGTGAAGCAGGGCTACCTAAAAGATTTTGGGTCAAGCAATAAACACAAAGACGCTATACTCAAAATAGATGCATGATAAAAGACAAATGACAAAGACTCCTATGAGATCCGGACAGGAGAAAGCCAAATGTTGCATATTTTAGAATATTTGGATGCAAATGCTTCATCCATAACAATGGCAAAGATAATTTAAAGGCTTTTGATGCTAAAGTCGATGAAGGTATCTTCTTGGGATACTCAAAAAAAGCAAAGCCTATAGAGTACTCAACAAGAGGACTATGGTTACGAGAAGAATCCATCCATGTGGTGTTTGATGAGCCAAATGTAAATGGAGAAGACATTGAAGAGTCACCGATAAGTGAATCAACCAACCATGCGAAAAAGTCCCTATGTAGAAGTTTGGAATTATAAACCCGGATGAAGATGAGATAGCCGAGTCTCAAAAACATCCGGAAAATCTGCAGCTAAGTGATGATGAGAGAGCTGATCAAAACAACACAACAAAGAAGACGATGAATCCATCTAACTTACTCCAACTCGATGTAAGATGGCCGAGAGACCATCCACCGTAACTAGTCATTGGAGATGTAAGAGAAGGTGTCAAAACGAGATCCGAAACTCAACAAGAAGCAATGTTCACATGCTTCATCTCACAAATAGAGCCTAAAGATGTGTCACAAGCATTGGATGACACACATTGGATTCGAGCCATGCAAGAAGAGTCAATCGCTTTGAAAGAAATAAAGTGTGGGAATTGGTTCAAAGACCTACCCATCAAAATGTTATTGGCACTAAATGGGTGTTCAGAAACAAGATGAATGAGGAAGGTTCTGTGGTAAGAAACAAAGCAAGATTGGTAGCCAAAGGATATTGCCAAGAAGAAGGGATAGATTTTGATGAAACATTTGCTCCTGTGGCAAGATTGGAAGCCATAAGGATGTTTCTTGCCTATGCGACTCACTAGAACTTTATTGTATATCAAATGGATGTAAAGAGTGCATTTCTTAATGGTTTATTGGAAGAAGAAGTGTATGTTGAACAACCTCCAGGATTTGAGCAGAAGACTCTTGGAGATAAAGTATACAAACTCAAGAAAGCTCTATATGGGTTGAAACAGGCACCCAGAGCATGGTATGATATATTGTCACAATTCTTGACTGAGAATGGATTCACAAAAGGCAAAGTGGATAGAACACTCTTCAGAATTCAAGATGGGAAGAGCATACTGCTTGTTCAAATATATGTGGATGACATCATTTTTGGATCCACAAACAAAGAGTCGTGTATAAATTTTCAAATCTCATGCAAAGCAAATTAAAATGAGCATGATGGGAGAACCGACATTCTTCCCTGGACTTCAAGTGAAACAAACAAGGATGGAACCTTCATAAGTCGACAAAATACACCGTGAGATTTAATGAAGAAATTTGGTATGGAAGATAAGTCTTCCGTGAAAATACCAATGAATACATCGATCAAAATGGATATGGATGCACGGATGGCAAGCTCAGAGATCAAACAAGATACTGAGCACTTATTGGATCATTGCTCTATCTCACAAAAAGGGGGCGGACATCGATAGGTGTATGTGCAAGATTTCAATCGCTCCAAAAGAAAGCCACATGATCGCGGCCAAGAGGATCTTGAGATATTTGAAAGGAAGCCAAGAAGTTGGCTTATGGTATCCAAAGGAAGGTGGATTCAAGCTAATTGGTTATTCAGACTCGACTATCTTTGGATGTAGAGTTGACAGAAGAGTACCTCGTGCACATGTCAAATGCTTGGAAATAGGCTAATTTCTGGTTTAGCAAAAAGCAAAATTCAATAGCCACCTCTACACCAAGAATACATAGTCATAGGCAAATTGTTGTACAAGTCTTATGGATGAGACAAAGAAATGAGAGACTATGAAGTTGAAGAAAAGGAAATTCCAATCATGTGTGATAACACAAGTGCAATTGCAATCACTCAAAATCCTGTATTGCACTCAAGAACAAAGCATATCGATGTCAGATATCACTTCATAAGAGACCATGTTGAAAAGAAGGACATCACCTTGAATACATTTCAACCGATAAGCGGTTGGCTGACATATTCACAAAACCATTATGTGAGTCAAGATTTGAAGAACTCAAGCATGATTTAGGGTTAATTGAGCTGAGTTGACACTCAAAAGACTCAAAGAAAAGAGATGAAACATGAAAAGAAGAAAAAGGGTGAATTAAGTAATTGAAATCTAAGTGAATCACCAGATCGGAAAGTCACCAGATGTCGAATTAGGCGGCGGTGAGTCACTAGGAGAGGAGTGAGAAGAAGGATTGAATCGGCTAAGGAGTAAGTTTGAGTTATTTATGAGCAAAGTGACAAAAACGCGTCGTTTTTACAAAGCGGAATGTTTTTAAGAATGACGTCAAGATAATTATGACGTGTCTGTAAAAAAGCCGCACACCAAGCTTATGATTGGATATAAATGTTTCCGCATTAAATACGAGACATTAAATGTAAATCAGCGTGCAAGATCTAAGCCGTTGATTTTGATCAAATTTCAAAAACCCCCCGCACGTCCTTTCATGAACCATACTTAAACCATTTCGTCCGTTTCTCTCTCACTTTACCAAAAACTGCTCATCTCTCTCTCGAAAGCAAAAGCAAATTTTTCTCTCAAAACCCTATCAATCCTCAGTTCATTTTTTCAAGTTTCGTTCGGTAAAACATCTCGAAATGGCATCTACTCATGATTTTGTCAAGCTAGGAAAGCAAATCCACACCGGGTCTACTGTGGACTTCGATGGTATGGTTAAACAAGGGTCCGACGACACCCTCGTGAAGAAGATTGCTGATAAGCTGGAAAAATCTGGATTAAAACCATTTTTGACGATGGAGTTCCCTATGACCTACGTAGAAGAGGTCGCACAGTTCTATGTGAACGCTGAGGTTCACGATGAGGGCATCAAGTCCTCTGTTCATGGAAAGGAGTTCACCATTACTGCCAAGGATCTGGCAGAACACTGCTTATTGCCGGTGGAAGGAGTGCCGGAAATTTATGAAGCTGATGTCGACCTAGCTTTGCTTGGAAAGGAAGTAGCCAAGTCCGACTGTGCTGCGAAAGTAGTCTATACTGACTAATAAGAGGCTACGAAGAGGACTACCACAAATTGCGGACATTGTTGCCAATTGCATAGACATTAAATTTGGCGGCTTTGACCAGCTTGTCCAAAGCAAAATTGATCGTGATGGTCACGCGATCATTGAAGAGAAGAAAGTGAATTGGGCTGAGTTTGTATACAGCAGACTCTGCCAGAATATTGGGAACAAATCCTTCAAGGAGGATGGTACGTTTGGAGGTTCCCTGGGATACGGCCTGGTGATTGGCCGGATGATGGAAGTAAAGGGAGTCCCTCTTCGACATGGAAAGGCGTTCCATGTGAACAAGAGGATGTTTCGATCAAACCTCTCGGCGCACGAAGAGAGCCTACACTAAGAGAGCCGATCACGAGTAAGGGGGAATCGTTGACCCGATGATACAAAATGTCTCCCCTCCTCAAAAGAAGGCTCTCCCGCAATGCTAAGAAGATTGCCGCCCCTGCAAAGAAAGAAAAAAAGAAATCTGCTCCCGCCTACAACCAGTCACCCGCCCCGCAGCCATGTCTCCCGCCCCTCGCAGCTGCGGCAGCAGAGAAGGAATCTCAAATACCTTCTCCTGTCATCAAGAAAAGGAGAACTGATAAGCCAAGACGGCCAGCTCCTCAGAAGAAGACGACGGCACCGGCCCCCGCCGCCCAGGACTCAGAAGAAACCTTATCTGAACCAGAAATCCCTCTGGTACAATTTGACTTTGCAACCTCCGGCCAACAATGTGACCTGGAATATTCAGGAGTATTCCAAGTCCGGCTGGTCGGAGGCAGCAGAGGCAAACTGAAGACCCAACTGTAGTTCGAACAGCTGAGACACAAGAAGTAGCTGAGAAAGCAAACTTGCCTGTTGACAGGGTTGTATCCCCTCCTACAACAGACGCAGCTGACGGTATGGAGCACCAGAGCTTACTACCTTCTATCCCTGAGAACGAGGGACAGCAAGAAGAAGATGATAGAGATGATGATGTGATGATCCTATCCCCACCTTATCCAGACATCCAAAATCGTCTGCGAGAGTGGAGGAAGTGGAAGTTGAGTCGATCCAGGGAACAGTTCCAAAGACCTGAGTTTATCGAAGAAGAAGAGGAACTGTTGAACTTTCTTGGAGTGACCAATGTGGTCCAAGCTCTTGATGAAGAAAACTGTTTGGATATTCGAAATATCTTTAAAGAGAAGGAGAAAGAAAGATTGGAAGAAGAAGCTGAGGCACGTGAGAAGGCTAGCATCTGCCCTCTCACTGGCACCACATAACATACACATCCTCACCTCGACATTCTATCGAGAAAGTGATGAGGATCTGGACCTCTGTTCTTTGCCACGAAGAGTTGCAAATGCAGCAAGCAATGCAAGAATCCGAATCCTACATGAGCAAAGAATGATGGAGGGACCAGGAGAGTCCTCCAAATCACAAACTGAGATAGATCCTATCGGAGTAGTGCAAGATATTGCAATCGTTGTCGCCACCACTTCCCAGCTCATTCGGAGGAAGGTGTTAAGGAACGGCAATGAAACCGGGATTATGGGGACCCCAAATCGAGCCAACCCTAATGAAGGTGTCTTACCACCGCCCCAACGATTGTATACTCAATGGGAAGTAAAATGAGTCCGGAGACGAGTGACCCCATTCCAAGTCACTCACCGGGTGTGCCACCGAGGGGAAACTCCTCCATGCAGAAGGTCGGAGGATGTTGTAGCCGACTCCATAATGAATCTTGGAGGCGAAGTGGAGAAGAAACAACCACATAATACACAACAAGTTTTCATCAACGAGGCTCGACAGTTGAGACTGTCTCACTGAGGTGCCAACTCGCTCTGCGAGCCAATGACGCTGCGATGCAATCGAGGCACAAGAAGGAACCGCCTTGGGAGTTAATACTGGGCGATGAAAGCGCAATCCATGGAGTTGAGACTCCAATGGATGCCACCTCGAAAGACTCCAAGACAAAATTTTATTAATCGTCGAAAGGGATGTCCAAGCCTCGCTGCGCTTGAGACTGCAGGAGGTAATGAAGGCCAACGGGAGGTTGAGACTTCCCGGGTAGAGAAACGAAGCACGAACATCCCTCCTGCTATCATTGATCCATCGAAAAAGGAGATGAATGCTCTTCACGATTCCCGGATAATCTCGATGTAACCTTTCTCGGGATCGAGAAGAAGACGATGAAGCCGAGTCATCCCCGTGACTAATCCAAAAGGCTCAACGAGGATGTTCCAACCACGAGTAAGTCGACCTCAAGACTACTCGTCAAACATTCAACTTTGATGATGAGCCACCCATGGAAATCTCATCATCATCCGATGACGCTTCCGATAAGGCCGAGGACCAAGATCAACTCATTTGGAAAACCAAATGAGACCGAAGGTTGAGACAAAGGCTCGGCAAGTCGGGTCGACTTCACAATGACCACAACCAAAACAGAGTCCACAAAGAGCTCTCGGTCAAATCTCGAGAGTTAGAGAATTTTCTCCCGTGAAACCTCTGCGGCGCCCGGCCTTCCCCACTCGAATTCTTGCTTTTTCTTTCAAATTTCTGCGAAATCTTATGTTCTCTTCGCATTCGCAAGACCGAAACCCATCAATTCTACCGAACGTTTTTTTCGATTTCACCACTCAAATCGAAATCGCAAGCTTTGAAACAGACCAGTGATCGTTCATTCGTCTTCCTCCTTTGATTTTCTCGGATCTCACTGTTTATGGAAGTTTTCTCGATCCTCAAGCTCACCTAAACATGGGCAAGGGAATCGAGTTACTTTCAAAGAACCTGGATCTGCCTAAGATACTGCACCAAACCAGATCCGAAAATCGGTAAGGCATCTACATCCACTGTTCATTCTGCTGGATGAATTTTCAAATCCAAGTCCGATCTCTGCTGATCTTGCTTTGCAAGTGGTTCCCAGGACACTTGCAGGGACGATCCAACCTTGGTTCTCGATTTCGATGGGGCCCCCTTACCCCATCCACTGAAAAATCACCGCATCTCGAAGATGCCCGGAAGGTGTTTGATGAAAAATCCAAGAAAGTCACGCACAAGCAAAAGCTCCTTGGGTGGGACTTTTTGCGACAATCGAACACCCGATCTTTGGATACAAGCTCAAATACGTGAAGCCGTGGGAAATTCCGCTCGACGACGCACGGCGAAGATATCGATGATGTTAATCGATCAGTTGGCTATTCCTTGGTTGGATATTTTCCAACTAGGCACTGGGAAGCAAGCGCCGATGGCGCTATGCAAAACTTGAAAGTCCCTTTTGACTACGTTCCCGACATAAACGCGGTTGGATGGTGTTTAAGTTCAAAACCGAGCATGATAGGGACATGGTGATTCGAGGTGGTCCTTACTCGGTTTATGGCCGTCCCTTGCTATTGAAGCCACTTCCAAAGTTCTTTAACTTTGGGGATGATGATATCAAATCAGTTCCTGTTTGGATAAATTTCCCTCATTTGCCTTGGGATTTCTGGAATGAGAAGGCACTTGAGAAAATTGCATCCTTGGTGGGCACCCCAATTACCACCGATCGTCTTACCCACACAAAGGGGAAGATGGAATATGCCCGAGTATTCGTGGAGGTGGATGTCTCGAAAGAGCTTGTCAGATCTGTTAACATAATTGCAAAAGGCTACTCCTATGATCAGGAGGCCATTTATGAAAACGAGCCAAAATTTTGTTCCAAATGCAACCGCATTGGGCATTCATTGGCTAACTGTTTCCAATCAAAGGACTCAAAGAATAAGCAACCAGCAACAAAAGAGTCCAAGAATAAGGAGCCTGCAGTCTTGGAGGTCAAGAACAAGGAGCCTGTTCACATTTACCGATCAAAAAAAAAAAACAGAGTCCACTGCGCAGGCTCCCTAAGCTGCAGCAGGTTCGACTCCACAAGGGACTTCACGAGCACCAATTATCATTGAACAGATTCCAATTGCCCGTGATGATCCTTTTGTAGAATCATTTCCTTTCTCTCTGGTGGTACCCAACCTCCCTGAAGAATCAACTAGAGATCGCGAGCGCTTCCACGACTGACCTCTGCTATTCCATCGACACCATTGTTCCAAATTGACTATGACTTTGACGCCGCTGGCCGTTAGTAAACAGAGGAGACAAATGCGATTCGGAAGTTTTCAAAGCCTTATTTGCTTTGAAGTTGAAAAGATGGAGAGGCACCAGCCTCACCGGATATGAGGTCGATAACAGAGACGCCAACCTTATCAACGATTTGCGTGGCATCATAGTCGATCCGGAGTGGTGGCAACAAAGAACAAACAATGCGTGTGGAACAAGCTCGATATTTTAGGACATTGTTCAACAAGTTGTTAGTCCGGCGGTGAGAATGCGATGCAAAGACAAAATTGCAAGAGCACATTGAACAAATGCATGAATCTCATACTACGAGATAAAGTCATTTGCGTGAACATAATAAGAACGAGCTCTGCCCGCGTAGAAGAGAATATGGATCGAAAATTCAGTCTCCTCATGGCCGAGATGAAGTTGGTAGCAAACAATCCAACGCCACCCGCTACGAGTTCCGTGCAAGATACTCCGCAGCCAGATTGACGAACTCTCGGCTATCGCGACTAGATTTCTTGCTTGCTAGCTTGTTTCCAGGGGTTCCTCTCTCCTTTGATGATGCCAAAAAGGGGGAAGAGGAATACCTAAAGGCACTAAAGGGATCTGAAGCTGAGAAGGAGGAAGCAACTGTGAAGGGAAAGACAGCTGAGGAAGTAATAAGAGAGAAGAAAGGGAAGTCTGTTGAGGGGGAAGGTTCGAAAGATGTGACCTTGATGATTGCTAAAACCCCTCAACAAGGTCTTGTCACAGCTGATATTATCAGCAAACTCCCAGTGACTCTGCCACTCCAACACTGCACCTATGGTCAAAAGAAGAAAGACAGTTGAAGCAGGGATGAAGGAAGTGGAAGGAAGGATGGATGCCCGAGTTATGGATATTCTGAAACAACATGGAGGCATTCCAACAGACAGAGACACCTATGCCATTTCAGATGCCGGAACCGAGCCAAGATCAGTTGATGAATTCAAGACGCTCGCATCTGAAGGATACTTCGCAAATATGTCCACGGCTCAAGCCTGGGATTTGTATCTTGGGAAAAAGGTGTCACACTATGTGAAGAAGGACGGCGACAACAACAGACTCATCGGCGCTCTCTCTAGTCACTCACCGGGAAAAAGAAGACCCCAATGCTGATACACGCCCGAGAGGAAGAGGAAGAAGCGAGGTGGAGGAAGAGGTTTCGAGACTGGCCTCGCCCAAAAATATTTAGTATATAGATCCGAGGCAAGAAAAGATGGATCTATTGGGCCGATTTGACGAAGTAGCCAACCCGCAAGTGGCTAAGAACAATGCTTTGAGTATGTGAAGAGAATTGAAGAGGAAAATAAAAGACAAACTCAACTATGGGAGGAAAGACAAGAAAAACGAGAAGAGATGAAGGCGCCCGGAAGGGCGTATGAAAAAAAGAAGAAGGCGGTGAAGATGAGAAAAAGAGAAGAAGATCAGAAGATGACAGAGCTGAAGAAGATGAAAAAGGAGGCAGCGAAGGAGATGAAGTATTGTTGTCCACCCCTTCGTGTATTTTACCGAGTAAATACATTTTTATGTAAGTCTTCTGTACATTGAATAAAATTGTACAATTTCTATACTTGTGGAGATATAGAACAACATGGTTACTTTAATGTCCATTTAAGCTCTGATACATTTTCTTTTGATTCAAGCTCTGATACACTTTGTAAACAACTATGTAAAGAACAAGAATGTTATGATCAATAAAAGATCGATTCTAATCATACATTCTGTGATTCTACACTTGCCTGTACGTATCTTTGCTATTTAATTATTGTTGTATGTTTTAAGTTTTGGCATCATCAAAAAGGGGGAAATTGTTGGGAAATTATTTTGTAGATTTTGATGAATGCCATGCAAAACTTAGAATAGGAAGTTGGCACCCCATTTTTGTTGTAAATTGCATTGTAATAGATAGGGCTGGTCGAGCTGAGTTAAGTCAGCTATGCCTGAACATGCAAGGAGACAACTGGAGACTAGAAGGAAGACTCTGCTGTGAGGCAGTTGAGTATGGCAAAGAAGAGAAGATAGGAACTCGACTGAAGGTGCAACTGAGATGCAACTAAGTGAAGTATCAGCCAAGTCAACTCAAGATAGCCAAGTCTCAAGTTGAAGTGACAGAAGAGTCATCCAATGATTGGAAGCTGACTCGAAGTCGCCTGGGAAAGTCAAGGAAATGCAGTCAAGTCGAGATAACTGAAAGAGATCCGTTGCACAGAAATCAAGAGAATTACTTAAACAAGTAATACTCCCATATCTTTTTTCTTGAAGTGCTCGATTCGAGCGTGCAAAAGGAATAAACCAATGGGAAGCACTGCACTGTGTCGAACACCGAAAAGTCAAGAATCATTCATACGAGGAAATGGCAATTCCAAGGACTGCAACAAGACAAGCCAACGACCACAAGTGACTTTCAAAAATAAGCCTATCTCTTCAACGGGCAGATTTTTGAAAGATCACTATAAAAGGCTGAGGAGTTTATTTGAGAAAAGGTTACCTTGATTAACTGAACCAAAAACATTCAAGCAAACATTTGAATCAGTAACCAAAAATATTCTCAAGTCATTTAAGATTAATCCTCAAGCCTATATTACGAAGGAAATCAATCCAACACTCACCTGTGAAGGAAAGACAACTTCTATCAGTTGAAGAGAAACCATTTGAAGAATCAAGGGGTCTACATTCCACGAAGGATTGTAGAAAGGTTCAAGGTCGAACCAAGCTTAAGCTATTTGGAGGGCTTCGTGATCAAATCCAAGGAACTTAAGCAAGTGGGCTGTAGTAGCAAAGCAACGCCCTGTGAAGAAGCCGAGTCGTACGATAAGCCACCGTGTGTGACCAAGGCATCTCCGGCATCGAGTCCCAAAGGATCAAGTCACCGTGTGTGATCAAGACTTGTATTCGGATCATTAACCACTCTGTATATTGATCAATACTTAGTGGATTCCTCCGGGAGTTGGAGAAGAGAGGAGTAGAAGAATTACCCCATCTTCTTGAACCTCTATAAAAACTTATTGTGTCATTTACATTTCAAAGACTTTAATTTCGCATCTTATTTTTATATCTCATTTGATAAATTTGCCATCCAATTGATAATCAATCAATGCTAAAACCAAGTATTGAAACAAACTTAACCAAGTTCAAGGGTGTTAAGTCTTCCACCGAAAACAAATCATAGTCGAGTTAAGGCTTTAGTCAAAAATTGAGTTATTCTATCAACATTCGATCAGTCCGTTGAGTGATTAACTCTGCGATTAACTAACTTAGCTGTCCATCAAGGACACAACTGTGAAGTATTAACTCTGAATATTTGAAAGGACTAATTGGAAAAGTTGGTAAGGTTTATTCAACCCCCCTTCTAAACCTTACACTCACACCCCTTGGGACCTACAAATAACAAGTACAACTTACAGTCCACAATATCCACAATCCAAATTACATCCTAGAAAATCAGCCAAAGATAACAACTTAAAAGTCAAAGGGTCCTACGCCCTTCAATTACAGACCGGAATGAAAAGAAAAATAAAATAGTCCAACAACAATCAAATGAAATGAGTCCATCAATAACAACAAGAAGTAGTAAATCCAACAAGCGGAGTACAAGGGCTCAATCCAAAGCCGGTTCAGCATCTTCAACGAAGTCCTCATCTAAAGGTTAGAAAACAGGTGGGGATGAGACAAAAATCTCAGTGGATGGGGTGATCGTGTGTAAGTGTGGCGATATATAGTTAATGCGAGAAAACAGTTATATGAAAACGCGTGAGTATGATGCATGAATTCACACACAATCCACAAGCGTCGTGATAAATATATTTAAGTAATATACTTATACATTTCAAGAAAACAGTTCATGGTCACACATGCACTATGTGATTCAGCCAAGACAGGTAGGATTGCGTACGGAAATGTAACGGCAATCCCATGCAAGGCAGATAATGGTTGCGTACGGATTTGTAGCGCCAACCAATGCAAAACAAGTAGCGGTTGCATACGGATTTGTAGCGCCAACCAAATGGGCCCGATAACTCCAGAATCGTGTGGATCAGACAGCGATTCCTTCGTTCTTCCTTGTAACTCCCCGAGCAAGATGGTCCAAGACCTGTCACCTTATCGCTCCATAGGCAAAGACAAATCCACAAAGAGAGCTAGCTAGGCCCGGATTGTCATAATCATGATTATACCTCAAGTACTACGACCCGCTTCCCTTGGACAAACTCCGTCCCTCGCCATTGCGGGATTAGGGCGATGGGGCCGGAAGAGTGGAATAGCAACCGAGCTGCCTTCCATCCCCGACGTATCCATTCCGACGTGAGCTCGACACACCAAGTTGACTCAGCGAAAAGTAAATACAAGTTCGTAGTCAACCAGCAATGAGTATTATTGATTCAGAAAGCGATTCAGAAAATATTTGAAAAACGCGAGTGGCAATTATGGCGTTGGTGGAGTTTTTGGATGAAGATGATTATCATAAGGATAAGCAACCTTCGATATCTTGAAAGATTAGGTGGAACATAAGTCCCGTTATAGATTCAAATCGCAAGGCGGGAAGTCGCTCGCGATCGGGTATTAATCGGTCAAATTGATCCGATAAGTCAAGGGTCTTAGGGAAAATAAAATACTTTAATTAAATCTCCAAGTCAGAGGGTCCAGGGCTATTTTAGTAAAATAGAAAATAATTTGAGTTAGGTCCTTTATAAAAGAAAAATTTCAATTTAGCCCCGTTTTGTAAAAACCAACACTTTTGGGGTTAAAAATTGAATAAATAAATATCCCGACCTTGAAAAATTATGAGGTCAGTTCCTAAATCCTCTAAATTGTCCAGAGATTCAGGTTTTTAAAGTTTTGAGGTCGAGTGTTTATAAAATTCTCACATTGGCCCCAAATTTGTAAAAATTATCATTTCAGACCTTAAGTTTAAAATATTCGGAACTCACAAACCGGAAAGGTTTTTAATGTGAGTCCAGTTGGAAAATGTCACTAAGGTTGGTAGGATATTGGGACAAAAGCAGTGTTTAAAAGAAATAAGTGTAGGTCCTTTAACTTTTGAAAATATCATTTTTGTCCCATTTTGAAATAATTGCCTTTAAGGCTTTTAGGGGTCCAATTGTTATGAAATTTGAACCTTGGGTCCAAAATATAATTAAGTATAGTTAAGTTAGTATTTCCAGGTGCGTGGGATGCATAAGTCCTGGAAATTTCATTTGGGTCCTCAAGTTTAGTATTTTACACATTAGTCCCTCAATTTTAGAAAATTTACTTTCCAAGCCCTAAACACTTGGATTTTTGGAATACATTTAAATATGTCATTTCCAGTACCTTAAGAATAAAAATTTAAAAATTTAAAGTTAAGGTCTGGTACAGTTTTAAAATTTGCAATGTAGCCCTTAAACTTTCAAAATTTTACAATCTAGTCATTGGGCTTTTAAAGGTTGATTTTATTTATCTTAAAACTCTTAAAACTTTATTAAAATATCCAAAAGTCATTTTTGAACCTGAGTACACTCTCAAAATTCGAAATTTGTAGAGGGGTCCTTTAACTTTCATTTTCTTGCAATTTAGTCCACCAACTTTCCATTTTTACATTTTTAAGTCCAAAATTGAAATTTAATCAATTATGCTCGACTTTTCCAGGTTATAAGTCATCTAAAACATGGATTTTAAAGATCATACACATGCATATCCAATACATACAAGAATTCATCAAATAGAACATTAAATTGTACATGCATGCACCTAAAATTCAATAAATAGCAATTTTGAGCAACTCTTGAGAATTTTCATGATTTGATACATAAAATTGACATGCAATACATAGATTATATATCTCAAGGCTCATAATCAAAATTTCTACATGCAATTTAATAAAAGCACCTAATAGTTGGAAAGTATTTTTCCACCCACCTTAAAATTGGAAATTGTGAAATAAAAGGATAAATTTCACAATTTTTGGATGAGGCCTCTTAGGTCAGCCCCTAAGTTAAGAAATATCAAAAATTTGGAGTTAGAAAAATGAGAGAAAAATTAAGGAGAAAAAGAAGGAGATAAGAAAATGAGAAAGACTACACTTTACCTTGTGTAGTAGGTGATTGGAGACTAGTTGAAGCTTTAAAATTGGAAATTTTGGTTCAACTCCAAAATCACCTAAGGTCAGCCCCTATTTCTCAAAAATGAAAAAGGGGTGTTAAAATTTGGAAAAAAAATAAAAAGGAGAGGAAAGAAGGGTTCTAGTGTCCAATTCTTACCTTGTAGTCTAAATTTCTCTACTAGTTCTTCTTCAAGTCTTGAAGTCCTTCTTCAAGATGATGTCAAGCTCTAATCTTCAAATGGTCTTCTAAATGTACCTCCAAAACCAAAATTAACTTAAGTCAAGAAGTGAAAAGAGGTAGGTAGATGATATCAAGATGAATTGGAGAACAAAATTTCATACCTTGTGAAGGGGGGTGTTCGAATTTCTTGGCTATTAGGAGGAAAATCTTGAAATTTTTTCTAAGTGTTGAAGAAGAAGGTAAGAAGAAAGAGTAGAGAGAAGTAGGAAGTTTAGAGAGAAGGAGGAGAAAATTAGCTTTGAGAGTTAGAATGTGTTGGATGAAAAATGAAAATTTTGTGTAAAATTGGCCATATTGGCCGTCCACCATGGGGGGGAGAGAGGAATTTTTGTTCAATTTTGTGTCTTGCATTTTGCCTCTTGCATGGGGAACATTTTGGAGGTCAAAGGTATGGGCATGAGATGGTTTGAATGGAATGTTGGAAGACTTCCAACATGTTGGCAAAAATAATAATAAAGAAGTAATGTAAGAGATGATGTGTATAATATTTGAATTAATGGTATAATTATACACAAGATGACCAATATAAGGTGTACATGTACAAGAGTTGAATGATATTTTTACTCCAAAATCATCATCACGGCCGTCCATAATAAGGGTATTATGGTAATTCCATATTTTTTTTTGTCCCAAATTTGATGATAATAGATGAAATATATCAATCTCCAAAATAATTAGTGATTTCTTTGATCACTTATAAGTCTCATGATCACTTAATCTAAATCAAGATCTTAATTCTATAAGGTAAAAGTCTCTAAAATAAATAGTCTCTTAAAATTCTAAGGTGACTAACAAATACAAAAATAGTAATAATGATCAATCAAGTGATCATAAATGTGAAATAGAATTAATAAAGATCATGATCACAAGTAATAAATGAAATGAAATAAAATCCAAAATATATATTATTAATAATTACCCGTCAAAGTGACGCGGTAAAATAGTCGATCAAATACATAGACGATAATAAGAATTAATTATATGTTCAGAAAAATCGGGGCTTCACACATATTACTAAATAAAATTCTGAATAAATATATCTTAAAGTTTTTATTTATTGTGTTTATGCTTTATTTTATATGTGCAATATTGGTGTCAAACGGATGATTATAAAAAGATGATTAATTTGATATATTATATGTTAAAAATGTATAAAAAACTAAAAAAATAATAAACTTTTAAAAAAAAAAGAGAAAGATAAATATAATAATTAATACAGTACACACAAAAATTGAAAAACTAATTTTTACATAATTCTAAATTTAATCAAGAAAGACATAAAATTTATCAAGATTATCAGTGTTATTTATTATATATAGATTTTGTCTATATAATATAAGAAACCTTACCTAAATTACAGTTTTTACCATAAAATTGTACTAATATATATGAGATGTAGTTTAGGAAGGAAAACATATTTATATATAGGTTTATTATTTATTATATCTAGATTTTGTGTATATATAACATAATAAATATTACCTAAATTACATTTTTTACCATAAAATTATACTACTATATGTAGGATGTAGTTTTGGCGGAAAATTATTTAGAAATAGGTTTTTTATTATATATACTAGTAATTCCGCTCGTGTGTTGCACGCATATTTATTTTAACATTATTAATTTATAATGAACTATCTATTATCACGAGCTGATATTTATTATTTTATTTAATAATAATTTTCATGTAAAGAAAATAAAACAAAAAACAATATGCATCAATTTTATATTTTCAATTATAGACTTAAATGCCAAATTCAACCATTTAGATTTATCTCAGTATATGCATGTATCTATATTACTATTAGATTTATTACTCTCTTTCTCACGCATAACTACCGCTCTATAAAACAAATATATATATATATATATATGTGTGTGTGTGTGTGTGTGTGTGGAACATATATATATTTTCATATTGCACTTGTATTGTTGAAAACGAATACTTGACATTTTTAATCAAATATTTTCTTAACAAAAATGTATTAATAAATCTGTCAAGTTTCTATAAATAATGTTAATGGTGGAATGTAATTTACGAATTACCAAAAACTTCCTTGTATACAACATTCGTAGTTTTGTTTCCATATTTATTTTCATCATCATAAATCAAGATTAAACCCTTATGATTAGTCACTCTGGATAAAACAACGTACAATTGACCATGGTTGAATACTGGCCTTTCAAAGAAGCCCAACATGAAAGGGGGGGAGGAGGGAGAAAGAGATTGTCTTTGACTTTTGTTGATCGTCATTGCATATGAAACAACAAAAAAACTTGTCTTCATTTGAACTTAAATAGGAACCTCGGATCGGAGGGAGTCACTATCATTCGAGGAATTGATCTATTTTCACTATCATTGTTTCCTGAAAGAATCTTTACGTCCAAAACATGATAACCAAGCTTTGTAACAACCAACCTCATGTCATTGTTTTGCATCTAGCATGACTTTGAATTCAAGAACAATTTGACTGTGTAAATCATTTGTTATTCATTATTATATGTGCATGAGTTATTTCAACTATTCCTCCTACATGAGGAACTTATTTCAATATCTAAATAATGTAAATGATATTTTATGCTTTGATATAATTCTAGAGAAATGTTGTAAAGTAAATGCGTATCTAACCATTCGGTTTTAAACTTCATTCTCAGTGTCATAAATATAAAGCTAAAGAAATTTAGGGGCAAAACCTTCTTGTGGTAGTAGGGTTCCAATCATATGATAGTTCTAACCATGAAAATGAAAAATCGGAGGAGAATTTCTCGTGTTAATGTTCGAATCGATCTTTTCTTCCATAGAGGTTAAACAAACATGTTGTAGTATGACCTCATATATTTCAGAAAATATTTACCTATATCACTTATATCAAATATTAAATCATATAGTATATGTGGCGGCTTCTTCGTTGAATACAACTGGATTTTTTATGTGTACATCTAGAGTACTTTAACTTTATAGTATTAATACGTGAATTCAATCTCTCATCGTACAAAAAATTGCAAAATAATATTGATATTTAAATGATGGATCTCCAAGTTCCTAATAATCTATGATAAATAAAATGAATATTATATAAGATTTCCATGCAAATGAATAAAATTGATGGTAATCTAAATATTATAAGGTTATTAAATAATGTCAATAATAATGCTATGCAACAATCTATAACAAATGTTCATTTAATACATAATTAATTATAATAATTACACTCATCATTCCAAAGAAAATACATATATCTATACTATTTAAAGATATGAAATTACCATCTTTATGAACATTATATGTTGTAGTCGTCCTTTTTCTGGATGGTATTTGAAGTAATGCGTTAGATTCCAAATCTGTATAATTGATGCTATAATGCTCAATTATGTAAATAGATAACATGTAGATATTTTTTCCATTTAAACTCGATAAAAAACATGGAACTGTATTTTTTTTGTATAGATATTGCAATGAGTAGAAGTGAAGATTTAAAATGTGAAGTTCAAAATACAATTAAAATAATTACAAATAACTTATATCGCCTACAAAAAATTTCCATTTGAAATATCACTGAAGGGGCTCTGGAAAGTGGATACATTACAATACTAAACACAAAAATTTCACTATTTATAGTTTTCTCGGGCTTTTCTGAGAGAGGCGATCTGTATATGCGGATTTTTGATAATCCAACATTTTCTATAGACATTCAAAGTACCAACACTTTACAAATGATATAAAAGACAAAGATAGTAAATAAATGAAATGCATAATATTTTTATTATTTCTTATCGCGATTTCAATGTTTTAATTAATTGTGCCAAAACTAATACTTCAAGTGTTTTTATTTTCAATTAAATCAAAATTTTAAGAATCAATAATCGTATCATAAATTTTTTCGTAAATGTAATACAAAAATGCATAAAGATGATCTTAAGGGTTTTCTCCACCTACACAAAAACTTGGTATTTTTTATTCTATTGATATAACTTAGTAGAAAAAAATTAAGTTAGAACATTTTCTAAAACACAAAAACATATATGAGACCGTCTCACGGATCTAGTTCCGTGAGACGGAACCCCATACCCGCGACCCGCAACCAATGGGTCTGATATACCCAGCAAACCCGCATTAACCCTTTTCATTTCATTCTTTTGATTTTTCTCTCTCTACTCTCTCTCTCTCTCTCTCTCTGCGTATTCTCACTCCAAAGACAAGGCATGAACACGAGAAAGAAACGGAGCCCCCACTACTCCTTAACCCTTGCCCTCATCAACCTTCGCCCTCCTCAACCGTCGCCCACGTCTGTGAAACCATCGAGTCGAAACCGAGTCGAAACCGTCCGTGGAAGTATCTATTTCTCTGCGTGTGTTTTCATACCGACATCTGGCATTCAACATATTTGAAAGCAAAACAAGGTATTCCTATCGATTTTGTTTTCCTTTCAATTTCTGTTCGATTCCCTTTCTACTGTAGCTTTTTAGGGTTTGTAAACCCTGTTAATTTCTGTATTTTACGGTTTAATTTTTAGTTCCTAGTTTGTTAGGGTTTTGTTTAGTATGTTTTTTTCAAGTGAAGTGTAGACTATAGGTGTTAATTCGCGCATGTGATTTAGATGTATTTTTAGGTTTATGTATTTTCCAGGTTTATGTATTTAGTATGTAAGTTTTGAGTATCACTTTTGCCCTTACAAGTATTACCTTTTGTGTTAAAAGTATCATTTGTTGTAAATGAAGTATTACATGTGTTTTTTATTAGGCTCTTTACATAATTGTGTAATACTATCAAAAGTATCACCTTTTATATAACAAGTATAACATTATATGTAACAAGTATAACTTTTTATATAAGAAGTATCACCTTGTATACAAAACATATCATGAGTTTTTTGTAATGATAGTGTTCATATGTTTTGAGCATGTGTTTATTTTGAGCATGTGTTTTAAGTTGTATTTATAGTTTTATGTATTTCTCATACGAAGTACCATTGTGTTTATGTTCACTTACGAGTATTACTTTTTATATAACAAGTATCAGTTTTTATATAACAAGTGTAACTTTTCATTAAAAAGTATCACAATGTATGTGAAGTGTATAATGTGTTTTTGTAATGATGATATTGCCCCACATGTTTTTTGTAGGTAATTACAATGGCTGATGATTCAGCAATAGTTCCTGTTACGGGTGAGGTAGATAAAAAACAGAATGTACAAAGAAAAAAAGGGTATTTCAAAGCTAAAGCTCGGAGGTCTGTTGATAAAAAAAGAGCAGGGAAAAGGAAAGTAGACAATGATGTAACACCAAAGAAAGAAGAAATTGATGAGGAGGAGCAGAAGGTTGTAAAGAAGATGAAGATATCAGGGAAAGTAAAGAAAGATACGACTGAAGAAAGGTAATATATAGTATCATTAGTAATAATCTTTTTTGTTGTGTTCTCTGTTAACATTGTTTTTTGTTTGTTTTGCAGCGAAGACCAAAAAATTGTGGCGGACGAGGCTGAAGGTGGGAAGAAGAAGAAGAAAGCTAGGTATAAATGTATTTTTTGTTAATTATTAGTTGTTTTCTATATGAACAATGATTTGGTTTGTTAATTATTAGTTGTACATTGTTTTTTGTTTGTTTTGCCGCGAAGACAGAAAAATTGTGGCGGACGAGGCTGAAGGTGGGAAGAAGAAGAAGATAGCTAGGTATAAATGTATTTTTTGTTAATTATTAGTTGTTTTCTATGTGAACAATGATTTGGTTTTGTTATTTATTAGTTGTACATTGTTTTTTGTTTGTTTTGCAGCGAAGATAGAAAAATTATGGCGGACGAGGGTGAAGGTGGGAAGAAGAAGAAGAAAGCTAGGTATAAATGTATTTTTTGTTAATTATTAGTTGTTTTCTATGTGAACAATGATTTTGTTTGTTAATTATTAGTTGTTTTCTGAAAAATATCTTATTTAATTTCAGGGATTTAATTTCTCAGTGTAAACCTCAGGAGTTGTTTGAGGGTATAAGTAGTTTAAGTGATAGACAAAGGGAAGATGTAGTAAATATAGGCTTTGGGGGTTTGCTGACGTTTTCAATTGAGTCATCATTCCGCATGGATATGGTTAGAAGACTGGTAAAAGGTTTTAATGGTACCAGTCGAATGTTGAGATTCGACAATTTTGCTTTTGTTGTAACCGCTGACGATATTCAGGACATTTTTTAGTACCTAGGGGTAATGGTTAGGCTGTTGAAGAGCTTAAGAGGGGCGAGTTAGTTGTTTTTATGGACGAGTTGAAGGAGAACTACGACATTCATTCTGACTGTTTAGTGCCTAGTTTAAGGACTGTTTTTAGTACGTTATCGGATGGCGGTGATGATTTTAAGAGAGTTTTTGTTATTTACTATTTGTCTGTATTTTTAACACCTAGGTGCAATAGGAAGGTTTATTTGAACTGTATAAAATGTTTGGCTGACGTGAACATGATAGGAGAGTACGACTGGTGTTCGTACATTTTAAAAAAGTTGTGTGTTGGGGTGAATAAGTACAATGAGAATCCAAGCGCAAGATATGTCAGTGGCTGTGTTATTGTGTTGCTTATTCTATACTTCCATAGAATGAAATGGCAAGGCAACACTGAACCGAGCAGTCTACCCTTAATTTCTAATTGGGATGCCAAAAAGTTGAAAAAAAGGATGAAGGAAGAAATTTCGGTGGGTGGGCTGGGGCAGGGTGAGTGGGTCACTGACACATACACTGTTAGCTCACGATGGACAGTAGACACTGAGAAAAAGCGTGGTGAGAAAGAGCCCGACAAAGAGACAGATGAATCTAATGAGGATGATGAAGAAGAGATTAAGAAAGAGTCTGATGAAAAAAAGAATGAAGGAACCGAGAAGGAGTAGCACGATGACGGTATGGATAATCCGTCAGATTTTATAAATCTGAAGCTACCGAGAGGTGATGAGCTTTTGGATGACGAGGTGCACAGGACGGCAATAGATGTAAGTTTTATATGCTTTAGTGATTTTGTCAATTATGGAGTATCACTTTTAACTGTAATAGTATGTTTTTTATTACTAAAAGTATCAGTTTTATTAATATAAGTATACTATATATGAGTATGCTTTTTGGTGATATTTCTCAAGTATATAGTATCAATGTTACCCATAAAAGTATTACTTTTGGCTCATAAAGTATCACTTTTAGGGATAAAAGTATTACATGTATGATTTTATATTCTTTAGTGATTGTCAATTATGGAGTATCACTTTTAATTGTAGTAGTATGATTTTTATGAGTAAAAGTATCAGTATTATTAATATAAGTATACCATATATGAGTATGCTTTTGGGTGATATTTCTGCCAAGTATTGTAGTATCACTTTTCACCCCTAAAAGTATCACCTTTAACCTTAAAAGTACAACTTTTCCACTTACTATTTTATTTTTTATAATTGTAGAATGTCCATGAAGCATTCCTGCTATTTCGGAGGAACTTCAATGTTCTGACCAGATATCACATGAGATGTTTAACAACCTGAAGAACGAAGGCAAGCAAGAGAAAAAAACTGCAAGTTCTTCACAGTCTCCAGTGACTGAGAGCCAGAAGTTCTTTTCGGATATGAGACTTTATGAATACATTGACAAAGTCGTAGAGAACTTTGAAAGAAAGAAAAACCTGGCAGATGAGATGCCAAACTTTGAGCTGCTGACTCCTGAAGATGCCACTGAGGCTGACATTGAAAAATATGGTGATGAAATTCACAGAGAATTTTTTTCTCAAGACGAAGGAGCTTCTGGAGAGAGAGATGAAAGAGTGTCTGGGGAGGCAGAGGAAAAAGTTGAGCCCTGGCCTGTTGTAGAGGGAGCAATTTTCCATTGCCAATTCATGAAGAAAAACAAAGATGTTCTTGAGCATATGAGCAGGAAGGAGAAAGACATCGTTGATTATTGCTTTTTCACGCACAAACGAATGATAGAGTAAGTATGCTGAAAGTATTTTGATTTGAGTATCACTTTTGAATTTAGAAGTATAACTCTATGTGCATAAAGTATCAATTTTTCCCACCAAAGTATCACTATGAATTTCTAACCAGCTTGGTATTTTGTTTTCAAACTGTAGGTCAAATGTCTTTGCTCATGATGGGGCTCAGTATATTGCCTTTGATGGGATTTCCACAATGAACCCATCGAAGTTGATCCATGTTCGCATTATAGACGTATTGGCTGTATTGCTTAACAAAGACCCCAGAACCTCAAATTGTTTCCATTTCAATGCCCAACACTCTGTAAGTACTACTTTTATCTATAATAGTACGACATTGAAGCTAAAAAAAACATTTTATTCTTTTAATCAAATTATTTTTTTACAACAGTTGTATATTCAGAACTTGTTTAATAAAGTTGGAGACCATGATAATTCAAAAAATGTCAGAGATTGCTGGAACAACATGGTATTGTCTGGGAATTACAAGGATTTGAGAAATGTGGATTTGGTAAGATTGATTTTTGTTTGCCTTTTTGTATTTACATTTTAATATGAAGTGTTAAGTATCTATTTGTTATGTGCAGATTTTTGTACTGTTTGTTATGTGCAAAGACTACTTCTCGCAGACCGTCATTAATTTTGAGGATCGAAAGGTGCATTATCTTGACAATATGGTGCACCACGAAGATGTTGCTGCTAATTATGTGGATCTGGCAAAATTGGTAGTAAATAACTATATCTCATTGGATCATTTTATTATATTTTTGAAAATGTAAGTAGTGTTTTAATTTAATATACCGTTTTTTTTAGCAAAGAGAAATGTCAATTTTCCTGAAGGAGCAACAACACCCTAAATGTGAAGAAGTTGAGGGACATGTGTTTGAAAATGTCCCTTTTCCATGGCAGAGCAATTTGAAAAACATCGATTGTGGTGTTTTTTTGATGCATCACATCGAAAACTTCCGAGGAAGTGTTTACACTAAGCCTAATTTGTGTCTGGTAAGAATTGTTTTGTTTGTGTTTGAAGTTTTAATGTCTTAAAAATCCTTTGTATACTAATTTTTTTCCTTTTTGATTGTAGCCACAAGAACGACGTATGTTGAGGGCGTCGTATTGTTCAAGGATTGTGCTGCACCGTTTAAATGAGATGAGGGTTCAAATGGAGAAAGATGTTTTGATGTTCAGAGCCATGAAGGACAAAAAGAACATAAGAATGTTTTGATTTACAATGTAGAACTGATGATACTTTTTAGATGTTATTAGTGCTGATGTTTTAAGTTAGTTTGTTGGGTCTTGGATGTTATTAGTACTAATGATTGAAAGAGTAATTGGATTTGTTATTAGTATTTTTAAGTCAGGTTGCTGTTTTCTTGGATGTTTTTGAGTTTTCTGTTATATGTATTGAAAAGTATCACTTTTTGATTTAAAAGTATTAGTTTATGTGCATAAAAGTATCAATATTTGGCAACAAAGTATAACTCGAATGGTTATATTTTGCCACAATTAAAATTGTATCTTTCTTGCTTTACTAAGTGTAATTTCATTGTTGCTGTTAGAAAAATATTTTTATCAAGATTTTGATGATTTTGTTTAAATGAGTTTTTATACCAAAACAATGTTTATTAATGTTGTCCAAATACTCCTAAATGATTTAAAAATGTTTTTACAAATTTTTGGAGTATTTCTTAGAGTTTATTATTCGATAAAAATTGGACAATATTTTTGATGATTTTGTGTTAATTGGTTTTTACACCAAAATAATGTTTTAAATGTTGTCCAAATACTCCCAATTGATTTAAAATGTTTTTACTAATTTTTTGGAGTATTTCTTGAAGTTTATTTTTGACAAAAATCGGACAACATTTCAATTTTGAGGTCGACCGGTCGAACAAGAGGTCGACCGGTACCTGAGGAACGCGAAAAATGAAAACAGAGAACACTGGAACACAAAAAATATGCAGGGGGACCGGTCCACCAAGGGGCCGACCGGTCGGACCCCCCTGCAACCTGTGTCTGGATCGCACTATTTTCTTCCAACGTTCGAAATTTTCTATAAGGCAACCGGTCGCCCGATGTATTTTTTGACAGCAAAAAATTGTACCGTTTGAACTCC
Organism: Rehmannia glutinosa; assembly: GCA_016081115.2. Lineage (NCBI taxonomy): Eukaryota > Viridiplantae > Streptophyta > Magnoliopsida > Lamiales > Orobanchaceae > Rehmannia > Rehmannia glutinosa. Next base: position 59,551,613 of record CM071924.1, on the reverse strand, counting down.
ATATCAACAAGATTTGCTTTTGATTTTTGTACAATATTTCTACATCTTGTGATCCTCTTTTTGTAGACAAAAGTGAAGAAGGATGAGCCTATGTTTGTGTAGACTCTCCTATAAATAGAGGATGATTTGAAGACACATGAAAACAACACACAAGCATACAATACAACAAGAAATCTGAAAAATTCTCCAAGCTTTCATTTTTACATTCTTGTTGTAATAGCCTAAGTTCTTACACTTGCACAATCTTGAGGTCTAGGCCTTTTGTTCTTGATTACACTTGCACTCAAATTGTAATATTCATTATTGATTTGTAATCTTGATTTTGGTCATCATTCAACACAAGACATCCTTGTGAGTATTCTTGTGGAAAGAATACACTTGGGTGATCTAGGTGATAGGTGTTTCAAGAGTGTGGTGCTCTTGAGGTGTTGAAGAATTTGGTGTTCTTCAAGGTTGAAGATTGTGGTAATCTTCACAAGGTGCCGTTGGAGATTGTGGTAATCTTCAAGAGAGATTGTGGTAATCTCAAAGGTGGTGTTGAAGAAGAGTGTGGTGCTCTTCAAGGTGATGTTGTAAGGTGTTGTATTAATTTTGGTAATTAATAAAATCTTTTTTCTTTTTGAAATCCATCCCGGATATACTGGGGTGGTAGAGGATTAGGCCCTAGGTGGGTTGAACCTCTATAAATCGACGCATGTTGTTTACTTCCCGCACCTTTATTATTGTCTTGGCTTATTTGTTTCGAAAAAGAGGGCATAATCGAAAAGATGGAGATAATCTATTCACCCCTCGTAGATTATCGTAGCCGCTTGGACTTACAAGTGGTATCAGAGCCAAACTCTTTGGCAAGCTCGTTCCAGATCGCGAGTAAAGAGGAACGATCATCGGCTACGAATAAAGTCTACCTTACCGGCGCCTCCACCACCAAGCCACCAGTATTTGATTCCAAAAATTATACATTTTGGAAAGAAAGAATGGAATGCTATCTACAAGGTTGCGGGTTCAATATTTGGAACACGGTCATTAATGGAGAATCCATTCTGATGAAAAACACACCTCACACCTCCAAAGCCTTCAAGGAGCTCAATGATGAAGAGAAGAAAATCATCTCTTTAAATGGTAAAACTCTTAATGTTATTTATTGTTCACTTACCATTTTGGAATATGATCATATTGTAGGAATTAAATCGGCACATGAAGCATGGAGAAAATTAGAAGAAGTATATGAAAATAAAAGGAGCCACTCAAAAGCATCTACTTCTCAAACGGGTACAACATCAAACCCAACAACATGGGATGAGCTTCCTACAACTTCCGACGACGATGAAAACGAACGTTGTCTTATGGGCTTCAAAGAAAACGAGGTAAGTTCTAAACTTTCTACTTCTTATGACAATGAATTAAAAAATGATTATAGTGATTTGCTTAATGATTATGGTGAACTTCAAAATGAATTCCAAAGCTTGCTTGTTAAATACAAAAATTTGAAAAAGGAATTCAATGTTTTGAAAAATGATAAGGATAGTTTATTTACTTCCTATGAATCACTTTCATGTGCTCACAACACCACACTTGATAAGATTAGAAACCTTGAAAAAGAAAATAGTACTCTTGTTGAGAATATTAATTGCATGAAAAAGGATTTATCAAAATTCAACTTGAGTACCAATAAAATGTCCAATATTGTTGATGTTCATAATTGTGATAAAGGACTTGATCATAAGCCTAATGTTGTTAATCATATGAAAAATAATCAAGTACCTATGCATGTTGGTCATTATGCTCCAAAAATTATTTCTTGCTTCTATTGTGGTAAAAAGGGTCACACGGTTAATACTTGTCGGGCTAGAAATAGCTCTAATCATTTTTGGAGACCTAAAAGTCTTAAAGCTAATCCTAAAGGACACAAACACTTGAGGGTACCACAAAATAATGTCATATTAGGTACCCGACGGAATAATCATCAAGGAAAATTCATACCGCCAAGAAGACATCAAATGACCGTCTCATTTGATCAAAGGAGAAGACATCACCACAATAAATTTCCAAGAGAAAGATATTATCAACAATGGGAAGGACATAATACTTGGAAATGGAGCAATTGGAGAAGCTATCATCTACAAGATGATTTTCAAAGGGGAAGATACCATCAACAACGGGAAAGACACAACCCATGGAAATGGCGTAATTGGTAAACCGTATCTCCCTATTTAACTATGCATTTTATTTTATTACTATGCATGTTTTTATTTGTGCCTTAATTGTCAAAATAATTTTTCAAAATATTTTTAAAAGAGGTCTTATACATATTTGTGCTTTTAAAATCTTTTGAAAAGGAGACCTTGCATAATGTTTTTAAATCTCTTGTGCATTTAATTTGACTATTGTGATTTATTACCTCTCATGGATTTTTATGAGCATATTTGTGACATATATTATTGCTCTAGCCTACACTTTTACAATTATTCTTTTGTGCAAGACTTGTTCTAAGAATTGTGTAGGATTTATATCTCTTTTTCATTGGCTATCTTCTCATAACCCATCTAGAAATGATTAAGATATCGAGGTACGCTCACTATTTTTATTCATCTCATAGACTCGATATACTTTTGCCATATGCTTATGTGCTTGCTTTTCAAGATATTTCAAAGTATCTCATACAAGTGCCATTAAGAGGATTTTTCGATTTTTTAGGCACTATTCGATAAAGCTTGTTTTATCCGAGCTTTATAAAGGATTATAATTTGTTTTGATAATGACATTTGATTTTCATCCTTATCTCCAAATTATGCATTTGATTGCTCATATTCATTCTTGTCAAAACTATTGTTCAAATGCTTCTTTAAATGAGGTCTCAACTATATGCTCTTGAATTTTTCAAATTTCAAAAGAGACCTTATATAGCTTTCTATAAGCTTATTTGAACTTACATGTTTTATGAAACTCTTGATGATTTGTTTGAAGGCATAGTATGTGTTACTTGTTATTGTATCTCTATTATTCAATATTACTAGGCTCATGTGCAAAGATATCTTGTTAAGATTTTTTTTGAAATTATTTGATATTTTGGAACAAGTTTGATGACCAAGGGGAGATTAATATCTCAAAGGTAATGTCAAGAAGAAGGTAATTGATTTTGATGAAACATTTGCATCCGTAACATGTTTTTGAAGCTATTCGCATTCTACTTGCCAATTCTTGCTTTAAGAAAATTTCAAGCTTTACCAAATGGATGTTAAATCCACTTTTCTAAATGGTTTTATTCTAAAAGAAGTCTATGAAAAATAACCGGGGTTTGAAAATTTTTCTAGGCCAAGTGATTTTTATAAAAGGCCTTGTTTGGTTTAAAACATGCACCTCGTGCATGGTATGATAGACTTAGCTCTTTTCTTTTGCAAAATGGTTTTACAAGAGGTAAAGGTGATACTACTCTCTTTGTTTTTGAAAAAGGGCAAGATTGCTTATTAGTGCAAATTTATGTTGATGATATTATTTTTGGTGCTACTAATGAATCCTTGTGCAAGAAATTTTCTAAGTTAATGCAAGGTGAATTTGAAATGAGCATGACGGGGGAGCCCAACTTCTTCCTTGGACTTCAAATTAAGCAATGCCAAGAAGAAATTTATATTTCGCAATCAAAATATACAAAAGAGATTTTGAAGAAGTTCGGAATTGAAGAAGGAAGAACCGTCTCTACCCCAATGGCAACAAACGTCAAGATTGACAAAGATGAAAAAGGCAAGCCGGTTGATGAATCCAAGTATCGAGGTATGATTGGTAGTTTACTTTATTTAACCGCAAGTAGACCGGATATTCTTCATGCCGTATGCTATGTTCTCGTTTTCAAAGCAATCCCAAAGAATCTCATATGAGTGCCGTTAAAAGAATTTTTCGATATTTGAAAGGCACTATTAAATATGGTTTATTTTATCCGAAGAATGAAAATTTTTCTCTTAAAGGTTATAGTGATTCGGATTATGCGGTAAATATTGATGATCGTAAAAGTACTTCCGGATCATGTCAATTTCTAGGTGATTGCCTAGTTTCATGGTTTTCAAAGAAACAAAATTGTATTTCACTTTCAACGGCCGAAGCCGAATATATTTCCGCGGCCTTTTGTTATACTCAATTGCTTTGGATGAAACAAACTTTAGCGGATTATAAATGTTCTTTTGAAAGTGTCCCTATTTTTTGTGATAACATATCCGCTATAAATATTGCTCAAAACCCGGTTCATCATAACCATACTAAACATATTGAGATTCGACATCAGTTTCTAAGGGATTGTGTTTCAAAACGAAAAATTGAGATATCTTTTGTTCCATCTCAAGATCAATTGGCGGATATCTTTACAAAACCGCTATCTTTCGAGACTTTTGCCTCAATATGAGCTCGGTTCGGCATAATGCATATTGAATAAGGTCTATGATTGTAATTTGCATGTTTTTAAAACTTAGGGGTGAAAAATCGGATTTTTGGTGTAAAATTCGGACAGAAAATAGAACTAGTGTTCAGCCACCGGTCGACGGCATGGTTGACCGGTCGACCAGGTATAGGGACCGGTCGCCCGCACCGTCGACCGGTCGCCCTTGATGATTTCAGACTTAAAAATGTTTCTGTCCTTTCAAACATCATTTTGGCTATTTTCTTCCAAAATCGAACCCCTTCGCATTTTTCACTCAAAATTCACTCAAAATGATTTTCTTCGTATAAAATCTATATTTTTGAGTTTATGTAACTTGTATTTCATCATTATCATCCGACTTCTCCGATCAATTGGTAAGAATTTCTCCTTTTATCTCAATTGGGTTGAACCCTTGAGAATGTGCTTGTGCCTTGCTATTTTGATGAAATTCTTGTATTAGTATATTGTATATGATGATTATTGATGGATGAATATTGTTATATTGCAATTGGTGATGAAATGTTTTGGCTTAAACGAATTACAAAGGCGGTATATTTCTCTTGTTTTATTCAACGCACGCCAAGTGTTCGACAAAATGTTTCTATGAAAAATTCATCACCTACGTGATTCTCTTGATTTAAAAAGTCTTATAAGTTTATAGAGATCATGTGTTAACATTCAAACGAGCTTTTGCAAATCATATGAGCAACTTTTCCCTTTTATTTGGAATTTAAGCTTCATTCTACAAAATGCTCGATAAATCGATTAACTTGCGCACTTTGATATGATTGTATGATGTTTTTATCGTGCTAACATTATTTTTGATGAGTACAAAGGGGGAAAAACAGGAAAAACGCTCATATGCTCAAAGAAGCGAAAATAAGCTTGCAAGAAAAGCTATAAGCTAAGGCTCTTAAGCCAAAAGTTGTGAATGATACTTAGTCCATTTGATGAATTATGGACTTTTATGATTGACTAATGATGTCTTGTGACAGGGGGATCTTATAAGCTCATGAAATTCAAGCTTAAGTTGTAAAAGCTAAGCTTTTAGCTTTTAATTATTTACTTCTATACTTGTTCTTGATGTACATATTGATAGGGGGAGCTTGTACAAAATGTTTTTTGAAAAATCTTTGCTCCTACTCTTGTGTTTTTCACTTATGATGAATGTTGCTTGTAATGGATTGATGTTTTAGACCGGAAAATGTGTTTTGTTTTAAAATCGATCTCCTAAAATTGTTTTGGTTTGTAATCATCAAAAAGGGGGAGATTGTTAGAAAAATGTTTTTATGAAGATTTTGATGATTTTGTTTAAATGAATTTTTATACCAAAACAATGTTAAATGTTGTCCAAATACTCCTAAATGATTTAAAAATATTTTTAATAATTTTTGGAGTATTTCTTAGAGTTTATTATTCGATAAAAATTGGACAATATTTTTGATGATTTTGTGTTAATTGGTTTTACACCAAAACAATATTTTAAATGTTGTCCAAATACTCGCAATTGATTTAAAATGTTTTTACTAATTTTTTGGAGTATTTCTTGAAGTTTATTTTTGACAAAAATCGGACAACATTTCAATTTTGAGGTCGACCGGTACTTGAGGAACGCGAAAATGAAAACAGAGAACACTGGAACACAAAAATGTGCAGGGAGGCCGGTCCACCAAGGGCCGACCGGTAGGACCCTAGGGCGACCAGTCGGACCCCCTCGGACCGGTCGGACCCCCCTGCAACCTGTGTCTGGATCGCACTATTTTCTTCCAATGTTCGAAATTTTCTATAGGGCAACCGGTCGCCCTGTGTATTTTTGACAACAAAAAATTGTACCGTTTGAACTCCATATCAACAAGATTTGCTTTTGATTTTTGTACAATATTTCTACATCTTGTGATCCTCTTTTTGTAGACAAAAGTGAAGAAGGATGAGCCTATGTTTGTGTAGACTCTCCTATAAATAGAGGATGATTTGAAGACACATGAAAACAACACACAAGCATACAATACAACAAGAAATCTGAAAAATTCTCCAAGCTTTCATTTTTACATTCTTGTTGTAATAGCCTGAGTTCTTGCACTTGCACAATTTTGAGGTCTAGGCTTTTTGTTCTTGATTACACTTGCACTCAAATTGTAATATTCATTATTGAGTTGTAATCTTGATTTTGGTCATCATTCAACACAAGACATCCTTGTGAGTATTCTTGTGGAAAGAATACACTTGGGTGATCTAGGTGATAGGTGTTTCAAGAGTGTGGTGCTCTTGAGGTGTTGAAGAATTTGGTGTTCTTCAAGGTTGAAGATTGTGGTAATCTTCACAAGGTGCCGTTGGAGATTGTGGTAATCTTCAAGAGAGATTGTGGTAATCTCAAAGGTGGTGTTGAAGAAGAGTGTGGTGCTCTTCAAGGTGATGTTGTAAGGTGTTGTATTAATTTTGGTAATTAATAAAATCTTTTTTCTTTTTGAAATCCATCCCTGATATCTTTGGGGTGGTAGAGATTAGGCCCTGGTGGGTTGAACCTCTATAAATCGACGCATGTTGTTTACTTCCCGCACCTTTATTATTGTCTTGGCTTATTTGTTTCGAAAAAGAGGGCATAATCGAAAAGATGAAGATAATCTATTCACCCTCTCTGTAGATTATCGTAGCCGCTTGGACTTACAGTTGCAACTATCGATATGTTTCCAATACTCCAATGCTTGCATCGCACGATTGATATGTTTGATTACTTTGAGCTCATTACAAATAAACCAAATGTATGATTCATTGACTCATATTTTTCCTTACCCAACAAAAAATATAATATTCAAAGTATCATTTTTTATGAATAAAGTATCGATTTTAATTAACAAAGTATCACCTTTTACCAACAAAGTATCACCTTTTACCAGAAAAGTATATCTTTAAATTTTCACTATTTATATGCATAAAGTATCACTTTTCACCAACAAAGTATCACTTTTCATCAACAAAGTATCAGTTTTTGTGCATAAAGTATTACCTTTCTTACTAACAAAGCATCAAATAAATATGGTGAAAGTATTAATTCAAACAAACTACAAAACAATATTATCAGTTTGGTACAAAAGTATTCAGTCGATTACTAAAACAATCTAGGATTAGGAGTTTTTGAACCAAACTCCTTTGATGGATGTGTGTCTGACGTTTCACCGCTTCTCTTTTTCTTATTTTTTTGGAAATGCCCTTTTATCCTTTGTTTTCTCCCCTTTGTAACAGATCGTGCTGGATCCAAAATGTTTGTAGAAGAACTTGAAAGATCATTGCGCTCTATTGAATCGGGTATATCTATGAACGCATCAACAACCATAAAATCCCTATTGTAGCCATCTTCTAAAATGGCTCTTGCATCCTCATTGTATTGGCATTTCAAAACAAGATTATAATATTTGTGTGTCATTTCATGTCTCCAAGGAACGCAATCATTAGGCTTATCTGAACTTTCAATCCTCGAACCAAACTTTTCCCACAATTCAGTTTTTGCAAACTTTGTCCATCTTTTGGCGATGTAAACAGTCCGAAATTTTGGATATAGAATGCATATGTAGCATTCTGAAGCTGTGAGAACAAAGTAAACCACACTCTTCATACTTTTTACAAGAACAATTAATCAGCGTATGCAAACAATCATACACCACACGATGACAACAATTATCATCATTTGATGAAATGTCATAAACCATTAAGTTCTGTCCAACCTCAACAGTGCTGCAGTTGGTAGATATACTTTTAATAAACTCAGCCTCAAAATCCTTAAAAATTGTTAGTGCATATACCTCTACAGCATGCTTCAACATTCCGGTCAATGGTAACACAGATTTTGGAAGATCTTGAGCATTGGAATTCATTTTATTTCTCAGTGTTTCTCCAATGCTTTATGGCCCCTTGGAAAATGTCATAGAATTCAGTTAAAGTCGTTGTTTTCTTGGTATTGAATCCTATTGCATTGTTCCTTGTTCGTACACTCACTCCTTTGTGAAGATAATATTCCCACAGAAAAGAAATCTTTGCTTAGTGTTGTACACCATTTCTGCTTCAAATCATACATACGTTTAAACCAAGAGTCATCTTGTAACTCGTACTGCAATATCATAGATTTCCAACAACTTTCAAAGTCATTTTCATCAATGCAACCAGTCAAACATTTGTTGAACATTTCCTTGAAAGAATTGTTGTTTTTTAGCCGTCCAAATCGACTTATAGCATTTTGGTGAAGGTGCCACAAGCATAGTCTATGCCTTGTTTGAGGGAAAACCTGCATAAAAGTAAAGGGAAAAAAATTAGAATTTAAAAACAAACCCTCTGTTTTCTGAGGCAAAGTATGTGTTTTATGAAGTAAAGTATCATATTTGTTACTAAAAGTATATATTTTCTGCTGTCTGTATATCACACCTTTTCAATAGCATTGCTAATCGCTTGGTCTTGATCAATGAACAAAGTTATAGGATATTTCCCACCCATTGATTTCATAAAAACTTGGAACAACCATTCAAATGAGTCAACCTTTTCATGGGATAAGAAAGCACAACCGAACATCACATTTTTCCAATGATTGTTGACCCCAACAAAAGGAGCACAAATCAAGTTGTACTTATTCATGCGATATGTTGTGTCAAATACCATAACATCACCATATATCTTGTAGTCTTCCTTCATCATGGAATCCCTCCAAAATACATTACTTAATCTTCCCATATCATCCAACTTCACTCTAAAAAAGAAGTCTTGTTCTTCTGTATCTTGCTGATATAATATGTCAATCAAAGTTTGTGCATCGCCACCTTCTATTGCATCCATTTTCAAACGATTAACAAAATTCAGGTGATCTTTCAAAGTATGGCCAATGGATTCTTCTCCTCCTGCATCATGAACCATATATCTGTAAGACTGAGTAGCTCTCATCCCGAAAGTTATCATATCTTCAATAGATTTGCCTTTTTCACTCGTAATGACTCTTTCTGAACGAAGTAGATAACTCCATTCCTTTCTAGTTAGTGGATGATTGTGGTCTGTCACATGTTGTAGAACTTCATAAAGTTCGTCCCCATTTAATTTTACACGCAATGAAGCTTTGCATCCCGTGCGTGTAACATTAGTCTTCTTTTTTGTTGTGCTAGCATTGTCCTTAAATCCAGAAGCAGAACATACAAAATATTTCTCAATGACAACACCCACTTGATCTGAAATACAAACAAAACAAATGTAACTGATACTTTGTATAGGAAACATAATACTTCTATTGATAAGTGGTACTTGTTATGTGCAAAGAAATACTCTTGCTGAATAATAAAAAAACTTGCGGAAGAAATGTTATGATACTTTCACGGTTAAAAGTGATACTTATTATGCACAAAGTGATACTTTTATGTTGTAAAGCAATACCTGTAGATTTTCTAGTAGTTGATTTTCGTACACTAAACCCAACAGCACGAGCATGATCACAATACAACTTATGCATTTCTTTGATTGTTCGTCGTGTCAAATGGAGAAGAGAACCACTCACATCAAATCCACCACTATTGTTTTCTGCATAATTTTTTATAAAATCATTTTGTACTTAATATTCAAAATGACAAACAATAAGTAACCATTACCTTCATCTTCAGTGGGAAATATGTCACTTGCATCTTTAAAATTAGTAATTTCATTAGTTTCATCACTAGAATCAATAACAATTGCTCCACCTGAAATGTGATACATTATGTCAGAAATATGATACTTTTCATACAAAAAGCAATACTTTTTACAGTAAAAATAATACTTTTAAAACTTAAGTTTCAAATATGCTACACATTACCTTCCTTTGATTTATCAGTTTGTGGTGCAGTACTCGTAGGTAAAATAAGAAGTTCATCTACAAAAACCAAAGAGATACACATAAGAGAATGTAAAACTATATGTTTTGGAATTGATACTTTTCACAGAAAACTTAATACTTTTCCAAGAGAAAGTAATACTTTGTGGTGGAAAAGTAATACTTTTCAATGTAAAATTAATACCTTTAAACTATATTATGAAATATGCACCACATTACCTTCGTTTGATTTATCAACATTTGGTACAACACTAGTATCTAAAACAAAAACTTCATCTACAAAACACAAAAAATAACATTTTAAAACGCAGCAAGATTGTGTTTAAAATTCAAAATCGCAAAATAGTATTGTTGTATGAATAGATTATATTACCTTCATCATCACGAGCATCGCTATTTTGCATTGTTCAGTGCCGGAGATGGTGTGCCTTCGTGGTTCAGCACCGGAGATGGGAGGAGCTTGTTTGAGCAACTTCGTGTATCAACTGCGTGTTTTTCTGTGTTATTGGGAGTAGCAGCCGAGCAGGGGAGCTGTGAGTTGCGTTATTGGGCTGGGGAGAGTCAACCAGCTGTTAGTAGGGCTGGGGAAAGTCAGTGGGTGGGTTTTTTGTCTGGGCCTGGAGCAGCGGGTCGGGTTCAGTGTATGGAGCTCCGTCTCACGGATCTAGATCCGTGAGACGGTCTCATAAGAGACAAACTGTTTCAAAATTTAATTCTCAATATTAGACTAAACTGACAAATAACATAAAGAGCATTATGATATCACTGTTTGCTCCCACTTTCATTTTTCCTTTTTTGTGGGTTCCAAAATAAAGTTAATTTTTCTATTCATTTCTTATTTAAAATAATGATAATTACAATATGTAAATTTGATAATTTTTATGATAATATTATAAGAAAAGATCTACAAAGTAATTATTGTGCTCTTAAAAGAATTTTGTATTGAACAAATATAGACTTATGGTAATATTTTTTATCAACCAATAATTACATATGGCTCTATTTTTTAGTTTTCCAAGTACAATCTATCCAAAAATAATGAAACATTTCATTTTGCCTAATAATGATCATGGTATAGTTTTAGTTATTTTTGTCACGCCCCAAACAGGAACGTGACGACGATCCACAACTTAAACGGAAATAAACCAAACAGTCCAGTCAAACATAAACATAAATCCAACTAAGACAGAGTTAAAAGCAGTAGAAAAATACAAGTTACAGCTTACATCCCAAGAGCAATATCCAAAATACATCCCAAGTACATATCTAAAGACAAAAGCTTAATAGTCAAAGGGTCCTACGCCCTTAAATTACAACTTTAAAGGAAAGATAGTCTAACAACAACAAATAAAATAATCCCAAAGTCGAAACACGGAAAGATTTCTCCGTGGCTTGATCTGCATCATCCACAAACTCTTCATTTGGCCGTTTCAAAACAGGAGGAGGTGAGACGAAAATTCTCAGTGGATGGGTGATCGTGTGTGAGTGTGGCGATATATATATATATATATATATATATATATATAAATGCAAGAAAACTGTTGTATGAAAAATGCGTGAGTTATGATGCGTGTTTCACACACACGATTCAAACGACATGTTATATAAAAATAATATACTTATACGGTTTTGATGAAAGAGTTCATGATCATACAAGCACTGCGTGATTTCAAGCAAGATAAGTAGTGGTTGCGTACGAAATGTAGCGCCAACCCAAGCAAGTAATCGGGTCCGAGTAACTCCAGAATCGTGTGGATTATACAACGATTCCTTCATTTTTCCTCGTAACTCCCTAGGCAGGATGGTCCAAGACTGGTCACCTTATTGCCCCATAGGCACGACAAATCCACAATAGAGCTAGCTAAGCTCGGATTGTCATAATCACGATTATACCTCAGGTACTACGATCCACTTCCCTTGGACACTCCGTCCGCAGTTGTGGGATTAGGACGATGGGGCCGGAGAGTGGAATAGTAGCCGAGCTGCCCGGTTCCATCCCCGATGAGTCCATTCCGACTGTGAGCTTGACACACTAAGTTGACTCAGGCAAGAATATAATCACAAGTACAGTATGTCAACAAGGCAGTCGAGTAAATCAATTCAGGGAAGTGGTTCAAGTAAATTATGCGAATATTTACATGTGGCGTTTATCGGTATTGGTGGAGTAATTTTTGGATGAAGTTAATTATCAGGAGAATAACTAATCTTCGATGATTTGGTAATTTAAGTGGGATGTAAGTCCCATTGTAGATTCAAGGTCGCAAGGCGAGAAAGTCGCCCCGCGAACACGTGTTAATCGATCAAAGTAATCCGTTAAGTCAAGAGAATTTTGTGAAAACTAAATTTTATAAATAAGAAGTCAGTAGTACCAGGGCTGTAAGAAAATAAAATAATTAGGTTTACGATTAGCCCCATTTTGTAAAAACCAGTCCTTTTCGAGCTTAAAAATTGAATAAGTTTTTTTCTCGACCTCGAAAAATTATAAGGCCAGTTCCTAAATTCTCAAAATTATCCAGAGATTCAGGTTTTAAAAAGTTTGGGGTCGAGTTTTAAATAATCGGATCTCACAAAATGGAAGGGATTTTAATGTGATTCCAATTGTAAAATGTCACTAAGGTCAGTAGGTTATTGGGACAAAAGCAGTTTTTAAAAGAGGTAGATTTAGGTCCCTTAACTTTTAAAATTCCATTTTAGTCCAATTTTTAAGTTTTTACCTTTAAGGCTTATTAGGGGTCCAATTATTATGAAATTTGAAACATGGGTTCAAAATATCATAAAGTTATAGTTAAAGGTATATTTCCAAGTAAATGGACTGTATAAGTCCTGGAAATTTTGATTTGGTTCTCAAGTTTAGTATTTTACATTTTGGTCCCTCAAATTTTGTAAAATTGCATTCTTAGCTTAAATAACTTTGATTTTTGGAATACTTTTAAAATATGTATTTTCCAGTCCCTAAAAGTCAAAATTTTAAAATTTTTAAAAGTAGGGCTGGTACAGTTTTGAATTTTTTATTTTAGCCCTTAAACTTTCAAAATTTTACAAACTAGTCCTTGGGCTTTCAAGAGTTGATTTTTATTATCTCCAAACCTTTAAAACTTTAATAAAAGGTCCAAATATCATTTTTAAACCTGAGTACAGTCCCAAAAATCAAAAATTGCAGAGGGGTCATTTAAGTTTTATTTTCTTGCAATTAAGTCCCCCAATTTGCCATTTTTGCATTTTAGGTCCAAAAATTCAAGTTAACCAATTATGCTTGACTTTTCCAGTTTATAAGAAAAATAATACATGAAATTCAAGGTGCATGAACATGCATATACATCTCATACAACAATTTATCATATAAAGCAATAAATTGCACATGCATGCACCTAAATTGCAATAATTGGAATTTTTGAACAACATTTGAGAATTTTTGGAATTCACCACTTGAAATGTACATGCATTACATCATATATATGTATATATGTATATATATATCTCAAGTTTTTCAAAATACTACATGCATTTTCAAAAAAAATTACTTAGGAGATTTGAAAGGTTTTTCCACCCACCTTATATAAGGGATTGTGTTGGTGAAAAGAAGGAGAAAATCACCACTTGAAAATATACTTACTTAGGTCAGCCCCTAAGTCAAGAGATATCAAAAAATGAAGTTAGAAATGAAGGCTTAAAACAAGAAAAGAAGAAGAAGAAGAAAATGTCAAATACTACACTTACCTTGTATAGTGGATAATGTGAGTCAAGTAGAGATCACAAAAATGGATTTCTTGCTCACCCTCGAGTATATCTCTTAAGGCCAGCCCCTATTTCTCAAAAATAAGAATATGGTGTCAAAAATTCGAAAATAAGAGGAAGGAGAAAGAAATGTGCTACAACCCAATTTTCTCACCTTGTAGTCCAATGTCTTCAATATCTTGAGGTCCTCTTCAAGATGGCCTCAAGGCTCTAAATTCTTCAAGTTGAGCTCCTAAGTATACCTCAAAAATGAAAATCAAACTTAAATTAGAAGATGAAAGAGATAAGTTTAGAAGATTTTAAAGAATGTATTGAAGAAGAAATTTTTCTTACCTTGTAATGGTATGGTTCGAATTTTGTGGAAGAGATGAGAGGGATTCTTGTATTTTTGGCTAAGTGTTAGAAGAATAGAAAGAAAAAAATGAAGATGAGTGTAGGGAGAAGTTGGGGAATTTTAGAGAGGATTTTTGCAAGAGAGGGAGATATGTTGGTGAAAAATGAAGTGAAATTTTGCAAATTATGGCCTTATGGCCGATCCATCAACAGAGGAGGGAGAGAAAAAAAATTGAAGTCTTGCATGGTGTTGGTTGCATGGGGAACAATAAGGTGATTTTAAAAGTATGGGCAAGTATGGATATTGGGGGATGAATTAGGGGAATGTTGGAGTAGTGGGAATTTGTTGGGAGAAAATATAATTTAAAAATATGGTGTATAAGAGTGTGTAGAATACTTGTATAATAGAAGTATAATACTTAGTAGGTGTAGGTATAAGGTGTAGTATAATGTGGGTATTTGTACAAGTGTTGAGAGGTATTTCTATACCAAAACATCACCTTGGCCGTCCAATATGTATATATATGTGGTATCCATATATTTTTTTGTCCCAAAATTGATGATAATAGGTGTATAATATCAATCTCCAAAATTAATAGTGATTACCTAATCACTTATAAGTCTCATGATCACTTATTTTAAATCAATTCTTATTTCTACAGAATATAAGTCACTAAAATAAATGGGCCTCTTAAAATTCTAAGGTGTTTAATAAATACACAAATAATATTAATGTCCAATCAAATGATCATTAAACGTAGAATAGAAAATAATAAATGATCAATAATTACATAAGTAATTGATCAAATACATGAACACGATAAAAATGCGAAATATTATTAACATTTATCCGTCAAAGTAACGCGATAAAGTAGTCAAGAATAATACATAGGTGATAAGTGAAAATAAATATACGCTTGAAAAATCGAGGGCTTCACAATTTTATTCTTTTTCTTTTCAAATTTCATACTAAATTGTTTTATATAATTTTTTTATAAGCTTCAAATTATGATTTTGTTAAGTAATTTTGAACATATGCTTTAGAGTGATCATGGATGATTATTCATATCTTAGAATTAACATGTGAAAACTTATGTTGTATATGAAAATAATTTGTTGTGAATAAATAAAGATTTAAACAATCAGCTCATAAAATATAAATTGGGATATTATTCAAAATAAAAAGATAGAAAATTTGAATAGATATAAACGTTAATTGTATTACTACAAATTTTATAGCAATATTATCACGCCCCAGACAGGGACGCGATGGGTATACACTACTAACATACAAGTAAACCAAACAGTCTAGACAAATATCAACAAAACCCCAAATGAAACAGAGTCAAATAGCAGCGGAAATAAAATACAAGTACGAGTACAAATTACAACCCAATAGTAATATCCAAATTACATCTTATAGTCCAGCAATAATCCAAATCTCACCAAGTACACATCTAAACATAACACTAATGTCAAAAGGGTCCTACGCCCTTGCGTTACATCTTAAGAGGAAAGACAGAATAAAATAGTCCAATAACAACAAATAACAGAAGGAAACAAATTCAAAAGGCGATACACGGAGAGATCACTCCGTAGCTTGTTTGGTGTCATCAACAAAATCTTCATCTGGCCGTTAGAAAAATAGGAGGGGATGAGACAAAAATTCTCAGTGGATGGGGTGAACGTGTGCAAGTGTGGCGATATATATAAATGCAAGAAGGTTGTTGTATGAAAAATGCGTGAGTCATGATGCGTGGTTCACACACGGTTCACAAGCGTCATGATATATACTTAAAATAATATACTTATACAGATTTGATAAAAGAGTTCATGATCATACATGCACTATGTGATTCAAGCAAGACAGGTAGGATTGCGTACAGAAACGTAACGCTAACCCATGCAAGACAAGTAGCTGTTGCGTACGGATTTGTAGCGCCAACCAAAGTAAATGGGTGCGAGTAACTCCAGAATCGTGTGGATCAGACAGCGATTCCTTTGTTCTTCCTTGTAAGTCCTCGAGCAAGATGGTCCAAGACATGTCACCTTATCGCTCCATAGGAAAAGACAAATCCACAGTAGAGCTAGCTAGGCCCGGATTATCATAATCATGATTATACCTCAAGTACTATGACCCGCTTCCCTTGGACAAACTTTGTCCCTCAGTTGCGGGATTAGGACGATGGGGCCAGAAAGTGGAATAGCAGCCGAGCTGCCCAGTTCCATCCCCGAAGTATCCATTTCGACTCTAAGCTCGACAAACCAAGTTAACTCATGTAGGAATATAATCACATGTATAGGATGTCAACCAGACAGTCGAGTAAATTGATTCAGGGAAGCCGTTGAAGAATGTTTATGAAAATTGCACGTAGCATTGATTGGCATTGGTGGAGTAATTTGGCTGAAGATAATTATCGGGAGGATAAATAATCTTCGATGATTTGAAGAATTAGATGGGACATAAGTCCCGTTGTAGATTCAGAATCGCAAGGCGAGGAAGTCACCCCACGAACACGTATTAATCGGTCACGGCGATCCGATAAGTCTAGAGATTTTTAAGAAAATAAAATATTACAAAAAATAATTATAAGTCAGGGGTTCCAGGGCTGTATTAAAAGAAATAATTAAGTTAAGGTCCTAGTTAAAAGAAAATTTTACAACTAGCCCCGTTTTGTAAAAACTAGTCTTTTGGGGGTTTAAAATTGAATAAGTCTTTGTCTCGACCTCAAAAATTATAAGGTCAGTTCCTAAATTCTCCAAATTGTTCAGACATTAAAGTTTTTAAAGTTTTCGGGCCGAGGTTTTATAAAATTCTCATTCTGGCCCTAAATTTGTTAAAATTATCATTTCCGGCCTCGAGTTTAAAATAATCGGATCTCACAAATAGGAAGGGATTTTAATGTGATTCCAATAATAAAATATAACTAAGGTCAGTAGGTTATTGGGATAAAATAATTTTTTTTAAAGAGGTAAGAATAGGTCCCTTAACGTTTAAAAATTTCATTTTAGTCTCATTTTTAAATAATTGCCTTTAAGGCTTTTTAGGGGTCCAATTGTTATGAAATTTGATCTTTGGGTTTAAAATATCATAAGGTTATAGTCAAAGGTGTATTTCCAGGTACATGGACTATATAATTCCTAGAAGTTTCATTTTAGTCCTCAAGTTTAGTATTTTATATTTGGGTCCCTCCAGTTTAGTAAAATTACAATCCAAGCTCAAAACTCTTGGATTTTTGGAATACCTTTAGAATATGTAATTTCCAGTTCCTTGAAATTAAATTTTCAAAATTAAAAGAGTAGGGTTGGTACATTTTCGAATTAAGCCCTTAAAATTTTCAAAATTAAAAGAGTAGGGTTGGTACAGTTTCATTTCAAAATTAAAAGTTGTAATTAAGCCCTTAAACTTCTAAAACTTTACAAACTAGTCCTTGGGCTTTCAAGGGTTAATTTTATTTATCTCCAAACTTTTAAAACTTTATAAAAATGTCAAAATATAAATTTTGAATCTGAGTACAGTACCAAAATTTGAAAATTGTAGAGGGGTCCCTCAAGTTTTATTTTCTTGCAATTAAGTCCACCAATTTGCCATTTTTGCATTTTAAGTCCAAAAATTCAAATTTAATCAATTAAGATCGACTTTTCCAGATTATAAGGCAAATATTACATGAATATCAAGTTTCATGAACATGCATATACATCTCATCCAAGAATTCATCAAATAGAACAATAAATTGTACATGTGTGCGCCTAAATTGCAATAAATAATATTTTTGAGAAACACTTGAGAATTTTAGAATTTAACACTTGAACATGCAATACATTATGTATATATATATATATATATATATATAATATCTCAAGCTCTCAAAAAAAGACTACATGCATTTTAAAGAAAACACCTAGGAAGTTGAAAGATTTTTCCACCCACCTTAAAATTGGCTTGTTGGTGAAAGAAAGGGGAAAAATCACAACTTTTAGCATTACTCACTTAGGTCAGCCCCTAAGTCATGAATATAAAAAGAAGAAGATGAAGAAGGTGGCAAATACTGCACTTACCTTATGTAGTGGACAAAGTGAGTCAAGTAGAAGCTTCAAAGTTTGAATTATTGCTCACCCTCAAAGAGTTCTTCTAAGGTCAGCCCCTATTTCTCAAAAATGAGAATAGGTTGTCAAAATTTTAAAATAAAAAGAAGAAGAAGAAAAGATGTACTAAAACCCAAGTTCTTACCTTATAGTCCAATTTCTTCAGAAAATCCTTAGGCATTGTCAAGATGAACTCGAGGCTTTAATATCTTCAAATGGTCTCTAAGTATACCTCAAAACAAAAATTAAACTTAAGTTAGGAAGTGAAGAGAATGAGCTAGAAGATATCAAGAATGGATTGAGGAAGAAATTTTCTTACCTTTGATGTGTAGAAGGAGGATTCTTGTATTTTTTGTTAAGTGTTTAAGAGAAGAAGAAGAAAAATTGTAGAGAGAAGTAGGAGGAAATTTTAGAGAGAAGGAGGAGAAAATTACCAGAGTTAAAATGTGTTGGTGAAACTGAAGTGCAAACTTGCACAATTTGGCCTTATGGCCATGTAGAATGGGGAGGGGGAGAGAAAAAATTCAAGTCTTGATGCCTTGCAAATTGTTCCTTACATGGGGAACAAATGGATGTGTCAAAGTACGGGTAAGTATGGGTGAGTGGGAGGATGGGTGGAGTTTGAGGGGAATGTTGAGAATTTGTGGGAAAATATGGAAGAGTTGGGAGAAAAAAATGATTAAAAATTGTGGTGTAGGATTTTTGGTATTAATTTGTGTATAAGGCTTGTAAAATAGAATAATTATACACAAGAGATATAATATAAGGTGTATATGTATAAGAGTTGTGAGATATTTCTACTCCAAATTCATCATGGCCGTCCACTATAGGTATAATTGTGGTATCCATATTTTTTTTTGTCCCGAATTAAAGATAATAAGTGAATTATATCAATCTCCAAAATAAATAGTGATTTCCTTAATCACTTGTAGGTCTCATGATCACTTATTCTAAATTAATTTCTTAATTCTATAGAGTATAAGTCTCTAAAAAACATGGTCTCTTAAAATTCTAAGGTGTCTAATAAATACACAAATAATAATAATGATCAATCAAGTGATCATTAAATGTGAAATAGAAATAATAAATGATCATTAATCACAAGTAATTGATCAAATAATATTTATCCGTCAAAGTGACGCGATAAAGTAGTAAAAAATATACATAGGCGATAAGTGGAATGAATACACGTTCAAAAAATCGAGGGCTTCACCTCTTCCCCTCCTTAAAAGAATTTGGTCCCCAAATTCCCTCCAGAATAGCTCTAGATATTGATTCCTCAGGTCTTCCTCCATCTCTCACGTAGCGTCTTCGTCTCGGTTATGGTTCTGCCACACCACTTTAACCATCGGGATCTCTCTCTTTCGCAGTCGACGTATCTGTCGGTCGATAATCTGAATTGGCTTCTTAGTGTAGGACAAGTTCTCCATCAGGGGAGAAGTATCACGAGTGATGATGTGCTCGGGATCTGGCTGGTACTTCCTTAACCTCGAGACATGGAATACATGGTGCATTCCTGCAAACTACACCAGTAACTCAAGTCAGTAGGCTAACTTCTCGATCCTCTCTAAAATCTTGTAAGGTCCGACATATCTTGGACTCAGCTTGCCCCGTTTCTTCGGATTGGTCAATCCTTTTCGTGGCGAGAGTCTAAGGAATACTTCATTGCCGACTTCAAATTCCAAATCCTTTCTTCTCTTATCCGCGTAACTCTTTTGGCGACTCTGAGCCATGCAGATCCGTTCCTTGATTAATCTGACCTATTCCATGGCCTCCTGAACTAAGTCAACCTTTGGAATCGAGGGTGACTTTCGTTTCCCTTTCGGAGTCCATTGGTCATCAATCTCCCAGTGTAGTGGGGATCTACACTTTCGCCCGTAGAGTGCTTCGTAGGGTGCCATTCCACTCGTGACATGATAGCTGTTATTGTAGGCGAACTCGGCCAACGGTAAGTGCGAGTCCCAACTTTCTTGGAAATCCAATGAACAGGCTTGCAACATATCCTCTAGGGTTTGAATCTATCGCTCGGTATGCATGCCGATTTGTGGGTGTCTTTGTTCTTGCTGTTATCTTTGAAAACTTAGCGAGGTACCCAACTCCTCGTGCAAGCACTTCCAAAATCTGGAGACAAACCTTGGATCTCTGTCATACACTATATTGACTAGTACTCCATGCAATCGAATGATCTCTCAGATATAAGTCTGTGCGATTTTCTACATGCTCTCAGTCTTCTTGATGGGTAAGAAGTGTGCGGATTTCGTGAGTCGGTCTACAACTATCCATATAGCATCATGACTTCCTTGGGTCCTTGATAGGTCTGTCACGAAGTCCATTGTTATGTGTTCCCATTTCCACTCGGGAATCCTCAACGGCTGTAGTAAACCATACAGCTGTTGGTGTTATGGATTTACTCATTGACAAGTCAAACATCTCGTCACGAACTCCGCTACCTGGTTCTTCATGTTTACCCACCAATAATTTCATTTCATATCCTTAAACATCTTGTTTCCTCCAGGATGTATAGTGTACTTCGAGCGGTGTGCTTTCGTCAAGATTATGTTCCTTATCTGCTCGACATTCGGTACACACACTCGATTTCGAATATGATAATCCCGTCTCTGGGTACCAAAAATTCTAGCCTCTCTCCTTTAAGTATCTTCTCTTTTAGTTTTTTAAGGTGTACGTCCTCCTCTTGTGCGATTTTGATCTCATCCAGCAGGTCGGGTCTAACTGAAATATTAGCACATCTAATCTGAGTATTTGTTCTCGTTGGATTCCAAATGCTCAGTTCTTCTAATGATTTCCACTCTCGAATCATTAGTCTGGCTAAACTCGCTTTTCTGCTCAAGGCGTCGGCTACTACATTAGCCTTCCCGGGATGATATTGAATATCAAAGTGATAGTCCTCAATTAACTCCATCCATCTCCATTACCTCAGGTTGATATCCTTCTGAGAGAATATATACTTTAGTTTCTTATGATCTGTAAAAACTGTGAATGTCGCCCCGTAGAGATAGTGTCTCCACTTCTTTAATGCGAATACTATTGCTGCCAATTCAAAGTCATGCGTCGGGTAATTGGCCTCATACAGTTTGAGCTTCCGTGATGCATAAGCAATGACATTTCTTTCCTGCATGAGTATTGCTCCAAATCCTTCCTTTGATGCATCACTGTAAACGACAAAGCCTTATGTTCCCTTCGGAAGGGCTAAGATTGGAGCTGTAGTGAGTCGTTTCTTCTGTTCTTGGAAACTAGCATCGCACTTGTCGTTCCACTCAAACTTGACTTGTTTCTGGGTTAGTCGAGTGAGTGGTCTGGCTATCTTGGAGAAATCCTTGATAAACCTTCGATATTATCCAGCTAATCCCAGGAAGCTTCTGATCTCTGTTACTGACTCGAGTTGTTTCCATTCAACCACTATCTGTACCTTCTAAGGATCTACTGCGATCCCATTGCCGGATATTATATGTCCCAAGAATGCGACTTTGTTAAGCCAAAATTCACACTTGCTGAACTTGGCATACAACTGATGCTCTTGTAGTGTCTCTAGGACAATTTTCAGATGACGTTCGTGCTCTTCTCTAGACTTAGAGTACACGAGTATGTCATCAAAGAATATCACTACGAACTAATCCAAATAGGGTCAAAACACTCGATGCATCAGATCCATAAATGCTGCAAGCGCGTTCGTCAGACCCAAAGGCATCACTACAAACTCATAGTGTCCATACCTGGTCTGAAATGCAGTTTTAGAAATGTCTTTTTCATGGATCTTCAATTGGTAGTATCCATGTTGCAAATCAAACTTCGAGTACACCGTCGCTACTTGAAGTTGATCAAATAGTTTGTCTATCCTCGGGAGGGGATATTTATTCTTGATGGTCACGCTATTAAAACTGCGGTAATCTATACACAACCTTAATGTGCCATCCTTCTTCTTGACGAACCGTACTGGTGCTCCCCATGGAGACGTACTCGGTCGGATAAATCCTACATCCATAAACTTCTGCAATTGAGTTTTCAGCTCTTGCAACTCAATAGGAGCCATTCTATATGGTGTTCTGGAAATTGGGGCGGTTCCTGGTAATACCTCGATGGTGAACTCGACCTCCCTATCTTGAGGGACAGAGGGAGTTCTTGTGGAAATAAATCTGAGTATTCGATATTATGGGCACTTGGTGAATTTGTGCCTCTATCTTGGGTTTGTTGACTACCAACGCCAGGTACCCTTGTGCCCCTCTTGTGATTGCCTTTCTCCCTTTCATGGCAGATATGATTGGGGCAATCTTAATTCGTGCCCTTCCCAAAATTTCCACTTCGGTATTCCCTAGTTCACATAGTTTGATGGCCTTGCGATGGCAGTCCATCTTTGCATGGTGTACAAATAACCAGTTCATTCCCAGTATTATGTCATATTCGAATATAGGTAATAAGATCAGATCAGCAGGGAAGTTTATCTCATCAATGTTAACTTCACATGCATTATAGATAATATCTATTATTTGGTTCGCGCCCATAGGAGTTGATACATCTATACATATAGACATATGTTCCATGCATGCATGCAACTTGTGTACATAGTGCAGTGCGACAAATGAATGCGATGATTCGGGGTTAAATAGTACTTTAGCATAGTGGTCAGATACTAGAAGCGTACCTTCCACCTCATTTGTTGCCACCAGAGCCTCATGTCCGGCTAGTGCAAACGCTCGAGCGGGCATCCTCGCCCGGTTACATGACCATTTCCCGGCCTCCGTGGTTGCGCCGGTTTGTTCCTATCCTCATATTTCAGGTAATCTTTCAGCTGATGCTGATAACTGCCACAACGCAAATATCTCCCCTGTTTGCGCCAATAGTCATTGTCAGTATGTCCCGATTTTTGGAAGTGCGTGCATGTCTGCCCACTGTTTTCCCTGGACTGGGCCCTTTTCTTTATCCGTTCGTGCAACTGCTCCCTTCTGAAACTTGGCAGACTGCTTAAATGACTGCCCCACAGCTGGCCTCTTAAGACTGTTCGAAGGCCTGCTCTGTTGAAATTGTCCAATGCGGTTCAGTCCCGACTCAATGCGGAGAGTTGCCTTCACCACCACTGAGTATGTCGCCAATTCAACAGTCAAAAGCTGTTTCTGAAGTTCCAGTTTCAGTCCTCTCGTAAACTTGTACCGTTTGTCCTCTCAGTACTGATTGTCCCAAGAGCATACTTGGACAATTGGTGAAATTCAGATTCGTATTGAGCTACTGACATGTTCCCTTGTCTTAACCTGTGGAATTCGTCCCTTCGCGCTTCCTTCACCACCTGCGAAATGTATTGCTCATTGAACTCGACCATAAAGTTCTCCCAGGTTCTGGCTACTCCGTCCTGGATCCATTTTCTCTCTATTGATTTCCACCAATCCCTTGCCGCTGATTCCAATCGAAATACAGCAAAGTGTCACCTTCTGCTCATCGGAGTATTGAAGAGCATTGAATATGTTCTCCAACTTCTCAATCCTGTCTTCCGCCTTTATGTTATCTGGCTCTCCCAAGAAAGCCGGCGGATCGAACCACATAAAGCGCTCCAAGACTCAACCATTCACCTCTCGGGCGGGTTCTGGCGTGCGTTGGTTGGGGCACTGCTTGCTGCCTCATAAATACTAATATCTGCTGTAGAGCCTGTGCAGTCAGATTCCCTTCCGCAGCCGGGGGAGGAGGTTGCGGCAATTCCGATGAAGGTGTACGTTCCCTTGGGACATCAGCGTCCTCGCAGGGAATTCGGTGGGGTCTACCATGTCCCCTATATTCTGCCATCCTGTATAAGAAAGTGTTAGATGCAATACATAACATAAACGAATCCATTAAATGCTCAAAAGTAAAACAAGTCATATCATGCCGAAAGCAATAATACGCAAAACACAGAACCATTAATGAGGGAAAAGGCTTATCCATTAATGTAAAATATGGAGTACACGAAATGGAACTTCATACAAAAACAGTACAAGGAATCCAGAAACACAACAGAATCTGAAAATAAAACATCTAGTACAACAACAAGTACAATACAAGAAAATCCTATCTACTCAGTAACTGCACTGTCAACATCACTGTCATCCTCAACATTAACGACCTAGACCAACTCAGGTTTGTGCCATTCTTCGGCGTCTGTCTAGTCAATGAATTCGAGCCACTCACCGAGTCCCGGTGCATCACCAAGTGGGGCGGCATCATGCACCTCTTCCGGCTCCTCTGCCTCTACTGGATCCTCTTAACTGTTAGTCTTGGGGTCGGCGTCTGGCTTTGCCTCATGAGGTGGCGGTGCTGGTACATTAGCTGCCAAAGCAGCGTCCAAAGTGGTGTCTCACTGAGTCAAGGCTTGGCGATCGTTCATCTCCTTGGTCATGTGGGCAACCATCTCCCACTTGTACTGGCCATCACTAACGCACTTCATCTTCTCACGTGTGTTGTCTAGGCGCTCCTGAATCAGCTGGATATGGTCTTCGCGAGCGCGAATAGTGCACTCGCGGTCTTTGGCTGGGAGTGTCAAGTTGTTCTTCTCCTCTTGGCTCTTCACCAGGAGGTGCTCCAATTCCCGTACATGCACGGCGACACTTCCCTATCAGCTCGGAGTTGGCCCAGATGAACTCCTGGTGCCAATGTGTCTTCAGCCCCTTCTATTAATCTCACTCGGCGCGAGCCTCGAATACCAACCACCAGGTCGGCGGCTCCGGCTCCATCCTAGTCAAAACACAACTAAGGTTCGTCAGACGAATGTAAATGGAAGATAGAGAAGAATAAATAAAGCTAGTCAAGAAGTCATCTAAGTCAAGACAACTATTACTATGGAATCTCCAAGTATAAAATTCTTAACTCATTCTAAACATCAATGATATGGTTTTATGCCCTTTTGAAATCGATTTCAAGCTTAATTAGTTTAGTCGCGGTACTACCCAACACAGACCAAGGGTCCTATTGATGTGTGTGAAATATACGTGCATTTTGGAGCTTAAAATGATACATAATTGATGCATTTGCACGCATATTTACTATGTTTTTACTTGGTTTCCTTTAAAGGGCATGATACTGCGTATTCTTGTAATTCTTACAGAAAACAGAGCTTAAAATGAAGAAATATCAGTAGGGATGCCCGTATAAGATTGCCGAATGCGAAGAGAAGATCAAAACGACGGAAAAAGGGAACAAGAGCAGGTCCACACGGTCAGACCGTGTAGCCTCACATGGCCAGACCGTGTAACCTCACACGGCCGTGTGGACTTGTGTTAGGAAAATGACACGAGTGTGGGAAGAAAGGAAGAAAACAGAGGCCGGAGCAGGTCCACACGGTCGGACCGTGTGACATCACATGACCGTGTGGACTTGGATTCCAACCGCACCACCAAGCCGTGCGATATGACTGCCCGTGCGATGAAGGGCTAAGCCCAAGGCCACACGCCCGTGTGGACCTACACGGCCAGACTGTGTGGGACTCTGTTTTAGCGCGTTTTTGGAGTTCTTGTCCCGATACAACTCTACAAGTGATCTCTCCAAGCATCTATAAAAGGGGACCAAGTCTTGCACGAAAAAACATCACTCTCTACATAGAAAACACATCAAATAACACAGGAATGAAGGAATCGAGGAGCTTCTGAGAGCAAAAGACTAGGTCACGAAGAACACCACAATGTTTTCGCATCTAGGGAGCACAAGAGCTTCGAGGGCTTGGAAAGGGAATCCATCCCAATAAGAAGGGTTTTTCTTTCTATTTCTAAGACTCTTGTCTATGCTTAAATGATGTCTTAATGTTGATTCGAATTTGTCTATGAGTTTGTAATCAATATTTGGCATATTTTTCGGATCTTAGGGGCATAATCAAAACTGTGGATTTGTATTAAATATGATTACTTGTTTTCTAAATTGCTTCATGCGTTCTATTTTATGAGTTCGAGTGCTTATTTATAATTGCTTTTTATCTGATGAATAATTTGCATGTCGTACTTCTAGTCCATAATCCGGGAGGTGAGTGCTAGTAAGACGAAAATCGAATTCAGACATGAAACATGTGTGGCAGGCATGTTTGTGGGTAGTTATTCAATTCACAAATCTTTTTGGAGTTATTAATGTTTGTAACAATCCGGGAGGACTACAGTTGTTCTTAATCAACTGTTTACGCACCACCCGTGAGGGGGAGTAAATGATATTAGGAATTTGAACCCATAGAATTGCATGAATTGGTTTTTAAAACATTATTCACATTTAATATTGAAGAAACATGTTGAGATTATGTGCCTAAGGTTGCTCCTAAAGATGTTGAAAATACTTGTGGGGTTCACAAATTTATTTTATTTATTTTTCTTTATTTTCGATTTTTAGGATTAAATAAACTCAAATTTTCGGTCGCTTCAATAAAATTGAAATATGATGTTATTATAGCCTAAGTGTTTCGAACTTCAATCCCTGAGGACTACAACCTTGCTTGCCATTATCCTATAAACTACACTGTACACTTGCAGTTGTATGAACCAAAACAATATTTGGTGAACAAGTTTTTGGCGCGGTTGTCGGGGATTGATTAGATTCTACTTAGATATAGTAATAAGTAGTTTAATCTTAATTGAAACATTTTGTAAATATGTTTTGTTCTTTTTCGATTTTCTTTTTTTTTATTTTTTGTTTTTGGTTATATTTTAACATTATTTTTGTTTAGTGCAGATAGTGCATGATCACGCGTTCCAGATCAACCCAGCCAATTCCCATTGATTAGGAAATTGAAAAGACAACTAAGAAACTAAGGAAAAGAGCCAAAACAATGGCGGATGGGACTAATCCGAATGCAGTGGAAAACAGAAACAATGAGGAGCACCCACCAGGGGCCGACGTCCAGGACAAAATTGTGGAAAGGCCTGCGAGAAGGGTTGTTAGGGACTACTTTCAGCCGGAGGTAAGCCAAACTTATGGGGGTGTGACACGTCTGCCGATCAATGCAAATAATTTTGAACTAAAACCGGCATTGATCCAGATGGTGTCACAAAACCAGTTTGGGGATAGAGCCGTTGAGGATCCAAACGCGCATCTGGCGCACTTTCTAGAAATTTGCGATACTGTTAAGATGAATGGTAGTTCTGAGGATATCATTCGATGCCGCCTTTTCGCATTCTCTCTGCGCAATAAGGCTAAGGGATGATTATATCAACACCACCAGCCGCAAATTGGGCAGAACTAAGTCAGCGGTTTCTAGCCAAATACTTTCCCTCCAGTAAGACGCTGCAGTTGAAATATGAAATTGCCCAGTTTAGGCAGTTGAGCCACTATATGAAGCATGGGATAGATTCCAGGAATTGCTAAGGAAGTGCCCTCAACATGGATATCCCGACTACCAACAGGTTCAGTACTTCTATAATGGTTTGAGTGGTAACACAAGAACAATTATAGATGCTACATCTGGAGGTGTACTACTAGGGAAATAACCTGAGGAGGCACTAGAGTTACTAGAGGAGATGGCGAACAACAATTACCAATGGCCATCCGAAAGATCGACTATCCGACGAGTGGCAGAAGTTCAGGATGAGAAAGTCGCCATGCTCACAGAACAGGTGTCCGTGCTAAATATGAAACTGGAGGCGATGCAACAAGTGACTCCAAGATATCCTGCTGTTGTTGAAGAGGAAGCAAACTTTGTGGGCCAACAAAGAAACTTCAACAACAATTATAGAAATAATCAGATACCCAGCTACTATCATCCAGGGTTGCGAAACCATGAAAATTTCTCTTATGCTAAAAATAAAAATGTTTTGCAGCCACTGCAGGGATATAACGTGGGTAATCTAGGCAGAGCGGAGTCCAATGAAAAGAAATCATCTGTTGAAGAGATGCTATCCTCATTTATCGGAGAAACAAGGGCAAGACTGAACAAAGATGAAGCCAAAATAGACAAGATAGAAGAACAAGTCATTTAGCTAAACACGAACGTAAACGCAAGACTGAAATCACTGGAAACAAAAGTAGCCCAAATCGCAACTATTGGGAGAGACCAACACCAGAAAGGCAAATTCCCAAGCGATACTGATCTAAATCTACGAGAGCAATGCAACGCTATTCGTCTGATGGATGGCGTTGAGGGTCCACTGGTTTCAAATAACATAGTTTAGCAATAGTGATTAGAAATCTGAAGTCTGGCTGAAGACGTTAAACTTAGAGCTGTATAGGAGGCAACCCAATTTATTTCATATTTTTTCGTACATTTTTTTATTGCCTTCAATTTTAATTGTTGACTTAATTTTCAGTTTTGTTTAGTTTTCTTAAGTTGTTGTGTAGGAGGCGTCACAGAAAACTCCCGTAAAACAAAAGTACGGAACCAACTCAACACGGTCGTGTGATATCACACGACCTGGCCGTGCGACAGGGCAAATTGCCCAGCACCACACGGCCAGACCGTGTGAACATCAAATGGCCGTATGGACCAAGGCCGACAAACAGACGCAAACAACAACATGCAGGGCCACACGGTCTGGCCGTGTGATCCCACATGGCCAT
The DNA here is from genome assembly GCA_016081115.2 of Rehmannia glutinosa. Lineage (NCBI taxonomy): Eukaryota > Viridiplantae > Streptophyta > Magnoliopsida > Lamiales > Orobanchaceae > Rehmannia > Rehmannia glutinosa. The sequence goes on along the minus strand of CM071924.1, from coordinate 59,522,715 downwards.
GTGGCCCCTAAAATAGAAACCAGGCAGATTCGAGATTCCTCTATTTTTACCCCAAAATCCCATTTTTTCTCACAGTTTCTTCAACACAAACCCTAACCCACGAAAATTCTCTCCCCAAATACAAAAACCACTCTCCAAATCTCTATAAATACACCTCCAACCTCAAACCAAATACACAAATCCTTCACTTTCTCAAGAAACCCATCACCAAATACCTTCGAATTCTCAACTTCTCCAAGTTCTACACCAAGTATGGGGGAACTTCTAGAACTCTCAAATTTCAGATTTTAACTTTTTCACTCTTGAATTCATGGCTTGTAGGGATGCAAGAGGAACTAGGAGGAATACGAGAAGAATGAGGGAGCTGACCCCGGAGCCCGAACCCAAGCCTCAACCAATTTTCGACCTCGAGGAGTCCGAGGCCTCCAATGTCAATTTGCCAAACGAAACCCACCGAGCTAGATGGCTGATACTCTACTTTTGTCCATGGATTAATACGAGGTACCTCGATGAACCTACTCTTACGAATTTGGGTTTATTGGAAGATATTAGGGCTTTATGTGGGAGAATTGATTGGCATGATTTTCTTAATGGGCATTGGGCTACTTACTCTGTTATTACTCTTCAATTATTAAGTAGCTATGAATTGGTAGTGCCAAATAAAAATCTGATGGGGTTAGATTTCGGTTGGAAAATGAGCAAAGAGAACTATCAATGGGGATTTAATTCAAATTTATCGAACACCGACATATGGGGTGGAGGAGCATGAGGAATTTGATAAGGATAGGTTTCAGAGAAAGATAACGGGGAAGCAAAGTTATATGCCAGGAACTTCTAAGGCATCTAGTATTCGCAACTCGGTATTCTGATATGTTCAGCGAGTCTTGGCTAAAACTATCTTTGCTAGGGAGGATAGTAAAGGGGCTTTGATGGTTGATGAATTATTTATAATTTGGTGTATGGCATCGGGGACTGAAGTGGTGCCAAACGTCGGGGCTATGATAGCCCGACAATTTGATAGAATTAGAAAGAGTGAGAGGGGTGGAATTTGCATAGAGGGGATGATTACCCCTATTGCTGAACATTTTAATATTAATTTGGAGGGGAATGCGGAGGCAGCTGGGCCTAAATTGATTGATTTAAATGTTCTAACTACAATAAAAATGATAAAATTCGATGGGCGTGATTACTGGCTCATTCAGGTAGATAGAACAACGATTAGGCTTCCAAACCCCGACACAACTTCAACTAGAAATAGGGGTAACTGGCTACTTAGAGATGTGGGGGTAGAAGGGGCTGCTGCTCAAGAAGCAGAATGAGCAAACGAGGGATATGCCAGGAACCTCTTGCCAAGGGGGTAACCGGCCATTAACTATGGGTGAGAGGCTAAAAGTGTAGAAACTGATGTAGGGAATTGTTAGATGACACATATCAGTTGACAACCACCACTGATGAGTATCACCAGGAGAATTTACAGCGTTTTGACGCCATCACCCAACAGCAGAAGAGATATACGAGACGCTGTCTCATATGGACCAGTGGCATATCTCACAAGGCCACTATTATCCATCTCCACAACCTCAGTGATCTTTGTAAGTACTTATTACGCATTTCTCTTTTCTTTTGATAATTTCCTCATATGTTCAGGATGAAGCATAATTTAAGTGTGGGGGGGTTGTCAAGAATGCGTAATCTAGTGCTATTGCATTTTACATTACATTTAGGACTGCATGTAGACGCACTTTGCATGATAAAAAAACAATTTTTTGTTTTATTTTTCGATTTTTTTGTTAATTTTTGTTTTAGCAGGTTTATCGCTTTAGCACGTTTAATTGCTTTTGTGTGTGGTTTTAATTCAGTTTTTATGCCCAGCTCCCTATGATTTTACTATGAATATTGTATGGCATGGGATAACATACTTGGGAGAATAATGTAATAAATTCTTGGGAGAAAAGTTATTTATTTGCTTGGCGTGTGTTAAGAAAATTGGGTATTTGAGCATGTTGCGAAAAATAAGCCTGTGAGCTTTTGTGCCTTAAACTGCTCTACAATATGCGACTTATTTTTTTTTAGTGTGTCATTCATGATTTATAGAACTCTAGAACTTGCTATGGTATCTGCATTGAAGCCTACCTATGAACTCAAGATTCCCTAGTTAGCCAAGTTTGAGCCAAAACTATTATTTTGAGCCACATTGATCATTAAAATTTACATGTTTTTATCCCTACAAATTCTTGAGCTTATAGAAAATGAATAAGTTTGGGGGAGATGTGGTGAAAATCTATGAAAAGGAGAGAAAGTTGGCAAAAGAAAGAGGGATGAGCAGTATCTAAGTAAATGAAAAATACATGAAGCTCGAAAAAGAAAATATCTCAGAAAAATAAAATAGCGAATATCGAGCAAAGCAAAAGAAAATTTTGAAAATTATGCAAAAAAATGAGAGCTTAAGGCTAAAGAAAAAAAGAAAAGAAAGCAAAAAGGCCTAAGAATAAAAAATGAGAAATAAGGGTGGAATTTAGTTGAAAAAGGAAACTGATATTATATTGAACTTGGGTTGGTGAATTGCAAGTCTGTATGCTTAAAATTCTATTTTCTCAAGTCAAGTCGCTTAATCCAAATTTCCATACCCTTACCAAAGAGCCTACATTACAACCTAATGAAAGTCTTTTTTGATTCTTAGATTGTGCGCACAAAAGTGGTCGAGATGTTAGACGATTTGCAAGCCTATGGTAGTGGCAAGAAGAGGTTTTCTTTCTATGTCTAAGAACTCTTGTCTGTGCTTAAACGATGTCTTAATGTTGATTCGAATTTGTCTATGAGTTTGTAATCAATGTTTGACATATTTTTCGGATCTTAGTGGCATAATCGAAACTGTGGATTTGTGTTAAATATGATTACTTGTTTTCTAATTTGCTTCATGCGTTCTATTTTATGAATTCGAGTGCTTATTTATAATTGCTTTTTATCTGATCAATAATTTGCATGTCATATTTCTAGTCCATAATCCGGGAGATGAGTTCTAGTACGACGAAAATCAAACTTAGACATGAAACATGTGTGATGGGTGTGTTAGTGGGGAGTTATTCAATTCACAAATCTTTTTGGAGTTATTAATGATTGTAACGATCCGGGAGGACTACAATTGTTCTTAATCAACTGCTTACGCACCACCCGGGAGGGGGAGTAAATGGTATTAGGAATTTGAACCCATATAATTGCATGAATTAGTTTTTAAAACTTTATTCGCATTTAAAATTGAAGAAGCATGTTAAGATTATGTGCCTAAGGTTGCTCCTAAAGATGTTGAAAATACTTGTGGGGTTCACAAATTTATTTTATTTATTTTTCTTATTTTCGATTTTTAGGATTAAATAAACTAAAATTTTTCGGTCGCTTCAATAAAATTGGAATACGATGTTATTATAGCCTAAGTGTTTTGAGCTTCAATCCCCGAGGAATACGACCTTGCTTGCCATTATCCTATAAACTACACTGTACACTTGCAGTTGTATGAACCAAAACATTTTTTGGCGAACACCTATCCTGGGTCAGCTCGATGTAAGTTTCCATCTTACTAGCCGAGCTTTGGTACCACTCTAATTGTCACGCCTCAGACGGGGACGCGATGTGTATACAATACAAACATAAAAGTAAACCAAACAGTCTAGACAAATAATAACAAAACCCCAAATGAAACAGAGTCAAATAGCAGCGAAAATAAAATACAAGTACGAGTACAAATTACAACCCAACAGTAATATCCAAATTACATCTTACAGTCCAACAATAATCCAAATCTCACCAAGTACACATCTAAACATAACAACTTAATGTGAAAAGGGTCATACACCCTTAGGTTACATCTTAAGAGGAAAGACATAATAAAATGGTCCAATAATAGCAAATAACAGAAGGAAACAAATCCAAAGGCGATACACGGAGAGATCACTCCGTATCTTGTTCAACATCGTCAACGAGATCTTCATCTAGCCGTTAGAAAATAGAAGGGGATGAGATAAAAATTCTCAGTGGATGGGGTGAACGTGTGCGAGTGTGGCGATATATATAAATGCAAGAAAATTGTTGTATGAAAAATGCGTGAGTCATGATGCGTGGTTCACACACGGTTCACAAGCGTCATGATATATACTTAAAATAATATACATATACAGTTTTAATAAAACAGTTCATGATCATACATGCACTATGTGATTCAAGCAAGACATATAGGATTGTGTACGGAAACGTAACTCCAACTCATGCAAGACAAGTAGCAGTTGTATACGGATTTGTAGCACCAACCAAAGTAAACAGGTCCGACTAACTCCAGAATCGTGTGGATCAGACAACAATTCCTACGTTCTTCCTTGTAACTCCCCGAGCAAGATGGTCCAAGACCTGTCACCTTATTGCTCCATAGGCAAAGATAAATCCACAGTAGAGCTAGTTAGGTCCGGATTGTCATAATCATGATTATACCTCAAGTACTATGACCCACTTCCCTTGGACAAACTCCGTCCCTCAATTGCGGGATTAGGACGATGGGGCCGGAGAGTAGAATAGCAGTGAGTTGTCCAGTTACATCCCCGACGTATCCATTCCGATTGTGAGCTTGACACACCAAGTTGACTCAGCGAATGTCAACCAGGGAGTCGAGTAAATTGATTCAGGGAAGCAGTTAAAGAAAGCTTATGAAAATTGCACGTGGCATTGATTGGCATTGGTGGAGTAATTTGGATGAAGATAATTATCAGGAGGATAAATAATCTTCGATGATTTGAAGAATTAGGTGGGACATAAGTCCCGTTATAGATTCGGAATCGCATGGCGAGGAAGTCGCCCCGCGAACGCGTATTAATCGGTCACGATGATCCGAAAGTCTAGGGAATTTTAAGAAAATAAAATATTATAAATAATAATTATAAGTCAGAGGTTCCAGGACTATATTAAAAGAAATAAATAAGTTAAGGTCTTTGTTAAAATAATATTTTACAATTAGCCCCGTTTTGTAAAAACTAGTCTTTTTGGGGTTTAAAATTGAATAAGTCTTTGTCTCGAACTCGAAAAATTATAAGGTCAGTTCCTAAATTCTCCAAATTATTCATATATTAAAGTTTTTAATGTTTTGGGTCAAGGTTTTATAAAATTCTCATTTTGGCCCTAAATTTGTTAATATTGTCATTTCAGGCTCCAAGTTTAAAATAATCGGATCTCACAAACCGGATGAGATTTTAATGAGATTCCAAATATAAAATGTCAATAAGGTCAGTAGGTTAATGGGATAAAATCAGTTTTTAAAATAGGTAAGCATAGGTCCCTTAACGTTTAAAAATTTCATTTTTGTCCCATTCTTGAATAATTGCCTTTAAGGCTTTTTAGGGGTTCAATTGTTATGAAATTTGATCATTGGGTTCAAAATGTCATAAGGTTATAATGAAAGGTGTATTTCAAGGTACATGTACTATATAAGTCCTGGAAATTTCATTTTAGTCCTCAAGTTTAGTATTTTACATTTTGGTCCCTCAAGTTTAGTAAAATTACTATCCAAGCTCAAAACTCTTGGATTTTTGGAATATCTTTAAAATATATAATTTCCAGTCCCTTAAAATTAAATTTTCATATTTTTAAGAGTAGGGCTGGTACAGTTTCGAATTTTGTAATTTAGCCCTTAAACTTCAAAAATTTTACAAACTAGTCGTTGGCTTTCAATGGTTGATTTTATTTATCTCCAAACTTTTAAAACTTTATTAAAATGTCAAAATATAACTTTTGAACCTGAGTACAGTCCCAAAAGTCAAAAATTGCAGAGGAGTCCCTCAAATTTTATTTTCTTGCAATTAAGTCCACTAATTTGCCATTTTTGTATTTTAAGCCCAAATATTTAAATTTAATCAATTAAGCTCGAATTTTCCAGGTTATAAGGCAAATATTACATGAATAACAAGGTTCATGAACATGCATATACATCTCATCCAAGAATTCATCAAATAGAACAATAAATTGTACATGCATGCACCTAAATTGCAATAAATAGCATTTTTCAGCAACACTTGAGAATTTTGGATTTTAACACTTTAGATGAACATGAAATACATTATATATATATATATCTCAATCTCTCAAAAAAGACTACATGCATTTTAAAGAAAACACCTAGGAAGTTGAAAGATTTTTCCATCCACCTTAAAATTGGCTTGTTGGTGAAAGAAAGGGGAAACATCACTACTATGAGTATGAACTCACTTAGGTCAGCCCCTAAGTCATGAATATAAAAAAAAAGTGTTAGAAAAATGGAGGCTTGAAATAAGAAAAAAAAGAAGAAGATGGACAAGGTGACAAATACTACACTTACCTTGTGTAGTGGGCAAAGTGAGTCAAGTAGAAGCTTCAAAGTTGGAATTCTTGCTCACCCTCAAAGAGTTCTTCTAAGGTCAGCCCCTATTTCTAAAAAATGAGAATATGGTGTCAAAATTTGAAAATAAAAAGAAGAAGAAGAAAAGATGTACAAAAACACAAGTTCTTACCTTATAGTCCAATTTCTTCACAAAATCTTGAGGCCTTGTCAAGATGATCTCAAGGCTTTAATATCTCCAAATGGTCTCTAAGTATACCTCAAAACAAAAATTAAACTTAAGTTAGGAAGTGAAGAGAATGAGCTAGAAGATATCAAGAATGGATTGAGGAAGAAGTTTTCTTACCTTTGAAGTGAGTATTCGAATTTTTTGATGTGTAGAAGTGGGATTCTTGTATTTTATGTTAATTGTTTAAGAGAAGAAGAAGAAAAATTGTAGAAAGAAGTAGGAGGATTTTTTAGAGAGAAGGAGGAGAAAATTACAAGAATGTGGTAGTGAAAATGAAGTGCAAACTTGCACAATTTGGCCTTATGGCCGCGTAGAATGGGGAGGGGGAGAGAAAAAATTCAATTCTTGATGTCTTGCAAATTGTTCCTTGTGTGGGGAACAAATTGATGGGTCAAAGTATGGGTAAGTATGGTTGAGTGGGAGGATGAGTGGAGTTTGAGGGGAATGTTGGCAATTTGTGGGAAAATATGGGAAAAGTTGGGAGAAAAAAAATGATTAAAAATTATGGTGTAGGATTTTTTGGTATTAATTTGTGTATAAGGCTTGTAAAATGGAATAATTATACACAAGAGATATAATATAAGGTGTATGTGTACAAGAGTTGGGAGATATTTTTACTCCAAATTCATCATGGCCGTCCACTACAGGTATAATTGTGGTATCCATATTTTTTTTTGTCCCAAATTGATGATAATAAGTGAATAATATCAATCTCCAAAATAAATAGTGATTTCCTTAATCACTTGTAAGTCTCATGATCACTTATTCTATATTAATTTCTTAATTCTATAGAGTATAAGTCTCTAAAAAAATGGTCTCTTAAAATTTTAAGGTGTCTAATAAATACACAAATAATAATAATAATGATCAATCAAGTGATCATTAAATATGAAATAGAAATAATAAATGGTCATTAATCACAAGTAATTGATCAAATAAAATAAAAATAAAATTAAAACGCGAAAAATATTATTAACATTTATCCGTCAAAGTGACGCGATAAAGTAGTCAAAAATATACATAGGCGATAAGTGAAATAAATACACGTTTGAAAAATCGAGGGCTTCACAAATATTATAATAATACATTAAAAAATTACGAATATATACATGATACAACCGAAACAGAGAATATAAATTGTACCACTGTAATTATGTTTGTTATATGTCGTTTATTTTCAATAGTTGTAGACCCTGTGGGTTTTCTCATTTTGATCAACTATGAATTGTTGTGAATCTTTTATCAATCAAAAGAAATTATAGAACAGGATGGAAAGTTTCACAATCCGAAATTTTTTATCTGTGAAGTTTATTTAAAAATGCATATGCACATACAAATTTTTTGTTAGGTAAATATCAATATTTTAATAAGAATTGTTTCTTAAAGGTTATAAATAACTATCCATTTTAAGTTGTATACAATTTGAAAAATTCTAGCATTGACCAAATTGTTGTCCTTTTATTATAAGGTAATAAATTTATAGATTGATAATATTAAGTTAATATTTTCTCAACTTTTTCCTAAGCGTACTTCCAATTATCTTTTCCAACTTTCGGTATAATAATAAGTTGAAATACAATTTATAATCTTTTCCTAATTTATGAATAAAATCTTTGAACAAAATATTGGCTTTAAATATTTTATTAATGGAACGTCATGCATTATCAACTTTGTACTTAATGAGCAATATTTTCTATAAATAATTATTATGGTAATTTGTGAATCTAATCTTTGGCTATATAATATCTATATATACATATATATTATATCAATATTAATGTTCAGGAATTTTAATTAATATAGATATCAAGATTTACGATTGAGATTTCAAAGTAAAATAATTCCAAATTTAGGAAGTGAAAATAGGCGGGAAAATTTTAGTTCCAAACTTCTTCTATTATATATATAGATATAGATTCTTTATATTTTAAATAAATTTCTAATTATGTTTTATTATTCCACAAGATTTATGATTAAGAATTAGAAATAGGTTTGTTATTTATTATAATATATAATATAATAAATATTACCTAAATTACATATTTTACCATAAAATTATACCACTATATATGGGATGTAGTATTGGCGCGAAAATTATTTAGAAATAGGTTTGTTATTATATATATATATAGATTTTTTATATTTTAAATAAATTTCTAATTCTTTTTTATTATTCCATAAAGTAAGTTAATAATTTAATTAATAACATGCTCGTTAGGGAAGTGAAAATTTCGGGGCCTCTGGTGGTTAAGAAGCATTTGAGGCAATAACATCAATAAGGAAAAACATCCTCCTCTCTCTAGTAGTATGCGAGCCATGGCCGTGCCTTCCACTAGGCAAGTGAGTTCATTGACTTAGGCCCAAAAAATAACAAAGTTTTAGGGGCCTAAAAATTTCTATTACATCATGTATATGTGTGTAATAGATAGGAATGTAAAAATAAGGCAATTCAGCTAAAAATTTAGTCTCTTCCCTCGTGCGATCCGCAATCCAAATTTACAGCCAACTCCACACAAAAGGAGCACAATTTTTTTAAAAAAAAAAAAAAAACTACTAAATAATAAATCCAAAAATTAGAAAAAATAGGTAAATAAAAAATATGATTGATATGGTGGATTATTTGAAGAAAATAGATGGGTGTTACTAAATTCTTACATTGCCTATAAGATCTTGTTGACGATACGAGCTATAGTAGCAAGTGTAGAAAAACGTTTATCAAAGATGAAGCTCATTAAAACTTTTCTTCAATCAACAATGAAGCTCACTAAAATTTTTCTCCGATCAGCAATGTCGAAGAAAGATTGAATAGATTAGCTATGGTTTCTGTTGATAAATGAATTATATATCAACTTTATTATAAAAACTTGATTGATATTTTTGCCGTCAAAACTGTGAGACGAGTTATATTTAAGTAATTACATTGAACATGATTGTCATATTATTTTAACTAATAATTATGTACATCATACAAAGTTCATTTTTCAATATGATTTCATGTTGTCTTTATGTTCGTACAAAATGGTCTATTTTAAAATTTGACTCGAGCCAAAATATTACTAGACATGACCCTAATGTGAGTACTCCGAAAAACATATGAAAAATGAGTGCTTATTGTTACCCGTGGATAAAAATATTAATGTGAGCTAAAACCTTTAAGGAATGCACATGAGAGTTGGGCGGGGCTATGAACATTGTTCTATCATTTTCGTCTCTCCATAGCCATAGATTAGTCATGAAACTTTTATGGGGTGCTCCCAACTATGGAAGGAATTTAGAATTTCATAACATTATAGATGTCCTCAATTTGAATTTTTTAGAATTCATTAAATCTTAAGTTCCTCAACTTGGATTTTAATAAATTCCACAAATATCCAGCATCCTCAAACATATAATGAATTTCATGGATTTCTTTTATAAATAGATTTGTGTGTATTTTGGTGAAATTAGAGGCTATATTTATAAAGGATAATTTCCACCTCTCCCCCGATCGGAATTAAGAATAATAATAATAATAATAATAAATATTATCTACGGTAAATATATATATATATGTATATATATATTTATCTCTTGTACCTCTCATGCATTATCTTCTAATCTCAACATTTTAGTGCAAATTCTACCTCAATTTTGGGAATAATATATCACTATAGAGTTGATTTGTCGCCTTGTTTTGATTGCTAATATTTTTAATATTATACAAAAATTAGTAGGAAAATGTAACACCCCTTTAGCGGAATATTACTTACTTCATTACATAAGATTATTTCAATTATTTTAAGCGGAAAAGGTATCAAACAAAATCAATTTGGGATAGTAACAAAAATTTCTAAATGAATTTTATTTAAAAGTAAAATGAACTTCTACTAGAAAACTCGATAATCTTTGATAAAAAAATGTTGAGAGAAGGTCATTATAAAGTTCTTGGTTAAAGAAAATCTACAAAAAAAGAATTGAAAAATGAAATACTTCATTTAAATCTTAACTAATAAAACTATAATATTTGCAAAAACTATTTTTCGAGATTCCCCCGCCACTATTGCCCTGCACAACACTGTTATCCACTATGTCCCTTACATTTATCTGCAATATGATAATATAATTCTATAGACAAATGTTTAGTAAGTAACATCATGTCTCACAAAATAAATTAAAAATATTTTATATGCGCATGCATGAAATCTATCTTTTTCTGTTAATTAAAAACATATATACATAAACACTTTGAAATAAATATTGGTAAAGGCCCGGACATGGTATCAATATGTGCAAACATATATCATACACATGAAGCAATAAAATAAACTATTCATATTGTAGGTGAGAGATGTACTTACCTCAACTCCAAGCTTTATCCAATTTTTAAAATATTTTTTACACGAATGTAAATACTCTAAGATATTAAATAAAATTCCATTAGTTATATAAAAATTCAAATATAATGTTGGAAAAATTGATTTTGGTAAAGCTAAAATTCCAAGTGCAGGGACTCGTTAATTTTGGAAATAAGTGGTGTATTGATTTGCACAAACCATTTATTGGTGAGTGAGAAATCGATGCACAAATGATACATTTTTATTTATGGGAAAGGTATCCAAATACGTATGGAATGTTGGAAATTGGTCAAAATCTGGTGTTTGGTAAGTAGCTTGATTTTATCTGTTAAATATGCTTTGACTCAAATCAGCAATTATATGAAATCTTGAAATAGTGCATCAAATCATTCCTTAAACCGATTAAATCATTCCTTAAACCGATTGAAGCCACAGTTCGAAGGATTGACTCTAGCACAAATCAATCAAGATATGAAAGGATTGATCAATATTTATGGACATAATTTAGTCCAACGATTAGGGTTTTTCTTTCAAGGATCCCTTGTGTTTCCCTATAAATTAACACCCCTACATTCAGTGTAATACATATTCACAATCACAAAATTTGTGCATAGAAATATATATAGTATGTCTCTCTCAAATTCGCATCTGCACAATAGGTGTTACGTTAGGTGTGACGTCACTCAAGGCCTCACTAATCTTAGTTCGCCGGGTTGAATGATTGGTGGTATTCATATCCTTTACCAAAGTCATTGTATCATGGGAGACTCATTGTCTGCAACTGTGAGCATCGTGACGAGGCAACAAGAGTCTTAAAGAAAGAGTTCGCTCGCCTCGACTTGCTTTACTACTTTTGTTTCGCTTTATTTGTAATAGACGTTGTTAGTTTGAATTTCACCCCACTATATCCCTTTGATTTTTGTTGTAATCCCAATAATTTTAAGACTTTTATTTGTAATTTGGACTACGTCTTCAATCAACGGGATGACTATTGATTATGTCGGTGTGGCTACGGGTGTTACAACACCTCTGACAACACTTGTTTTTATTGTTCATGCTTTTGGCATGACCTCACTTTCGGCCTCATCTCTGCCAACACCTGCTTCTATTTTGACGACAGTGAGAGGTATGACCACCTTCTGCCACACCTCTGTAACTGTATGCTCCAGCGGCTGTGGGAAGTGTGACCATATCTCCAGTCAAACCTCTGCTCACCTATGCTCCAGCAACTGTGGGGGTGTGTGACCACACCTTATGTCACACCCCAATATTCTAATGTTCCGGCGAATGTGGCCTTTGGTGTTTCCTCATCTTCGGCCCACTTTAGGTTTTACATTGTTATGTGTCTGTCTATGGTGTTATAACACATTTGGAAACACCTTTGATCACACGTCCAACAACCTTTGGTGTTACCCATGCTGAAATGCAAAAAAGTTTACTGAGCTTAACTTTAACACATGGCAGCAAAAGATGTTCTTTCATTTGACAATCTTAAGTTTGGTGAGGTTCCTCAAATAGAACCCTTCTATTGTTTCCCCAGATGATACCAATATGGATCATAGGGATGCCCTTGATGCATGGGGTCAAGGGGACTACTTGTGCAAGTATTACATCCTTAATAGGTTGGGTAATGCGTTGTACAGTGGATATGCCTCATTCAAAGGTACTGCCAAGGGACTTTCGGTCTTGTTGGACAAAAAGTACAAAATGGAGGATGTCAGCTCCAAAACGTTCATTGTTGGTAGGTTCTTGAAGTATGTGATGGTTGACACCAAGACTATTATGAGTAAACTCCAAGAAGTACAATTAATTTTGCACAACCTCCATGCTGAGGGGATGCAGTTGTGTGAAACCTTCTAAATAGCTGCAATTATTGAAAAGTTGTGGCCTAGTTGGAGGGATTTCAAAAATTATCTCAAGCATAAGAGGAAGCAATTGGGAATGGAGAATTTGATTAACAAATTTCCCATTGAAGAAGGCAATAGATAATTAAATGTCAAGCACAGTAAGACCTCGATGGAGGCAAATACTAATTTGGCAGAATTTGATACAAGCAAGAAACGCAAGCACCCGGGGAATAGCAATAAGGCTAAATCCATTAATAAGAAAGCCAAGAAGTTTGCAGGAAATTTCCATAATTGTGTCAGGACGGGACATAAACAAAAAGACTGGGATGCCCCTAAGAACAAGGGAAACAATCCCAAGCGAACTTTGTTATTAAGGAAGGTATGTCCGAGTTGGACTTGTCTGTTGTTGTTTTCGAAGCTAACCTAGTGGATAACCCTAGGGAATGATTTGTTGTCACCGATGTGAATCGTCACGCATGCTCAGATCATGACAATTTCTCTACGTATACCCCAATTTCCAGGAGGAGCCTCCACATGGGAAACTCTTCAACTTCTGACATTATCGGAATTGGGAAGGTGTTGCTGAAGATGACGTCTGGGAAAGAGCTAACACTGAAAGAAGTATTGCATGTCCCTGACATTAGAAAAAATCTTGTATCAGAAGTTATGTCTGAACATGGCTTTAGACTAGTCTTTTAGTCTGGTAGCTTTGCACTTACTAAGAATGGACATTTTCTTGGAAGGGGACACCTTGAAAGGGATTGTTCAAGATGAATGTAATGGTTTGCGTAGCACCAATGATGCTAATAAAACTATTGTTTCTTCCTCTTACATGATTGAGTCTTGTGATTTATGGCATGTTGGACTTGGGCATGTTAACATGAATGCCATAGAGAAATTGGTAAATATAAAATTATTACCAAATGTTGAATTGGACTCGAATATAAAAGTGAGATCTGTGTTGAGGCTAAAATGCCAAAGGCACCTTTTCATTCAGTGAAAAGGAGCACGGTGCCTCTAGAACTTATTCACATTGATGTGTATGGCAAGAAACTTGTGCAGACTAGAGGAGGAAAAAATATTTCATCACATTTATTGGTGGCTGCACAAGGTTCTATTATATTTACTTGGTGAAAAGTAAAGACTAGGCTATAGATGCCTTTAAGAACTTCAAAAGTGAAGTAGAGAATCAACTCAGCACCCGGATTAAGTCAATCTGGAGTGATAGAGGTGGAGAGTATGTGACTACATTTGAGGCATTCTACAATGAAATGGCATAATTCACCAAACCATGGCGCCTTACTCACCTCAATCGAACGGTGTTGCTGAGCGCAAGAATAGAACCCTGAAATACATGATGAATGCTATGTTGATTAGTTTAGGGTTACCATAGAACTTGTCGGGGGAATCAATTATTTCTGCTAACCATATTCTAAATATGGTTCCCCATAAAGGAAAGGAAAAAACCCCATATGAGTTATGGAAAGGTCACGAGCCAACATACTATTGCCTAAAGGTATGGGGGTGTTTGGCAAAGGTAAAAGTACCGAGCCAAAGCAAGTGAAGATAAGACCCAAGATGGTTTACTGTATCTTCATAAGATATGCACAAAACAGTATCACATATCGGTTTCTAGTACACAAGTCCGATATACTTGATTTATTGAAGGAATCATTATTGTGTCAAAGAATGCTTGGTTTTTTGAGCACATCCATCATTGTAAAGCAAACAAAGAAGAGATTTCGATAAAAAGAACTCGTGATGCTGCAGGTGATAATTCACAAGGTGATGATGAGCCAACACGCAACAAAAGAGCGAGGACAACTAAGTCATTTGGTCCAGACTTCATGATCTACTTTTTGGATAATGAACCTAGGACCATCCGAGAAGCACTGTCTAGTCCTGAAGCCCTAATGTGGAAGGAGGCTATCAATGCAGAATAGACTCCATCATGCAAAACCACACATGGGATTTTATTGATCTCTCATCTGGCAGTAAAATTCTAGGATGCAAGTGGGTCCTAAGGAGGAAATTCAAGGCTGATGAATCAATTGATAAATAAAAATATAGATTAGTAGTTAAGGGCTTCAAACAAAAGGACACAATTTCTTTGACACCTACTCATCTGTAACGAGGATTTCCTCTATTAGATTTCTCCTAGCAGTTGCTGCTTTGCATGATCTCGAAGTTCACCAAATGGATATAAAGATCGTGTTTTTGAATGGAGAGTTAGAGAAAGATATCTATATGGAACAACCCGAGGAGTTTGTGGTTCCTGGATAAGAGAAAAAGGTGTGTAAGCTAGTTAAGTCCTTCTATGGACTAAAACAAGCACCAAGGCAATGTCATGTTAAATTGGACAATGTGATGATGTCAAATGGATTTTGCATTAATGAATGTGATAAGTGTGTATATGTAAAGGACACACCTGCTCATTTAATTATTGTCTGTCTATATGTTGACGACATCTTGATAATGGGAATCACTCGTGAAATGATCACGAGGATGAAGAACATGTTGAAAGATAACTTCAACATGAAAGATTTCAGTCTAGCTGATGTGATCCTAGGGATCAAAATTGAGAGATTTCACAAGGCATCCTATTGTCTCAGTCTCACTACATTGAAAGTGTATTGAGAAGGCATACTCAATGAATAACTAAGTAGATTCACGAGCAATCCAAGCAATAAGCACTGAAAAGCACTGACAAGGGTGTTACGATACTTGAAGTACACCTTGAAGTTTGGACTGCACTACACTGATGCAAACTGGATACCAGACTCAAAAGACTCACATTCCACCAGTGGGTATGTATTAACCATTGGTGGCGGTGCAGTGTCCTGAAAGTCCACTAAGCAAATGTGCATAACCCGGTCCACCATGGAATTGGGATTCATTGCTTTGGATAAAGCTGGTGAAGAAGCGAATGGCTTCGAAACTTCCTTGAGGACATTCCATGTTATGACAAACCCGTGTCATCAATATTGATACACTGTGATAGCCAAAAAACTATAAGCTGGGCACAAAGTGCCATACACAATGATAAGTCTCAGCATATTTGCCGGAAACACAATACTTTTGAGGGAATTAAGCTCAAGAGGAATTATATCCATTGACTACGTGAAGTTAAAGGAGAATGTAGCGGATCCGCTCACTAAAGGGCTAAACAGAATCAATTTCATAAATTGCTATAGGGAATTAGTGTAAAATCCACAACTTAAAGAACAGTTTCAATGGAAACCTAACCATGATGATGAGTAGAAATCCCAAGAACTTTATTTAATGGGAAAACTAAATTTTAGACTATTCAGTCATAACACTTGGTGTTTAGCTTTAAACTAATCTTTCCCTAGATAGCACAACCAAGTGTTGAACCTGCTAACTGTGGTGAGGTTAAGTCCTATGGGTTTTTAATGGCATCCTATACCTAAAAAGGTGGGGTATTGCAGGGTACCCCTGATAGGCAAGGTCTCCTATATAAGTATGAGGACGGGCCGCCTCAATGAAACAATTATGAATCCTAAGTGTGATCCATGGCCAAAATGGACACAACTAGAGAACTTCGAGATTAGTAGAAATATTGTTGTGTAAATACTGTTGTCTTAGAATATTCATAAGTGGAGTAGTTCAAGACAACATGTCTATTAAGTACGGATATATCCAACAATATCTTACAATAGAAGGTTTAAACCCACAAACTAGTATCATGATGCAACAATATTTCCTAGGGTATGAGTGACTGAGTTTGCATCATACATGCATCATTTCCACTCGTGTATGGGATTGTCAGAAATATTGGCTTTTGTATAGCCAAAATTCCAAATGTGGAGACTCGTTAATTTTGGAAACGAGTGGTGAATTGATTTTCACAAAACCATTTATTGGTGAGTGAGAAATTGATACACGAATGATACACTTGGAAATATTTATTTATGAGAAAGATATCCAACATATATGGAATGTTGGTAAATTGGTCAAAATCCGGTGTTTGATAAGTTGTTTGATTTTCACTGCTAAATAGGCAATTTTGACTCAAATTACCAATTATATGAAATCTTGAAAGAGTGCATCAAATCATTCCTTAAACGGATTGAGGCCACAATCGGAAGGATTGACTCTTGCACAAATCAATCAAGATATGGAAGGATTGATCAATATTTATGGACATAATTGAGTCCAAAGGTTAGGGGCTTTCCGTTCAAGGATCCCTTGGGTTTCCCTATAAATTAAGACCCACACATTCAGTGTTTACGTATTCATAATCATAAAATTCGTGCATATAAACATACACAGTCTATCACTCTTAAATTCACATCTGCATAGTAGGTGTTACATTAGGTGTGACGTCACTCAGGGCCTCACTAATCTTAGTTCACCGATTGAAGGATTGGTGGTGCTCCTATCCTTTACCAAAGTCATCGTATCTTGGGAGACTCATTGCCTGCAACCATGAGCATCGTGACGGGTGATAAATGTAAAATGCATGTGCATTTAGAGGCTTATTTTAGTATGTATTTAATATATTTACATGAATATTTAGTGTGTTTTGGTTAGTTTCCTTTGTTGGGCATGATACTGTGTATTTTTGTATACTTTTGTAGGAAACAAAGCTTTATTAGAAAAGATATCAGTAGGACTGTTAGTCCAAGTGGCTACGAAAATCTAGGGGGTGAATAGAATTTCCCGATTTTCTGACTTAGGCCCTATTTTTTGATCAAGATAAAAGTGTAGAAAAATAAATCAACACAAGATGATTTATAGTGCTTCAACAGACCTAGGGCCTACGTCCACTACCACCCGGGATGTCCGAGTGGATTTCAAAAGAAAAAAGTTTATTAATTGATACAAAACAATTAAAACCTTCACCTTAAAGAGCACCACACTCTTCTTACAACAACAATCTAGAGGAGCACCAAACTCTTCTCAAAACTATGAAGAGCACCAAACTCTTCAACACCTAAGTATCAACCAAGTGTGTTCTTGCCAAAAGAATACTCAACAAGTATATCTTGTTTTGGATGATCGTACAAGTACAATTAAGCTTACACTTTGAATGAAATATTACAACTCAAAAGTGCAAATGTAATCAAGAAAGAAAGCCTAATAAGCAAGATGTGGAAGTTTAGTGCTTAGGCTATTACAACAAGAACGTGAAAATTAAAGCTTAAGAAGTTTGCTGATTTTCTTATTGTGATTGTAGAATGATATGTTGTATTTGATCCTTCAAGTTATTCAACTATTTATAGAGGAGCTTCAAGATTTGATTTCCAACATAGGCTCCTCCAATTTGTATTTTGTCTGCAAATGTAACGCCCCGAAATTTTGGACTATAAAAATATACACATACATTCATTTTGCCGAATACTTTTTTTTTCATAAGAAACATGAGAAAGAGAACTCGTTATGGTGAGCCATTAAATTTTCAAAATATCAATAATTAAAGTGGAAGTAATTGCATAAAATAATTTGAATAATTCTGATATCATATAATTCTAAAAGACCATTTGACAGTGAAAGACTTTGAAAAATCGCGTACATATTTATTATTAAGAGAAAATAGGCTTGTAAATATATCTCATTCAAAATCAAAGAACCAGCGGAAGCAAATTATAAAGTGTAGAAATTTCGTATATTCATTTATTTCTAAGAAATTCGCACATTTACTAATTAATAAAAGAATTATCCATTTTCGTCTATTTACATAAATAAACTTAGAAAATCATAATAATTGATTATTTATGATCTCAATTCGAAAATTTCCTAGAAACTGAACATTTGTTCTCAACACAAATCAATTATCACACAGAGTCTAACATCGTAGGTAAAAACTTTGAAAAAAATAATTTTTTTTAACAATTTCTTATTCAATTGAAAATTTACATTTAGAAAAAGACATCACTCTAGCAGTTTCATAGGGAAATCATAAATCGTATAATAATTTCTTACTCCAGTAGTTGCATAGGCCACCCATTATCCACCGCCAATAACCATCGCCGACTCCTTAACCTGAAAAGTTTGTTATATATGGGCTGAGTGACACAGCTCAGTGGAGTATAAATTGTCCAAGCTAAATACACAGATATCTCACATAGACATGCAAATACAATCCAATAGGACATAACATAGATATTTTGAAAAACCGTAGACATAGACAATAGGTAGCACTGCAGGGGTTCCACCTGAGGGATACATCGACCCCGGACCTCTTGAGTCCATGGCTCAATTGGTCCTAAGCAACTGTACTACACATTCATACAAAATAATCTAAGCATTTAACAAGGACAATAAAGTTTACAATACAAACCCCACCTCAAAACTTTGCTTGAAAAATAGTAGAATAATTTGATGCAATATTCCTATTGAACTTCAGAGCTCGTCGTCCTCGTCGCCTAACATAGATATATATATACATCTTAGTTCCTAAAAGTCAAAACTTAAGTATTAACCTCAATATCGGAAGCACTAAAATAACATTCTTGGAAGCTCGCGGAATTTTCCTATGGTTTAGGGTTCAACTTGGTAGGTTTGAACAATACTAAATCTCTGCGTAGTTGGGATCAAATAACATTTTCTCATAAACCATATATTAGAATTAGTTAGTATTTTTATAGTAGGTAATAAACTCAAAAGTAGATATCATACATATATTTCAGGAAGGTCGTTAACTTTAGGTTTTGAATTTTATAAACTGAAACGTTTGTCATTGCTAAAACTGTAACGTCTGGGAAACTAATTAATATTTAAATAAATATATGTTTTGATCTGATATTTTACCACAACATAGTAGACATTATAATACATAACATATCCAAAATTCGGATATTTTGAAGGTCGTTATACATGGTTTCTAGAATTTATAAATCAGAAACAGAGTATATTCAAGATTTGAAAAGCGTGAATACGAATTTCATATAAAATAAAATACAACTCAAAAGTATATTAAATTTTAAATAAATATTGTAAACATATGATAACATAACATATTAAAACTTCACAAATTTTGGATATGTATAAGTAGGGTTTTGGATTTTCTAAAACAAAAAAACAGTGAATAACATAAATTCTGGCATCTTAGTTTGAAAATTACATAACTACAAAAGTACTTACCGGATTAGTATGAAATTTTAATAGTACGATAAAACATCATGAAGAATAACATATTAAAATTTCATAAAATTATGAACAGTACAGATTGGGTTTTGAAATTTATAAGAAAATTACCTTAGGAGTTGAGAATGAAATAGGGAAGGCAATTGAGGGATCATGATGTTGAAGAAAAACTTTGTCGAGGTTATATGGTAGACGATGGGGTTGTGGTGGCGCAGAGAATAGAGCTGGAACGTATTTCCTTTTGGTCCTCTCTAATGTGGTATAATAAAACCCTACTAATAAAAGACTCCTAATATAATTACCCAAGCTAGTTTCCTAAACACCTTAGGATTTCTCATGGGCCATGTAATTGGATAATCAATCCAATAGTAATAATAATTCACTAATGGGATATTTAACTAATTAAATACACTTTTTTTTGCCCTGGTGTTACAATAAAAGAATGATCAAAAGATCTACAAAAATGGTTAAGAAATGATAAAGTGATTTTTGCTGATAAGTGCTTAAGCAACGTTTAGAATTTGTTGTCAAAAACTTTAGAGCGATTGGACGTTATGTTGAAAATTCAAAAGTTTAAACCATTGGATCAAGATTTGACATGGTATGGTATCTAGGGTGGCCGGTCACTGTCTAGGGTGACTGGTCGTTGTCTAGGGCGACCTGTTGCTATGGATAACGACTGTTTGCTCGAGAAACAGAGAGTTTTCAAAACAAAAATGAAACTCCCAGGCACACCTCTCGGTTCTGTTTCAAGTTTTAACACATTCAGGTACAGGTCTCCCTATAGGGTGACCGGTTGTCCGATTTTTATGAAAAATAAAGTTGAAGAAGTGCTTCAAAAACTTAGTAAATATCAATTGAAATATTTTGAAGTATTTGGACAAGTTTTGGAAATGTTGTTTTGGTATAAAAAATCAATATAAAAATATTTTTCTAACAAACTTCCTCTTTTTGATGATTACAACCGAAAACAATTTTCAGAGAGCGAACAAATTTTGCCGGTCAAAATAATCTACCAATTTTAAGCAACACTTAACAAGACAAAAAATCATAAGGGAAATGGCAAAAGTTTTTCAAAACAAGTTTTAAAAGCTCCCCCTATCAACATGCTAAGCAAGAAAACAAAATAGTTGAGAACTTATAAGCTAAAAGCTTAGCCTTTTCAACATGGCGAAAAGATTAAAGCTTAAAAGCCCCCTGTCAAAATAACTCATTAGTCATAAGGCTTAATAAATTCAAGAGCAACAATCCACAACATCAATCCATAACTTATAGCTTTTTATCATTGAGCTTTTTCTAGCTCAAGTGATCTTACCATTAGCTTATGAGCTCATTGCATTTTTGTCCCCCTTTAGAATCATCAAAAAGACCATTAACACAATAAAAACATCATATATGGACATCAAAGTGAACATAAAAACATGCACTCTCCACAAAAATATCATGTTATGAGATTAAAGGTCTAGAACTCAACATGTCAAAGCAATCAATGGGAGAAAGTGTCATGAAAAGTTCATTAGAGAAGCATCATGAGATACAATTATGAACAACTTGTGAATACCAATCAAATGGTCCAAGAAGAGCATGCAAAAATAATCAAATATCATTGAGGCATTTTAACGAATACATGTCATGCATGGATATAAAACAAGGATGTATGTAATATTTCTATATCGAATTAAGCAAAAATTTCAATACCAATCCAATTTCCAGTGCAATAATCCAACAATATAATCAATTTTCATCAAATAAATACAACATTCATTAATAACAAATGAATTCCAGAGAATATCAAGGGTTCAAATCAATTGAGATTACAGAGGTAGAACCAAACTTACCAATGATTGAGAAAGAGACATAAGATAGACAAGATATGCATTTAGGAAGCCGAATATAGGAGCAAATACAAGCAAAGATCATTTTGAGTGATATGTGTGTAAATTGGGTGAAGGAGTGTGAAAGTTGTAAAATAAAACATAGAAGGAGGATAGACAATTTTAACACATATGTTGCACATAGGGCGGCCGTCATGGGGGCGATCGTCATTGGGGTGCGGGGATGATCGGTGCCTAAATACGAGAATCGGTCGCCCTCCACAAATGACTCCGTCCCCGCTTCTGGATCGCAATCCTCCGTCCGAATTTTGAAGTTTTAAAAATATGATTTTTCACCCCAAAGTTTTAAAAGGCATAAAATGCATACATATACCTTATTCAATATGCATTATGTCGAAGCGAGCTCGAATTGAGTTAAAGGACTCAGCTGGTAATGGTTTTGTAAAATATTCGCGAGTTAAACTTGAGACAGAACAAAGCATATACCAATTTTTCGTTTTGAAACACAATCCTTTAAAAAATAATATCGAACCTCAATATATTTGGTTCGATTATGATCAACCGAATTTTGAGAAATATTGATAGCGTACGTATTATCACAAAAAATAGGAATATTTTCAAAAGAAATTTTTTAATCCGCTAAGGTTTGTTTCATCCAAAGTAATTTTGTACAACATAAAGCCACGGGAGTATTTTCGGCTTTGGCCGTTGATAAAGATACACAATTTTGTTTCTTTGAAAACCATGTGTAAGTCCCAAGGGGTGAGTCGTAAGGTTTAGAAGGGGGGTTTGAATAAACCTTACCAAATGTTTGCACTTAGTCCTTTTAAATAATTTTCACAAAGTTAACTCAAATTAGCTAAGTCCTTGAGGGACAACTATGTTGGCTTATTTCAGCAAAGTTACCCATTCAACAGACTTAACTGAGCTATTGATAGTATAACTCAGCTAGGATCATCTAACACTTAACGTCACAGTTAATTTGGTTTTTGTTCAGCGGAAGACTTTTCACCTTCAATGAATTAAACTTGTTTTCAACACTTGTTTTTAGCAAAGGTTATTATCAGTTGAGTTTAGCAGATATAACTTAACAACAGATATAAATAATGTACAAGAAATTAAAGTGTTGTAAGTAAATATGACACAAGCAATTTTACAGTGATTCGAGGACGGGGTAATTCCTCTAATCCACTCTTCTCCAACCCTAGAGGAATCCACTAAGTAACAGATCTGGGATACAAAGTAGTGAACAATCCGAGTGGGCCTTGATCACACAGCTGACTGCTCCTAGGACTCAGCTTCTTCACAAAATAGTTGTCTTGCTACTTCAGCTCCTTCGAACTCTTAGAATTAATCACACAGCCTTTCAACGAGCCCAAAGCCTCTGGTTCGAACTTGAACCTTACTAGTTCTCCTTCAACCTTGGAGAGTAAACCCCTTTTGTTCTTTAAACAGTTTCCTCTTCAACTTGATGAGGTAATCTTTCCTTCACTGAATGTGTTGGATTGAGATATGAGGTAATCTTTCCTTCACTTAATGAGGTAATCTTTCCTTCACTGAACTTAAACCTTACTACTTCTCCTTCAACCTTACTACTTATTCAAAAATTTGCCCCTTGAAGAGATATGCAGTTTTCAAATAACACTTCTTGGTCGTTGGCTTATCTTTTCTTGATCTGCAGCTTGTGATGGTGACATTTCCTCGTTTTATTGAGGTATGCAGCTTTTCAGGTTCTGACACACGCTCAGTGCTTTCCATTGGTTTATTTTATTTGCACGCTTCTGGGATGAGCACTTTTAGACATGGCAGCATGGACGTATTACTATAATAAGTAATGTGTTTGACTTTAGTGCAACAGATTTATTACAGTACATTTGACTTGACAGCTGCTTTACCCCTTTGACTTGAGTCAACTCCAACCTTTTAGGAATGACTCAACTTTTTGTCAGCTGACAAACTTAGCTTTCAATTGACTTGACTATCAGTTCTTCATTCTTTACTCAGTTGTCTCACAGCTAGGTCTTCTTTTGAGTCGAGTCTGTAAGTTTCAACTTGATTTCACATAGCTGACACACAGCTGGGTCTTCTCTTCAGTCTTGAGTCAACTCTTGTATTCAAATTAGCTAACTTCAACTCAGCTCATGTAGTCCTATCTATTACAAGTTGAATTACAAAGAAAATGGATGTCAACTTCCTATTCTAAGTTTTACATGGTACCATCAAAATCTAAACATAAATTTTCCTAACATTTTCCCCATTTTTGATGATGCCAAAACTTAAATAATTACAACAAAATAATCAGTGCAGTAACAAAGAATGTATGTGTAGAATATGTTAATTTTATTGATTATATCATTCTTGTACTTTACAAACGCACTTTACAAAGCTGTTACAAAGTATACCCTATACACTGTATCAGATCTATACTGTCTATTATAATTGTATCCGAGCTTATTATAAACCTAAAGTACAATATGTATTAGAGCAATATGATATTACAAGAATACTTAGAACTTTTGTATTTATAGTTAAGTAAGACACACTGAAGGGGTTTCAACCGTCTTCAACGCCTCGGTTGCTTCCTTGTTCTCTCATCTTCTTTAGCTCTTTCCCTTTTCTTCTTTCATAAGCTCTTTTAGCAGCAGGGTGTTCCCTTCGCTGCTTTTCTTCTCATTCTCGAATAACTCTCTCGTTCTCAACCTCTTGTCTTTTTCCAGCCTCCTCATTCTTGCGCTCCACTTCCAGATTTACAAGAGTGTCGAACCCAACGCATAGTAGTTGATTCCTTTCTTCTGTGGATCAATGTACCTTACAGCTTTAGGTCTTGGCTATGGTGGAGTACCTCTGCCTCTTCCACCACTTCCAAACCTTCCTCTTCCTCAGTATGACTCAGCTCCTCCTCTAGGAGTGTACTGTATGGGTGTCTTTCCAGTCGACTGACTACTAGAACTCTGCTACTTCTTAGCTGATTTGCACAAATCGAGTCCTATTTCCAATAGTCTCATGCCTGTGGTAGAGTCATGTTCCTGAAGTAGCCTTCAGCCTCTAGAGTTTGAAATTCCTCAAGTGACCTGGGTTCAGATCCTGCATCATGCGTCGTGATTTCTCGAGAGGGTCTTATAGCTGGGGAATCTTTTAATAAACCAGCTAGGGGGCCTTCAAACTTTGCTTTAATATCTTTATTCCTCTCGGAGTGCTTCTCAACTACGTCGTCGAACTCAGCTTCAATGGCTTTTCTTGACTGTTTGACTGCCATTTTAACTTTCTCTTCTACTGTCAGCTCTTTTGGTAGTTTGCTGAGAATTGAGGCAGTTACTTCACTCTGTTGTGGGGTCTTAGCAAACATGATGTTCAAGGGTGGCTTCTTCACTGAACTGCCTTCCCCCTTGCTTGCTTCCCCTTTCACTCATTCCTTATTGCTATGCTGCCCTTCTTTTTTTTCCTCTTCCACCTTTTTGGCATCATCACCGAGGGGTAGAGCCAAGTTAGGGAAAATCCCACTGAGGAGTAGATCAATCTTTTTATTTGTTTATTCATTCTTATCATGAGTCTTGGAGTACGCTATTCTTAATTCTGATCTTAAGGCCATGGTCTCAGCTGCCATCAGCTTCATTTCAGTTTGGAGCACCTTTATCTGCTGTTCAACATTGGCCTCCATTCTCTGAATTTCTCATTTGTGCTGAGCCTTGAGCAACTCCATATAAGTCTTATGTGATTGATCCATCCTAAACATGTGGTCCTGTTAGGAAATTTATAGTTTAGATTTTGATAAATGCCATGTAAAACTTAGACTAGAAAGTTGGCACCCCATTTTCTTTGTAATTTGTATTGTAATAGATAAGGCTGAACAAGCTGAGTCAAGTCAGCTATGCCTGCGAATACAAGAAGTCAACTGAAGACTGAAGTGAAGACTCCACAGAGGAACAACGAGTGTGGACAAGAAAGAAGATCAAGGACTCGACTGAAGGAGTATCATCTGTGATACAGCTGTATGAAGAGTCATTCAAGTCAACTCAAGAAGCCTTGTCTCAAGTTGAAGTGACAGATGAGTCTTTCAACCATTAGAATAGACTCAAGTCACCTTGGGAAAAGGCAGCTGCAAAGAGGAGTTAACTAAAAAGAATCCGTTGCACAAAAGTCAAGAATATTACTTAAATAAGTAATACTTCCATGCTGCCATGTCTTAAAGTGCTCAGTCCCAGAAGCGTGCAAAAGGAATAAACCAATGGGAAGCACTGCACCTCGTGTCAGAACCTGAAAAGATGAACATTCATTTAATATGAGGAAAGGTCTACATCTCAAGATTGAAGACCAAGAAAAGACAAGCCAACGAACACAAGTGATTTTTGAAAATCAGCCTATCTCTTCAATGGGCAGATTTTTGAAAGTTCACTATAAAAGGCTGAGGAATCACTTTGAGAAAAGGTTACCTAGCACACCTAAGATAACAAGCAACATTCATGCAGTAACCTGCAAAATATTCTCAAGTTATTCAAGCAAAATCCTCAAGCCTAAATCTCGAAGGAAATCGATCCAACACCAAGCTGTGAAGGAAAGACAACTTCAAACTTTTGAAGAGGAAACTTTTGAAGAATCAAAAGGGGTCTACTTTCCAAGGAGGATCAGAGGAAGGTTCAAGGTCGAACCAATCTCATGTTATTAGAGGGCTTCGTGATCAAATCCAAGAAGCTTGAGAAAGTGAGTCAAGAGTAGGAAGGCGACCGCCCCGTGAAGAAGTTGAGTCGGACGAGAAGCCACTGTGTGACCAAGGCATCTCCAGATCGAGTCCAAGGAGCAAGTCACCGCGTGATCAAGACTTGTCTCTGACCGATAACCACTTTGTACTGATCATTACTTAGTGGATTCCTCCAGAGTTGGAGAAGAGAGGAGTAGAAGAATTACCCCATCTTCGAACCTCTATAAAATTTACTTGTGTCATTTACATTTCAAAGATATTTACATTCCCGCACACATACTTTATATCTCACGATAATTTGCTATCCAACCGATAATTAACAAAGTGTTAAAACCAAGTGTTAAAACAAAGTTAAATCAAATCCAAAGGTGTTAAGTCTTCCATTAAAAACTCATCACAACCAAGTTAAGGTTTAGTCTAAACAAATGAGTTATTCTATCAACAAATCTATCGAAAGTCGTTGAGTGGCTAACTCACGATTAACTAACTTAGTTGTCCCTCAAGGACTTAGTTTGTGTAATTAACTCGTAATATTTTAAAAGGACAAAAAATCGAAAAGTTGGTAAGGTTTATTCACCCTCCCCTTCTAAACCTTACTCACACCCTTGGGACCTACAAGTGGTATCAGAGCGGTTGGTTCATTGAGCCTTCCGCACTGGTTACTGAACTAGATCTCCAATCTTTCAAGAAATTTTTAACACTTGCTCTTTCAAAAGCTATTTTTATTCAGCAAAATTATTATCATGGATGCAAATTTGACACGCATTCCTATGTTCACTATTGAGGAATTTGATGACTGGAAAATTTGTATGCAGGCTCATCTATCTCGCTTTACATGATGAAATGTGGATAGTGATAGAGGATGGGCCACCGCAAATCGAAAGTGAACACAACATGACGGAGAGCAACCACAAAATGTGAAGGAAGAAGCTCAGCTCTGAAGCAAGACCAGCCCTGGTTGAGAAACCAAGGACTGAATGGACAAATGAGGACAGAAAAAGATACAACTTGGACAATGTGGCCAAGGACATACTTTACAAAACCTTGGACAAAGCAATGTTTAACAAAGTCAAATCTTGTCAAACTACAAAACAAATCTGGGATAAATTAACTTTAATTTGTGAAGGATCTGAGCAAATTAAAGAAAACAAATTGTCCGTTCTTTGATCGAAAATTGAAAATTTTAAAATGCTTGCGTGTGAAATCTTGATCACCGGATGCTCGATTCACTGAAATCACAAATCCACTATCAGCACTTGGGAAAGAATATACATAGAAGGAAATGTGTATGAAGATTCTGAGAAGCCTCCCAGCTGAATGGGAAATGAAGGTTATGGCCCTGAGACATTCTATGAACCTCACAACAACATCCAATCATGAGCTATTCTCAAACCTCAAAGCCTACGAGTTTGAGCTGAGAAGAAAAGATCAAGAGGAGACAGTTGTACCCAAAATAGCTGCACTTATAGTCAAGGATGGGAAGAGAGCTGAGGTCAAGGAAGCCATTGACCAGGAGGAAATTGCCCTGATGGTTTAAAGATTCAACAAGTTC
Source organism: Rehmannia glutinosa (assembly GCA_016081115.2). Classification (NCBI taxonomy): domain Eukaryota; kingdom Viridiplantae; phylum Streptophyta; class Magnoliopsida; order Lamiales; family Orobanchaceae; genus Rehmannia; species Rehmannia glutinosa. Next base: position 59,494,760 of record CM071924.1, on the reverse strand, counting down.
TTCAACAAGAACTATAAAATAAACAAGGGAGAATCCTCCAGGAGACATTCAGCTCCCTCCAAGTCAAGGGAAGATAGGCCACCCAAGAAAGTTGAGCATCAAAAGGTTGAATATCAAAGAGCTGATAACCCAAGAACAGAAAGAGCTGATCAAAGAGCTGAGAACCTGTGTTGGAATTGTAGACCACCAGGACACTTTGCTATTGACTGTCCATATCCAGTAGTCAATAAATACAAGAATGAAGAAGAAAGAAGAGTCTTCAGAGAAAGAAGACATGAAAAGAAAAGGGCTATGTTGGCTGCAGAGACTGCTGAGACAGCTAAGTCCAAAGAAGCAAGCGTGACTTGAGAGAGAGTGAAGACTACTAAAGTGATTCTGAAGAAGAAGCAATGATCTGTCTAATGGCTAAAGAACAAGATCAACCTGACCAAGAAGATGAGGTACACTCTAACTCATCTCACTCAGATTCTAGTGATAGTGATTGTGACACACACACTTCATCACCCACTGATCTTTATGACTCGTTAGGCAAAATGATGAAAGACTTTGAGCACATTAAATCCTCACACACACTATTAAATGAGGAAAACAGCCAGCTCAAAAGCCAAAACTCACAGCTGACTAAAGAGCTGAGTACTCTGAGTCACATAGCTGATGAGAACAAAGAGCTGAAGGCTGAGAATGCTAAACTAACAGCAGAGATAGCTACTATAGAAAAGAGGGAAAATGACCTCAAAAATGTGATTGCATCATTTACAAAGCCATCTAAATCATTGGATGACCTTATCATGAGCCAAAAAGAATGTGGAGATAAGACATACATAGGATTCAATTCCTTTGTGCACAGTCAAACTCCAAGATTGATTTTGGAAAAAGGATCTTCAAGTAATGAAGCATCTCAAAAATCCAAGACACCAAATGTTGCACCCACGTTCACTCCAAATCACAATCACAAACAAACTGGCATTGGATATAAAGGAAAAGGAAAGTAGCCAGTTGAGTATGCTGAGAGGACAGCTGAGAAGAAATCCAGCAGAGTTCCTCAGCAAACTCCAAACAGAAAGTACTCTGTAAAGAACAAAGAAAGCTACCAAAAACCCCAGAAGTTTTATCAAAGAAACACATATGATGGGAATGGTACAAACTACCCAAGTCAAGCTGATTGGAACAATGTGAAATATCAGCAAAGACCTATGGAATACAAGCCTAAATGGCAAAGACCTAGAATTCAACAAAGGTCATTCCAAAGGCAAAAGAGCTACAATCAGCACACATATGCACCCAGACACTACACTCGAAACATCACAACTACCCAAAGAATGCAATTGCTAAAACACACTTAAGGCATACATACAAAAGAGATAGTTGTATGAACCTAAAGCCCCCAAGCAAGCCAAAGTGAGTTATGATTATGGCATAGATAGATGGCAACCTCTTAGAGTCAAGTCATTTGGCTATAGGTTGGTTGGATCATCTTACAACACTAACCCCTCAGGACCCAGACAAACATGGGTACCTAAAAACTAATTTCCTTGATTGCAGGTTCAAGGAACAAACCGAAAGTGCCAAGGAACCTGGTACATGGATAGTGGTTGTTCCAGACACATGACAGGGAACAAGAAACATTTGTCAAAATTCAAGGAAATTAGAGGCGCAAAAATCATATTTGGAGGAAATGAAGCTCCAGGGGAAATAAAAGGCATTGGATCCATCAAGAAAAATGAATTAGAAATCACAGATGTTGCATATGTTGAAGGCCTCAACTTCAACTCATAAGATCGACCAACTCGTGACAAGGGCTATAATGTTGGATTCAATATGGGAATGTGCCAAATTAAAGATACTGAATCAAATGAAGTAGTGTTGCAAGGATCCAGACAAAAGAACATGTATGTGGCAGACTGGTGGACTGTCACACCAAGCACTTGTCTGTTAGCAAAGAGTACAACCAAATCAAGTTGGCTGTGGCATAAAAAGCTGAGTCATCCAAACTTCAAGACAATTAATAAGCTTGCAAGGAGTCATCTTGTGGAAGGATTGCCAGACTCAGTGTACAAGAAGGAAAATGTATGTGATGCATGCCAGATGGGAAAGCAGATCAAATCATTATTCAAAGAGAAGTCTAGTCCATCTTCAACAAGAATATTGCATATGTTGTATATGGATTTATTTGTTCCTGTTGAACCAGTCAGTATAAGTGGAAAGAAATACACCTTAGTAGTGGTGGATGATTATTCAAGATATACATGGACAATCTTTATGTGCAAAAAGAAGGAAACCTTACAGAAGTTACCTCAGCTGATGAGAAGAGTTCAAAATGAGAAGAGTCAAACCATTATAAAGATAAGGTCTGATAGAGGAACTGAGTTTGTCAATGGGATACTAACTCAGTATTGTGTTGAAAATTGTATCGCTCATGAATTATCTGCAGCAAGGACTCCACAACAGAATGGAGTAAGCGAAAAGAAGAAACAGAACTCTCAAGGAAGTCATGCGAGGACCATGTTAGCTGAAGCAGGATTGCCTAAAAGATTTTGGGCTGAAGCCATAAACACTGAATGCTATACTCAAAATAGATGCATGATTAATAGACAGCTAACAAAGACTCCCTATGAAGTATGGACAGGGAGAAATCCAAATGTTGGGTACTTTAGAATATTTCGATGTAAATGCTTCATCCACAACAATGGCAAGGATAATCTAAAGGCTTTTGATGCTAAAGCTGATGAAGGTATCTTTTTGGGATACTCAGCTGAAAGCAAAGCCTATAGAGTACTGAACAAAAGGACTATGGTCACAGAAGAATCTATTCATGTGGTTTTTGATGAACCTAATGTGAATGGAGAAGATATTGAAGAGTTAGCTGATAAGCTAAATCAGCCAACCATGCAGAAGAGTCCCTATGTAGAGGCTGAAGCAAGAGAAATCAACCAAGATGAAGATGAGATAGCTGAGTCTCAAAGACAACTGGAAAATCTGTAGCTAAATGATAATGAAAGAGCTGCTCAAGACAACACAACTGCGAGACAGCTGAACCCAGTTGATTTGCTTTAACCTGATGTGAGATGGCTGAAAGACCATCCACCAGAACTTGTCATTGGAGATGTAAGAGATGGTGTGAGAACCAGATCTAGAGCTCAGCAAGAAGCAATGTTCACTTGTTTTATTTCCCAAATAGAGCCAAAAGATGTGTCCCAAGCATTGGATGACACACATTGGATTCAAGCCATGCAAGAAGAGTTGAATCAGTTTGAAAGAAACAAGGTATGGGAATTGGTGCAGAGACCAACCCATCAAAATGTTATTGGCACAAAATGGGTTTTTAGAAATAAGATGAATGAGGAAGGATCTGTGGTAAGAAACAAAGCAAGATTGGTAGCCAAAGGGTATTGCCAAGAAGAGGGAATAGATTTTGATGAAACATTTGCTCCTGTTGCAAGATTAGAAGCAATAAGGATGTTTCTTGCCTATGCTACACACAAAAACTTCATTATATATCAAATGGATGTGAAAAGTGCATTTTTAAATGGATTGTTGGAAGAGGAAGTCTATGTTGAACAACCTCCAGGTTTTGAGCAGAAAACCATTGGAGATAAGGTGTACAAGCTCAAGAAAGCTCTATATGGATTGAAACAAGCACCCAGAGCATGGCATGACACATTGTCTCAATTTCTAACTGACGTGGATTCACCAAAGGCAAAGTGGATAGAACACTCTTCAGAATTCAAGATGGGGAGAGTATACTACTTGTTCAAATATATGTGGATGACATTATTTTTGGATCCACAAACAAAGAGCTATGTGATAAGTTCTCAAACCTCATGCAAGGCAAATTTGAAATGAGCATGATGGGAGAGCTGACATTCTTTCTAGGACTTCAAGTTAAGCAGCTGAAGGATGGAACCTTCAGAAGTCAAACAAAGTACACCAGAGATTTAATGAGGAAATTTGGTATGGAAGAGAAGTCTTCTGTGAAAATACCAATGAAAACATCAATGAAGATGGACATGGATGCAGATGGTAAAGTTGTAGATCAAACAAGATACAGAGCACTTATTGGATCACTGCTCTATCTAACAGCAAGCAGGCCAGACATCTCATTTGCAGTAGGTGTATGTGCAAGATTCCAATCTGCACCAAAGGAGAGCCACATGACTGCAGCTAAGAAAATCTAAGATATTTGAAGGGATGCCAAGAAGTTGGCCTATGGTATCCAAAGGAATGTGGATTCAAGCTTATTGGTTACTCAGACTCTGACTATGCTGGATGTAGAGTTAACAGGAAGAGTACTTCAGAAACTTGTCAAATGCTTGGAAACAGATTGGTTTCCTGGTTTAGCAAGAAGCAAAACTCAATAGCCACATCCATAGCTGAAGCAGAGTACATAGCTGCGGGCAGTTGTTGTGTCCAAGTCTTATGGATGAGACAACAGCTGAGAGACTATGAAATTGAAGAAAAAGAGCTTCTAATTATGTGTGATAACACAAGTGCTATTGCAATCACTCAGAATCCTGTGCTGCATTCGAAAACAAAGCACATTAATGTCAGATATCATTTTATAAGAGATCATGTTGAAAAGAAAGACATCACCTTGGAATACATCTCAACTGATAAACAGTTAGCTGGCATATTCACCAAACCCTTATGTGAATCAAGATTTGAAGAGCTTAAGCATGAGCTAGGGCTAATTGAGCTGAGTTGACACTCAGAAGACCCAATGAGAAGAGATGGAACGTGAAAAGATGAAAAGAAAACAAGTCTCATGAACCAGCAAAGTGAATCAGCCATATCAGAAAGTCAGCTGTATCGAGTTAGCTGACAGTTGAGTCACTTTACGAATAGAGAGAAGAAGAGTTGAGTCATTTATGGAGTAAGCTGAGTCATTTATGAGCTAAGTGACAAAAACACAATTCTTTTTAATGAGCGGGAATGTTTTTAAGGATGACGTCAGCGTAATAATGACGGGTACAGTCAAAAGCTGCATAGTAAGCATATGATTGGATATAAATGCTGCTGCATTAAATGCGAGAAATTAAATGCAATGTGACGTGCTAAATATGAGCCGTTGATCTTGATCATATTTCAAAATCCAAAAACCCGTCCTTTCAAACCCTTATATACGGTTTTCAATCCTCTCTCTCTCACTTTTTCAAAACTGTTCATCTTCCCAAGCAAAAGAAAGCAAACTTTTCTCTCTCGAAAACCCTACAAGTTCTCAAGTCAGTTTACCAAGTTTCATTCGGTAAAACTCACTAAAATGGCACCAGCACATGATTTCACCAAGCTCGCAAAGCAAATCCACACAAGATCAACTGTGGACTTTGAGGGGATGATAAAGCAGGGTTCCGATGAAACCCTTGTGGAGAAAATAGCAGATAAAATCGAGAAATCTGGACTCAAACCTTTTCTCACGATGGAGTATCAAATGACATACGTTGAAGAAGTTGCCCAGTTTTATGTTAACGCCGGTGGTTCGGAGACGAAGGATTAAGTCCTCTGTCCACCACAAGGACATATTAATCACTGCTAAGGACCTTGCGGAGCACTTTTTACTACCGTCGGAAGGCATGCCGGAGATATATGAAGCCGATGTCAACTTAGGTGCTGCATGGAAGGAAGTGGCCAAACACGAGTGTGCTGCGAAAGTGCTCTACACAAAATGACAAGAAGTGCAAGGACGATTATCATAAACTGATGGATATCATCGCTAAGAGTGTAGACATGAAGTTTGGCAGCTTCAATCAGCTGTCCAAAACCAAGCTGATCGTCATGGCTGCGATCATGGAAGAAAAGAAGATCAATTGGGCAGAATTCATATACAACAGACTCTGCCAGAACGTTGGAAACAAATCCATCAAGGAGGACGGATCCTTTGGAGGATCTCTTGGCTATGGCCTAGTTATTGGCCATCTGATGGAGGTTAAGGGCATTCCCCTTAGACATGGAAAGTTTTTCCATGTAAACAAGAAGATGTTCAGAGCCAACTTGTCCGGCGCCCAGAAGAGAGCCTATGCCAAGAGCGCAGATACCAGTGAGGGGGAATCAGCTGACCCTGTTGATACAGCTATTTCCTCCCTTCCAAAGAAGAGAGTTGCCCCTGCAGCTGCGAAGAAGAAAGCTGCCCCTGTAGCAAAGAAAAAAGATGCACCTGCCCCTGTAGCTGAGTCGTCTGCCCACGCAGCCGAGGCAAAGAAGGAAGCCCAAATACGTTCTCCGACCATCAGAAAGAAGAGGACTGCCAAGCCTAGAAAGGCAGCCTCGATCCAAAGAAAAGATGCTCCGGCCCTCGCCGCCAAGGAATCAGAAGAAGAAGTCTCAGAACCAGAAATTCCTCTGGTGAGGACCAAGAGAAGGAGAAGACTCACCAAGCTCTCGGAGCTTGAGAAGACAGCTGAGTCTGCCACTCAGTTGGAGAAAATCTCTGAGAATGCTGAAGTAGTGCAATCTGCAGAAGTTATTGAAGAAACAACCAAGTCTGCTAAGGATGGTCAGCAGAGGCAATTAGAAGACCCAGTTGTAGACAGAACAACTGAGGAAGAAGAAGTGGTGGAGACAGGAGAATCCCTTGCTGAAATAACTGTGTCTCCACCTTCCACGGATGCTGCTGAAGGAGAAGAGCAGCAAAGTTTGTTACCGTCCATCCTTGAAACGGAAGGACAGGAATATGATTAAAATGATGATGTGATTATTGTTTCTCCTGTGTACCCAGACATTCAGCGCCGTCTACGCGATGGAGGGCGTGGAAGCTGAGTCACTCAAGGCAGCAGTTTGAACGCCCTGAGTTCATAGAAGAAGAAGAGGAGCTATTGTAATTTCTCGGAGTTAACACTGTGCTTCAGGCCTTGAGTGAAGATAACTGTATGGATATTCTCCACATCTTCAAAGAGAAGGAAAAAGCCAAAGCAGCTGAAGAAGCCGAAGCTCGTGAAAAGGCGAATATATGCCCTCTCACTGGAACCAGCTACCATACTCATCCTCACATTGATATGCTCTCGGGAAGTGATGAGGACATGGATTCTGTTACTGCAAAGCAAAAGTTGGACATGCAGCAAGCCATGCGGGAATCTAAATTGATGCATGAGCAGCAGATGATGGAAGGACCAGGAGAGTCCTCTAAATCTCTTCTGGAAATTGATCCGTTGGGAGTGGTAATGATTGCCACAATTATTGCTGCAACCACATCCGCAGATTCACTCGAGAGGATGCAGATCGAGGACTTGGCGATGACACCGGGAACTTGGGCACCCAAGTTGAGCCAACCCCTAATGAAGGTGTTTTACCACCGCCCCACCCAACACTCAATGGAAGGCCGAGTCCGGAGCAGAGTGACCCCACCATCGATCACTCACCGGTGTGCCACCGGTGAGGGGGAAAACTCACTCCACCGCGCCTAGGTCGGAGGATGCTGCGCAGATGACTCCACAATGAAGGAAGGAGGCGAAGTGGAGAAAGAAAAAGAAAAGAACAACAACAAGTTGTCACTAACGGCTTCGGACGGTTAGTCTGTCCCACTGAGGTGCCAACAACTTTGCGGTGAGGGGAGGACGCTGCATTGCGGTCGAGGCACATAATGGATCTGCCCTGGGAGTTAACACTGGGGCAATGAAAGTGCAATCAAGGAGTTGAGACTCCGTGGATGCCATCGCAGAAGACCCTAAGACATTGTGTGCAGTCGAGAGGGAATGTACAAGGCCTCGCCGCAGCTTGAGATCTGCGGGGAGGTAATGAAGGCCCAAGGAGGTTGAGACTTCCTGGGTAAAAATCAAGGAGAAAAGAGCATTCCTCAAGTCATCATTGCTGACTCAGAAGAGGAAATCATCGCTCTTCATGATTCCCAGGATAATCCTGATACAACATTCTTGGGATCTAAAGACGAAGCTGAGTCCACCCCTGCTGCAAAGGACTCAGTGAAGATGTTCTTCCAAGTACGAGCAAGCCAACATTCAAAGATGCTCGTCAAACTTTTAACTTCGATGATGAACCTAACCCCTAGGTTCAATCATCCTCCGATGATGCTGAAAAAGCAGCTGAGGACAAGCAAATTCATTTGGCAGAATCTACTGAGGCCGACGAAGCTGTTAAGACAGTTGAAGCTCAGTCAGCTAGCCAATCTACTCAACAAGGCCCAGCTGAGACCGAGTCACCTACGCAGGCTCCCAAAGCTGCAGCAGGCTCGACTCAACCAGGCACATCACAGGCACGACCAACTATAGAATCAATACCATATGTACGTGATGATGCATTCGAAGAAACTTTCCCTTTCTCAATTGAGCTGCCCAATCTTGAAGAAGAAACAGCTCGTGAGCAGAGACACTTCAACAGAAGAGCTGATTTCTGTTATTCCCTCCGATTCAATTGTTCCAGCAGATTTTGATTTTGATGCTGCTTGGCCGCCAGCTAAAACCGAGGTGACAACTGAGGTACGTGAAGTCTTCAAGACAATCCTTGGTGAGATTGAGAAAATTGAACGGCACCAGGCCTCACTGGATATGTGGCTGGACAACAGGGATGCCAACCTCACAACAGACTTGCGAGGGATAGTGGTCAGAATCAGGGAATGGTGTCAGCAGCAGAGTACAATGCGATATGAACAAGTCATATATTTTAAAGCATTGTACAACAAAATGCTGGTCTGGAGCGCTGATAACGCTGACATGAAGCGGAGGATGCAGGAAAATATTGATAGAATGCATGCCTCTCATACAACAGAAATGGAGTTGCTGCGTGAATTTCACAGGAAAGAACTTCTGCGCGTTGAGGAGAATATGAATGCCAAAGCCACCCGCTCAGAATTTCGAACAGCATACTCCACAGCAGACTCCAAGCAGAATTCAGCTATCAGCCGACTGGACTTCATGCTTGCTGGGATGTTTCCAGGGGTTCCTCTCTCCTTTGATGATGCCAAAAAGGGGGAAGAGGAATACCGGAAGATATTGAAGGAGACAGCTGTTGAGAAGAAGAAAGAGACAACTGTTGAGAAGAAGAAAGAGACAGCTGTTGAGAAGAAGAAAGAGACAGCTGATGAGAACAGGAAGGAGAAGGGAAAAACTGTTGAGGGGGAAAGGTCAAAGGATGTGACCCTAATGCTTGCTGAAACCCCTCAGCAAGGTCATGTCACAGCTAGCATAATTAGCAAACTTCCGGTGGCTTTGTAGAAGCAGAGATGTAGGAGTTCGACAAGAGAATGGATGCCCATGTTGAAGAAATGTTGAAACAATTCGGAGGCATTCCGGCAGGAAAAGATACAGATGCCATTCCAGATGACGGACAAGAGCCAAGATCAATTGAAGAATTCAAAACACTCTAATCCGAAGGATACTTCAAAAACATGTCCATAGCCCAAGCCTGGGACTTGTACTGGGAGAAAGGTCCTGAAGGCGTGCGAAGAAGGCGATAGCAAGCTGACAGACTACTAAAGATCACTCACCGGTAAGAAGAAGACTCTGGTACAATATACACCCAGAGGAAGAGGAAGAAGTGGTAGAGGTGGAGGCTTTAAACCTAGAACTCTACCCAAAAATATTGAATATGTAGATCAGGCAAGAAGGGAAGGATCTACTGGGCTGGATACAATGAAGTAGCCAATCTGGAAGTGGAGAGGAAAAATGTTGAATATGTCAAAAGAATCGAAGAAGAAAATAAGAGGCAAACTCAGTTGTGGCAAGAGAGACAAGAAAGAAAAATGAAAGATGAAGCCGCTAAGAAGGCATATGAAAAGAAGAAAGCAGCTGAAGAAGAAAAGAAAAGAAAGAGAGCTGACAAAGACAGAGCTGAAGAAGAAAGAAGGAGGCATCGAAGGCGATGAAGTGTTGCTGCTAACCCCTTCATGTATTTTACTGTTGTAAATACACATGCACGTAAGTATTCTGTACATTCAATGAAAAATTTGTAATTCATATATCTTTGCATAGACGTCTGTAATTTGCGTAGATATAAGTATGCTCTGATTGCTCTGATACACATTGTAAACAACTGTGTGAAGGACAAGAATGTTATGATCAATAAAGAGATTGATTCTACGCATACATTTCTTGTTACTACAGTGGTTGTATGTATCTTTGCTGTTTGCATTTTGTTTGTATGAATTTAAGTTTTGGCATCATCAAAAAGGGGGAAATTGTTAGGAATTTTATTGTTTAGATTTTGATGAATGCCATGTAAAACTTAGACTGGAAAGTTGGCACCCCCATTTTCTTTGTAATTTGTATTGTAATAGATAGGGCTGAACAAGCTGAGTCAAGTCAACTATGCCTGCGAATACAAGAAGTCAACTGAAGACTGAAGTGAAGACTCCGCTGAGGAACAACTGAGTGTGGACAAGAAAGAAGATCAAGGACTCGACTGAAGGAGTATCAGCTGTGATACAGCTGTATGAAGAGTCAGTCAAGTCAACTCAAGAAGCCTTGTCTCAAGTCCAAGCGGCTACGATAATCTAGAGGGGGGGTGAATAGATTATCTCCATTTTTTTGATTTTACCCTCTTTTTAAACCGAATGCTCAAAGACAATAATAAAGGTGCGGAATGTAAACAACACACGTCGATTTATAGAGGTTCAACCCACCTAGGGCCTAATCCTCTACCACCCCAGTATATCCGGGATGGATTTCAAAAAGAAAAAAGATTTTATTAATTACCAAAATTAATACAACACCAACTTACAACGACACCTTGAAGAGCACCACACTCTTCTTCAACACCACATTTGAGATTACCACAATCTCTCTTAAAGATTACCACAATCTCCAACGGCACCTTGTGAAGATTACCACAATCTTCAACCTTGAAGAATACCAAATTCTTCAACACCTCAATAAGAAGATTACCACAATCTTCTTACACCTAACACCTAGATCACCCAAGTGTGTTCTTACCACAAGAACACTCATAAGGATATCTTGTGTTGAATGATAACCAAAAAAATTCAAGATTACAACTCGATAATTGATAATACAATAGAGTGCAAGTGTAATCAAGAAAAGCCTAGACCTCAAGAATGTGAAAGTGAATAGCTAGGCAAATTACAACAAGAAATATGACAACGTAAGAACAAGTGTATTCTTGAGTGTATCTTGTTGTGTTGTAGTTTTCTCTCTTGTTGTGTTGCTTCAATTCTTCATCTATTTATTGAAGATGTCTTAGACATGATAGGCTCCTCCTAGAAGATTGAAATCTGTAAAAAATTGGAAGACAAATGAGGAATATAGCTGTTAGAAATCAATCCCACAATTTAGGGAAAAGTTGTCTGCCGACAACGGTCAAATTAATTTTGTCAAACTTGAGGCGACGTCGCGCACAAATAAACGTTTGAAAGTGAGAAAACACATTTACACAGGGCGACCGGCCGGCGGGGTCCGGCCTGACCGACTGTGTCGATCGGTCGAACAAAACCCGAAAACGAGTCCAGGAGGTTACTTTTCAAGTTTGCTCCCGGACATCGGCGACACCCTTCGGCCGACCGGCCGACGGATGGCCGACCATACCGGTTGACACACAAAGTTGACACCCCTCAAAGATGTTCTCTTTTCAAGTTTAAAACGCGTTCAGGTACGGGTTGTCCTCTAGGGCAACCGGTTGACCTCAAAAATGAAATGTTGTCCGATTTTTGTCGAAAATAAACCTCAAGAAATACTCCGAAAAATTAGTAAAAATATTTTAAACCGATCGGGAGTATTTTGGACAACATTAGAAATATAGTTTTGATGAAATAACTCATTAACGCAAAATCATCAAAAGTGTTGTGCGATATACACTCCAAGAAATACTTCGAAAAATAGTAAAAACATTTTAGACCGATCGGGAGTATTAGGACAACATTTAGAAACATAGTTTCAATGTAAAAACCCATTGACACAAATCATTAAATATGTTGTCCAATTTTGTCGAAAATAAACTTGAAGAAATACTCCGGAAAATATTGAAACCATTTGAAATCATTTAGGAGTATTTGGACAACACCTAAAAATATTGTTTTGGTGTAAAAACGAAATCATCAAAATCATGATAAAAATATTTATCAAACAATATTCTCACCATTGCCTCCAAACTCCTTTTGCGGTTGGTCTCCCACAGCTTCCTCCGACCTTGCTTGGTGGTCTGAGTTACACCCTCAGCTGGCGCACTATCTGAGTCTTGAGTAATGGGGTTACTCAAAACCTAACACCCGGTTGTTTGTCCAATTGAGTGTTCAACTGTTGGGGCAGGAGTCTCAACACCTTATATAGTGAGTGGCTTGGCTAAGGTGTCCGTTTCATCATCATTCTTAGCTTCATCGCCATCCTTCCTGGAATTGTCTTCCTCAGAGTGCACAGGAGATGTGGTTTCTTGAATATTTTTCACCATCTCCATTATGTTAGGGCTAGGGGTAGTCATGACAGATGAAGATTCCCCATGGCCCCTATTCAGTTGTTGCTCGTGCATCTCCTTGAATTTCCTTATTGCTTGCCAGAACTCGACTTTCTCGGTTGCAACAGCAGGGTCGATCTCCTTCTAGGGCATGTTCAGGTGCATCTATGAAGGCACATAAGTGAAGCTTCTTTGATTATGCGATAGCCTTTGCCTTCTCGGCTGTTTTTAACTTCTCATCATCATTGTTTTCATAAAGGATGGTTGTGCACAAATCAGGGTTAAGAGCTGAGCTGGCTGAGATGTTCCCCAGGAAGCTCAGAAGCTCTTCTTCTTCCTCCACAAACTTAGGCCTCTGGAATTGTTGTCTGGCATAACTCAACTTCCAATGCCTCCAGATCCTAAGCTGTTATTGAATATTAGGGTAGGTAGAAGACAACATTTCGAGGTCATCATCCTCCTCCTAAATGGGTGCAAGTGGAGCATGTTCCTCCTTAAGTATTCTAGCATCAGTTTGAGGGGACTGAATAGCTAACTCATCAGACTGGTCAGCTGTGTCTGCTCCATGTTTCTCAGTTGTTTCCAAAATAGTTAACTCTTGTTCAGTTTGTTGATCGTCATTAGCAGTCTTCTCAACTTCCGTGGTGATTATTTCACCACCGTCAACTACTTTAGACTGCTTGTCCTAAGCTTCAATGGTCTCTTTCGCTGGTTGAGTGCCACATTCAGCTGGCTTCTCAAGTTCAGATTTCTTGAACAATCTTCCTTTTTTAGTTTGAACAATAAGAATTTCTTCCTCTTCAGCTTTCTCGATGGCTTTTTGCTCCACCATCTTTATCGTTTTGGGCACAACTGGCTTGCGAGGAACAGCTGAGCACCTTTTCTTCATGACCGGAGAAGATGTAGTCGTATCCTTCTCCGTCTCGGCTGCTGGGGTAGGTGTAACTTCTGGGATGGCTGCAAGGGCAGGTGCTTGTTTAGGCTTGGCTGCTGGGGCAGGTGTATGCTTAGTTGCAGCAACTCTCTTCTTCTTCTGAGTCTGCTTCGGAGAAGGAGCTGGATGGTTGCAGCAGTGTCCCAGGGGACAGGATCAACTGACTCACCTTCGCTGGTGTCAGCTCTTCTAGTATGAGCTTGCCTCTGAGCTCCAGAGAGGTTAGGTTTGAACATCTTCTTGTTGACATGGAATGGCTTCCCATGCCTGAGTGGAATCCCTTTCACCTCCATGAGATGGCCAATGAGCAGGCCATATCCCAGCGAACTCAAGAACAGACCATCATCTTTTACAGTCTTGTTCAACATGTTGTGGCAGAGCCCAGTTCATGTTTTTCTCTTCAAGGATCAGAGCCATCACAGTTAGCTTTGTCTGAGACAGCTTATTGAAGCTGCCGAATTTCATATCCATGCATTTGGACACAATGTCCATCAACATATGATAGTCGTCCTTGATCAACAACTTCTTCGCTGTGTAGATAGCTTTAGCAGTAGACTCTGGCTTGACAATTTCCTTCCATGCCGCAGCCAGGTTCACGTCTTTTTCAGCGATGTCCTTCATTCCTTCCGAAGGCAGGTAGCAGTGTTTAGCTAAGTCCGTAGAATTAATCTTAATGTCCCTTTTATGGACTGAAGATCTAATCTCCCCATCGTGAACTTCAGTGTTCACATAGAACATGACAACTTCTTCCAGGTACATGTGAGAGTATTCCATCGTGAGAAATCCTTTGGGACCATATTTCTCTAATTTTGTAGCAATTTTCTGAACCAGGGCCTTGTCGACTCCTTGTTTCACCATTCCTTCAAAATCCACTGCTGAGCCAGAGTGGATCTTCTCAGCCATCTTGACGAAATCATAGTTAGCAGCCATTTTCTTGAAAATAACCGATGAAAAGCTTGTAAACTGATGCTTTGAGAACTAGGGTTTCACTTTATTTTGCAGAGAAAAACTTGAAATTGCTTTCTGGAGAAGAGAGTATTGTCAGGAGAGATAAAAATTGAATTTGGTTTTTATGGGACATGAGAGGATGGTGGTTGATCAAAATCCACGGTCAAGATTAAACATTTGAAACCACATTAATTTCCTCGCATTAAATGCATCAGCATTTATATCAATCATAGGTTAAACGTGTGCATGCTTTACTCTGACACAATAATTACGCTGACATAATGCCCAAAACATTCCCGCTCGCAGAAAACAACTTCTTTTTATCACTTAGCTCATAAATAACTCAGTTATCTTCGAAAAGTGACTTAACTCTATTTCTCTCTTCACATGATGATCACTAAACTTTCAGCTAACTCGATACAATTGATTTCCCGTCTTAGCTGTTTCACTTGGCTGGAAAGTGAAACTTTGATGATTTCCATTTATCTCTTCTTTTTGACTCTGCTGATGAGTCTTCTGAGTCTCCTAACTCAACTCAATCAAACCTATCTCATTCTTAAGATCTTCAAATCTTGATTCACATAATATCTTAGTGAATATGTCAGCTAACTGCTTATCAGTAGAGATATATTCCAATGTGATATCTTTCTTTTCAACATGATCTCTTATAAAATAATATATGTCATCAATGTGCTTTGTTCTTGAATGCAATACTTGATTTTGAGTGATTGCAATAGCACTTGTGTTATCACACGTAATTGGAATATCTTTTTCTTCTATATCATAGTCTCTCAGTTGTTGCCTCATCCATAGAACTTGGGCACAACAGCTGCCTGCAACAATGTACTCTGCTTCAGCTGTGGATGTAGCTATTTAATTTTGTTTCTTACTGAACCAAGAAACCAATCTATTTCCAAGCATTTGACAAGTGCCTGAAGTACTTTTCTTGTCTACTCTACACCCAGCATAGTCTGAGTCTGAGTAGCCTACCAGCTTGAATCCTCCATCCTTTGGATACCATAAGCCAACTTCTTGGCATCCCTTCAAATACCTTAGGATTCTCTAGGTTGTAGCCATGTGACTCTCTTTTGGTGCTGATTGAAATCTAGCACATACACCTACAACAAAGGTGATGTCTGGCGTACTTGTTGTTAAATAGAGCAGTGATCCAATTAGAGCTCTATATCTGGTTTGATCAACATCTTTGCCATCTGCATCCATATCCATCTTGATTTAAGTGTTCATTGGGATCTTCAAAAATGATTTTTCTTCCATACCAAATCTCTTCATCAAATCTTCGGTATATTTGGTTTGGCTTATGAAGGTTCCATCCTTCATTTGCTTGACTTGAAGACCTAGGAAGAAGGTCAGCTCTCCCATCATGCTCATTTCAAACTTCCCTTGCATGTGGTTTGAAAACTTGTCACATAGCTCTTTATTTGTGGAACCAAAAATGATGTCATCCACGTATATTTGAACAAGCCCTATACTGTCTTCATCTTGAATTCTGAAGAGTGTTCTATCAACTTTGCCTTTGGTGAATCCATTGTCAGTTAGAAATTGAGACAATGTATCATACCATGCTCTTGATGCTTGTTTCAATCCATGCAATGCTTTCTTGAGCTTGTAGACCTTATCTCTAATAGTTTTCTGCTCAAAACCAGGAGGTTATTCAACGTAGACTTCTTCTTCTAACAGTCCATTTAGAAATGCACTCTTCACATCCATTTGATATACAGTGAAGTTCTTGTGTGCAGCATAAGCAAGAAACATCCTTATTGCTTCCAACCTTGCAACAGGAGCAAAGGTTTCATCAAAATCTATACCTTCTTCTTGGCAATACCCTTTGGCTACCAATCTTGTTTTGTTTCTTACAACAGATCTTTCTTCTTTCATCTTGTTTATGAATACCCACTTAGTACCAATAACATTTTGGTGGGTAGGCCTTTGAACCAATTCCCATACTTTGTTCTTTTCAAACTGATTCAGCTCCTCTTGCATGGCCTGAATCCAATGTGTGTCATCCAATGCTTGAGATACATCTTTGGGTTTAATCTGGGAAATGAAACAAGTAAACATAGCTTCATGTTGAGCTCTAGATCTGGTTCTTATTCCATCTCTAATATCTCCAATGATCAGCTCAGGTGGATGGTCTCTCAGCCATCTCACATCTGGTTAGAGTAAGTCTGTTGGATTCAGCCGTCTCACAGCTAAGTTATCTTGAATAGCTTCCTCCTCATCATTCAACTGCATACCTTTTAGCTGTCTCTGAGATTTAGCTATCTCATCTTCTTCAGGATTGAGTGCTCTTATATATGCTTCAACATAGTGTAAGTCCAAGCGGCTACGATAATCTAGAGGGGGGTGAATAGATTATCTCCTTTTTCTCGATTATGCCCTCTTTTTCGAATCAAACAACTAAGACAAGAATGAAGGTGCGGGAAGTAAATAACACACGTCGGTTTATAGAGGTTCAACCCACCTAGGGCCAAATCTCTACCACCCCAGTATCTCTGGGATGGATTTCAAACAGAAAAAAGATTTTCTTAATTACCACAATTAATACATCACCTTACAACACCTCTTTGGAGATTACCACAAAATCTCCAACGGCACCTTGTGAAGATTACCACAATCTTCAACCTTGAATAACACCAAATTCTTCAACACCTCAAAGAGCACCACACTCTTCAATAAGAAGATTATCACAATCTTCTTGCACCTAAAAAACGAAGCAAACCATTTAACAAATTCTTAAACCGAATGAATTTTCGGTTCAGTTCGGTTTTGGTCCATAAATGTTTTTAAATATTTTTTATATTATTATTTTAATTTATATTTTTTAATATATGTTTTATATTATTATTTTAATTTTTTATAATATTTTATTGTTAGATTGTTAAATAAATATAAAAAAATATATTTTTTTAGCAAAAAACGTAAAAACCTAAAATAAAACCCAAACCGAAAAATCGAATCGAACCAAACCGAAATAGTTCGGTTTGGTTCGGTTCGATTTTTCTAGCATTGCGGTTCAATTTCGGTTTGAAAAACATATAAAATCTATTTTTGAATTAAAATTTAAAAAAATATATATTTGTGAAAAACAACATTGGTAACGTTGTTTTCTGTTTTCTCAGAAAACAGCGTTACCAACTCTGTTTTCACCTCTTTTTAAAAAAAAAAATTTGCATTAATTTGTTAAATTGGTTTGAAAAGTAACTTATTTTGTTAAATTAACCAACATTTTCAAAAGAACATTTGTAATCCGCTAAGGTTTGTTTCATCCAAAGAAGTTGAGTACAACAAAAAGCCGCGGAAATATATTCGGCTTCGTCCGTTGAAAGTGAGACACAATTTTGTTTCTTTGAGAACCAAGATACTAGGCAATCGCCCAAAAATTGACATGATCCGGAAGTACTTTTACGATCATCAATATTACCCGCATAGTCCGAATCACTATAGCCTTTAAGAGAAAAAATTTCATTCTTTGGATAAAATAAACCATATTGAATAGTGCCTTTTAAACATCGAAAAATCCTTTTAACGGCACTCATACGAGATTCTTTGGGATTGCTTTGAAAACGAGCACATAGGCATACGACATGAAGAATGTCCGGTCTACTTGCGGATAAATAAATTAAACTACCAATCATACCTCGATACTTTGATTCATCCACGGACTTGCCTTTCTCATCTTTGTCAATTTTGACATTTGTTGCCATTGGGGTAGAGACGGTTCTTCCTTCTTCAATGCCGAACTTTTCCAAAAGTTCTTTTGTATATTTTGATTGCGAAATATAAATACCTTCTTGTCATTGCTTAATTTGAAGTCCAAGGAAGAAATTAAGCTCCCCCATCATGCTCATCTCAAATTCACCTTGCATCAACTTAGAAAATTTCTTGCACAAGGATTCATTAGTAGCACCAAAAATAATATCATCAACATAAATTTGCACAAGTAAACAATCTTGCCCTTTTTCAAAAACAAAGAGAGTAGTTTCAACTTTACCTCTTGTAAAACCATTTTGCAAAAGAAATGAGCTAAGTCTATCATACCATGCACGGGGTGCTTGTTTTAAACCATACAAAGCCTTTTTAAGTTTATAAACATCATTAGGCCTAGAAAAATTTTCAAACCCCGGAGGTTGTTTTACATAGACTTCTTCTTGAATAAACCATTTAAAAAGGCAGATTTAACATCCATTTGGTAAAGTTTGAAATTTTTAAAGCAAGAATAGGCAAGTAAAATACGAATAGCTTCTAAACGTGCTGCGGGTGCAAATGTTTCATCATAATCAATACCTTCTTCTTGACAATACCCTTGAGCTACTAACCTTGCCTTGTTTCGGACGATGTTACCTTGATCATCGAGTTTGTTCCGGAATACCCATTTTGTACCAATGATTGTTTGAGATGGAGGACAAGGTACTAATTCCCATACATCATTTCTTTCAAATTTATTCAACTCCTCTTGCATTTCTAGAAACCAATCCTCATCTTCAATAGCCTCCTTAGCATTTTTAGGCTCTTTTTGAGATATAAGAGTTTTCTCGGTAAATTTTCTTTGGGTCATCACTTTATCAAGGGGATCACCAATAATAAGATCTTTTCGGTGATCTCCTTCAAATTTCAATGCCATGGGAAGATCCGAAGTATCACCTTTGTCTTCTTGAGGGACATTTGAAGTGGATGGTTGATCACTTGAGGTAGAAGGTTGATCATTTTGAGCATCATTTTGAACAAGGGGTTCAATAACATCTTCTTCATCACTATCATCATTGGGTATCCTTTCAACACCCGAGGCTTCATTGAATTTTACATGAATAGATTCTTCAACAACCATGCTAGTCTTATTGTAAATCCGATATGCTTTGCTCTTGGTTGAGTACCCATAAATATTCCTTCATCGGCCTTAGGATCAAGTTTGTCTAATTGATCCTTTGTATTCAAAATGAAGCATTTACATCCAAATATCGTGAAGTAACTAATATTTGGAGTTCTTCCTTGCCAAAGCTCATATGGAGTTTTATTCATTTTAGGACGAATATAAACTCGATTAATGACATAGCAAGCGGTACTTACGGCTTCAGCCCAAAAATATTTTGGAAGTGAAAATTCCTTAAGCGGACCGACTCATCTCTTTAAGTGTCCTATTCTTCCTCTCGGCTACTCCATTTTGTTGAAGTGTCCTTGGAGCCGAAAAATTATGTGCATATCCCTTGGTTTCACAAAAAACTCTAAATTCACCATCAAATTCTCCACCTCGATCACTTCGAATAGACTTAATAGTATCTTCTTTTTCATTCTCAATAAGTCTACACAACTTAACAAACTCATTAACGGCATCGCTTTTATTTGCAAGAAAAAGAGCCCAAGTATATCTAGAAAAATCATCGAAAATAACGTAAGTGTAATGTTTTCCACTAAGACTTGTCGTACTAATATCCCCATACAAATCTAAATGAAGAAGTTGTAGAGGCTTGGTTGTGGAAATTTCATTTTTGGGCTTAAAACTACTTTTAACTAATTTGTTCTTTTGACAAGTGTCACATAAGCCAAGATTTTCAAAATTCAATTTGGGTAGTCCTTTTACATGTTGGTTTTTGTAAATATTTTTCAAATTCTTGTATCCAACATGTCCAAGTCGCCTATGCCATAAACTCATTAAATCATTATTGGCGACAAGACAAGAAACATTTTGACTAACCAAATCACTTGTACAAATTTTGTAAAGATTGCCTTTTCTATTTGCTTCACAAATAATTTCATAATTTTTAAGAATAAGGCATTTTTCTTTATTGAAAACAACATTATAATTTGAATCACAAAGTTGGCTAACACTTATCAAGTTAAACTTAAGCCCTTCTACTAAAAGAACATTACTAAGAGAGAAAGAAGAGTTACCAATTTCTCCATTTCCAAGAATTCTTCCTTTGCCATTGTCGAACATGACCATACCCTCTTCTTGGAGCTTGATGTTGGTAAAAAGTTCTCTCTTTCCGGTCTTATGGCGTGAACACCCGCTATCCATGAGCCATTTTGAATCCTCCATGGTTGTTATAGCCTCTATTACCTACATATGAACCATTTTTAGGTACCATATAATCTTGGGGTCCATGGGGGTTAGTCTTGAGACCTTTGGGTCTCCAAACATAGCTAAAGTTGTTCTTCAATTTACAATGAGAAACATAATGACCAACTTTACCACAATAAAAACAAATAAGATTGTGGGCACTACTAGCATGAACAAAAGTCGGACCTTGGTCATTTTTCTTAGAAATAGGTTGAAAAGGTTTATAACCAAGTCCTAATTTGGAATGCTCACCTCTTTGTGCATCTAAAATTTTTGTAACTTTGTCCGTACTTATGTTAAAACGATGCACATCCTTTTTTAAACATTCAAGATCATTAGTGAGCGATTGTTGGATTTTATTAAGAGTGATAGCATGAGCTTTATCAAGAGATTCATAAGAAGTAAACAATTTTTCCTTTTCAATTTTAAGCTCTTTATGCTCCTTTTTCAAAGTCTTGTATTTAACAATCAAATTTTGAAATTCAATTTGCAATTCATCAAGTAGAAGAGTTAGAGTGTACCTCGTTATTTTTATCGTCTATGGCCATAAGTCCATGTTCGGTTTCACCTTCCTCGTCGGATGTTGCAAGTAGCTCATCCCAAGTTTTGACATCCGCATTTCGAGCCTTCTTTTTCGGAAAAGGCGTTTTCTTCTTTTGTACCTCATTTTCGAGTTTTGGGCAATCGGCTATGAAGTACCCGGATTTTCTCGCATTTAAAACACGAGTTGTCTTTCGGTTTTCTTGCCTTATTCACAAATTTTGCAAATTTCCGGACAAGTGCGGCCGTCTCTTCATCATCCTCATCATTATCATAGTATGAATTATTAGAAGAAGATGCAAGACCTTTAGGAATATTTTGCATACCCGATTGAGTGATAGATGGTGTAGGTCCCAAGGGGTGTAAGTGTAAGGTTTAGAAAGGGGGGGTTAAATAAACCTTACCAAATTTTCGATTTAGTCCTTTTAAATATTCGAGTTGATACTACACAAACATGTCTCTGGGTGGACACCAATTTAGTAGATCAAGAGTTAGTCTCTCAACGACTCAACTCGAGCCGTTGATGGAATAACTCACTTTGTTGGGTCTAAATTAACTCAACGTGGTTTGTTTTCATTGGAAGACTTAACACCCTTAAGTTTGGTTAATCAAGGATTTAGTGCTTGGTTTAGTACTTAGAAATTATCAAGTGGATAGCAAATTTATCGTGATTTAAACAATCGGGATGCGAGGAATTAAAGTCTTTGAAATGTAAATGACACAATGAAATTTTTATAGAGGTTCAAGATGGGGTAATTCTTCTACTCTCTCTTCTCCAACTCCCGGAGGAATCCACTAGGTATTGATCAAGATACAAAGTGGTAATAGTCCGGATACAAGTCTTGATCACACAAACACTTGATCCTTTGGGACTCGATCTGAGACGCCTTGATCACTCACCGGCTTCTCGTGACGACTCGAGCTTCTTCACAGGCAGCCGCTTGCTACTACAGCCCACTTGCTCAAGCTCTTTGGATTTGATCACGAAGCCCTCCAAAAGCTTAAGACTTGGTTCGACCTTGAACCTTCCTACAATCCTTCGTGGAATGTAGACCCCTTGATTCTTCAACAATTTCCTCTTCAACTGATTGAAGTTATCTTTCCTTTACAGGTGAGTGTTGGATTGATTTTCTTCATAGTTTAGGCTTGAGGATTAATCTTGGATGAATTGAGAATATCTTAAGTTACAGTTCAAATGTTTTCTTGAATGTTCGAGGTTCAGGTAACCTTCTCTCAGAGTCATTCCTCAGCCTTTTATAGTGATCTTTCAAAAATCTGCCCGTTGAAGAGATAGGCTTATTTTTTAAAGTCACTTGTGGTCGTTGGCTTGTCTTGTTGCAGTCCCTGGAATTGCCATTTCCTCGTATGAATTGTTATTCACCTTTTTAGAGTTCTGACACGGTGTAGTGCTTCCCATTGGTTTGTTCCTTTTGCACGCTTCCTGGGGTGAGCACTTCGAGAAAGGTGGTATGGAGATATTACTTGTTTAGGTAATTCTCTTGATTTACGTACAACGGATCTTTTTCAGCTTATCTCGACTTGACCGCATTTCTTTGCTTTCCCCAGGTGACTTAGAGTCGCCTTCCAATCATTGAATGACTCTTCTCACTTCAACTTGAGACTTGGCTTTTCTTGAGTTGACTTGACCGATGCTCCACTCACCGTTGCATCTCACCTACTTCTTGATAGAGTTTCCCGTCTACTCTTCTTTGCCATACTCGGTTGTCTCGCGAGTCCTCCTTCTAATCTCCATTGTCTTCTTGCATGTTAGGGCGTAGGCTGACTTAACTCAGCTTGGCCATCCCTATTTATTACAATGCATTTTACAACAAAAATGGGGTGCCAACTTCCTATTCTAAGTTTTACATGGCATTCATCAAAATCTAAACAATAAATTTCCTACCAGATGGTTTGATATTTTTCTCTCCTTGAGATAGACTTCCGTAATGGCCGTCACCTTTTCGGACCATAAGCCGGGAAGTGCATTCAATACTTTAGTCATCTTGTCTTCTTCGGAGATGACTTTACCGAGGGCCACAAGAGGATTGACAATGTTGTCAAGCCTTTCCACCATTTTTGATATGCTTTCACCATCATGCATATTGAAATTTTCAAAGTCTTTAACAAGCATGGTTTTTCTTGCTTGTTTGACCTTCTTTGTCCCTTCATATATTGTCTCCAATTTTTCCCAAACTTCATGTGCCTATCTAATGCCTCTTATACGATTATACTCGGTGGCGGTAAGAGAGCAATGCAAAATATTTAAGGCCTTACAGTTTAGAGAGAAAGCCTTCTTGTCATTTTCATTGAACTCCTTGAAAGGTTTAGGAGTCGAGGTGCCGTCCTCCAATTTCTTGGTTGATTGAGCAACTGCTTCAATAACCACATTCCAAGTGTCAAACCCGCACCCTTGTAGAAAGCACTCCATACGGTCTTTCCAAAATGCGTAGTTGTTGGCGTCGAATAGTGGTGGCTTGTTGGTGGAGGCGCCGGTGGTGAGATAAGCATCGTTCGTAGCCATGGATCTTTCCTCTTTACTCGGAACGAGGTAGCCAAAGAGTTTGGCTTTGATACCACTTGTTAGTCCAAGTGGCTACGATAATCTAGAGGGGGTGAATAGATTATCCCGGTTTTTCAGATTTTGCCTTCTTTTTCGAATGATCGAGCAAAGATGAAAGCTATAAGTACGGAAAATAAATAACACACGTTAATTTAAGAGCTTCACCCCACCTAGGGACTACGTGCTCTACCACCCAGTATATCCGGGATGGGTTTCGAAAAAGAAAAAGAAATTTTATTAATTACCACAATTAATACAACACCACCTTGAGGATTACCACAATCCTCTTACAACACCTTCAAGGAGATTACCACAATCTTCCTTCAACACCTATGAAGAGTACCACACTCTTCAACACCTAAGATCACCCAAGTATGCTCTTACCACAAGAACAACAACAAGGATATCTTGTTTTGGATGATGGACAAAATTCAAGATTACAACTCGATAATAACAATACAAATATTGAGTGCAAGTGTAATCAAGAATCAAAAGTCTAGACCTCAAGAGTGTGCAAGTGAAAGTACTTAGGCTAATACAACAAGATATGACAATGTGTGTGCTTGTATGCTCTTTGCTTGTATGTTGTGTTTGTGTCTTGTTGTTTGAATGGAACCTCTATTTATAGGAGAGGTCTTGGTTATATTTCCAGACATTGGCTCCTTCTTGGGGAGTGATTTTCTGCAAAAGAAAGCATTTAAAATCAAGATTATAGCTGATAGAAATCAACCCCTTAAATTGAGGAAAGGCTGTCTGAAAACTCAACGGATAGTTTGTTGTCCAAAGTATAGCGCGACCGGTTGCATAGAGATAAGTTTGAAAGAGTATTTTCACGAAAACACACAGGGGGACCGGTCGACAGAGGGTCCGACCGGTCGCCCCCTGTGTTGACCGGTTGGAGTTCTTAAAAATGCAAAATAGAGAAGTCTATACTCGAGGGCAAGCTTCCAGGTACCGGTCGCCCTTAGGTCGACCGGTCGACCTCCGGGTTGACCGGTCGCCCTCCCCAGTTTTTCTTCCGTCCCGGTTTCTATTTCAAAACTTAACTCAGGTACGGGTTGCCCTATAGGGCGACCGGTTGCACAGGAGACAGAAGTGTTGTCCAATTTTTGTCGAAAATAAACTTCAAGAAATACTCCGAAAAATTAGTAAAAACATTTTAAGTCGATCGGGAGTATTTGGACAACATTTAGAAACATTGTTTGGTGTAAAAACTCATTTAAACAAAATCATCAAAATCATGATAAAAACATTTATCTAACAATAACTTTGCTTTTGAAATAAAAGCTTTAAAAATTTAAGTGTTGTTTGTTTTAAAAAGACTGAGATCTTTAGTAACCAGTACGGAAGGCTCAATGATCCAACCGCTCTGATATCACTTATCGGTCCCAAGGGTGAGTTGTAAGGTTTAGAAGGGGGGAGGGGTTGAATAAACCTTACCAAATTTTTGCACTTAGTCCTTTTAAATAATTTTCACAGAGTTAACTCAAATCAGCTAACACTTAACTTTACAGTTGATTTGGTTTTTGTTCAGCGAAAGTCTTTTCACCCTTAATGAATTAAACTTGTTTTCAACACTTGTTTTTAGCAAAGGTTATTATCAGTCGAGTTTAGCAAATATAACATAACAACATACATAAATAATGTACATGAAACTAAAGTGTTTTAAGTAAATATGACACAAGCAATTTTATAGTGGTTCGAGGATGGGGTAATTCCTCTAATCCACTCTTCTCCAACCCCTGGAGGAATCCACTAAGTAACAGATCTGGGTTACAAAGTAGTGAACAGTCTGAGTCAGCCTTGATCACACAGTTGGTTACTCCTAGGACTCAACTTCTTCACAAGACAGTTGTCTTGCTACTTCAGCTCCTTCGAACTCTTGGAATTGATCACACAGCCTTCCAACGAGCCTAAAGTCTCTGGTTCGAACTTGAACCTTACTACTTCTCATTAAACCTTGGAGAGTAGACCCATTCTTGTTCTTTAAGCAGGTTCTTCTTCAACTTGATGAGGTAATCTTTCCTTCACTGAATGTGTTGGATTGAGTTTCTTCGATTTTAGGATTTAGGAATATCTTTGAAAGCTTGAAAGTATTTGCAGTTTTGCTTGCTTGAATGCTTGTAATTCCTAAAATTGATAACCTTGTCTAATTTGCTTACTCAGCCTTTTAAGGTGCTTATTCAAAAATTTGCCCGTTGAAGAGATATGCAATTTTCAAATAACACTTCTTGGTCATTGGCTTGTCATTTCTTGATCAACAGCTTCTGATGGTGACATTTCCTCGTTTTAATGAGGTGTGCAGTTTTTTAGGTTCTGACACATGCTCATTGCTTCCCATTGGTTTATTCTATTTGCACGCTTCTGGGATGATCACTTTTAGACATGGCAGCATGGACGTATTACTATAATAAGTAATGTACTTGACTTTTAGGAATGACTCAACTGTCTGTCAGCTGACAGACTTAGCTTTCAATTGACTTGACTGTCACTTCTTCATTCTTTACTCAGCTGTCTCACAGCTAGGTCTTCTCTTCAGTCGAGTCTGTAAGTTTCAACTTGACTTCACAAAGCTGACACACAGCTGGGTCTTCTCTTCAGTCTTTAGTCAACTCTTGTAATCTTCAACTTAGCTGACTTCAACTCTGCTCATGCAGTCCTATCTATTACAAATTGAATTACAAAGAAAATGGGGTGACAACTTCCTTTTCTAAGTTTTACATGGTATCAGCAAAATCTAAACATAAATTTTCCTAACACCATGAAACTAGGCAATCGCCTAAAAATTGACATGAGTCGGATGTACTTTTACAATTACCAATATTAGGCATAATCGAAGTCACTATATCCCTTTAAAGAAAATTTTCACTATTTAGATAAAATAAGCCATACGAGATAGTGCCTTTCAAATATCCAAAAATTCGTTTAATGATACTTAAATGAGATTCTTTGGGATTGCTTTGAAATCGAGCACATAGGCATACGACATAAAAAATATCGGGTTTACTTGCGGTTATATAAAGTAAACTACCAATCATACCTCGATATTTGGTTTCATCAATCAATTTACCTTTTTCATCCTTGTCGAGTTTGATATTTGTTGCCATTGGAGTTGCAACAGTTCTTCCTTCTTCAATTCCAAACTTCTTTAGAAGTTCTTTAGTATACTTTGACTCTGAGATGAAAATAACTTCTTGGAGTTGTTTGATTTGGAGTCCAAGGAAGAAGTTGAGTCCTCCCATCATGCTCATCTCAAATTCACCTTGCATTAGCTTAGAATATTTCTTGCACAAGGATTCATTAGTAGCACTAAAAATAATACCATCTACATACATTTGAACTAAGAGGCTATCTTGATTTTTTTCAAAAACAAAAAGAGTTGTATCAACTTTGCCTCTTGTAAAACCATTTTCTAAAAGAAAAGAACTTAGTCTCACGGGGTGCTTGTTTGAGACCATATAAAGTCTTTTTAAATTTATAAACATCATTTGGTCCAGAAAAAATTTCAAACTCGGTGGTTATTTAACACAGACTTCTTTTTAAATAAAGCCATTAAGAAAAGCGAATTTAATATCCATTTGGTAAAGTTTAAAATTTTTAAAACAAGAATAAGCAAGTAAAATATGAATAGCTTCTAAACATGCTACGGGTGCAAACGTTTCATCATAATCAATACATTCTTCTTGGCAATAACTTTGAGCTGCTAACCTTGCTTTATTTCAAATGATGTTGCTATCGTCTAATTTGTTTCGGAATACCGATTTTGTTCCGATGATAGTTTGTGATGGAGGACAAGACACAAGTTCCTAAGCATCATTCCTTTCGAGTTGATTTAGGTCTTCTTGCATCTCTAGAAACCAATATTCGCTCTTCTTGCATCTCTAGAAACCATTCTTCATCTTCAGTTGCTTCATTTGCATTTTTTGGCTCTTTTTAAGATATAAGAGCTTTTTCGGCAAATTTTCTTCTTGTCATGACTTTGTCAAGTGGGTCCCCAATAATAAGATCTTTTGGATGATCTTCTTTAAATTTTATTGTTATGGGAAGATCCGATGTATCACCTTTATCTTCTTGTTGAACATTTGAAGTAGAAGGTTGATCATTTAGAGTAATGTTTGGAACAATTGGTTCGACTTCGTCTTCTTCATCACTATCATCATTTGGTATTCCTTCAACTCCGGAGGCTTCATTGAATTTGATATAAATAGATTCTTCAACCACCAAGCTTGTTTTATTGTATACCCGGTATGCTTTGCTCTTAGTCGAGTACCCCATAAATATTCCTTCATCAGCCTTAGGATTAAGTTTGTCCAATTGATCCTTGGTGTTCAAGATGAAACACTTGCAGCCAAATATTTTGAAATAGCTAATATATGGTGTTCTTCCTTTCCAAAGCTCATACATAGTTTAAATTCGTTCAACTTTGGACGAATATATACTCAATTTATAACATAACAAGCGTGTTTACGGCTTCGGCTCAAAAATATTTTAGAAGAGAAAACTCATTTAGCATAGACCGACACATTTTTTGTAAGGTGCGATTTTTTCCTTTCGGCTACACCATTTTGTTGTGGAGTTCTTGGAGCCGAAATATTATGTGCATATCCATTGGTTTCACATAAAACTCTAAATTCACCATCAAATTCACCTTTTCGATCACTTCTTATAGATTTGATACCATCTTCTTTTTCATTTTCGTTAAATTTGCACAACTTAGCAAACTCATAAGAGGCATCACTTTTATTTGCAAGAAAAATAACCCAAGTATATCTAGAAAATCATAAACTATGACGAAAGTGTAATGTTTTTCACTTAGGTTAGCCGTGCCATCCCCATACAAATATAGGTGAAGTTGTTGAGTTTTAGTTGTGGAAATTTCATCTTTAGGCTTAAAACTACTTTTAACCAATTTGTTCATTTGACAAGTGTTACATAAGCCAACATTTTCAAAATTCAATTTTGTATTACTTTCATATGTTGATTTTTGTAAATATTTTGTAAATTTTTGTATCCAACATGTCAAAGTCGCCTATGCATAAATTAGTTAGTTCATTGTTGGCGACAAGACAAGAAACATTTTGACTAACCAAATCACTTGTACAGATTTTATAAAGATTGCCTTTTCTACTAGCTTCACTAATAGTTTTACCATTTTTGAGAATAAGACATTTTTCTTTATTCAAACGAACATTATAATTTAAATCACATAGTTGGCTAACACTTATCAAATTAAACTTAAGCCTTTCTATTAATAAAACATCATGAAGAGAGAAAGAATAGTTACCAATGTCTCCATTGCCAATGACTTTGCCCTTGCCATTTTCGAACATAACCATTCCTCTTTCTTGTCGCTTGATGTTGGTGCAGATATGTTCCTTTTCGGTCATGTGACACGAACATCCGCTGTCCATGAGCCACTTGGAAAATTCTTTGACCGTAATTGCAACAAATACCTACGTTTAAGTTATTTTTAGGTAACCTAGAGTGTTGGGGTCTATAGGGGTTAGCATTGAGACCTTTGGATCTCCAAAAATGAATATTACTATTTCTAATCCTACAAGTTCTAACAAGATGTCCATTTTTGCCACAATAAAAATAAGTAATAATTTTAGGACTACTAGCACGTATAAAAGTTGTAGTTTGGTTCTTTTTCTTTAAATTGGCTTGTAACCAAGTCCTAATTTAAATTGCTCAATTCTTTGTGCACCAAGAATTTTTGTAACCTTATCAGTAGTCATGTTAAAACATTGCACATCTTTTTTCAAATTTTCTATCTCTTTTGCGAGCAATTATTTTTTGAAATCAAGAATTTTAACTTTAGCAAGAGTAATAGAATGAGGATGATCAAGAGATTCACAAGAAGAAAATTAGTCAACAATCCGAGGCAGCTTTCATCACACAACTGGCTGCTCCTGGGACTCAGCTTCCTTACAAAACAGCTATCTTGCTACTTCAACTCCCTCGAACTCTTGGAATTGATCACACAGCCTTCCAACGAGCCCAAAGCTTCTGGTTCGAACTTGAACCTTATTATTTCTCCTTGAACCTTGGAGAGTAGACCCTTTTTGTTCTTCATACAAATTTCCTCTTCAACTTGATGAAGTAATCTTTCCTTCACTGAGTGTGTTGGATTGAGTTCCATCGAATTTAAGCTTGAGGAATGTCTTTCAAAGCTTGAGAGTATTTTCAGGTATTTGCTTGCTTGAATGCTTATGAAAATTCGTATTTGGTTACCTTCTCTCACTTGCTTTCTAAGCCTTTTATAGTGCAAATTTGAAAATATGTCCGTTGAAGAGATATACATATGTTTCAAATTTCAATCGTAGGTTGTTGGCATGTCTTGTCCTTGTAGCATTAACAAAGATCGTACCATGAATTTAATGCTTCGCAGCCTTTTCTTAACCTCTGCAAGTTTTCAGGTACATCCCATTAGTTCCTTGCTTTTTGCACTCTTTCAGCAAAACAACTTTATTGATGGCAGCCTGACACATGCCTATTTCTAGCAAAACCTTGACTTGTGTTGACAATGGATCTCTTTCAGTTTCTTCAAGTCTTGTCTGATGCATGCTCCTTTGGCATTCGATTCCAATCATTTTGGAATGACTTAGCTGTCAATCAGCTGACTAAGACAACTTTTCTGTTACTTGACTGATCCTACACTTGGCTTCACACAGCTGGGTCTTCTCTTCAATCTTCAGTCGACTCTTGTAATCTTCAACTTAGCTGACTCCAACTCAGCTCATACAGTCCTATCTATTACAAGTTGAATTACAAATAAAATGGGGTGCCAACTTCCTATTCTAAGTTTTACATGGTATCATCAAAATCTAAACATAAATTTTCCTATCATATCATAATCTCCTTGAAGTTCATATATTAAAAAAGAAGAAGAAGAGTTAGAGTGTACCTCATTTTCATCTTCTATGGCCATGAGTCCTTGCTCTGTTTCCTCTTCATCATCAAATGTTGAAAGAAGTCCATCCCACATTTTTGCATCCGCATTCAATGCTTTCTTTTTTGGAAAGAACTTTTTCTTATTTTTTTCTTCTTCCGCCATTTTGGGACAATCAACTATAAAGTGCCCGGATTTTTTGCACTTAAAGCACGAGTTGTCTCTTGTCGTTTTTGCCTTTCTTGCCTTATTTTTATTGACAAAATTTTGTACGAGGGTGGCCGTTTCCTCATCATGCTAATCACTAGCATCATAAGAATTATTTGAACTAGAGGCAAGACCTTTAGAAGTAGATTGCATACCCAATTGAGAGGTGGATGGTTTGGAGTTCTTTCTTTCTTTGAGGTAGACCTCATAAATGAGAACATTTCCAATAAGCTCATCAAACTTGAGAGTTTCTATATTTTGAGATTCCTGTAATAGCCATCACCTTTTTGGACCAAGAACCAGGAAGATCATTCAATACTTTGGTTACCTTGTCTTCTTGGGAGATGGCTTTTTCGAGCGCCAATAGATGATTGACAATTTTGTCGAGGCTTTCCACCATTTTTGAAATGCTTTCACCTTCAAACATTATGAAGTTTTTGAAGTCTTTAACAAGCATGGTTCTTAGTTCCTTCATAGATGGTTTCTAGTTTTTTCCCATACTTCATGTGAGGACCTTATTCCTCTAATCCGATTAACTCGGTGGCAGTAAGTGAAAATGAAAGATATTCAAAGCCTTACCGTTTAGAGAGAAGGACTGCTTGTCATTTTCATCGAACTCTTTGAAACTTCTCGGAGCTATAGTTTCATCCTCCAATTTCTTGGTTGGTTGAGTTATTCCTTCGATAACCGCACTCCAAATGTCGAACCCGCAACCTTGTAAGAAGCATTCCATTCGGTTTTTCCAAAATGCATAATTGTTGGTGTCGAATAGGGGTGGCTTATTGGTTGAGGCGTCAGTGGTAAGATAGCTTTCGTTCGTAGTGGATCTTTCCTCTTTACTCGCAATGAAGAACGCGCTTGCCAAAGAGTTTGGCTTCGATACCACTTTTTAGTCCAAGTGGCTATGAAAATCTAGAGGGGGGTGAATAAATTTTCCCGATTTTCTTATTTATGCCATCTTTTTCGATCAATATAAATGAACAAGATAAAAGTGCAGAAATATAAATCAACACAAGATAATTTATAGTGCTTTAATCCACCTAGGGCCTACATCCACTACCACCCGGGATGTCCGAGTGGATTTTGAAAGAAAAAAGTTTATTAATTGATACAATTACAACCTTCACCTTGAAGAGCACCATATTCTTCTTACAAAAACCTAGAAGAGCACCAAACTCTTCTCAGAACTATGAAGAGCAACAACCTCGTCAATACCTAAGAATCAACCAATTGTGTTCTTGCCAAAAGAACACTCAACAAATATATCTTATTTTGGATGATTTCTCAAGTAAAATCAAGATTTACTTTGAATGAAATATTACAACTGAAAAGTGCAAGTGTGATCAAGAAATAAAGCCTAATAAGCAAGATGTGAAGTTTAGTGCGTAGGCTATTATAACAAGAATGTGAAAATAAAAGCTTGAGAAGTTTGTTGATTTTCTTGTTGTGATTGTAGAATGATATGTTATAGTTGATCCTTCAAGTTATTCAAATATATATATATATATAGGAGTTTCAAGGTTTGATTTTCAACATAGACTCCTTCAATTTGAATATTATCTACCAAAGAAGGATCAAAAGATCTACAAAAATGGTTAAGAAATGATAAAGTGATTTTTGCTGATTAGTGCTTAAGCAATGGATTTGCTGTCAAAAACTTTAGAGCGACCGATCGCTATGTTGAAAATTCGAAAGTTTAAACTGTTGGATCAAGATTTGACATGGTATGGCATCTAGGGCGACTGGTCACTATCTAGGGTGACCGGTTGCCGTGGAAAGTGGCGGCTCGCTCGAAAAATAGAGAGTTTTAATTAAAAAAATTCCCCAGGCATTCTTATTTTCTCGTCTGTTCTATTTCAAGTTTTAACACATTCAGGTACGGGTCTCCCTATAGGGCGACCGGTCGACCACTTTACAGAGAGGTTGTCCAATTTTTGTCAAAAATAAAGTTCAAGAAGTTCTTCAAAAACTTAGTAAAAATCAATAGAAATGTTTTGAAGTATTTGGACAATATTTGGAAATATTGTTTTGGTATAAAACGCATTTATATGAAATCATCAAAATAAAAATAAAAATATTTTTCTAACAAGGACGACCCAGACAAGAATGTCGAATGCCAAGAGACGATCAAATACCCAAAG
This sequence comes from Rehmannia glutinosa, assembly GCA_016081115.2. NCBI lineage: Eukaryota > Viridiplantae > Streptophyta > Magnoliopsida > Lamiales > Orobanchaceae > Rehmannia > Rehmannia glutinosa. Next base: position 59,462,120 of record CM071924.1, on the reverse strand, counting down.
AAAATGATGAAGTACATTTCACACGGTCTGCCCGTGTATTATTGCATGGTCGTGTAAATTGTCCCCATTCCATTTTACATGCCCGTGTGACTTGTTTGAGGGAATGATTTCAAAGGCAAAGTACACGGTCCACCAGTGTAATTTCACACGGCCGTAGGAATTGATTAAGGACAAAAACAGAGACCAAAACCATTTACAGGGTCTCTCTGTGTGAAATCATACGGCTGTGCGATCTGTCTAAAGGCTAATTTGTTTCATAATTTCATCGGGACTCTAATAAGGATCTCTCAAAGCATCTATAAAAGGAAGACAAAGACCTAAAGCTGGAGACACGAAATTTTAGAGAGAAAACACACATCAAAGAGAGAAAATACAAAACACAACGAAGAACAACACAAGACCTTTTCCAACTAAGAAAGCGCAAGAGTTCAAGATTGTGAAGAAGGATGCATCTACACAAGAGGGTTCCATCATCATAGTTTAGAGATTTTGTTTTGTACTTAACACCATGTTTAACTATTTATTCAGATTTGTCTATGAATTTGCAATCAAATATGTTAGGCTAAATCTCTTGATCCTAGGGCATGAACGAAATTGTGGATTCATGTTAATTCCAACTTGGTTGTTTCTTTCTTAATTGGTTTCTTGTGTTCTATGGTGTGATTATTTCTTGTAGATTATCTGGCCAATAATTTGCATGTCTTATTTGTTAGTTCAAAATTTGGGAGATGAGTTCTAACTTTTGATAAACGAATTCATAACTTTAACGGGTATTGAGTCGGGAGACGTATAATAGTTTGTTGGGGTTGATGTAGGTCCCAAGGGGTGTGAGTGTAAGGTTTAGAAGGGGAGGTTGAATAAACCTTACCAACTTTTCGAAATTTAGTCCTTTTAAATATATTCAGAGTTAATTTCACAGCTAAGTCCTTGATGGACAGCTAAGTTAGTTAACCAAATAGAGTTAGCAACTCAACACTGACTCGAGCTTGTTGATAGAATAACTCAGCTGCTTAGTCTTATACTTAGTTTGGCTGTGATGAGATTTTCAGCGGAAGACTTAACACCCTTGAATTTGGTTTAAGTTTGTTTTAACACTTGAATTTAGCACTTGGTTAAATATCAATTGGAATGCAAATTATCAGCAGATATAATGTAGTATGCAGAAATGAAATACTGAAATGTAAATGACACAATAAATTTTATAGAGGCTCGAAGATGGGGTAATTCTTCTACTCCTCTCTTCTCCAACTACTAGAGGAATCCACTAAGTATTGATCAGAGTACAAAGTGGTTAACAGTCCAGATACAAGTCTTGATCACACAGCTGACTTGATCATTTGGGACTCAGTCTGGAGATGTCTTGGTCACACAGCTGGCTTCTCGTCCGACTCGCTTTCTTCTTCAGGGCGGCTGCCTTGCTACTTGACTCACTTGCTCAAGCTTCTTAGATTTGATCACGAAGCCCTCTAATAACTTGAGACTGGTTCGACCTTGAACCTTTCTACAATCCTCCTTGGAATGTAGACCCCTTTTGATTCTTCAAAAGTTTCCTCTTCAACAGTATGAGGTTGTCTTTCCTTCACAGCTTGGTGTTGGATCGATTTCCTTCGAAGTTTAGGCTTGAGGATTTGCTTGAATAACTTGAGAAAATCTTGCTTGGTTACAGCTCGAATATTAGCTTGAATGTTCGTAGTTCAGGTGTGCAAGGTCACTTCTTCTCAAATTGATTCCTCTGCCTTTTATAGTGCTCTTTCAAAAATCTGCCCGTTGAAGAGATAGGCTGATTTTCAAAAGACACTAGTGGTCGTTGGCTTGTCTTGTTGCAGTCCTTGATTTTGACATTTCCTCGTATTAAATGTCTTGCAGCTTTCCAGGGCCTGACACAGGTGCAGTGCTTCCCATTGGTTTATTCCTTTTGCACGCTTCTGGGACTGAGCAATTTAGAATATTGCAACATGGACAACGGACTCTTTTCAGTTGTCTTGACCTGACTGTAGTTCCTTAACTTCCCCAGGTGCCTTCGAGTCAGCTCCCAATCATTGGAAGACTCATCTGTCACTTCAACTTGACTTGGCTATCTAGAGTTGACTTGACTGACACTTCTCCAGAACACCGGTGATACTCCTTCATCGAGTTCTTGACTTCTCCTCCTTGCCATACTCAGCTGCTTCACAGCGAAGTCTTCATTTTAGCCTTCAGTTGACTTCTTGCATATCCAGGCGTAGCTGACTTGACTTAGCTCGTACACCCGTATCTATTACAATGCAAATTACAAAGAAAATGAGGTGCCAACTTTCTAGTTTAAGTTTTACATGGCATTCATCAAAATCTAAACAATAAATTTCCCAACAATTTCCCCCTTTTTGATGATGCCAAAACTTAAAACATACATGCAAAAATGTAAGCATCAAAGATACATACAGGTAGTGCAGTAACAGAGAACGTATGCGTAGAATCAATCTTTTTATTGATCATAACACTCTTGTCTTTTACACAGCTGTTTACAAAGTGTATCAGAGCAAACATCTATGTCTACACAAAAAATCGAGAAATTACAAATTTCTTATTCAATGTACAAAAGACTTACATACTTATGTATTTACAATAGTAAATTACATGAAGGGGTGGACAGCAACACTTCATCTCCTTCGCTGCCTCCTTCTTTCTTCATCAGCTCTGTCGTCTTCTGACCTTTTTCTCTTCTTCTCTTCTTCAGCTGCTTTATTTTTCTCATAGGCTTTTCTGGCAGCTTCATCTCTTCTTTTTCTTTCTTGTGTCTCTTCCCACAGCTGAGTTTGTCTTCGATTTTCTTCTTCGATTCTCTTTACATATTCAACATTGTTCTTGGCCACTTGCAGGTTGGCTACTTCGTCAAACCCAGCCCAATAGATCCCTCCTTTCTTCCCTGGATCTAGGTATTCAATGTTTTTGGGTAGAGGTCTAGGTTTGAAACCTCTTCCTCCATTGCTTCTACTTCTTCCTCTGGGTATGTATTGTACTGGGGCCTTCTTCTTTCCAGTAGAGTGACCAGCAGAGTGACTGCTCGGAGTCTGCTGCCTATCAGCTTCTTCGCACAGCTTGAGGCCTTTTTCCCAATACAAGTCTCAGGCTTGGGCCATGGTCATGTTCTCGAAGTATCCCTCGGATGTGAGCGTCTTGAATTCATCAATAGATCTTGGCTTGGTTCCGATGTCCAAATGGCATCGATGTCTCTTCTGTAGGAATGCCTCCGTATTGTTTCAGTATGTCCATCGCACGGGCATCCATTTTTCTTTCAATCTCCGTCATCTCTGCTTCAACTATCTTCCTCTTTTTAGACATGGGCATAGCAGAGTGTTGGAGCGGCAGAGTCACTGGAAGTTTGCTGATTATGTCAGCTGTGACAAGTCCTTGTTGAGGGGTTCTAGCAACCATCAAAGTCATATCCTTCGAACCTTCCCCCTCAACTAATTTTCCCTTTTCTTTCTTCTGTTTTTCAGCTGTCTTCTCCTTCACAGCTGCGTCCTTCTTGCAGACCCTTCCAACGTCTTTAGGTATTCCTCTTCCCCCCTTTTGGCATTATCAAAGGAGAGAGGAACCCCTGGGAACATGCCAGCAAGCATGAAATCTAGGCGACTGATAGCTGAGTTCTGTTTGGATTCTGCTGCGGAGTATGCTTCTCGAAATTATGTGCGAGTGGCGTTGGATTCGGCTGTCACCAACTTCATTTCAGCCATAAGAATGCTGAATTTTTCATTCATGTTCTCCTCGACGCGTAGAAGTTCTTTACGATGAAATTCGCACAGCAGTTCCATTTCTGTGGTATGAGAGGTATGCATTCTATCAATGTTTTCTTGCATCCTCTTCTTCATGTCAGCATTATCAGCGCTCCAGATGAGCATCTTATTGTACAATGCTTTGAAGTATCGAACTTGTTGCTGTTGTTGCCACCATTCCCGGATCCTGACTATTATTCCACGCAGATCGGCCGTAAGATTAGCATCTCTGTTATCCAGCCGCATATCTAGTGAGGCCTAGTGCCTTTCCATCTTCTCTATCTCCGCAAATATAGCCTTGAAAACTTCTCGAACCTCAGTTGTTACCTCCGTCTCAGCTGGCGGCCAAGCAGCGTCAAAGTCAAAGTCTGCTGGAACTAGACCTGTCAAAACGGGCCGGCGGGGCGGGCCGGCCCGTAGCCCGCCACAACCCACTCTTTGGCGGCCCGCCATTTCGACGGGCCAAGAAAACCTCAACCCAACCCAACCCGCCTTGGGCCGCGGGTTGGGCGGGCCGGCCCGCCCAATTTTTAAAAAAAAAAAATCTATTGAGAAGTTTGATTTATTTCTTATTTGATGCCACGTTTACAGTGCTTCCCATCCGCCAGAGTAAATGGTCTATCGACCTGTTTGGGAATTTTAAAAGATTGACGTGTGGCCTTTTTTTTCTCATTCCCTTCAAGCATTATTCATTTGCCCAAGATAGAGGCAGTTTAAAAATGCCATTCATTTACTAAAAAATTGAAGCTTAGAATAGTATTAATGAATACTTTTATTTATTAGTCCTTAACTGCCGCATTACAATGATTTTCATCATTGCATCACCTTTTAAATTGTTCTTTTTTTGTTTATTTATTATTTGGGTAGATTTACAGATCACATGATATTAGATTTAATATACAACGTAAGATTATTCAAATTCAAATCATCAACATTTATTAGAAAGTTGTCTTTGTATTATGATCCGTAAATTGGACGACAAAACACGTACGCAAGTGTATATTCAGTAATCAAAGACATGGACCTCGGCTTGATATTGATCGAATATATTCATTTTTGTATTTAAAAAAAATAGTAATTAGTAAATAAGTACAAGCCCGCGGGCTAGCCCGCCCCACCGCGGGCTAACCCGCCTCAACCCGCGGCCCATAGTGGGCCAGCCCGTTTAGGCCCGCCTCCTAGCGGGCCTATAAACTCTCAACCCAAACCCTACCTTTGGCGGGGCGGGGCGGGCCGGCCCGATGGGCCTAGCCCATTTTGACAGCTCTAGCTGGAACGATGGTGTCTGTTAGAATGACTAGATCAGGTCTATGGAAACATTGTTGATCTCTAGCTGATTCTTCATCAAGATCAGGCATCTTCAGTGAGAAAGGGAAAGTTTGTTCAAATGCATCATCACGGACATAGGGAATCTGTTCAACTGTGACTTTCGGCCTTGATGTGCCCGGTTGAGTCAATTCTGCTGCAGCTTTGGGAGCTTGCATTGATATGAATCGGGGAGTCATTTGTGGTATTGACCACTGGTGAGCTCGATTGCCTCAACAGCTTCATCGGTCTCAGCTGGTTTTTCCTTTTGAGTTGTCTGGTCCTCGGCCGTATCAGAAGCGACATCAGACGATGATGAGATTTGTAGAGCTGGCTCATCATCAAAATTGAACTTTTGACGAGCGACGCTTGAATTACGCTTACTCGTCTTTGGGAAGAACATCCTCACCGAGTCGTTTGAACTTGCAATCGGGGATGACTCAGCTTCATCTTCACCTTCAGATCCCAGAAAAGTTACATCAGGGTTGTCTTGGGAATCATGAAGGGCACTTATCTCCTTCTCGATGCATCAATGATAACTCGGAGGGATGTTCGATTATGCCTCTTTTTACCTCGGGAAGTCTCAACCTCCCCGTGAGCCTTGATCACCTCTCCCCAGCCTCTCAAGCTGCAGCAAGGCACTGGACATTCCCTTCGACAGATCACTGTCTCTTGGGGTCTTCGACAATGGCATCCACAGGAGCCTCAACTCCGTGGATTGCACTTTCATTGCCAGTGTTAACTCCCGGAGGCGAATCCATCCGTGCCTCGATCGCATCGGCGTCGTCCTTAGCTGCGAGAAGCGGTTGGCACTTCACCGAGAATTTAATCGTACGGCGTCACGTTAGTGACAACTTGTTGTGTTTCTTTTTCTTGTTCCTTCTCCACTTCGCCTCCTAGATTCAGGGTGGATTTAGCTGCAGCATTCTTCGACCTAGCTGCATTGGAGGGAGTTTCCCCCTCAGCTGGCACACCAGCTGAGTAACTTGGGTTGGGGTCACTCTTCTCCAAACTCAAGGATGTTTCCTCTGAGTGTCCAGCCGTTGGGGCAGGTTGTAAGACACTTTCAGCAGGGGTTGGCTCGACTTGGGTCCCCAAGTTCCCAGTTTCATTGCCAATGCCCTTAGATCCGTCATCAGAATGAGCTGGGGAAGTGGTCGCAACAACAACAGTTGCAATTTGCTGCACCACTCCCATAGGGTCAATCTCCAGCTGTGACTTGGAAGACTCTCCAGGTCCTTCCATCAGCTGTTGCTCATGCATCACACTGGATTCTCGCATGGCTTGCTGCATTTCCATCTCTTCAGCGGCCGAGCGGGGTCCGAGATCCTCATCACTTCCTGAGAGAACATCGAGGTGGGGATGAGTGTGATCAGTGGTTCCAGTGAAGGGACAAATATTTTCCTTCTCTCGGGCTTTAGCTTCCTCTGCCAATCGCTCCTTCTCCTTTTCTTTGAAGATATTCAAAATATCTATGCAGTTCTCTTCATCCAATGCCTGGACCACAGTTGTCAAACCGAGGAAATCCATCAGTTCTTCTTCTTCTTCAATAAACTCAGGTCTTTGAAACTGTTCCCTCGATCGACTTAGCTTCCACTTCCTCCATTCTCTCAGATGATTTTGGATGTCTGGATATGGTGGAGATAGCATGATCACATCATCATCATCATCTTCCTGCTGAACTTCTTTTTTAGGAATGGAGGGTAGTAGAGCTTGCTGCTCTTCACCTCGGCGTGTCTGTCGTCATCGCAGGTGGAAATGCGATCCTGTCGATAGGAGATTTAGCCGTCTCACAACTTCTTGTTGCTCAAATTGTCCCCGTCCCACACTGGGTCTTGACTTGCCTCTCTTGATCGGAATTTCAGCGATCTTGATGGTTTCATCAATAATCTCTGGAGACTACTTCTCCAGTTGTTTCAGCGATCGGTTCCAGCTGAGTGGCAGACTCAGCTGTTTTCTCAAGCTCTGAACGCTTGAAGAGTCTTCTTCTTCTTTTGGTTTTCACCAGAGAAACGTCTGGTTCCACTTCCTCCGGTTCCTCGAAGGTAAAGGCCTTCGCAGTTGTCTTAGAGGCAACTGCCTTTCTCGTCTTGGTAGTCCTCTTCTTCTTGATCCGGAGAAGGTACTAAGGATTCCTTCTCACTGCGAGCTGCGGGCGGAGACACGGCTGCGAGGGGGGTGACTCGGGCTGCGGGGTAGGTGCATCTTTCGTCTTCTTCGCTGCTGGGGCGGCAATCTTCTTTCCAGGTGCATGGGCAGCTTTCTTCTTCGGAGGGGAGGAGATAGTTGTATCTACAGGGTCAGCTGATTCCCCCTCACTTGTATCCACTCTCTTGGCGTAAGCTCTCTTCTGAGCTCCGGAAAGATTCGATCGGAACATCTTCTTGTTGACATGGAACACCTTTCCATGTCGGAGTGGAACACCCTTCACCTCCATCAACCGGCCAATCACAAGGCCATACCCCAAGGATCCTCCAAACGATCTATCTTCCTTGGAAGACTTATTTCAAACATTTTGGTAGAGTCTGCTGTATACAAACTCAGCCCAATTTACCTTCTTCTCCTGCATGATCGCAGCCATCACGATCAGCTTAGTTTTGGATAGCTGATTAAAGCTTCCAAATTTGATGTCTACGCACTTGGCAACAATATCCAGCAACTTGTGGTAGTCTTCTTTCAGCAGCTTCTTATTAGCTGTGTAAACCACCTTCGCAAAGATAGTCGGGTTTGGCCACTTCCTTCCATGCGGCTGACCAAGTTTACATCAGCCTCCAATATCTCCAGCTTTCCTTCCGATGGAAGCAAACAATGCTCCGTAAATCCTCGGCGTGATCGTAAACTCTTTTTCCGTGAAGAGGGCTTGATGCCTCGTCGTGAACTTCGGCATTCACGTGAACGGCGACTTCTTCAACATAAGTCATCCAAACTCCATAGTGAGAAGGGTTTCACCCCGTTTCTCCACTTTCTCGATTATCTTCTTCACAAGGTTTCATCCAACCCCTGTTTGATCATACCTTCAAAATCCACAGAGAGCCGGTGTGGATTTGCTTTCCAACTTAACAAAATCATAAGTGGATGCCATTACTTGAAGTTTTACCGAACGAAACTTTTAGAAAATTACTCTGGAGATCTGTAGGGTTTCGAGAGAAAAGATGCTTTCTTTGCTTTTGAGAGAGATGAACAGTTTGTGTAAATTGAGAGAGAAACGGACGAAAGGGTATATATGTGGGTTATGAAAGGACGTGCATACGGTTTTTGAAATTTGATCGAGATCAACGGCTCAGATTTAGCACGCCGATTAGCTTTTAATTGCTCGCATTTAATGCAGCAGCATTTATATCAAATCATATGCTTCGTCGTGTAGCTTTTGACTGTACCTGTCATTATTACGCTGACGTCATCCTTAAAACATTCCCGCTTCATAAAAACGACTTCATTTTTGTCACTTAGCTCATAAATGACTCAGCTTACTCCTTAGCTAATTCAACTCTTCTTCTCTCTTTTCACATATGTACTCAGCTGTCAGCTAACTCGATGCAGCTGATTTTTCGATACGGCTGATTCACTTAGTTGATTTATGAACTTAACTCCATTTTCATCTTTTCTTGTTTCATCTCTTCTTCTTGAGTTTTCTGAGTGTTAACTCAGCTCAATCAACCCTAGCTCATGCTTGAGTTCTTCAAATCTTGATTCACATAATGGCTTTGTGAATATGTCACGGTTTTTGTTTATCAGTTGAGATGTATTCCAAGGTGATGTCTTTCTTTTCCACATGATCTCTTATGAAATGATATCTGACATCAATGTGCTTTGTTCTTGAGTGCAACACTGGATTCTGAGTGATTGCAATAACACTTGTGTTATCACATATAATTGGAATTTCTTTTTCTTCAACATCATAATCTCTCAGCTGTTGTCTCATCCATAAGACTTGGGCTGCAACAATGCCATAACTATGTACTCGGCTTGATTATGGATGTGGCTATTGATTTTTGCTTCTTGCTAAACCAGGAAACCAATCTGTTTCCTAGCATTTGACATGTACCTGAGGTACTCTTCCTGTCAACTCTACATCCAGCATAGTCAGAGTCTGAGTAGCCAATAAGCTTGAATCCACCTTCCTTTGGATACCATAAGCCGACTTCCTGACAGCCTTTCAAATATCTTAAGATTCTCTTAGCTGCAGTCATGTGACTTTCTTTTGGTGCAGATTGAAATCTTGCACATACACCTAATGCAAAGGTGATGTCTGGCCTACTTGCTGTGAGATAGAGCACTGATCCAATAAGTGCTCTGTATCTTGTTTGATCCACAGGCTTGCCATCTGCATCCATATTCATCTTGACTGATGTATTCATTGGTATTTTCACAGAAGACTTCTCTTCCATACCAAATTTCTTCATTAAATCTCTGGTGTACTTTGTTTGACTTATGAAGGTTCCATCCTTCAGCTGTTTAACTTGAAGTCCTAGAAAGAATGTCAGCTCTCCCATCATGCTCATCTCAAATTTGTCTTGCATGAGGTTTGAGAACTTATCACACAGCTCTTTGTTTGTGGATCCAAAAATGATGTCATCCATATATATTTGAACAAGCAGTATACTCTCTCAATCTTGAATTCTGAAGAGTGTTCTGTCCACTTTGCCTTTGGTGAATCCATTATCTGTCAGAAATTGAGATAATGTATCATACCATGCTCTAGGTGCCTGTTTCAATCCATATAGAGCTTTCTTGAGCTTGTACACCTTATCTCCAAGAGTCTTCTGCTCAAATCCTGGAGGTTGTTCACCGTAGACTTCTTCTTCTAACAGTCCATTTAAAAATGCACTCTTCACATCCATCTGATATACAGTGAAGTTCTTGCTTCTAATCTTGCAACAGGAGCAAATTTTTCATCAAAATCTATTCCTTCCTCTTGGCAATACCCTTTGGCTACCAATCTTGCTTTGTTTCTTACCACAGAACCTTCTTCATTCATCTTGTTTCTGAAAACCCATTTTGTGCCAATGACATTTTGATGGGTTGGTCTTTGAACCAATTCCCATACTTTGTTTCTTTCAAACTGATTCAGCTCTACTTGCATGGCCTGAATCCAATGTGTATCATCCAATGCTTGGGACACATCTTTTGGTTCTATTTGGGAAATAAAACACGTGAACATGGCTTCTTGCTGAGCTCTGGATCTGGTTCTTACACCATCTCTTACATCTCCAATGACTAGCTCTGGTGGATGGTCTCTCAGCCATCTCACATCAGGTTGGAGTAAGTCAGCTGGGTTCAGTCGTCTTGCAGATGTGTTATCTTGACCAGCTCTCTCATCATCACTTAGCTGCAGATTTTCCAGCTGTCTTTGAGATTCAGCTATTCCATCTTCACCTTGATTAGTTGCTCCAGCTTCAGCTTCAACATAGGGACTCTTCTGCATGGTTGGCTGATTTAGTTTATCAGCTAACTCCTCAATGTCTTCTCCATTTACGTGAGGTTCATCAAAAACCACATGGATAGACTCTATATGCTTTGCTTTCAGCTGAGTATCCCAAGAAGATACCTAAATCAGCTTTAGCATCAAAAGCCTTTAGATTATCCTTGCCATTGTTGTGGATGAAGCATTTACATCCAAAGATTCTAAAATATGCCACATTTGGCTTTCTCCCTGTCCAAATCTCATAGGGAGTCTTTGTCAGCTGTCTATTTATCATGTATCTATTTTGAGTATAGCATGCAGTATTGATAGCTTCAGCCCAAAATCTTTTACGCAGACCTGCTTCAGCTAACATGGTCCTTGCTGCTTCCTTGAGAGTTCTATTCCTTCTTTCTGCAACTCCATTCTGCTGTGGAGTCCTTGCTGCAGATAATTCATGAGTGATACCATTTTCAACACAATACTGAGTTATTATCACATTGACAAACTTAGTTCCTCTATCAGATCTTATCTTTATAATGGTTTGACTCTTCTCATTTTGAACTCTTTTCATCAGCTATGGTAACTTTTGCAAAGTTTCCTTCTTTTTACAAATGAAGATTGTCCATGTATATCTTGAATAATCATCCACCACTACTAGAGTGTATTTCTTCCCACTTATGTTGGCTAGCTCAACTGGACCAAATAGATCCATATGCAGCAGATGCAATATTCTAGTTGAAGATGGACTTGACTTCTCTTTAAATGATGATTTAGTCTGCTTTCCCATCTGGCATGCATCACAAACACTTTCCTTCTTATATACTGAGTCTGGGAGTCCTTCTACAAGACCACTCCTTGCAAGCTTGTTAATTGTCTTGAAATTCAGGTGACTCAGCTTCTTGTGCCACAGCCAACTTGTTTCGGTTGTACTTTTTGCTAACAGACAAGTGCTTGGTGTGGCAGTCAACCAATCTACCACGTACATGTTCTTTTGTCTGGCTCCTTGCAACACTACTTCATTTGATTCAGTGTCTTTGATTTGGCACACTCCTATGTTGAATCCAACATTATAGCCCTTGTCACAGAGTTGGTTGATGCTTAGTAACTTGAAATTTAGGCCTTCAACATATGCAACATCTGTGATTTCTAATCCATTTTTCTTGATGGATCCAGTGCCTCTTATTTCCCCTGGAGCTTTATTTCCTCCAAATATGACTTTTGCGCCTCTAATCTCCTTGAACTTTGATAGGTATGTCTGGAACAGCCACTATCCATGCACCAGGTTCCTTGGCACTCAGATGTTCCTTGAACCTGCAATCAAGGAAATCAGTTTTTAGGTACCCATACTTGTCTGGGTCCTGAGGGGTTAGTGTTGTAAGATGATCCAACCAACCTATAGCCAAATGATTTGACTCTAAGGGGTTACCATCTATCTGTGCCATAATCATAATTCACTTTGGCAAATTGCTTGGGGGCTTTAGGTTCATACAACTGTCTCTTTTGTCTGTATGCCTGTGTGTGTGTTTTAGCAATTGCCTTTTTTGGGTAATTGTGATATTTCTGAGTGTAGTGCTTGGGTGCATATGTGTGCTGATAATAGCTCTTTGGCCTTTGGAATGACCTTTGCTGAGTTCTAGGTCTTTGCCATTTAGGCTTGTATTCCATAGGTCTTGGCTGATATTTCACATTATTCCAATCAGCTTGACTTGGGTAGTTTCTACCATTCCCATCATATTTGTTCCTTTGATAGAACTTCTGGGGGTTTTGGTAGCTCTGTTTCTTCTTCACAGAGTACTTCCTATTTGGAGTTTGCTGAGGAACTCTGCTGGATTTCTTCTCAGCTGTCCTTTCAGCATACTCAACTGGTTGTTTTCCTTTTCATTTATAACCAAGGCCAGTTTGTTTGTGATTGTGCTTAGGAATGGATGTGTGTGCAACATTTGGTGTCTTGGATTTTTGAGAAGCTTCATTACTTGAAGATCCTTTTTCCAAGATCACTCTGGGAGTTTGACTATGCACAAAGGAATTGAATCCTATGCCTGTCTTGTCTCCACATCCTTTTTGGCTCATTATAAGGTCGTCCAATGATTTAGATGTCTTAGTGAATGAAGCAATCACATTTTTGAGGTCATTTTGCCTCTTCTCTATAGCAGATATCTCTGCTATTAGTTTTGCATTTTCAGCCTTCAGCTCTTTGTCCTCATCAGCTATGTGACTTAGAGTACTCAGCTCCTTAGTTAGCTGTGAGGTTTGGCTTTTGAGCTGGTTGTTTTCCTCATTTAATAGTGTGTGTGAGGATTTAATGTGTTCAAAATCTTTCATCATTTTGCCTAATGAATCATAAAGATCAGTGGGTGATGAAGTGTGTGTGTCACAATCACTATCACTAGAATCTGAGTGAGATGAGCTAGAGTGTACCTCATCTTCTTGGTCAGGTTGATCTTGTTCTTTAGCCATTAGACAGATCATAGTTCAGTAACCAATGCGGAAGGCTCAATGAATCAACCGCTCTGATACCACTTGTAGGTCCCAAGGGGTGTGAGTAACCTTACCAACTTTTCGAAATTTAGTCCTTTTAAATATATTCAGAGTTAATTTCACAGCTAAGTCATTAATGGACAGCTAAGTTAGTTAACTAGCAGAGTTAGCCACTCAACAGACTCGACTGAGCTATTGATAGAATAACTCTACTGCTTAGTCTTATACTTAGCTTGGCTGGGATGAGATTTTCAGCGGAAGACTTAACACCCTTGAATTTGGTTTAAGTTTGTTTTAACACTTGAATTTAGCACTTGGTTAAATATCAATTGGAATGCAAATTATCAGCAGATATAATGTAGTATGCAGAAATGAAATATTGAAATGTAAATGACACAATAAATTTTATAGAGGTTCGAAGATGGGGTAATTCTTCTACTCCTCTCTTCTCCAACTCCTAGAGGAATCCACTAAGTATTGATCAGAGTACAAAGTGGTTAATGTCCAGATACAAGTCTTGATCACACACCGGTGACTTGATCCTTTGGGACTCGATCAGAGATGCCTTGGTCACACACAGTGGCTTCTCGTCCGACTCGGCTTCTTCCAGGGCGTACCTTTGCTACTTCACTCACTTGCTCAAGCTTCTTAGATTTGATCACGAAGCCCTCCAATAACTTGAGACTGGTTCGACATTGAACCTTTCTACAATCCTCCTTGGAATGTAGACCCCTTTTGATTCTTCAAAAGTTTCCTCTTCAATAGTATGAGGTTGTCTTTCCTTCACAGCTTGGTGTTGGATCGATTTCCTTCGAAGTTTAGGCTTGAGGATTTGCTTGAATAACTTGAGAATATCTTGCTTGGTTACAGCTCGAATATTAGCTTGAATGTTCGTAGTTTAGGTGTGCAAGGTCACTTCTTCTCAAATTGATTCCTCTGCCTTTTATAGTGCTCTTTCAAAAATCTGCCCGTTGAAGAGATAGGCTGATTTTCAAAAGACACTAGTGGTCGTTGGCTTGTCTTGTTGCAGTCCTTGATGTTGACATTTCCTCATATTAAATGTCTTGCGACTTTCCAGGGCACGACAGTGCGGTGCTTCCCATTGGTTTATTCCTTTTGCACGCTTCTGGGACTGAGCACTTTAGAATATTGCAGCATAGAAGTATTACTTATTTAAGTAACTTTCTTGACTTCTGTGCAATGGACTATTTTCAGTTGTCTTGACTTGACTGCAGTTCCTTAACTTCCCCAGGTGACTTCGAGTCAGCTCCCAATCATTGGAAGACTCATCTGTCACTTCAACTTGACTTGGCTGTCTAGAGTTGACTTGACTGACACTTCTCATAGTTGTAACTAGCTGATACTCCTTCAGTCGAGTTCTTGACTTCTCCTCCTTGCCATACTCAGCTGCTTCACAGATGAGTCTTCATTTTAGCCTTCATTGACTTCTTGCATATCCAAGCGTGGTGACTGACTTGACTCACCGTATGCCCTATCTATTACAATGCAAATTACAAAGAAAATGGGGTGCCAACTTTCTAGTCTAAGTTTTACATGGCATTCATCAAAATCTAAACAATAAATTTCCCAACAGTTGACTTTAATTCTATATGCTTTTGGGAGTTGATATTAATTGTTGAGTATGGATACATGCAATTCTTATTAATCTACGATTTATTTGCACTCGGGGGAGAGAACAAACTATCTTAGGAATTGAACCCATATATACACAAAAACTGATTTTGATGAAACGTTAATTGGAATTAATATTGATGAAGCATGTTTAGATCATGGTCCTAGGATTGCTTTTCGTATTTGTTTGATTTCTTGTGAAGTTCGAGTTTTCAATAATTAGATATTTTAACTTGATAATTTTAGGATTAGTTTTCGCTTCAATAAAATTGGAGTGTTATATTTAACATACTTTATGTGTTTCGGATTCAATCCCTGAGGAATACGACCTTGCTTGTCGTTATCTACTAGGTACATTATACACTTGTTGTTTAGTGAAAAGACTTTCACGATTATATTTTTGGCAATGTTATCGGGGATTGAAATATTCAACATAAATATAGTAATAAGTAGTTCAATTTTTATTGAAGCACGAGCTTTTTTATTTTTTTATTTTTAACATTGTTCTTATTGAGTGTAAGGTAGTGCATGATTACGCGTTCATCATCAGTTGAGCCAGAACCCATCGATTTGGAGATAGAATGAATCTAGATAGTTGCAAAAACAATCAAAAAAATGGCAGACGAGGTGAACCGTGGAAACAATGGGAATAATGAGAACCAGCCATTTATACAACCGGATGCAAAGAACCCATCTCTGGAAGAGATATTAGCCTCATTCATTGATAAGACACGAGCAAGATTTAACAACAATGAGGTAAAGATAGATAGGATCATAGAACATGTTTCTCAGCAAAATATGAATATAAATGCGAGGTTGAAATCTTTGGAGACACAAGTGGCTCAAATAGCAACAGCAGTGGGAAGCCAACATCAAAGAGGCAAATTTTCAAGCGATACTGAAATCAACTCAATGGAACAATGCAATGCCATTCATCTGAGGAGTGGAGTTGAATATGAGAGCCCAAAGATATCAACCGAGATAGTGCAAAAAGAAAGTGATGAGCAGCCTATAATTACTTTTGTCCCCGAAGAGCCAAAGATAGATGTTCTGATGAGCAACCTAAATGGCTCTCAAGGTATGTGTTTCGATGTTACTAACGATGATATATTTGAATATGTGGTTGCTCTAGATTCAGCGGAAGAACATGTACCCAAGAAAGGAGCTTGGATAGAGGCACATGGCCGTGTGGTTTCACATGGACAGACCATGTAATTTGATTATGAAGACAACACGGACACGCACATGGGCATGTGAATTCACACGACCCAATCGTGCAAATTGCCTCTTCACATATGAATTTGATGGACGAACTCCCTACTTCGCCGGAATGAAAATCTCTACCGGACCATTTTCGATATGCATTCCAGGGCACAAACGAGACCTATCCAATGGCAGAAGAACTATTGTTTCCCACTGAAAGTGCGAAATCGCAAGAACACTTTGAAGAATTTCAAGCAGAGGTATTATAACTGATGAAAATAATGGAGCAATGACAGAGTGCTCAAGGCCACTATCTTCCACCACAATGATACAAGTAAGTACTTATCGCGCTTTTCTCTTTTCTTTTGATACCTTCCTTATGTTTTCCGGACAAGACATGATTTAAGTTTTTTTGGGGGAGGGGTTGTCAAGAATGCACAATATTGTTTCATTTCATATATGTTGCATGTAGAATCATATAAAAAGTGCATCAAATTTTTGTTTTTCTCCAGTAGGCACATTTATTGCTTTAGCATCTTTAGTGCTTTTGTGTGAGGTAGATTTAGAGTCATGGAACTAGTATAGAATGCCTTTGTGAGTTTTACTGCAAATACTTGATTTCATGAGACGAAATACGTGGTGAATATGTGATGAATTTGAGAAAAGAAGTCTTTTGTTTATTTGGTTGATTGAGAAATTAGGTATTTGAACATGATGCGAAAAATAAGCCTGTGAGCTTTTGTGATTTTAACTGTTTTTATCATATGCGGCCTTATTTATTGTTGAGTGTGTCATTCATGTTGATAGAACTCTAGAACTTGCAATGGTATATTTATTGAAACCATATGTGTGTGCAATTTTTGAAGATGATTTAAGGTCATCTTTGTTTAAGCCTGTTTAGCCTAAAAAATACTACCTATGAATGCATGATCCCCTGGATAGCAATTTTAGCCTTAGCCTTGTTTATTGTTAGCCACATTTTGAGATTTAACTTAATATACCCTTATCCCAAAACTTGAGCTTATAGAGATGTCTATTTCAAGGGAGATGTGAGTTAACTTTGAAAAAGAATGTTGGAAAATGAGGGATGGGCAGTGAGTAGGTGAATGATGAAGCTCGGAGAATATGAGCGAAAAGAAAAAAAAAAAAAAAAACTCGAGCACTTAAAAGAAAAAAAATTCTTGAAAATCGAGAAAATTGAGCTTATGGCAAAATAAAAAAGGCAATGATCTAAGTATGAGAAAGAAGAAAAATGGTAGACTAAGAAGTATGAGTTTGAAAAAAAAAGAAAACAATAAGTGAATGCTTCTTTAGATGAAAGTGGATTGAGGAGTTGAAAGTGTTAGTACTTAAATTATATTTGCTCAAGTTCTAGTCAGTTAATCCATATTTCTCCTACCCTAAGCAAAGAGCCTACATTACAACCAAAGAAAAATGATTTGAGCGCATACACATCCTATTTGCTTTGAGAGTTGAGTGATACACTTTATCTAGTGAGTTGCGATGTCGAATGCTCGAACGATTGATTGTGCCAAATTTGCAATTGATGACTTTTTGAAAATGAGTTACAAGTTTGCTAAAGAATGGATTTGATTGAGATTTTGTATTTGTAGTGTTCTTATGTTGTGTCATGAACCCCATTGCATGCAATTAGTTTTTATTTTGCTCGAAGATGAGCAATGGTTTAAGTTTGGGGGGATTTGATAAGTGTAAAATATATGTGCATTAAGAGGCTTATTTGAGTATATATTTGATATATTTGCATGAGTACTTATTTTATTTTGTTTAGTTTCCATTGTTGGGCGTGATCTGCGTATTCTTGTATACTTTTGCAAGAAACGGAGCTTTATATGAAAGGATATCAATAAGACGACCCGGACAAGAAAGCTGAATGCCAAGAGACAATCAAATACACAAAGAATGCGACGAAGTACATTTCACACGGTCTGCCCGTGTATTTTGCACCGTTGTGTGAATTGTCCCATGCTATTGTACATGCCCGTACGACTTGTTTGAGGGAAGGATTTCAGAGGCAAAGTACACGGACCACCAGTATAATTTCACACGGCTGTTGGAATTGATTAAGGGCAAAAAAAGAGACCAAAACCATTCACACGGTCTCTCTGTGTGAAATCATACGGCTGTGCAATCTGTCTGCAAGCTGATTTGTTTCCTAATTTTATCGGGACTCTATCAGGGATCTCTCAAAGCATCTATAAAAGGAAGACAAAGCCCTAAAGCTGGAGACACGAAATTTTAGAGAGAAAACACACATCAAAGAGAGAAAATACACAACATAACGAAGAACAACAAAAGACCTTTTCCAACTACAAAAGTGCAAGGGTTCAAGATTGTGAAAAAGGATCCATCTACACAAGATGGTTGCATCATCATAGTTTAGAGATTTTCTTTTGTACTTAACTCCATGTTTAACTATTTGTTTTCAGATTTGTCTATGAATTTGCAATCAAATATGTTAGGCTAAATCTCTTGATCCTAGGGCATGATCAAAACTGTGGATTCATGTTAATTCCAATTTGGTTATTTTTTTCTTAGTTGGTTTCTTGTGTTCTATTTATGAATTCGTGTGCTTATTCTCTTGTAGATTATCTAGCCAATAATTTGTATCTCTTATTTGTTAATTCAAAATTTGGGAGATGGGATCTAACTTTGGGTAAACGAATTCATAACATAAACGGGTATTGAGTCGGGAGATCTATGCCATTTTTGGGGGTTTACTTCAATTCTATATACTTTTGGGAGTTGATATTAATTGTTGAGTAGGGATACATGCAATTTTTATTAATCTTCGGTTTGTTTGCGCTCGGGGGAGGGAATAAACTATCGTGGGAATTGAACCCATAGATACACAGAAACTGGTTTTGATGAAACATTAATTGGAATTAATATTGATGAAGTATGTTAAGACCATGGTCCTAGGATTACTCTTCGTATTTTTTTGATTTCTTGTTAAACTCGGGTTTTTAATAATTAGATAATTTAACTTGATACTTTTTTTGAGAAAGAAGTAAACTTTATAATATTAATCAAAGACGGGGACCTCTGCTATGACGATTGATTGTGCCAAATTTGCAATTGATGACATTTTGAAAATGAGTTACAAGTTTGCTAAAGAATGGATTTGATTGAGATTTTGTATTTGTAGTGTTCTTATGTTGTGTCATGAATCCCATTGCATGCGATTAGTTTTTATTTTGCTCGAAGATGAGCAATGGTTTAAGTTTGGGGGAATTTGATAAGTGTAAAATATATGTGCATTAAGAGGCTTATTTGAGTATATATTTGATATATTTGCATGAGTACTTATTGTATTTTGTTTAGTTTCCATTGTTGGGCGTGATTTGCGTATTCTTGTATACTTTTGCAAGAAACGGAGCTTTATATGAAAGGATATCAATAAGACGACCCGGACAAGAAAGCTGAATGCCAAGAGACAATCAAATACACAAAGAATACGACGAAGTACATTTCACACGGTCTGCCCATGTATTTTGCACCGTTGTGTGAATTGTCCCATGCTATTGTACATGCCCGTACGACTTGTTTGAAGGAAGGATTTCAGAGGCAAAGTACACGGACCACCAGTATAATTTCACACGACCGTTGGAATTGATTAAGGGCAAAAAAATAGACCAAAACCATTCACACGGTCTCTCTGTGTGAAATCATACGGCTGTGCAATCTGTCTGCAAGCTGATTTGTTTCCTAATTTTATCGGGACTCTATCAGGGATCTCTCAAAGCATCTATAAAAGGAAGACAAAGCCCTAAAGCTGGAGACACGAAATTTTAGAGAGAAAACACACATCAAAGAGAGAAAATACACAACATAACGAAGAACAACAAAAGACCTTTTCCAACTACAAAAGTGCAAGGGTTCAAGATTGTGAAAAAGGATCCATCTACACAAGATGGTTGCATCATCATAGTTTAGAGATTTTCTTTTGTTAACTCCATGTTTAACTATTTGTTTTCAGATTTGTCTATGAATTTGCAATCAAATATGTTAGGCTAAATCTCTTGATCCTAGGGCATGATCAAAACTGTGGATTCATGTTAATTCCAATTTGGTTATTTTTTTCTTAGTTGGTTTCTTGTGTTCTATTTATGAATTCGTGTGCTTATTCTCTTGTAGATTATCTAGCCAATAATTTGTATCTCTTATTTGTTAATTCAAAATTTGGGAGATGGGATCTAACTTTGGGTAAACGAATTCATAACATAAACGGGTATTGAGTCGGAGATCTATACCATTTTTGGGGGTTTACTTCAATTTTATATACTTTTGGGAGTTGATATTAACTGTTGAGTAGGGATACATGCAATTTTTATTAATCTTCGGTTTGTTTGCGCTCGGGGGAGGGAATAAACTATCATAGGAATTGAACCCATAGATACACAGAAACTGGTTTTGATGAAACATTAATTGGAATTAATATTGATGAAGTATGTTAAGACCATGGTCCTAGGATTACTCTTCGTATTTTTTTGATTTCTTGTTAAACTCGGGTTTTTAATAATTAGATAATTTAACTTGATACTTTTTTTGAGAAAGAAGTAAACTTTATAATATTAATCAAAGACGGGGACCTCTGCTATGACAATGCTAACCAGTTCGGTAGGGATATCCCCAATAACATTTTCAAAATCCCTAGCAGAGAAAGCAAGTCTTGCCACATTGTGAGCTAACTTATTGCCCGAACGTTTAATAAAACTAGGAACAAAACAATCAAAAGAGGGTAACAAAGCAAAAATATCAACAAGGATGTTTCCCATATAGGAGAAGTCATCAGCACACTACACCATTTTGTTGTATATTATCAAACTATCCGTTTTAGCCATTAAGTGTCTCGACCCCAAACCTTTTGCTAGCGTCAAACCGTCCCGATAAGCCATGGCTTTGGCTATATCCACGTCGTACTCCATAGGTAGCAATCGATATTGGATCTTCATCACCTTCCCTATGTGGCCGGGATGACAGCGCCCAGTCCAGCTTTCATTCCATTTATTATCGATGCATCAGTATTGGTTTTAAACCAACCCCGTTTCAGGTGGAGCCCAAGCATCTTGATGCTTCCAAGCCCTCCTAGTCCGCAATTGCTCCCTAGTTGTCCTAAATTCTGTTAAAATCTGTTGTGCCTTGTTCATACTCCATAAATGATCCAATGATTTATGTTGGAACATATGAACATTCCTGGCGTACCATGTAGTCCATAGCAGAGTTGCGGAAAGTTGTTGAGATTCTTATTTCTCCGTTCTTGAAAAAGATTGGATCCAATCTCCAATTGATCCCTTGCTCTCTAATTTTGGAAAGAAAATCCTAAGTGGGCATGACTTCCATAGAAAATTCGACCAGGGACAATCTCTCAGAGCATGTTCAGTATTTTCTGTGATAGCCCCACATCTCAAACAACTCGGATCCATTTGCACACCCCTTTTAATCAGATTTGTTTTGTTGGAAGTATATCATGTGCGCACTTCCACAAAAACATCTGAATTTTTGGAGGTATATCCATTTTCCACAATCATTTCCAAAAACTCCTAGCAGTCCCAGACGAAGAAGAGAGATTATTTCCTTCACCCGATAGATACCATCCTTCGTGTAGTGTTAGATTAATCTGTTTGGGTTGTAATACTACTGGATAGGTATCATACGGCACATACGGGATTCCATCGGGGTAAACATCTCCTCAACTAAGCCAAAATTCCAAGCTTGAAGATCCTTATCAATAAGGGAGGAAACTAGAGCATCTTCAAGCCACCCATTATTCATAGATGCAATTCAAAAATTAGGTTAGTCCAGTATCCATTGGTCCTTCCAAATTCTCACACTTTCCCTATTTCTGATATTCAATCGAAGCCCCCTACAGAGAATTTCCCTTCTGGCGACAATGCTTCTCCAATTGTACGAAGATTATAGCTTTTTGTCACATCAAGGAAAGATTTCGTAGGATAGTACCTCGCCTTCAATATCCAAGCCAACAGTGACTGCTCCTCGTTCATTAGGCGCCATCCTTGCTTTGCCAACATAGCCTCATTAAAACATTGAAAATCCCTAAAGCCTAATTCACCTTCCTATTTTGGTTTACATAACCGTCCCCATGAGATCCAGTGGACCCGTCGTTCTATATCTTTTTGTTCCCATAGGAAGTTTCCCACAAGAGATGCAATTTGTTGACATACTTCCCGTGGGATCAAGAAACAACTCATTATGTACGATGAGATTGCATGTGCTATTGATTTAATCAATACCGATTTGTCTTCCATTGACAAGAGCTTGATTTTCCATCCATTAAGCTTCTTCCTCATCCTGTCAATAATTAGCCGAAAGATTTCTAATTTTGAGCGTCCCACTACTGTAGGTAATCCCAAGTATACAACATGCTTATTAACCACTGTCACCCCCATTCGGCTTGCCAGCCCCTCACGTTTTGTATTGGTAACACCTTTACTAAATGAGATGGTCAACTTATCAAAATTAATGCGTTGTCCCGAAGC
This sequence comes from Rehmannia glutinosa, assembly GCA_016081115.2. Taxonomy (NCBI): domain Eukaryota; kingdom Viridiplantae; phylum Streptophyta; class Magnoliopsida; order Lamiales; family Orobanchaceae; genus Rehmannia; species Rehmannia glutinosa. The sequence goes on along the minus strand of CM071924.1, from coordinate 59,439,825 downwards.
CTTCTCGTACATATGAATGATCTCTATCGTTCTTTCCATCTCCGCATTGTTGGCTCGTCTGAAGATAATACTATCATCCACAAAAAATAAATGTGATGTTTTCGGGGCTTGACGACATACACGAACATCATGGATGGATCCCATAGTCGTCGCTTTCCAGATCAATGCTGAAAAAGATTCCGTACACAACAAAAATAGATACGGCGAAAGCGGGTCTCCTTGTCGAAGCCCACAGGAAGGATGAAATGTAATGCCCGGTGTTCCATTTACTAATATAGAAAACAACACTGAACTCACATAACTCATGATAAGCTTAACAAAAGACGAACAAATACCCAATTTAAGCATGATGTTTTGGAGAAAAGCCCACTCAACATGTTCATAAGCCTTACTCATATCAAGTTTAAAAGCGAAAGAACCTTTATTCTTAGCTGAGTTATGCTTCATAGAGTGAAAAATTTCGAAAGTTGCTAAGGCATTGTCCATTATCAATTTCTCGAGCACAAAAGTAGATTAGGTAGGAAAAAATTAAGCTAGGGAGAATTTTTAAAACCTATTTGCAATGGTTTTAGATATAAATTTGTAAAAAACATTGCAAAAATTGATAGGCCGAAAATTGGATACGAGTTCATGTTTTTTCTTCTTTGTAATTAACACAACGAAAGTGTGGTTGATAGCAGTTGGACTCATGGAACCATTTAGGACATTAAGAACAACAAAAACTATATCATTATGAAATGTAGACCAAAACTTCTGGAAAAAAATAGTTGGCATACCATCAGGTCCAGGCGCTTTCGAGGGGTGCATCTGAGTGAGAGCTGCCATAATTTCTTCTTTCGTCCATGATTGAGTGAGGATCTCGTTCATTTCCCTCGCCGTTTTCTGATCAAGCACATCCAGAGCTATAACCATGTCCAAACTAGGTGATGCGGCAAATAACTCCATGAAGTAGTTTTTGAACACCTTCGCAATTGTCGCCTCGTCTTCCACCCATGAACTGTTGGCCACCCTAATTTTTTGGATATTGTTTCTATTCCTCCTGTCCGATGCTATCTTATGGAAGAAATTCGTATTTTTGTCACCATTTTTCATCCAATTTGTACGGGACCATTGGTGCCACATCAATTCTTGTTTTTGATAGAGATCTCCCAGTTTATTTTCCAAATTTCTCATTTCTATATTCGAAACATCATTCACAAGGCTAGTGCAGTTAGTCTGAAGCTTTTCTTCACATATTTTAATTTGGTGCCCAATATTCCCAAAGTGACTTTGTTCCCAAATCTTCAATCCTTCACCACACATTTGGATTTTCCGTTGTAAATCCAAAGCATTGATAGAACCCTCGTCCTGGTTCCAGTAATTATTTACCACAGACTTACAAGTCTCGTCCAAAAGCCATATAATTTCGAATCTAAACACTTTTCTTCACTTTCTCCCTCTCATTGCCAATTTATATGCCGATGTTGTCCATTGGATAAAAATGGGACAATGTTCTGATGCAACCATTGGGAGATGTTGAATGTGGTAGGACAGGTGAGATGCCACCCTTCTATATTCCCAAAAAATCTATCGAGTCTCTCCTGAATATTATTGTCGCCCTCTTGTCCATTTGTCCAAGTGAAAAAGTATCCGTTATATCCCAAATCATCTAATCGAGCATCTTGAATTGCCTCTTAGAAAGCTCCAAGAAGATTATCATGTTTTGGTCTGCCACCCACCTTTTATTCATGATAAAGAACCTCATTGAGATCACCAAAATACAACCATCTCCCCGTGGTAGAAGCAACCAAATTTTGCATGAGATCCCACATAAGCCTTTTATTATGTTCCTCCGGCCACCCATAAATTCCAGTAAAGTGCCATTCCTCACCTCCTTCCACAATCTTACCATCTATTTGATGAGCCGAATTGGATAAAATTTGAAAGTCCTCTGCCTACTTCCACATTTAACAAAGTCCTCCTCTATGTTCTCCTTCCGAGTGATCGCAATCTACTATGTGAACCTCGTCAAAACCTAGATCATGTATCACCTTCTTTATTTCATGCGAACACATCTTAGTTTCCATTAAAAACACAAAATCGGGATCTTTATTCCGGATAAGACATTTAAGTGCACAAACTGTTGTTGGTTTCGAAGCTCCCGGCAGTTCCAACTTATGCAACTCATTGCTCTCGACTGGGTTGCTCCAAAGCAACCTCCGTCGATAGAACAAAATTGCAAGGAACATTAAAGAGGCCCGGTTCTTTTTGTTTCTTAAGATTGTAAGGCATACATGCATCATCTTAGAGCTCTTTATCTCTCAGGTGTCTTTCTTAGGGGAATTTTGCTGAGGTTTTTTGGTTTGAGTTTTGGCTAGCTTGTTGTTTACTTTGTTTATATTTCCTCCTGGTATTAGGGTTAGAAGTAATGGGTGTTGGTAGTGCAATTTGGGGCTGTATAGACGGTGGGTCAATAAGTTGGGGAGGGACGCTTTTCGGGGAGGAGGGCAAGAGCTTATGTCGCTAATTGGGATTATGTTTTTTGTTAGAGGTGGTGGGTTGGCTAGTTGGAGATGATGGTGGTTGTATGTGAGGGGCAGTAGTTAAGTATGGTGGGATTTTTTGGAGTGGAGATATTTGTCTGGTTTTATTATCATTTAAGTAAGGCTTGGGTTTCAAGGTATGTGGTTTGTCAGGGATACTTTTTGACTTTTCCATGGCATTCGAGGGTATGATGGTAAGAGATTTGAAGGATTGGCTTAATTGGCTGTTAGTGGGGGATATGGAATCTTTACTTGTAGCGTCTTGCTCTATCTCAGGTATAGGAGGTGGTGGGGTTTTTGGTTGCAGGTTAGGGAATGGTGTGACTTTTGCTGTAGAGACACGAGGGTTTCGCTGGGTAGCTTTCGTTGGTGTTAGGCCAAATAGGTTCTGACTTGTACCTGAATGGGATGATTGTGGATTATCGCAAAGATTGGTGGTGCGTTTAAGGGGAGATGCTTTCAGCCAGGACCCATATTTCATGCTCTCCATATTCTGACATTCATTACGATCGTAATATTCACAGTTTTGATACAAATGCCCAATTACGCCACAGCAGAAACAATACGTGGGTAAGGACTCATACTTTAATGGTAGTAGTAATTGTTACCACTCACTTTAACCGTCAGAGCTCGAACAAGGGGTTTGATTATATCAATCTCGACTTATAACAAATGAATTTGCCAAATAGTCCCTCTGTCGACTGATCCAATTTCTCCAGTTTACCAATCTGTGTTACTAGGATCTCCGTCGATTTATTGTTCATGCATGCAACGGGTACGCCATATGCTGTAATCCAGAAAGCACCATGGTTAATTTGAATGGATGAAGGTTGTTCATTGTCATTCAATTTCCTGATCGCAAATAAGCCTCCATCATAGTGCCAGGGCTGGTTGGCTAGAACCCAATCACGTTCATCCTTATTCTCAAATCAAAATAAGATCAAATCTTTCCCCCATTCCCGCGCCGCTATTTCATCCTTCGCCCTCCACGCCTTTTTCATGGCTTCAATCAGATAATAAGCCTTCCATGTCTTATCGGTAAGCGACTTCCCTACCAAACAATGTGTCGATAGGATCATTACCTCCGGATCATAGTAGGTGGTAGCATCTAAATCGACAATTGTCTCTTCCCGCTCCGTTAGATCTTCCATCGATGGATCGAAAATATTTGCTACAATCACCCCAAAAGGACACAAATCTAAGCTCTGGGTGAACCTGCAGTCAACAAACAAAGCAAACAAAAAAGAACCAAAACGCAAACACATAAGAATATTAGAAAAAAGGAACCCGAACTCAAGATGCAAAACCTTAAAGCAAACCTAAACCTAAAAACGAAAACTTGAGAAAAGAGCAAAGAGAGAGGTAAGGATTTCGTAGAATGATATATGGATTTGGAGTGAAGATTAGGGAAGGAAACAAACGAAAGAAAAGCCAAAACTAAGAGATCGAAAACCTCTTAACGGAGGGAACAACATGGAAACCCTAACTGAAGCCCTAGAGGCCACTCAGACTCCTTTCGAGAGGAGAACGTTAATTATTCAGCCGATTAATTTAGATTGCATTTTTTTGTTTTCGATCGCTTCAATAAAATTGGAGTATGTTATTTATTATACTTATGTGTTTCGAATTCAATCCTTGAGGAATACGATATTTGCTCGTCGTTATCTACTAACTACACCGTACACTTGCGGTTTAGTGAAAATATTTTCACGATCGACGGGACAACAAGAGTCTTAAAGAAAGAGTTCGCTCGCCTCAACTTGCTTTACTGCTTTCCTTTTCGCTTTATTCGTTACATACGTTATTAGTTCGATTTTGCCCCCGTTGTATCCTTGATTTTTGTTGTAATCCCAACATATCATTTGTTGTTAGTAAACTTAATTCAATCTTAATTAAGCTATGTATTCTAATTATTCATTATTCTATTGATTTTCAATAACAAAGACGGCACTTGCTACTCTCCAAGCTAATCAGAAAAGAAATGAAAATAAAGCCCAATGCACTATCTTAATATTTTATAATATGCAGAATTTGTCCTGGAACAAAGCTATTTGCACGATTTTTAATTTTATGGGTGAAATTGATTTTGACCAACCCAGCATGCATATCTCATCTTGCTTTTTGTCTAAAATAATATAATATTTCACAAAAGGGTGTAAGTCATTTATTTAAACAACATGCATTCTAATAAATCTTATTTTAATGACATGTATGTATATATGTGTGTTAAACTAGTAGGCCCTAAAATGTGATGAATATAATATTTCAAATTCCCATCACCCTGGTGAACGAGTTCCTTGCCATTAGTCCATTACACATGGATATAGTATATTAGTGTATTCACAAAGATGACGGTGGGAAAAAAATTAAGAGGTAATTTCAATTTGTTCCCAAACTATGCGAATTGTTTAATGTTGTCCACTTAATTTTTAATTGTTCTACTTTACTCCTTGGATTTTGTAAATTATTGCATATAATTTCCAAATTTACTTCTTAATGCTTATGGTTATTTTATTTTATAATCTCTAAAAATCGTATCATACCTTAGGTTTATTGATGAAATTTTTACTATTATCTAATACTATTTGTATACTGACTAAAGATGAGATTATAAGAGAAAATTGATCTAAATAATTGTTCGAGATGTAATAGCTTCAGATAATTCACTAACAGTGATGGGTAAATTTGGAAATTATAGGCTACGTGCAACAATTTGCAAAGTTTAAAAGATAAAATAGAGTAATTTATAATTAAGTATGCAAAGTAGAAAAACACACGTAGTTTGGAGGCAAATTGAAATTACCTCAAAATATTACTTACAAAGCTTTTCTCACTGTGGTCAATTTTTATGGGCTGTCATCGTCTTCTTTTATTGGAAGATGAAAGTGAAGATTTGTACTTTATATTTTATTAGGGTTATAAGTAATTATTTGTTAAGCCCTTATTCCTTTTATTAATGACAAAAACTTGGGTTAAACCGTCTAACGTGTCTTTTTCGTGAGACGGACCCAACCCGACCCTGGTTTTATTGTAATTTTATGCACTAGTGGTATTTTAGTAATATTCTGTGGCGGTGTCATATGATCTCTGGATTGGTGGCATTTTTGTAATATTATGGGTTGTTAAAAATATTAGTTTTTCATCTGAAAAATATTAATAATACATCTAAAAAGTATTAGTAGTATAACTGAAAAGTATCAGCTGCGCCTATCATATGTTGTTGTAGTGTTAGTTTGACTGTGAAATGAAAGAGAGAATATTAGAGATACAATTCCAAACATATCCCAAACAAGCAACATATTTTGTTAATGCAATATAATTATAAACTATGCAAGATTTTTTTATAGTGAATACTTTAACTTAAAATGTTAAACTTAAATGTTATATATGTTTGAGTATCAAATTTTAGATTTAAATATATATATTTTTTTATTTTTTTGACTTATAGCTCCATAATGGCCCGTTTAGCCTGAAGCCCGCTAGGGTTAGAGTTAGGTTCGCAATATGCTAGCCCGTTTAATAGTGGCCCATTTATCTTGAAGCCCGTTTAACCCAAAGCCCATTTAGCTCGAAGCCTATTAGGGTGGCCCTATAGGGCTAGGGCCAGCCCGTTTAACATCTATACATGGACCCTTATCAGTATATAATTTAAAGTATGGGTAAATTGCAATTTTAGTTCGTATCTTTAGCATAATTGCAATTTTAGTCCTCTAACTATTAAAGTTGCAGTTTTGGTCCTGGATAATTTTTCCCTTATGGCCAAATAACAGTTTTGGTCTTTTATCTTTCAAGAATTGGTAATTTTGGTCCTTTATCTTTCCAAAGTTTGATCTAAATAGGGTACTGTTCCAAAATTTATATGTTCTGTCCCACGGATGAACTTGGTTTGTCATCCAGATTCTTGACTAGCTTTTGAATATCTCGAAGTATTTCAAGAGGTTTGCTCATTTCCATCTTCGTAACACAAGTTGGTTATCCCAATATGTTATTTTTTCTTGGTGTTCTTATTCTTGTACCTGCAAAATTTGGTGATATCCCTTGTATTGTATACATCTTGTACATTCGTCCCAATCCATTTTCTTGGAGAAAATCTCCTCACCAATTGTTAATTACATAAAAATAATAAATGTAACTTAAAGCTCTTAATAAATATAGGCTCTGATACTATTTTAAGCAAATCGCTTAGTCAATTAGACTATTTGTATAGACAATGGTATTCTTCGTATTTTTAAAATATTAAATAACCGATGGGGATCAATATTGTAACAACTCAAAACTTACAGGATATAAATTGCTTAGGTATAAAACTTATAAGACCAATTTTGCAAAAACTTTCAAACTAACAGGACAAATTTTACAAACTCAATACATATGGGACCAAAATTGCAAACTACTAATAGTTACATGACCAATTTTGCGATTTTCCCTTAAAGTATTTATGTACGTATATGCATTTAACAGAGAAAGATAGATTTCATGCATGTGCATATAAACAAGTTTTATTATGTTTTGTGAGATATGATATTACGTACTAAGTGTTTGCTTATAGATTTATATTCATATTGTAAATAAAGGTAAGGATGGAGGACAGCAGAACTGTGCAAGGTGATAGTGGTGGAATCTCGAAAATTAGTTTCTACTAGTATTTTAATTTTCTTAGTTGAGAATTAATTGAAGTATTTTGGTTTTCATTTTGCGTAGATTTTTCTTTAAATAAAAACTTTATAATGACTTTTTTCTCAGTATATGTTTTTAAGGATTGTCAAGTTTCTAGTAGAAACTCCTTAAAAAAAATATTTACTTTTTTCTTATTATCTTATGTATTGTTAGATGCATATTCGGCCATAAAATGATTGAAATAGTTTTATGTATGAAGTAATATCCCACTAAGGGTGTGTCACATCCCTCGAGGGTATCGGATTCCAATGTTTTATTTTTTTAATAAAAAAATCTATAAAATAAATTATTTAAAGTAACTAATAATTAAAATAAATGGAATAATCTGAGGGGTTTTCTACACCAGGGTAAGAAAATAAAGTATGTAAGTTGGTAAAATCATTATATGGCTTGAAACAAGGACCAAAACAATGGCATGAGAAATTTGATAATGTCATGAGAGAACGTGGATTTAAAATAAATGAATGCGATAAATGTATCTATGTTAAAGAGACTGGAAATGACTATGCCGTTTTATGTCTTTATGTAGATGATATGCTTATCATTGGAAGTACTGATAAGATAATTAAATCCACGAAAGATATGTTGAACTCAAGTTTTGACATGAAAGATATGCGCTTAGCTGATGTGATCCTCGCAATAAAGATCTCTAGAACTTCAAATGGACTTGTACTTGATCAGTCACATTATGTGGATAAGATTCTAGAGAAATTTAGTAAGGATGACATGCCATTAGCTAGAACTCCGATAGACACAAGCAAACATCTATCAAAGAATAGAGGTAAGGGCTGTCTCAAGTTGAATACTCACGGGTCATAGGAAGTTGGATGTACTTAATGAGTTGTACAAGACCCGACATTACTTATGCAGTGAGTAAATTGAACAGATACACGAGTAATCCAAGGCATGATCACTGAAAAGGTATAATGAGAATACTATGGTATTTAAGATATACTCGTGATTTTGGATTGCACTATACAAGATATCCCGATGTTATTGAAGGATACAGTGATGCTAATTAGATATCTGATATTAAAGACTCTAAATCTACAAGTAGATTTATTTTCACTTTAGAAGGAGCAACAATATCATGAAAATCTTCTAAACAGACAATTATAGCAAGGTCCACAATGGAGTCTGAACTTATTGCTCCAGACAAATGTGTCATGCAAAGAAGTTGAATGGCTCTGAAATTTCTTAGAGGATATTCCAAGATGGCCAAAGCCTGTGCCAGCAATTTGTATACATTGCTACCGTCAATCTGATATCGGTAGAACATAGAGCAATATATACAATGGTAAGTCTAGACACATACATCATAGACACTATACTATTAGACAACTTCTCTTAACTGGTGTCATTTCTATTGACTACATGAAGTCAAAGGACAATTTAGTGGATCCGTTAACTAAATGGTTGAATCGGTAGTTAGTTGTGAAATCATCAAGAGGAATGAGAATTAAACTTCTAGAAAAATGAGTTGATAAAATGAAAGCTCAACCTAGTTGACTAGAGATACCAAGATCTAGGTTCAAAGGGACATCCTACATCCTAGTTGTAAAAAGACTCTATGATCATTGTGTGCGAGTTATCCATTGTCCATTCCTTAACAGTGATGCCCGTGGAGAAGAGGATAATCAATTGGCTTTTAATGATTCTTATGAGTCGTTAAGTCGAACAGAGTAGTACGAGCTACTCTTAAATGAGAATCACTAATGTGAGAGAGAACTGAGGCCGCTTCGAAGAGAATTGTGTGAGGCTCAATTCTTAAAACCTCTTGCAGAACCAGACGTATGTTTAGGGCCATGAATGAACATAACTATGAGGACTGAAGTATGTTAGGAAGAATCTTGTGTGAGGTATATCATCGTTTACATAATAAGCAGAACGGTTCAAGGACATCACATCTACTGATCACCTAGTAAAATAAATATGCTTTCACAAGGGAATTTTCAAATGGTAACACCTAGCTATCCTATGCAGGATTCAACTGTTGGATTTTATCACAAAATCTTTATATGTTCGTAATTTTCTTCATGTGGGGGACTGTTGGAAAATTTGAAATAAATTCCTTATTTGACCTTTTCAATAGTAAACGAAAGATTTATTTTTGACCTTTTAAATAGTAAAGACCAAATTTATTTTTGACAGAAAATTTAATTGGCCTCGATGAAAATTCTCTCTCTAGGAAGTGCTCTCCTCTCTCGATGCATCAATGGCTGCCATACTTTTGCCTGAGATTGCATTACTTCTGTTTTTTTCTTTTACTGGATTTCGTATTCTTCATATTACTGGATAATTGCGCACACATCGATCCGAGAAATCACCGTGAAATTGTGGCGGATGGCCATGAATTCTGCGATGAAGGAACCTCCACCGCCGGATTCTGTTGAATTCCCACCACTTCATAATTTTGAGCGCAATTCTAAATCTGCGCCTACTTCTCCTCCCCGTAATATTCCAACACCACTTCCAATTTTTGCACCTCCGATCACACACACACAACATACCTTGGAGAAATCATTTATCGAAGCAGTTGCTCTGAATTCACATCGCGATACTGAAACTACTATGTTTTCTGATTGTCCGAATTCTGGTGTTGGTACCGTTGTGTTTGAAGAAGACAAGGAGATTTTGAGTTTCTCCGAGCTGGAATCAAATACATTGGCTAAGAAATGGGAGTTAGCTCTGGTTGGTAAATTCTCTCAAGGTCTCTCTGATATGAAGTCTCTGAAATTATTTTTTGAAAACTTAAAATTGTCTGGATCTGTTGAAATTCGTATTCTAAATTGAGACATGTTCTATTCAAATTCATTCATGAATCTGATTTAGCGAAGGTGTGGTTGCGTCCTGTGTGGAATATTAATGGTTTACCTATGCGCATGTTTAAGTGGAGTCCTCATTTTTCTGTTAAAAAGGAATCATCTATCCTTCCTATTTGGATTAAACTTTCAGGTCTTCCCATTCACCTATTTGACAAATCTGCATTATTCAGCATTGCCAAATTAATTGAGCATCCTATCCAAATGGACAAGGCTACTGCCTCCCTTTCCAAACTCTCCTTAGCTAGGGTTTGTGTGGGGCTTGACCTCTCTTTACCTCGAAAAGAAACGGTGCTCCTATGTATAGGCTCTGAGTTGAGAGAGCAAAAAATTATTTATGAGAACGTTCCCAAATTCTGTCAAGGTTGTTTTCATGCAGGTCATACCATTAGTCAATGTTATACCATTGGTAATGCTCCTAGACCTGTTAGAAAGCAACCTGACATCACTCCTCCCACTAACATAGAATCTCCTCATCCGACACATCCTTCTCCTAGTGTCATTACTGGCAGCCCCCCTAATCATGCTTTGGTGTGCCTTTAGTCGATCCAGGGGATAACACTTCCCCATCTGATGTGCCTTTAGAGCAACCTGAGCCTGCTATTTTAGCTAATGAACCTCTTCCAGTGGAACCTATGGAAGAGGTTTGGATACAAAGGCCTGGTAAACAATTGGTAGAGGATCCTTTAGTTCTCCCTGAACAATCTCTAAACCCTATTGAATCTCATAACAGTTTTCAAATTCTTCAGGAAGAGGTCCTTATGCCTGAACTTCCCAATTCTGACATATTCCACCAATACCCTGAATCTACTGAGGCTAAGGAGCACCCTTCTAGTACCACCATTACTTGTGGTAGTGTGGAGGGAATCCTTCCTGATTCAAATGAAGAAAATCATTGTGAGCCCTCTCTAATCATAACACAAAGGATTGAAGAGGCTCAGTCCCAAAGAAGAATGGCTCTTCATAGAAGAGTTGTCTTTGTGTCTCCCCCTAGTTCCAATAAAGTCCAAGCTAAACCTTCCAGGCCTCAAAGAGTTAAAACAAAACAAAAAAGATGAGTGTCCAATCCATCATTTGGAATGTGAGGGGCATTCATAATAATCCCTCAATCAACCATGTTCACTTACTGTGTAAGGAGCACAAAATTTCCATTTTGGCTCTTCTTGAGCCCATGACTACTCTGGACCTTCCTTTCTATTGTAGGAAGCTGGGTTTTCACCATGGGGTGGCCAACCACTCTAATAAGATTTGGGTGTTTTGGAAATCTCACATTACTAGTAGTGTTATTAAAAACTGTGATCAAGTGTTAGACATTAATTTTTCCTCTCCCCAGCATCAATCCTCTTTCTATGCTTCTTTTGTGTATGCTAAATGCACCAGGGTTGAGAGAAGAGAGTTATGGGATGACCTTAGGGCCTCTTCTGTTGCTTACCAAAACTCTCCTTGGTTTACAGGGGGAGATTTTAACTGCTTCCTCCATGAGGAAGAGAGAATTGGTAGCACCACCAATAGGTTTGCTGACATGGCGGATTTTGGCCAGATGGTGAGTGACTGTGGTTTAATTGATGCTGGCTTCACTGGGCACATGCACACTTGGGTTAGGAATGGTCTTAAGGAGAGACTTGATAGGATTTTTTTAAACAATAAATGGGGGGATTGCTTTCCTCAATTTAGTGTCACACACCTTGCTAGGGTTAAGTCTGACCATGCTCCTCTTCTTTTTAATTCTACTGCCACTTCTATTAGGCCTCCTGCTGCATTCAGGTACCTTAAGATATGGGCTAGGCATCACAGTTTCTTGGATACTGTTACTCAAGTTTGGAGACAACCCACTGGGTTTAATGGCCTCCTTAATCTCCACCATAAACTGATTAGAGTGAAGCAGAAACTAAAATGGTGGAACAAGCACATTTTTGGTAATATTTTCACCAATCTCAGCAATGCTGAAGCTAAAGTCATTTCTGCTGAAAGCACCTATGATGCTTGTCCCAATCCTTCTCATCTTTCTGCTCTTAACCTTGCCATTGCTGAGCTTGTCCTTGCTACTAAAATAGAAGAGGATTACTGGCATCAGAAATCATCTTGTAAATGGATTGTCGAGGGGGAGAGAAACACTAGCTATTTTCATAATCTTGTCAAACAAAAAAGAATCAAGGCTAGGATCCATAGTATTGTGGAGAATGGTATCTCTCTTACTGATGATAAGGACATTCAGGTGTCCTGTGTGCAGTACTTTTCTAAAGCCATGTCCAATGATGTTAATTTCAATCCTTTTGCCTGCCCTTTCCCTTTACCTCATCTCCCTACCTCTGTTAATTTGGAGGATCTTTGTGCTCTGCCTACTGAAGCTGAAGTTAGGAAGGTTGTGTTCTCTATCTGCCCCAATAGTGCAGCAAGACCTGATGGCTTCTCTAGCCATTTTTATCAGGTTTGCTGGCCTATTATCAAAGAGGATATCATTGCTGCTGTGCATGAATTTTTTCAGGGGGCCCCTCTCCCCAAGTGCTTTACTTCCACTTCCATTGTACTCATTCCCAAGAAAACTAACCCTGTTTCTTGGAGTGAGTATAGACCCATAAGTTTATGTAATGTTTCTAATAAAATTCTCACTATAATTCTTAACAATAGACTGGCTGAGCTCCTTCCCCTACTTATTTCTCCCAGTCAGAGTGGATTCCTCAAGAACAGGCTTATTAGTGACAATATTATGCTTGCTCAAGAATTAATTCACTCTATTTCTGTCAAGCATGAACCCAGAAATGTAGTGTTCAAATTAGACATGGCCAAGGCCTATGATAGGGTGCAATGGCCTTTCTTGAAATGGATGCTTGCTCACATGGGATTCCCTAGTTTGTGGATTGATCTTGTGTCTAATGCCATATCCAACTATTGGTTCTCTGTTCTTGTCAATGGCTTTGCTTGTGGTTACTTCAAATCTGAAAGGGGCCTTAGACAAGGTGATCCTCTCTCCCCCTCACTCTTCATTCTGGCTGCTGAATTCCTCTCTTCTGGGCTTGATTTTATGTTTCAAAATAACCCCTGCATGTATTACCACTCTCAGGGAGGCATTCCCATTTCCCATTTGTCTTATGCTGATGATATAATGATTTTCTCTAATGACAATGAGAATGCTTTAACTCTTCCTCGATTTGGTTTTCCGGACTTATATTGTGATATTTAAATCAAGCTATTAACAAACAAAAAAGCTCTTTTATGGTGGATAAGAACATGCCTGATCATAGAATAGCCAAGATTTCCTCCATCACTCAATTCAGCAATCACCCTCTTCCCATCACTTACCTTGGAGCTCCTTTGTACAAAGGACACAAGCAAAGTCAGCTTTTCTTACCTTTGATTGCTAAGATGCAAGCTAAAATTCAAGGTTGGGCTTGGAGATTCCTCTCCTATGGGGGTAGACTCATGCTCATTAAGAGTACCCTGAGTTCTATGATCCTCCATCTCATTCAGGTTTTGAAACCCCCCAAGTTTATTGTGCACAAGCTTGAGCAAATATGTGTTAGATTCTTCTGGGGGAGTACTGACAACTCCAAGAGAATCCACTGGGTTGCTTGGACTAAGATTTGCACTCCCATTCATAATGGTGGTCTAGGCATTAAGTCTCTCCCTCAGCTCATCACTGCCTTCTCCATGAAGCTATGGTGGAGATTGAGGGAGAAGTCTTCTCTTTGGGCTGTCTTTATGCATAATAAATATGCAGGTGGTATGCCTATATGTAAGGCTCCTGTCTCCCCAGTTGATAGCTTAGGTTGGAAGAGGATCTGTAAAATCAGAGATTATATGACTACTAATATCATCTGGAGTGTTGGGGCTGGTTCTATGAGTTTTTGGCATGATGTTTGGTTTGATGATTCACCTTTGTTTGATCTTATTCCCTGTGATAAAAATGGTTTAGAAAACATTGCTGTGGATTTTTTTTGGTCTAATAATCAGTGGGACTTTGAGAGACTTCAACTAATTGTTGGCTTTGAGTGGGCAACTAAACTGAGTCTAACTCCCATTTCTTTGACAAAGATTGATTCCATGAGGTGGAGACTCACTCCTAATGGTAAATTCACTGTTGCTTCTGTTTATCAAGCCATCAGTCCCCCCTCTGTCCCTTCCCCTCTATTTGCTCATTGTTGGAATAGATGTTTGCCTCCTTCAGCTTCTATTTTTGTGTGGAGGCTACTTCAAAGCAGAATCCCTATGGACCAGAGGTTACAAGCTAGGCATATTTCTCTGGCATCTATGTGTGTTTGCTGCCCCGAGAACCCCACTACTGAAACTATCTCTCACCTATTTCTCAATAATGCACAGGTTCTGAAAGTATGGCATCACTTTGCATCTTGGTTGAATGGCACTCCTCCACACACTGAGCACATACACATTCTCTTGTCATATTGGCATAACTTGACACCTTTTGCACACACTGCACATATATCTTACATCATCCCCTGTTTTGTTCTATGGTTCATTTGGAAGGAAAGAAACCACTGCAGGCATGATAATGCTTCATTTTCACATGTCAGAATTATTAAACAGGTTGAAAGTCACTTACATCTTTTGTCCAAGGCTAAAATCTTTCAGGCTTGTACTTGGAAAGGCCTCATGGAAAAAGCACTCACACATGGGATCCAACTCTCCCCCACTGCCAGAAATTATCACCTCCCAGTATTATGGACATCACCTTCGTCACCATGGTTAAAGCTAAACTTTGCTGCAGCTTACAAGGGGTCAACTGCTCCTGCAGGGATTGGGGGGTAATGAGAAACACTCAGGGGGACATTCTCTGGGCTTTCTCATCCACATCTCCAGCACTAGACCCCCTTCATGCAGAATTTTCAGCATTGGAGGCTGCTCTATCCTATCATTTTGTACAACAAGTGTTTGGATTGAAACTGACTCACTGATTTTATGCAACATCCTCTCCAATAAGTACCCTGGCCCCTGGTCGTGTAGATACTCTTTAGCTCATATTAAAAATGAGTTATGCAGTTCTTCTTTTAGGATTTCTCATACTTTGAGAGAAGGTAATATGGTTCTTTGATCACTTAGCAAATGTGGGATACTCTCAACAAACGAACCCACGAGAATACCTGACTTCTCAACTCCCTATCCGCGCTTGCAGGCTTGCTCGTATGGACCAAATCAAGATGCCTTCTTTTCGGATTAGCAGATACAATAATATGATGTAATTTTAGCACTATATCTGTTATCTTTGTAACAAACTTTTCATATTTTAATCAATAGGTTGGGGATGTGACCTCAATTCCTCATCCCACATTGGGATGTTTCATGCAAAAAATAAAAATAAAATTATTTTTGACATTTTCAATAGTAAATACAAATATTTTATTTGATGAAAGGTCATATTTATAGGCACTATAAATATGGCCTATTTCTCACATTTTAAAAATAGACAAAAATTTACAAAATTTCCATGTAACTCCTAAAACTCTTGCAATTTAATTTTCGGTGATAATTTTCAGGCATAATTTTCTATTCGCCGGATTAGGTAATCCCGTTTTCTCGTCTTATCCTGAGAAACAGACGTCCAGAAAGGGGACAAACCTGTTTTAAGGATAGTGTATTGAACACATGATTCGAACTAATTTTTATCTTGTTTACTTTGCAAATTTTACGGATTCGGGTTTTTCGACTCATACAAATTGTACTAGAAGAAACAGTACTATTTTTGTAAAGTATTTTCCTTTTGAATAAAATTCATTTGAATCGGCACATTAATTCATCTACTAATTCCGAGTCGGTTTGCTACTTTGTTAGCTCTCTCTTATCATTTTTGGCAGTTTCTTGGATTTGAAGAGCTGACCTTGCTGACCCTGCATTCATCTATAAATATTGGTAACAAACCACAAAAGAAAAGGAAAATATACTTCTTTAAAGAACTATAGTATCATTAATATGCATGAAATTCTGACATGCAGTTTTTTTCTGTTCGTTTATTTGTGTCTGAGAATAGAATAGCCTGTCTGCAAGATTCTCTTTTCTACGCATTTTACAAAGTTAAACTACTCTCAGTGTTTGGCAGAAATGGAGTCGGCACTGCCATCAGTAGGGGAAGATTGTCTGGTTTTTGAGGTCAACGGGGGGAGATTTGAGGTCTCAGAGATTGACCCATCAACTACTTTGCTGGAGTTCTTGCGCTCACGGACCCGTTTCAAGAGTGTCAAACTTGGCTGTGGCGAAGGTGTGTGATTTGTGAATGTGTGTGTGTGTGTGTGAGTGTTTTTAATTTTTTACGTGTTGATGTATTCATGTGTGCTTTGAATTTGGGAAATTTGAGAAATTGCCCCTCCATCTGGTGATATTTTTAAAAATGCCCCCAAAATATTAAAATTTGATTTATATTCCCGTACTCCTACTACCCACTTTATTGCCCACCAAATTCTGTTCGAAGAAAAAATCGAATTTGCAAATTTTTTGCACATTTGAATAACAATTACAACTATATACTCTCTATATTATATCTAACAAAATCAAATTATACCGGTTCTATAATTGTAGTCAGCTGAGATTTGATCGTATTCATTATATTTAATTGCATTTGAGTTTAAATTTTATTCGCAAATGGTAAATTGGTCTAATTTTTAGGATTTTTAGAACGGGTATAAATTGACATTGTTATAGAGAGTATAGAGAATGCGTATATAGTTATGATTGTTCTTGAAATGTGAAATAAAATTGCGAATTCGATTTTTTATTATTACAGAATTTGGTGGGCAGTGAGGTGGCCAATAGAGGTGTAGCGATATAAATCAAATTTTAATACTTTGAGGCTATTTTCCTCAATGCTCCTAGTTGGAGGGGCAATTATCAAATTTCGCTTTGAATTTTGACTCTTGAAATGGGCTGTTTCCTTCGATAAATGTGTTTGCCTGTATGATTCACAATTCTTTGTTAATTCTTTGATGGCTACCTGATGTTTTTTTTGTTCTTATGAATTCTGTTTTATGGATGTGTATTGTGGTTGGTTTGTTTTTTGATGTGGGTATGTGTGGTTGCAAATTCTTGGTTGTGCTTTGCAAGTGGGAACATCTATAATCTGCCTTTTGTGTGTGTGTGTGTGTGCCCTTTAATGGGGAAAATGTGTTTTCTAGTAGTTATTATCTCGCTTTCATCGTTTGCATTTTGTTAATGTGACTTTAGATGAACTTACTAATGGTCGTGATAGTTATTTTAGTTAATTCTTCAAGGGACTAACTAGACTTCACTAATGGTTCTTCTTTATATTGTAACTTGTGTGTAATCCGTTGAGAAGTATCCGACACTAGGGCTAAGAGTTGCTACCGTGATGCAACATAAGACGTGGATGTTTACATCATTTTGTATAAGGATTTTATCCAATTAATCTTCAGCAAACTTTTTTGGGAAGAGTAATAATGGCCAAATATAACCACATTTTGGTCGGTGTTAATTTTTCTTTCTCACTTGAATAAATATATTTATAGACAACTCTAACGTGCAGTGATCTGAGTTTTGAAGCTTTTTCCTATAGCTAATCCTTTTCCATTAACAAAATTCATCCTCTTCAGGTGGATGTGGGGCTTGTGTGGTTCTGCTCTCAAAGTACAACACTGAACTCAAACAGGTCGAAAATTTCACCGTGAGTTCATGTCTTACGCTTCTTTACAGTATAAACGGCTGTTCAATTACAACAAGCGAAGGCCTTGGAAATAGCAAAGATGGATTCCACCCAATCCATCAAAGATTTACAGGTTTCCATGCTTCTCAATGTGGCTTTTGCACTCCTGGAATGTGCATGTCACTTTTCTCAGCACTTGCCAATGCTGAAAAAACAAATCGGCCTCAAACTTCACCTGGATTTTCCAAACTGACAGTTTCTGAAGCCGAGAAGGCTATAGCAGGAAATCTTTGTCGATGCACTGGGTATAGACCCATTGCTGATGCCTGCAAAAGTTTTGCTGCTGATGTTGACTTGGAGGATTTAGGATTCAATTCATTTTGGAGAAAAGGAGATTCAATGGAAGTCAAGGTTCGTAAATTACCATTTTATAATCCAAAGGATCATTCATGCTCATATACTAAAAAATTCGAAGATGAATACAAGTCAACAAGGCTTTTGAATTCCAAAAAATATTCGTGGTACAGTCCTGTATCTGTTGATGAGCTTCGAAATTTGTTGCACTCTGATATGGTTGAAAATGGTAAAAGGACAAAGCTAGTTGTTGGCAACACAGCAAATGGGTATTACAAAGAAACAGAGAAATATGACAAATACATTGATCTGAGATACATCCCTGAGCTTTCGGTGGTTAAAGAGGATCACTCAGGTATTGAGTTCGGAGCAGCTTTGTCGATTTCCAAAGTTATATTGTATTTGAAAGAGAAAAGTAAAGTCAACTTACTGTCAAGTGGAGATATGGTGTTCATCAAAATTGCTGACCATATGGAAAAGATTGCTTCAGGGTTCATCAGGAACTCGGCTAGTCTTGGTGGCAATTTGATTATGGCACAGAGGAATTATTTTCCATCAGATATTGCTACATTACTTCTTGCCGCGGGTTCGAGTGTTAGCATTCTGTCAGGTCATAAATATGAAAAGATTACAATTGAAGAGTTCTTGAATAGACCACCTTTGGACCCCAAAAATGTGCTTTTGAGTGTACACATTCCTTTTCTGGAACCAATAAGAATCAATGGCACAGTTCAAACTAACTCAAGGTTGTTGTTTGAAACCCACCGTGCTGCACCACGGCCTCTTGGAAATGCATTGCCCTATTTAAATGCAGCCTTTTTAGCTGATATTTCTTGCCAGAAAAATGGAATTCTAGTAAATACTATCCAGCTGGCTTTTGGTGCTTATGGGACAAGACATGCAACAAGGGCAAGGAAAGTTGAGGAATATCTGACCGGGAAAATACTTAGTGTTGGGATTTTGAAAGAAGCAATCAAATTGGTGAAAGGCGATGTGGTATCTGAAGAAGGCACTTCACATGCTGCTTACAGATCAAGCTTAGCCGTCGGTTTTCTTTTTGAATTTCTTAATAGCTCCTTCAGTGTTGGTTCTGCAATAACCGGTGGTCTGTACGAGGATTTGAACGGCTTATTGCTAAATGGAGGTGCTAAAAGCAACAGTGAGAGTGAAATTAGTCAAATAGGAGGCCCACCGTTGCTGTCATCTGCAAAACAAGTTGTGGAATCAAGTAAGGATTATTATCCAGTGGGTGCACCGATGCCTAAATTTGGTGCCGCCATCCAAGCTTCTGGTTTGTTATGCCCTTTTCAGTTTTTATTATACATTTTCTGCTTAAATGCTTAATTTAACTCACCAATGGCTCCGTGCTAACCAGACAAGGATTTTCTCCATTTGTTGAACTTGTTCATGGGAGGAAAATTATTTGTGTCGTCAGTATGGTGTAAAGATGTATATTATCAGTCATTTATTTCTTCCTGTCTATGATATATTTACTACACAATATCGTTCAAATCTTTTGTAGAAGCTAGGTATACATTTTTATATCTTGATAATTTGCATATAATTAAGATGTTGTTCAAGTTCTCCCTCCTCATGAAATATTAGCATATTTAATTTTCAGAAATTTGGGTGCGATTGGATATCCTTTCATTTTGGAATTTTTTTTGCTATAGACTAGTGATGAAAATTTTTTTGAAAGAAAAAGAATGTATTTTGATCGTGGGATTGGATATGAGATGAAAATGTAATGATGAAAGTTGATTTGATATGGAATAGTAAAATAATGATTGGATATGATTGTTAGTTAAATATATGTGAGTGGGTGAATCATAGAATTTGTGGGGAAAACGGGTAATAATGATTGGTGACTTGATAGGTTTTTTGAAAAATGAGTAGAAGTGATTGATGGAAGAAAAAAGTGAAAATGAGTGAATAGTGTATTTTCTGAAAATTTTCATAAGCATTCACATTTTCGGGTTAAAAAAATTTCTCTAGCGGAACGAAAATGAAATTATATTTATAAGCAATCACAGCCTTAGCTCTGCCTTCATCATTATCTAAATCTTGCTGAAGTCTGCATCGCCATGTAGTCAGCTAGCATATGCCAAATGAAGTTAAAATGTCTCGCTGTACTTATTGTCTGCAATCTGCAGGTGAAGCCGTGTATGTAGATGACATTCCTTCTCCCCCAAATTGTTTGCATGGAGCGTTTATTTGCAGCACGAAGCCGTTAGCTCGAGTGAAAGGCATTTCTTTCAAGTCTCACCCTCAACCAGCTGAAGTCACTGCGGTTATCTCTGTCAAAGATATCCCAAGAGAAGGGGAAAATATAGGATGTATGGCCATGTGTGGTTCTGAACCTTTATTTGCTGATGATCTCGCTAGGTTTGCTGGTGATCTCATTGCTTTTGTGGTAATTTGACTTGCTCATCTTCCTGGCCTATTAGTTGCAACTAGACTTGGCTGCTCTTGACTTTGAATTATATAACAAAATTGATATCTTGGAAAATCTCTCTAGGTTGCAGACACGCAAAAGAATGCCAATTTGGCTGCAAAAACTGCTATAGTTGATTATGATACAGACGGGTTGGATCCACCCATTTTAACGGTCGAAGAGGCTGTTGAACGGTCAAGTTTCTTTGATGTTCCTCCTATTTTATATCCACGAGAAGTTGGTGATTTCTCTAAAGGAATGGCTGAAGCTGACCACAAGATTCTCTCTGCTGAGGTATTTTTATTTATCTATTGTTTTTTTTTTAAGATCTTAATCATACCTTTTAGTTTGAACCAATGGACTAAAATATTCAAAGTTGGATCATATTTATAGTACTTTTAGATCACATGGGGCTTTAATTAGCTCTCTCAAACTGTTTTTCCAAAAATAACTTCATCCCATACTGTATTGGACGAATTGAAGTACTGATAAATTGAAACTTCTTTCTTTAATAATTGCGAATTTGGACTTTCCAGATAAAACTTGGATCACAATACTACTTTTATATGGAGACCCAAACTGCTCTTGCAATTCCAGATGAAGACAACTGCATGGTGGTTTACAGTTCAATTCAATGCCCTGAGTATGCACATATTGTGATCGCGAGGTGTCTCGGTATTCCTGAGCATAACGTACGTGTTATAACAAGAAGAGTTGGTGGTGGCTTTGGTGGAAAGGCAAATAAAGCAATGCCTGTGAGTATGATTAACATCATGTTGGATTTTCTCTTTTCCCCCTTTTACATCTTTTATTAGGACTGTGCAAGTTGCTAGAAAATTTATTGGTTTAATGAGAAAGTGGTATTCTTTGATAGTTTGATGGGTGGATTATATAAATGAGATATCAACCAAGTGTATGATTTTCAGGTTGCTACAGCATGTGCACTTGCAGCTCATAAATTACGCCGTCCAGTCAGGATTTATCTAGATCGAAAGACGGACATGATAATTGCAGGAGGGAGACACCCTATGAAAATAACCTACAGCGTTGGATTCAAATCCAACGGCAACATCACAGCTTTACACCTGGACATACTGATTAATGCTGGGATAACTGCAGATACAAGCCCCGTAATGCCACTTAACATTATTGGAGCGATTAAAAAGTACGACTGGGGAGCTCTATCTTTTGATGTAAAAGTTTGCAAGACAAACCATTCGAGCAAATCCTCGATGCGGGCCCCTGGGGATGTGCAGGGATCTTTTATTGCTGAAGCTATAATCGAGCACGTAGCTTCGTTACTGTCAATGGATGTGGATTCTGTCCGAAACCAGAATCTCCACACGTACGAAAGTCTAGAGTTGTCCTACGGTAGTGCTTCTGGGGAATCTGTTGAATTTACTTTGCCTTCTATTTGGGATAAGGTGGCCAGATCATCGATCTTTGATGAAAGGATCGAGATGATAAAACAGTTTAATCGCTCGAATATCTGGCGTAAAAGGGGTATTTCTCGAGTCCCGATTGTGCATGAGGTGCATGTAAGACCAGCTCCGGGAAAGGTAAGTATACTTTGGGACGGATCTATTGTTGTAGAAGTTGGAGGGATAGAACTGGGCCAGGGGCTTTGGACAAAGGTTAAACAAGTGACTGCTTATGCTCTCAGTGCAATTCATTGTGATGGAACTGAAGATTTAGTGGAGAAAGTGCGAGTGGTACAGGCAGACACGTTGAGCTTAGTACAAGGAGGGCATACTGTTGGGAGCACTACGTCTGAATCGAGTTGTGAAGCTGTTAGACTATGCTGCAACGTCTTGGTCGAAAGATTAGCCGCTCTTAAGGAAAAGTTGCAGGAGGAAATGGGTTCTGTGAAATGGGATGTTTTGATTCTCCAGGTTTGTGCTTTCCCTATTTGGATTCGTTTTAGGAAACTTGTGTTATTGATTGAATGGCAGGAAATGGATTTCCCTCCATTTTGGTGATATATGAGAAATTATTTTTTTTTCTCATCTAGAAGTATTTTTTTCTTTTTATGATGTGAAACAGAATAGTTCAGTTATCATGCCGAAAAATTCAGATCCCTTGACGAGAAAAAGTTACGTTGTTCATCATAGAAAGAAAATTATTCAGACTGAACTTTTCTGGTGAACATATTAATGCTAGAAGTTAACTCTGGAAACAGTAATAAGTCAAGGAAGATAAGGCTGTGATTGGATGTGAAACAAATTTCATTTTCGTTCAACTAGAGAAATTTTTTTGACTAAACATGCGATTGTTTATGAAAATTTTCAGAAAATATACTATTCTCTCACTTTCATTTTTTCTCTTACCAATCACATCTACACATTTTTTCACAAAAAACTAATCATTATTACACATTCTCCCACAAATTTCACTATTCACTCACTCACACATTTCTAACTACCAATCATATTCAATCACTATTTTACTTTTTTTAAATCACATCAACTTTCATCATTACTTTTTCATCTCGCATCCGATCACACTCTCAAAATTCATCTTTTTTTCTCCCAAAATCTTTTTTGCCACTATTCTCTAGCAAAATGAAAATTTTCAAAATGAAAGTATATCCAATCGCACCCTAACAGTTTTAATTTTCCTTGTCCATATCTATCTATACGTGTAAGTTTGTGAAGTTTTGCTAATCCAGATAAAAGTAAATGCATCCATTTCTATTATAATATTTATTAACAATATTATTTTCATCAAGCAATTTATTTTCTGGATGCAGGCACATTATCAAAATATAAACTTGGCAGCGAATTCTTTCTTTGTACCTGATTCCAATGCGACTAAATACTTGAACTATGGTGCTGCTGTAAGTGAGGTAAACACTTATCTTGTTAAGAGCCTCTTTATTATAAAAATATATGAATATATATATATATATATTCAATTTATTCCCTACACCCATATATATGTTCAATTATGCATGGTTAAATTGATTATATTTGCATCATGAAGTTTTTCCCTAATATAAAACTGAAAATGTAAATCTTGATACGGTCTTTGTTGCTCAAATGAGCTGCTTCTACCATTCTTTAGTCGTTATAGCACTCCGTAAGCAGCATGATTTGCATCAGATGAGTGTTAGTCTCTAAGACATTACAACACTGACTAATGGATATTAATTTGTATTTGCAGGTAGAGGTAAATATCCTAACAGGAGAAACAAGAATACTGAGAACAGATATTGTGTATGATTGCGGCCAGAGCATGAATCCAGCTGTGGATTTGGGACAGGTTTGCACTTCAAAACCCCATCAATGGTTTTTACATGTATCATTTAGTGAATTTCAGATTTATAACCATCTCACAATGTTCAGATTTGACTTTGTTTCACTACATGCAGTTTTTCAGTTCATTATATCATTTTTTTTGTTACCTTTATATTTATCTCATGCAGTCATAGTGACTGTTTCTGTTTTTTCTTTTTCCCCCAAGATTGAAGGTGCTTTTGTACAAGGACTTGGATTTTTCATGCTAGAAGAATACTTGACTAATTCAGACGGATTGGTGGTTGCGGATGGGACATGGACATACAAGATCCCAACTATTGACACTATTCCGAGACAATTCAATGTTGAAGTGCTAAACAGCGGGCATCACCCAAAACGTGTTCTCTCATCTAAAGGTATGTAGCATTTGTGTAAAAAAACTTATAATGTGAAGTACTTGGTGGATTAGCATTTGTAGTATAGAAAACAAATATCGATGGAGTTGAGAGGTCATACAAGTCATATCTCAATAAGATAGAATACATCAAATATATCATCTCAAAGATTTCGATTTATCAACATCCAATGCTGACTTTATGATATTAAACTTGTGGAAATACCATTAGACGATCGTATATCTCGGTTTTTTTCTAGCCTTGAAAGCATGCAGAGCTTTGATTGCTACTAGAAATTCGACAGAAAGGCTAAGGTCTTGTATGGTTATGTTTTCAAGTGACAATTTCCATTTTCCAAGTATCCTTAGAAATGAAATCATGCTTGTTTATAAATTTTTCCATTGGAAATCATAATTTTCACTTTCCATTTTACCCATAAAACATCTCACACCTAAAAGTTTGATTAGATACTAGATAGTCTTATTACTGTTTCTAGAGTTAACTTCTAACATTAATATGTTCACCAGAAAAGTTCAGTCTCAATAATTTTCTTCTTATGATGAGCAACATAACTTTTTCTCGTCAAGGGATCTGAATTTCTCGGCATGAAACTGAACTGTTCTTTCTCACATAATAAAAAAAAAAGGGATCCACCACTTACAGTCTTACAAATATAATATTATATATTAATTTTAAATATTGAAAGTGGCCACCACTATCAACTTTTCAAATTATTCTATACTTAAGAAACTATTTCAAAACTACTCAACCAAACATGTTTTAATTTTCACTACATGTAATCTAATTTCATTTATTCATACATACATAATTCCGATTTTCACATGAAACCAATAAAGTTTCAAAACTAATTTTTCAAACACTTTGAAACTGGAAATGGACCTGGAAACATAATCATACAAGGCCTAACTTCTGCATATATGAAGCCTCCTTGCCAAGCACCAGTCTAAATCTTTCCTAAAAATATAATCATATCACTGTGCTTGGTATTTCTGACAATTTTTCCATTAGTGTATAATTGGGATAACTACAAAAGCTACCCCTGAGGTTTGGGATGATTACAAAAACACCCAGAAGTTTCTGAAATTACAAAAATCACCTTGAGATTTGGTTTTGTATCATTACACTTTACCCCTTGATATGCAAAAGCATTTCAAACACTCCATTTACATTTGTAAAAATATTACAGGTATCCCATTACATTTAAGGCAAAATCAAACCTCATGTTTATGTTTTTTTTTTTTTTTGTAATTTAGAAACTTCTCTGGTTTTTTTGGACTACCCCAAACCTCAAGGGTAGTTTTTGTAATTATCCCTATATAATTACATCATTCAGCCTCGTAATCTCAGTTTATCGAAAATTTTGGCAGTTACACCATAACCCTTGTAAGCCTGCTGTGTGAAACGGTCTCGTTCTTACCGTTGCCTCTTCGTCTTCTGACCAATACTCTTGAACGACTGCATTTTTTCTTTAACTAACTCTGAGTACTTTGTGCAGCTTCTGGGGAACCCCCACTGCTTCTGGCAGCATCAGTTCACTGTGCGACAAGAGCAGCCATTAAAGAAGCAAGAAAACAACTTAAATCTTGGGGAGCTGCCGATGGGACCGATTCGGTATTTCAACTGGATGTCCCTGCTACTATGCCCGTTGTTAAGCAACTTTGCGGCCTTGATACAGTGGAGATTTACTTGCAGACTTTGCTCTCAACCTGATAAAGCTCATTCAACAATAATTCATTTTTTAAATAGGTATTCATAAATTATACGCAATATGAACAATTAGTTGGTTTTGTGACCTTTTTTCCAAGGTTGCAGAAATTGCTACGTGCTAGTCGGGCGATGGCCCAGCGCCTAGAAATAGTATTTTTTTTCTTTTTTTTTTAAATTTAATTTTTCCATTTTTGGCCGATTTTTTGTTGGCCGCCTAGGCGGGCTCCTAGACCGATATTTGGCCGGAATAATATTTTGGGGCGATTTTGGCAAAATCGGATCGTCCTAAGAGTGCCTAGCGCCTACTCGGTGCCTAGGCGGCCACCTAGACCGATTTTACAACACTGCTTTTTTCGTTCGCACTACTAATGGGTTGGTTCCTTGCATTTTTTGAACAATCTGATTATCTACTACTATCATAAAAGAGTGAATATTTCTGCAAAAATATGTTCCGACTAAAATACCCTCACTTTAAATATGGTAACACCACAATATTGAATGGCCAAAAAGTAATTTGAAGGTAGATAGGGTTCAGTTTTAAATACCCTCACCAGTTTTAAATACCCTCACTTTAAATATGGTAACACCACAATATTGAATGGCCAAAAAAGTAATTTGAAGGTAGATAGGTTTTAGTTTTAATAGACTGATATACGTGTCTCTTGAACTCCCTGAAGGAGTTTTCTCTTCAAATTCTAAAATTTTCCCACAGATGTGTCTCTCAATTCCCCCAAGACATTTTCTGCTCATATTCATACATTGAATCGGAAGCCACAATATACTAGCCACATCACCGATCAATTTCCGGTTGGAAGCGGAGTCGATTTGGGAACTGTTGCGGCATATCGGTCAGAATAGTTTTTCCATTTTCTATTTAGATTTGATCTTTGCAGTTGGGTAGGATCGATTTTCTGGGAGAAAGATGATGATGAGATGTTATTAGGGATTACTTTAATCCAAGGTAGAGAGTTGGATGAGTCGAGGAAGTTTTAACTTAAATAAACAGAGAATTGCAACAGATTGTACATAATCTATGTTTGCTTTTTTTGTTGTTTATATGCCAGTTTTAGACAAATTTGGAACTAGGTGATTTGAGAATATTGCTTCAGTTACAACTTCTTGCGATGCCTTTTGTTAATTTTTCCATTTTTGTGATATATGAGATGTATTGGGAAGTGGATTTGAATTTCTTATAACTCTGATTGCTTCTGTATGTTAGATTAGAGGTGGTTGGTCTCCGTTGTTTTATCTCACTATCAAATGGTGTTTTAAATCAAAAATTTGCTTTGCCAATTATTTTTAAGTGGGTAATAAAACTTTAAGTGAGCTTCTTAGGTTGGGGGTTGATGGTTTAACTGGAGTCTTTTTCTTCAGATAATTGCTTTTAATTAGTCATTTAGTCTTGAACTATGATAATGATGGGTTTGCAAGTATTCAAGGTCAACAACATAAAAAAAGTGTGGGCAGTGGAAATGGGCCCTCTTATGTCCAAGGATCATCATGTCTAAAATGTTCATTTCATGAATCGGTTTATCTGTGCAAGGTTATTTTTCAATCGGTTAGTTCACATTTTCATTTACATCTTCTCATTTTCTAGGGACATCTCGGATTGATAAAATCTTCATGAAAATTTTGTATTGGCTCATACTATCCCAATTTTCATTTATTTTACTAAACCTATTTGGTTTTGTAAGAAAAAAGTTTGATGTTAAGTAAAAAAAAGAAAGACATCTTTAAACAAATCTTCGGTGTTCTGCCCCTCTATAGTGAAATAAAAATTTAGAACTACCTATTATGGGAATTAGTTTTCATAATATTTTACCTTAGTTTTCTGTTAATTTCGTGAAATTCGTCGTGTTAGTAATCTACTGAGCAATTTCTAAATCAAATTTGGATGTAATTTTCTTAAGTTTTGTTCTTGAAACCTGCCTAATGTGTGGGTTGTGAAGCCACTTGTAGACTTTTTTAAAAGCTGCATGTATGGAAAGTTGACACTATTTTGAGCAAATTTTTATCCTTACCTTCGACGAATATGTAAAATGAAGGGGACAAGATTCTTGTGGTGGGGTGCTAATTTTTTTTCCCCAGTAGAAATGAGCTTAAAAGAGTTTGTCTATGAGGAAGCTATTTATTGAAGCTATGGTTAATAGTTTTAGATAGGTTTTTGAGAGTATTCTTGTGAGTTTTGGTTTTGCCTTCAACTGGAGTTCTAAGTATACTTTTTTGTGGATTGTCTTTTCTACTCTTTTTAGATTATTTTTGAGTTTTCTTATGAAGTTGTTTGATTGGTGTTTCTATTATCTATATTTTGAGATGTGAAAACGTATACATGAAATTAGTACACCCTAAGTTATATCTTAAAGAAAACAACTCTAATTAGAAAACTGAAACATTTCCTGACAAATTACTGAAATGTTTACAATTTGTGAGGTACGGTGTAGAATGCTCAAAGGTGAAGTGACAATGGACCATCACAAAGTATTTGAGTTCCTGGTGAATACTTTATTTTTCTGGTACTTCTGGTAATGATATTTACTTTCTGATATGCTCTTTTCATAGAAATAATAATATCTAGCTCATATGAAATATAATCCTTAACATCTTTCCATTTTTATCAGTTTGATTCTCTTAGATGCTAGATTGGTTTGCAATTTTGCATATTATTTTAGGTGTTTCTGAATCACTTTTATCTGATTATAAGAAACCAAAAGTTTGATTTCAAGAAAGAAGTGTCGATGACATTATAAGAAACAGGAGTAAGAAGTGTAAGAGGTCGAGAGAAAGCGAAAAGTACCACTGAGCCAATTGTTGGATGATTGATATGCGGTGGATTTGGAGATATAATTGAAAAGAGTTCCTAAGATGTCTTAAGATTTTTGTAGGTTGATTGGGTCCAATTTTAGCTGATATATAGTTAGGGTGCATTACAGATGAGATTAAATTCATTTATATCATTATGTGTACAAGGTAACTTAGTGAATACAATTCACATGGGCACAAAAAAGTTAATTGTTTTATGTGTAACATTAGTAGTTTCTTCCAAAAATCTATGGCTACATGTTAATTTTGGGTGTCTTATATGGATTCTATTGTCCGTTATAAGATAAAATATATATCATTAATGTTATATAAATACATTGAAGTGCAGTGCAAATCATACGACTGAACAACTGGAGCCTCATAATTATTGCTCAGATCAGAAGCCATCTCTGAACTCCTATTGGGATAATTACCAAAAACTACTTTTGAGCTGTAAACTAACTACAACAAACTCACGTATCTTTTGAAATTGCAGGTGAACTCTTGACACATGTTTCTATTTCACAAAATGCTCCTACTGAGGGGGTATTTTTAAACCTGACATATTTTCGAGGGGTATTTGTAATTTTAAACAATAATTGAATTTTTTTGTAATTAATCTAATTTTTAGGGGTTGTTTTTGTGATTATCAGTTATTTTTTAATGCATACATCAAAGTATTGGAAGAAACCAAAACAAAATTATCTGCCAGAAAAAAATAGCAAACGGGGGACGACCCAGGTTTCATCTCGAACACCCGGAAGGACACATGATTATGGCCCCAATCGGACGTGTCCATGTGGCCGACAACAATAACTTCAACATCATTGCCATTCTCTCGGACAAGTGAAACCTGGTACACCCTGCTCTCACTCTCTTGGTAAAGGCAGTAGAAAATAGTATTCGGATAAGGCATAATATTAGAAAAGCAACATGCATGGAAATTTGTCACTTTTACAACAAAATTTCATCCTTCCCCTCTACAAATATGGAAGATGAAGGAGAGGATTCCTGCGGGGGTGCTGATTCTTCTTCTCAGTAGAAATAGGCTTAAAAAGAGTTTGTCTATGTGGAAGTCATTTATTGAAGCTATGGTAAATAGTCTGAGATGGGCTTTGAGAGTATTCTTGTGACTTTTGGTTTTTCCTTTAACTAACTGGACTCTAAGTATATTTTTTCGTTGGTTGTCTTTTCTACTCTTTAAATTGTTTTTGGGTTTACTTTTGAAGTTCTGGATTGGTGTTTCTATTATATATATTTTGAGATGTGAAAACTTTATACATGAAATCAGTACACCTTAATTAAGTTAGCAATATAGAATATTTGAGTCAACTTAGAGGAACCATTCTATGAGATCTCAAACATTGATATGAACCTGGACGATCACTTTATTTATCTCTATGACTTAATAAGACTAGAAATAGAAGTCCAAAATGTTCAGTATGAGAAATCACATGTCGGGTGTATATATGCCCCACTTCAATCTTATATATGATTTCTAATTAATAAGTACAACACTTGGATATCTAATGAAATCATTAGCTGAGTCGGATGCTTTTCCGTTGTAAATGGTAGTAGATGACTACATAGTAATCTTGATTTCTCCCCTAGAACCAAGTGGTTAGAAGCTATTGGATTTATTAGGAGTTAAGAATGGAAATAGCATGAGTTTTGAGATGAGATTCATTCATACCCACTGAAATTGAGGCTTTCGAATGGGATTTATATCGGATAATCCTTGATTTTAAATATGAATTGGATGGTGGAGTTCTTGGGTTGTTTTCAATCATAGATTTTTCATCTTCTCTTTTTAGTGGTATGCTCTGTCCATTTCTTTTATTTTGTTGTAATTGTTTTTTCCTTATAATTGTTCTGGCTCATGATGTATAGGTGGATGCCAAAAACTTGGTTTGGTTTTTTGTGGGCATCACTGTTGAATTGTGATGTTGCAAATGGTTTACATTTTAATAAATGTTGATTCAATGATTTTGATTGCTGCATTAGTCTACTTCTCTTAATGAGATTGACATTGGTGAAACGAGATTTGCAATCTTTCTTTTAGGTGTGCTGCAAACAATTTGCTAATATGTTAGTAAGATCCAGAATTCAAGTGACGATGAACACACTCTTCAACGTATCAAAATAAATATGCGAAGAGATAGTCAAATTCAAGAAAGAAGCGGGCAATGACAATTTCCACCATAAAGCAAGAGAATGATTGATACAATTAAATTCATGTTTTTACTTATAAGTATTTTCTTATGGTTTTATGGATATCTTTAATGTTTTGTACAGCTCAAATTTTAGGAACAACTATGGCTTAGAAAAATGTGATCTTAATCCTAAAGTATACTTTAAGTGGTTTGTCTTGTGATACCCAAAGGGAATTTTGAAGCCTCATTATCGATTAATGGAACATTTTTACCATTAGCGCAAGACATTAATTTGGTATTGGAATGACTCCATGTTTTGCTTCTTTTATTTTCATCAAGGGGTACATTTAATATTAATTTTACTAATGAATTATGTATTACACAAAGTAAGGGTTCTTTACATGCATCTTAAATAAAAATTATTTGTTGGATATGGTTTAACAATAATTTGAACTAAGTTCTTCATACAAGTTTTTGAGCTAATAATGTCTTCAATATGTTTCGCATATTATTTTATTACATAGAAAACAAGTTTTAAGTTTTGCAGATATTTCTAATTAGGTCAAAATGATATTATAAATTTTACAATATGAATAATATTCTTAATATTAAATTAAATTATAATAATTAATAACTTACTCTTAATTAAATTAGCAAAGACATATGGTTCACGTGCAACGCACGTGCACCTTACTAGTAAAAGTAAGTGTATGGATTGGTTACTGTGTTTGGTTAAGATGACAGTGCGTGTGTATGTATATATATATATATATTCTCTATGTTTAATTTTTAATTCTGACTCAATTTCAAGTATATATTTAAGCTTTCAAGATTTATTGGCCTTTATGTATTTCCCATGAAACAAAATTTATTAGTATAAATATTCTTAAAATCACTACACATTCCCTAATGTGGTTGATTCAAACCTGAACAGTTGAGTTTTACATCCAAAACTCAATGTCTTTAAGGCAACCATACACAAAATATGTATAGAGAAATAGAAACACATTTGAATATACACCCAAATCTACAACTTTCCGTAGTTATACCAAAATCAACAGTAACCATTTTGATTGTTTTCTCTATATAGCATACAAAAATAATACATTAAGGATGGAACAAATCCAACTTCAAAAGTTTAGACACAAACTCCATACAAAAATATACTTGGTCTGCAACTACCAAATTTCAAGAAAAAAGAAAAATAAACAAACGTGGAATAGGGTGGAAGAAGGATAACAAAGAATGATGGAGAATTAGTTTGAGATGAAATATTTTTGTTGTTAAAAAAAAGATAAGAAATAGTTCAACTAATCAATTTGGCACGTACAGACCGATAACCAGATTATGAGGCACATGTTCAACTAAATTATTTGGACAACAAAAGATTCAATCTTTAACCATAAAAAGGCCACACTCAAACACAATAAACTATTACAAAGGTCTTATGACATAAATGAGCACACATTTACACACAACAAAACAAAAAAGAAAGAAATCTTGAAGTGCAAAACTAAAGGTAATAAAAGAAACACTTACCTGCTCCGAGAAATAGAACACCTCTTCCATAATCTATGTAACCCCAGTCCCAGTCTAGACAAATCATTCAACTAATTTCAAACAAAATTATTTGTATATATGAACAAAAAAGAAAAACAAGATGGAGCATAATAAGTTAGAAACCAGAGTTAAAGGGATATAGTATATGAACATATAGTAAAAGAGAGCGCATTATATCAAATGACAGGAGCAATGCGGTTAAAATGCTTCTGGCATGCAACTGCGTCCTCATGGCTTAGGTGACCGATTCAACTTTTCCCAATACCCTGTAACTTTCTGTTTTTTTTTTTGTAGATAATCTTTCTTCTAAACTCATCCAAATACCTATGAAAATTTATCATAACTTGTGAATTAGCTTCTTGTTTTGTTGTATTTATCCCTCGAGGTTAAACATACAATAATGACAAAATCGGCACTTCAAATTTAGATAGTAAACCCAAAACTAGCTAAAACAATGGTAAATTGCTACTTTATTCAACCTATATTTTGTTCCATTCGAGACATATATGAATAAGTTGGTGAAGCAAGTGTCGATCAAAGTGAAGCATAAAGAAAGCCGAGGAAAAAACTCAGCTTTAAAAATAAGGATTGCAGTACAGTTAACAACACGGGCAAATTAAACTATTTTTTCAATTTTATCCCTCCATGCTAGACATCAGTCACGTGTTTCGATAAGCTGTACAACTTTTTGACCAAGCCACATCATGCTCATCCCACCTCGCCCCTACTTGAAACATCATTAGAATAAAAACCATTTACACGCACAAACACACTCCACTTTCACAAAGTAATTGAGCTCTTGTTTAACATCTCAACTCTATTTTTCTTCCCTCTACAGCCGGTTTTTCACAACTTTCACTGTATTAGCAATGCCATCTTCCATAATCAACAGTGCTATCAGAACATATTGGCAAATTAAAAAAGTAGTGGAATTCAAAAAAAGAGAATACTATCTTCATCCTTTGTCACAAAATAAAATAAGAAGCACAAAGTGAAAGCTATCAAACTATCACATTGAGTTTCTAAGTTAATCAAAATGCCAAGAACCAATACTATGATGATGCATCAAAAATACTAAAATTATTCAAATGATGCACAAAATAGAATCGAGAAATACATTTAACTTACATATTTTTGTCTGGACTTCGTCCATTTTCTTACTTCTCACTCATTTGGTAGGTGTAATAGGTAAAATAATATTTTAGCAAGAGTTATTTGACAGCCAAAGCACCAACAACAATACGAGAATAACATAATCAAAATTTTGAGTTCATACACAAATACATTTATGTTAAACATAATGCATAAAGTGAGCATTGAGGCCTAAACTTGTGATCTATTTTATAGCAGAAAGACGCAACCATAAAAATATCAAATTTAATATTTGTGATTAACATGAAAAGGAGCTTTTGTAGCCCCTTTATCAACATATCTAGTTAATATCAATTCATATACATAAATTCTTGCACATGGATTTGTATTGCATCCAAATATTAGAGCATGTGAAAGTTTTCAATCTAAACCCAAAAGGTAAGAATTTCCCATCAAGACAACGATATTCCTAGCTACCAGCATGTGAAGATTTCAAACACTTCAAAATAGAGTGATTAAACTAAAAGACTAAGAACCTGGTGAGGTTACGCAAGAAAGACTTTTGAGGACAAACAAAAGCTCCAAAAAAACTGCGGCTTCACTCTTTTACATCCATCTCCTGGATGGTACGATCTACGTTATACCTTAATACATTCATATTTAATTAATTCTCTTTTCAATTTAACATATGGTATTTCTTTGCTTGAAGTAATAACATCATATCGATAACATAAATAGAAATTGTCTAGTAATATACTTCCATGCAATTAAGAATTAAAAAAATTACGATGAAATAAAAGAAAATAAAAGAAATAAAATTTATAATATATTTCAATTATGAATCTTTAAAAATTTTAATTATGACTAAAAAATTCTATATTGATTTACTTTACATGATAGAAAATTTGACTGCTGAGTGATCTTTGATGCATTCACATATTATAAAGAAGTCTAGAATTTGATTTGTTAATCAATTATGCTTCCAATAAAAACGTAGACACATCGTAATTAAATTACTACAAAAAAATCAAGAAATAAGTGCCCATTACTTTAAAACAACATAAAACCCAATTACTCTAAAATGAGCGCCCTTTACTTGAACCATAATTTCTAACAATAGACGATAAAAGAAAAATTAAAAAGACTATCAAGACTGAAACCATAAAAATCACTCAGTCACTTTGAATCACTCAATCACTTTTTTCAAGACAAACCACAACAATGCAAAGATTTGAAATACTACATAATTATGTACTCACTCAGTCACTTTCATCAACCATCAAGAAAATCTACAATGCATTGAATGTATAGGAACTGCTTTCCCATATAAAGGGTGTAGGTCCCAAGGGGTGTGAGTAAGGTTTAGAAGGGGGGTTGAATAAACCTTACCAACTTTTTGATTTTTAGTCCTTTTAAAATATTACAGAGTTAATTACACAGCTGTGTCCTTGAGGGACAACTAAGTTAGTTAATCAGCAGAGTTAGCCACTCAAACGTACTCGATAGAGTCATTGATAGAATAACTCAGTTGTTTAGTCTAAACCTTAACTTGGTCATTATGAGTTTTTTGGAATACTTAACACCCTTGAATTTGATTTAACTTTGTTTTAACACTTGATTTTAGCACTTAGTTATTTATCAGTTGGATAGCAAATTATCAGCAGATATAAAACATGTGTGCAGAAATGTAAATATGCTGAAATGTAAATGACACAAGTAAAATTTTATAGAGGTTCGAAGATGGGGTAATTCTTCTAATCCTCTATTGTCCAACTCCTGGAGGAATCCACTAAGTAATGATCAATTCACAAAGTGGTTATCAGTCTAGAGACAAGTCTTGATCATGCAGCTGACTTTCTCCTTGGACTCAGTCTGGAGATGCCTTGGTCACACAACTGGCTTCTCGTTCGACTCAGCTTCTTCACAGGGGCTTTGCGCCTTCTTGCCGTCACTCACTTTCTCAAGCTTCTTGGATTTGATCACGAAGCCCTCCAATAACTTGAGATTGGTTCGGCCTTGAACCTTCCTACAATCCTCCTTGGAAAGTAGACCCCTTTTGATTCTTCAAAAGTTTCCTCTTCAACAGTTTGAAGTTGTCTTTCCTTCACAGCTTTGTGTTGGATCGATTTCCTTCGAGATTTAGGCTTGAGGATTTTGCTTGAATATCTTGAGAATATTTTGCAGGTTACAGAGTTAATAATGTTTGCTCGTTCGTGGTTCAGGTAATCAAGGTGTTCTTTTCTCAATGAAATTCCTCAGCCTTTTATAGTGAACTTTTAAAAATCGCCACAGAGATAGCCGATATTCAAAAGTCACTTGTGTTCGTTGGCTTGTCTTTTCTTGGTCTTCAATATTGAGATGTAGACCTTTCCTTGTTTTAAATGAATGTCCAGCTTTTCAGGTTCTGACACGAGGTGCAGTGCTTCCCATTGGTTTATTCCTTTTGCACGCTTCTGACCAACACTTTAAGACTGGCAAAGACATGGGTGTATTACTTGTTTAAGTAATGTTCTTGACTTCTGTGCAATGGATTCTTTTCAGTTAACTCCTCTTTGC
This sequence comes from Rehmannia glutinosa, assembly GCA_016081115.2. Lineage (NCBI taxonomy): Eukaryota > Viridiplantae > Streptophyta > Magnoliopsida > Lamiales > Orobanchaceae > Rehmannia > Rehmannia glutinosa. The sequence goes on along the minus strand of CM071924.1, from coordinate 59,403,894 downwards.
ATCTGCCTTTTCCCCAGGTGACTTGAGTCTGCTTCAATCATTGAAAGACTCATCTATCACTTCAACTTGTGACATGGCTTCTTTAAGTTGACTTAACTGACTCTTCACAGAGTTGTCCCTCAGCTGTTACATCTTCAGTCGAGTCCTTGGTCCTCTGTCTTGGCCATACTCAGCTGTTCCACAACTGAGTCTTCACTTCACTTCTTCAGTTGACTTCTTGTATTTCCAGGCATAGCTGACTTGACTCAGCTCATACAACCCTATCTATTACAATAAGAATTACAAGGAAAATGGGCTGCCAACATTCTAATCTAAGCTTTACATGGCATTCATCAAAATCTACAAAATAATTCCCAACAATTTTCCCCTTTTTGATGATGCCAAAACTTAAAATCATTAAGCAACATGTAAACAACAAAGATACATACAGACAATGAAGTAACAAAGAATGTATGCGTAGAACCAATCATTTTATTGATCATAGTATTTTTGTCCTTTACACAGCTGTTTACAAGGTGTATCGGAGCATAATCATATCTAAGCCAATTTCAAGCATCTATGCTAAGATACAAAAATAGAGAGAAAATACAACAATACTTTATTGAATGTACAGATGACTTATACACATATGTATTTACAAAAGTAAAATACACGAAGGGGTTACCAGCAACACTTCATCGCCTTCGCTGCCTCCTTCTTTCCTCTTCAGCTCTGTCATCATCAGCTCTCTTTTTTTTTCTTTTCATCTTCAGCTGCTTTCTTCTTTTCATATGCTCTCTTTGCAGCATCGTCTCTTCGCTTCCTTTCTTGCCTTTCTTCCAACAACTGATCTTGTCTTTTATTTTCCTCCTCGATTCTTTTTACGTATTCATCATTCTTCCTAGCCACTTCTCAATTTGCTACTTCATCGTACCCAGCCCAGTAGATCCTGCCCTTCTTGCCTGGATCTACATACTCAATGTTTTTGGGTAGAGGTCTAGGTTGATAACCTCTTCCTCCACCACTTCTTCCTCCTCATTTGGGCGTCTATTGTACTGGAGTCTTCTTCTTACCAGCTGAATGGCTCTTTGGTAGTCTCTGTCGCCTATCGCTTCTTCGCACAGCCTTCGACCCTTCTCCCAGTACAAATCCCAGGCTTGGGCTATAGACATGTTCTTGAAGTAACCTTCAGATTCGAGCGTTTTAAATTATTCAACGGATCTTGGCTCGTCTCCGTCATCTGGAATGGCATCTGTGTCCTTTCCTGCCGGAATGCCACCGTACGTTTTCAGTACTTCTAGAACACGGGCATCTGTCTTTCTTTCAACCTCCTTTATCCATGCTTCCACAATTTTTCTCTTTTCAGACATAGGCACACCAGAGTGTTGGAGCGGCAGAGTCACTGGAAGTTTGCTAATTATCGATGCTGTGACATGACCTTGCTGAGGGTTCTCAGCAAGCATTAAGGTCACATCCTTTGACCTTTCCCCCTCAACAGCTTTTCTTCCCCTTCTTCTTCTCGAGTCGCTTTTTCCTTCAACTTCCTCGTATTCCTCTTTTTTTTTTTGGCATCATCGAAGGAGAGAGGAACCCCTGGAAACATCCGAGCGAGCATGAAGTCCAGTCGTCTAAGAGCTGAGTTACGCTTGAGTCTGTGCGGCGTATCTTTGCTCGAAATTGAAATAGTGGCTTTTGATTCAGCTGCCACTAGTTTCATTTCAGCCATGAGAAGGCTGAACTTAGCTTCCATGTTTTCTTCAACACGCAGAAGTTCTTTCCGTTGAAATTCACGCAGCAACTCCATTTCAGTTGTGTGAGAGGCATGCATTCTGTCAATATTGGCCTGCATCCTTTGCTTCATATCAGCATTATTAGCACTCCAAACCAACATCTTATTGTACAATGCCTTGAAATATCGTACTTGTTCGTATTGTATTGTACTCTGCTGCTGACACCATTCCCTAATCTGTACCACAATCCCTCATAAGTCTGCTGTGAGGGTGGCATCTCTATTGTCTAGACGCATATCTAGTGAGGCCTGGTGCCGTTCGATCTTCTCAATCTCTCCACAGATTTTCTTGAAGACTTCACGGATCTCAGCTGTCACTTCGGATTTAGCTGGCGGCCATGCATCATCAAAGTCAAAGTATGCTGGAATAATGGAGTCGGTTGGAATTACTGGATCTGCTCGGATGTTGAAGCGTCGATGCTCTTGAGCTGTCTCTTCGTCAAGGCCGGGCAACTCAATTGAGAAAGGGAATGTTTCTTCAAATGCATCATCTCGCACATATCGGATCGATTGTACAGTTGTTCGTGCCTTTGATGATCCTGGTTGAGTCTATCCTGCTGTAGCTTTGGGAGCCTGTGCAGATGACTCGGTCTCAGCTGGGCCTTGTTGAGTGGATTGGCGGTGGACGAGCCTCACTATCGAATGCGACTTCTTCGGCCTCAGTAGATTCTGCTAAATGAATTTCCTTGTCCTCTGCTGCATCATCAACGTCATCGGAGGATGATGAAGCCTGGGGGCTTGGTTCATCATCATAGTTGAACTTTTGACGAGCAGCTTTAAAAGTTGCCTGACTCGTCTGTGGAAGAACATCCTCACCGAGTCCTTTTGATGAGCAACGAGAGTGGACTCGGCTTCGTCTTGAGATCCCGAAAAGGATATGTCGGGGTTGTCTGGGAATCATGAAGAGCACTAATCTCCTTTTCAGATTCAACATTTAGAACATGAGGGATGCTCTGAACTTCTTGAACTTTACCCAGGGAAGTCTCAACCTCCCTTGGGCCTTCAATACCTCCGGCGAGTCTCAATCTGCGGCGAGGTCTTCTACAATCCCTTCGACAGACGCAGTTGTCTTAGGGTCTTGGACTGTGGCATCCGAAGGTGTCTCAACCCCTTGGATTGCACTTCTAGTGCCCAGAGTGTTAACTCCCAGGGCATTTCCATCCTTTGCCTCGATCGCAACAAAGAATGTCCTCGGCTGCAGAAGCGATTGACACTTCAGCTGGGACAGACTCAAACGTCCGAGCTTCGTCAATGTCAGTATGCTGTGATTCTTTTTCCTTTTCAACTTCGCCTCATTTCTGCAATGTGGAGTCATCTACAGCATCCTCCGACTGCGGTGGAGGAGTTTCCCCTCGGTGGCACACCACCGAGTGATCGACGATGGGGTCACTCTTCTCCCACTCACCTATTTGCTTCCGTTGAGTGCTCAGCCGTAGGGGCAGGTGGTAGAACACCTTCAGTAGGGGTTGACTCAACTTGGGTGCCCAAATTCCCAGCCTCATCACCAAGTCCCTTGGACCCTTCTTCTGAGTGTACTGGGGATGTAGTTGCAGCAATAACTGTGGCAATATGCTACACTACTCCCAGTGGGTCAATCTCCAGGAGAGATTTTGAGGACTCTCCTGGTCCTTCAATCATCCATTGTTCGTGCATCATCCTGGATTCCCTTAAGGCTTGCTGCATCTCTACCTCTTCTTGTGCAGCAACGGGATCCATGTCTTCATCAATGTCTGACAACACATCGAAATGAGGATGCATATGTTCCAGAGTTCCAGTGAGGGTACATATAATGGCTTTCTCACGCTCTTCTGCTTCCTCAGCTGCTCTGGCTTTTTCTTTCTCCTTGCAGATGTGGAGGATATTCAGACAATTTTCCTCATCCAGAGCCTGAAGTATAATATCGACCTCAAGGAACTTGAACATCTCCTCCTCTTCTTCAATGAACTCAGGGTGTTCAAACTGCATCCTTGAGTGACTCAGCTTCCATGCCCTCCATTCTCGTAGATGGTGCTGAATGTCTGGATACACTAGATAAACCACAATCACATCATCATCTTCATCCTCTTTCTGTCCTTCCGTTTCAGGGATGGAAGGTAGCATACTTGCTGCTCTTCGCCTTCAGCATCATCTGTGGCAGGTGGAGAGACAACCCTTTCAGCAGGAGATTCAGTTGTCTCAGCTGCTTCTTCTGTAAGCCTCTGCTGATCACCTTCAGCAGACTTGGCGGCTTCATCGATTATTTCAGGAGACTGCACTTCCTCAGCAGTCTCAGAAGTTTTCTCCAGCTGAGTGGCAGACTCAACTGTCTTCTCAAGCTCTGAAAGCTTGGAGATTCTTCTTATTCTCTTGGTTCCCACTAGAGGAATTTCTGGTTCGGATTCCTCTTCTTCAGGTTCCTTGGCGGCAGGGGCCGGAGCATCTTTCTTGGATGGAGCTGCCTTTCTAGGCTTGGCAGTCCTCTTCTTTCTTATGGCTGGAGAAGGTATTTGGGCTTCCTTCTCTGCCTCGGCTGTGGGGGCAGGAGACACGGCTGCTCAGGCAGGTGACTCAGCTGCAGGGGCAGGAGCGTCCGTTTTCTTTGCTGCAGGGGCAACTTTCTTCTTAGCAGCTGCATGGGCAGCTTTCTTCTTCGGAGGGGAGGAGACAACTGTGTCCTCGGGTTCAGCTGATTCCCCCTCACTTGTATCTGCCCTCTTCGCATGGGCTCTCTTCTAGGCTCCGGAAAGATTAGCCCTGAACATCTTCTTGTTTACATGGAAAGGTTTTCCATGTTGAAGGGGAATGCCCTTGACTTCCATCATATGGCCAATGACTAGGCCATATCCGAGTGATCCTCCAAAGGATCCATCTTCCTTGTACGATTTGTTCCCAACATTCTGGAAGAGTCTGCTATACACGATCAGCCAAATTGACTTTCTTTCGTTCCATGATCGGAGCCATGACGATTAGCTTTGTCTTTGACAGTTGATTGAAACTACCAAACTTCATATCTACACACTTTGCAACGACATCCATTAGCTTATGATAGTCGTCCTTCAGCAGCTTTTTATCAGCTGTGTAGATTACTTTTGCAGCACACTCCAGTTTGGCTACTTCTTTCCATGCAACAACCAGGTTGACATCAGCTTCGGCTATCTCCGTCATGCCCTCCGATGGCAATAAGCAGTGCTCCGCAAGGTCCTTACCAGTAATCAAGATGTCCTTACGGTGGACAGAGGACTTGATACCTTCATCCTGCACCTCTGCATTTGCATAGAACTACGCCACCTCTTCATCATAGGTCAGCGAGTATTTCATCATTAGAAAAGGCCTGAGACCGGAATTTTCCAGCATATCAGCTATCTTCTTCACTAGGGTTTCATCGGAACCCAGCTTTATCATTCCTTCGAAATCCACAGTCGATCCAGAATGGATTTGCTTCGATAACTTAACAAAATCGAGTTTTGGTGCCATTTTTAGAGAGTTTTACCCATTAAGACTTGATAGATTTACTTGAGGACTGGTAGGGTTTGCGAGAGATGAACTTGCTTTTCTCTTGCTTTGAAGATGAACAGTTTTGAGTGTGAGAGAGAAAACTGAAAAAATGAGTATATAAGGGTTATGAAAAGGACGTGTTTTTGGTTTTTGAATTTTGATCAAGATCAACGACTCAGATTTAGCACACTGAACTGCATTTAATTCCTCGCATTTAATGCGGCAGCATTTTTATCCAATCATATGCTTACTGTGCAACTTTTGATCGCATTCCGTCATTATTACCGACGCGTCATCCTTAAAAACATTCCCGCTCATTAAAAACGACTGCGTTTTTGTCACTTAGCTCATAAATGACTCAGCTTGTTTCACAAATGACTTAACTCTTCTTTTCTCTTCTCATTTAGCGACTCAGTTGTCAGCTAACTCGATACAGCTGACTTTCCGATATGGCTGTTTCACTTGGCTGATTGAAACATCTGTTCATTTCTTGCTTTCAATCTTCCATCTCTTCTGACTAAGTCTTCGAGTGTTAACTCAGCTCAATTAACCCTAGCTAATGCTTAAGCTCTTCAAATCTTGATTCACATAAAGGCTTGGTGAAAATGTCAGCTAACTGTTTATCAGTTGAGATGTATTCTAAAACGATATCTTTCTTTTCAACACGATCTCTTATGAAATGATATCTGACATCAATGTGCTTTGTTCTTGAATGCAACACAGGATTCTGAGTAATTGCAATAGCACTTGTTTTATCACACATAATTGAAATCTCTTTTTCTTCAATTTCATAATCTCTCAGCTGCTGTCTCATCCATAAGACTTGGGCACAACAGCTGCCCGCAGCTATGTACTCTGCCTCAACTGTGGATGTGGCTATTGAGTTTTGCTTCTTGCTAAACCAGGAAACCAATCTGTTTCCAAGCATTTGACATGTACCTGAAGTACTCTTCCTATCAACTCTATATCTAGCATAGTCTGAGTCTGAGTAACCAATAAGCTTGAATCCACATTCCTTTGGATACCATAAGCCGACTTCCTGGCATCCCTTCAAATATCTCAGGGTTCTCTTAGCTGCAGTCATATGACTCTCTTTAGGTGCAGATTGAAATCTTGCACATACATCTACTGCAAAGGTGATGTATGGCCTGCTTGCTGTTAGGTAGAGCAATGATCCAATAAGTGCTCTGTATCTTGTTCGATCTACAGGTTTGCCATCTGCATCCATGTCCATCTTGACTGATGTATTCATTGGTATTTTCACAGAAGACTTTTCTTCCATACAGAATTTCTTCATTAAATCCCTGGTGTACTTTGTTTGACTTATGAAGGTTCCATCTTTCAGCTGTTTAACTTGAAGTCCTAGGAAGAAAGTCAGTTCTCCCATCATGCTCATTTCAAATTTTCCTTGCATGAGATTTGAGAACTTATCACACAACTCTTTGTTTATGGATCCAAAAATGATATCATCCACATATATCTGAACAAGCAGTATACTCTCTCCATCTTGAATTCTAAAGAGTGTTCTGTCCACTTTCCCTTTGATAAATCCATTATCAGTTAGGAATTGAGACAATGTATCATTCCATGCTCCTGGTGCCTGCTTCAGTCCATATAGAGCTTTCTTGAGCTTGTACACCTTATCTCCAAGAGTTTTCTGCTCAAATCCTGGAGGTTGCTGAACATAGACTTCTTCTTCCAACAGTCCATTTAAAAATGCACTTTTCACATCCATTTGATATACAATGAAGTTCTTGTGTGCAGCATAGGCAAGAAACATCCTTATTGCTTCTAATCTTGCAACAGAGCAAATGTTTCATCAAAATCTATTCCCTCTTCTTGGCAATACCCTTTGGCTACCAATCTTGCTTTGTTTCTTACGACAGATCCTTCCTCATTCATCTTGTTTCTGAAAACCCATTTTTTTCCAATAACATTCTAATGGGTTGGTCTCTGCACCAATTCCCATACCTTGTTCCTTTCAAACTGATTCAGCTCTTCTTGCATGGCTTGAATCCAATGTGTCTCATCCAATGCTTGGGACACATCTTTTGGCTCTATTTGGGAAATAAAACAAGTTAACATTGCTTCTTGCTGAGCTCTGGATCTGGTTCTTACACCATCTCTCACATCTCCAATGACTAGCTCTGGTGGATGGTCTCTCAGCCATCCTACATCAGTTTGGAGCAAATTAGCTGGGTTCAGCTGTCTCGCAGCTGTGTTGTCTTGAGCAACTCTTTCATCATCATTCAGCTGTAGACTTTCCAGTTGTCTTTGAGATTCAGCTATCTCATCTTCATCTGGATTGATTTCTCTTGTTTCAGCTTCAATATAAGGACTCTTCTACATAGTTGGCTGATTCAACTTATCAGCTAACTCTTCAATGTCTTCTTCATTCACATTAGGTTATCAAAAACCACATGAATAGATTCTTCTGTGACGATTGTCCTCTTATTTAGCACTCTATAGGCTTTGCTTTCAGCTGAGTATCCCAAAAAGATACCTTCATCAGCTTTGGCATCGAAAGCTTTCAAGTTGTCCTTGCCATTGTTATGGATGAAGAATTTACATCCAAATATTCTGAAGTACCCAACATTTGGCTTTCTCCCTGTCCAGATTTCATAAGGAGTCTTTGTCAGCTGTCTATTTATCATGCATCTATTTTGAGTATAGCATGCAGTGTTTATGGCTTCAAATTGACCCAAAATCTCTTCTGCGACCCGACTTCCACTAACATGGTATTTGCGGCTTCCTTGAGAGTTCTTTCCTTCTTTCACTACTCCATTCTCGTGGAGTTCTTGCTGAGATAACTCATGAGCAATACCATTTTCAACACAATATTGAGTTATTATCCCATTGACAAACTCAGTCCCTCTATCAGATCTTATCTTTATAATGGTTTGGCTCTTTTCGTTTTGAACTCTTTTCATCAGCTGAGGTAGTTTCTGCAAGGTTTCTTTCTTTTTGCACATGAAGATTGTCCATGTATATCTTGAATAGTCATCTACCACCACTAAGGTGTATTTCTTCCCACTTATGCTGGCTGGTTCAACTGGACCAAATAAGTCCACATGCAACAGATGTAGTATTCTTGTTGAAGAAGTACTAGGCTTCTCCTTGAATGAATATTTTATCTGCTTTCCCATCTGGCATGCATCACATACACTTTCCTTCTTGTACACTGAGTCTGGCAATCCTTCCACAAGATGACTCCTTGCAAGCTTGTTGATTGTCTTGAACTTCAGATGACTCAACTTCTTGTGCCACAGTCAACTTGATTCGGCTATGCTCTTTGCTAGCAGACAAGTGCTTGGTGTAGCAGTAGACCAATCTACCACATACATATTTTTCTTCCTTGATCCTTGCAGCACTATTTCATTAGATTCAGCGTCTTTGATTTGGCACGCTCCCATATTGAATCCAACATTGTAGCCTTTATCACATAGTTGACTTATGCTGAGCAAATTGAAGTTGAGTCCCTCAACATAAGCAACATCTGTAATTTCCAATCCATTTTTCTTGATGGATCCTGCGCCTTTGATTTCCCCTGAAGCTTCATTTCCTCCAAATATGACTTTTGCACCTCTGATTTCCTTGAATTTTGATAGATTTTTCTTGTTTCCTGTCATATGTCTGGAAGAGCCACTATCCATGTACCAGGTTCCTTGGCACTCAGCTGTTTCTTGAACCTGCAATCAAGGAAATTAGTTTTTAGGTACCCATACTTGCCTAGGTCCTGAGGGGTTAGTACTATAAGATGATCCAACCAACCTATAGCCAAATGATTTGACTCTAAGAGGTTGCCATCTATCTGTGCCGTAATCGTAACTCACTTTCGCAAATTGCTTGGGAGCTTAAGGTACATACAACTGTCTCTTTTGTCTGTATGCCTGTGTTTGTGTTTTAGCAATTGCCTTCTTTGGGTAGTTGTGATATTTCTGAGTGTAGTGCCTGGGTGCATATGTGTGCTGATGATAGCTTTTTTGCCTTTGGAATGACCTTTGCTGGTGTCTAGGTCTTTGCCATTTGGGCTTGTATTCCATAGGTCTTTGCTGATATTTCACATTATTCCAATCAGCTTGGCTTGGATAATTTCTACCATTCCCATCATGTGTGTTTCTTTGATAAGACTTCTGGGGTTTTTGGTAGCTCTGTTTATTTTTCACAGAGTACTTTCTATTTGGAATTTCTTTGAGAAACTCTGCTTGGATTTCTTCTCACTGTCCTCTCAAAGATACTCAATCGGATGTTTTCCTTTTCCTTTATATCCAAGGCCGCTTTGTTTGTGATTGTGCTTTGGAGTGAATGTGGGTGCAGTATTTGGTGTCTTGGATTTTTGAGATGCTTCATTACTTGAAGATCCTTTTTCCAAAATCACTCTAGGAGCTTGAATGTGCACAAAGGAATTGAATCCTATGCCTGTCTTATCTCCACACTCTTTTTGGCTCATAATAAGGTCATCCAATGATTTAGATGCCTTTGTAAATGATGCAATCACATTTTTGAGATCATTTTCCCTCTTTTCTATAGCAGCTATCTGTGCTATTAGTTTAACATTCTCAGCCTTTAGCTCTTTGTTCTCATCAGCTATGTGACTCAGAGTACTCAGCTCCTTAGTCAGCTGTGAGTTTTGGCTTTTGAGCTGGCTGTTTTCCTCATTTAATAGTGTGTGTGAGGATTTAATGTGCTCAAAGTCTTTCATCATTTTTCCTAATGAATCATAAAGATCAGTGGGTGATGAGGTGTATGTATCACAATCACTATCACTAGAATCTGAATGAGATGAGTTAGAATATACCTCATCTTCCTGGTCAGGTTGATCTTGTTCTTTAGCCATTAGACAAATCAAGGCTTCTTCTTCAGAATCGCTTGAGTAGTCAGCTTCACTACTCTCTGTTTCAGCTGCTTCCTTCGACTTGGATGTCTCAGCTGTCTCAGCAGCTAACATAGATCTTTTCTTTTCCTGTCTTCTTTCTCTGAAGACTTTTCTTTCTTCTTCATTCATGTATTTATTAACTATTGGATATGGGCAATCAGTAGCAAAGTATCCTGGTTGTCTGCAGTTCCAACACATGTTCTCAGCTCTTTGGTCATTTCTTTCAGTCCTTGAATTATCAGCTCTCTGATATTCAACCTTTTGATGCTCAGCTCTCTTGGGTGGCCTATCTTCCCTTGACTTGGAGGAAGCTGAATGTCTCCTGGAAGTTTCACCCTTGTTTTTCTTGTAGTTCTTATTAAAGAACTTGTTGAATCTTTTAACCATTAGGGCTATTTCCTCCTGGTCTATAACTTCCTTGACTTCAGCTTTCTTTCCATCCTGACTATAAGTGCAGCTATTTTGGGTACAACTGTCTCCTCTTGATCCTTTCTTCTCAGCTCAAACTCATAAGCTTTGAGGTCTGAGAATAGCTCATGATTGGATGTTTTTGATAGGTCCATTGAATGTCTGAGAGCCATGAGCTTCATTTCCCATTCAGCTGGCAGGCTTCTCAAAATCTTCACACACATTTCTTTTTGTGTATATTCTTTCCCAAGTGCTGATAGCTCGTTTGTTATTTCAGTGAATCTAGCATTCAGCTGATCCAAGGTTTCACCTACAAGCATTTTAAAATTTTCAAATTTCTGTATAGCAACAGACAATTTGTTTTCTTTAATTTGCTCAGATCCTTCACAAATTAAAGTTAATTTATCCCAGATTTGTTTTGCAGTTTGGCAAGATTTGACTTTGTTGAACATTACTTTGTCCAAGGTTTTATAAAGTATGTCCTTGGCCACGTTGTCCAAGTTGTATCTTTTTATGTCCTCGTTTGTCCATTCAGTCCTTGGTTTCTCAACCATGGTTGGTCTTGTCTCAGCAGCAACTTCTTCTCCTTTAGCTGCAGCTGCTCTCCTTACGGCTGTATTCACTTTCAATATTTGCAGTGGCCCATCCTCTATCACTATCCACATTTCATCATATAAAGTAGATAGATGAGCCTGCATACGAATTTTCTAGTCATCAAATTCCTCAATAGTGAACATAGAAATGCGTGTCAAATTTGCTTCCATGATAATAACTTTATTGAATAAAAATAACTTTTGAAAGAGCAAGTGTTAATGTTTCTTTGAAAGATTGGAGATCTAGTTCAGTAACCAGTGCGGAAGGCTCAATGAACCAACCGCTCTGATACCACTTGCAGATCCCAAGGGGTGTGATTAAGGTTTAGAATGGGGGGTTGAATAAACCTTACCAACTTTTCAATTTTTAGTCCTTTTAAAATATTACAGAGTTAATTACACAACTGTGTCCTTGAGGGACAACTAAGTTAGTTAATCAGCAGAGTTAGCCACTCAACAGACTCGATAGAGCTGTTGATAGAATAACTCAGTTGTTTAGTCTAAACCTTAACTTGGTTGTGATGCGTTTTTCAGCGGAAGACTTAACACCCTTGAATTTGATTTAACTTTGTTTTAACACTTGATTTTAGCACTTAGTTATTTATCAGTTGGATAGTAAATTATCAGCAGATATTAAATATGTGTGCAGAAATGTAAATATGCTAAAATGTAAATGACACAAGTAAAATTTTATAGAGGTTCGAAGATGGGGTAATTCTTCTAATCCTCTCTTCTCCAACTCCTCGAGGAATCCACTAAGTAATGATCAATTCACAAAGTGGTTATCATTCTAGAGACAAGTCTTGATGACGCAACTGACTTGCTCCTTGGACTCAGTTTGGAGATGCCTTGGTCACACAATTGGCTTCTTGCTCGACTCAGCTTCTTCACAGGGCAGCTGCCTTGCTACTTCAGCTCACTTTCTCAAGCTTCTTGGATTTGATCACGAAGCCCTCCAATGACTTGAGATTGGTTCAACCTTGAACCTTCCTACAATCCTCCTTGGAAAGTAGACCCCTTTTGATTCTTCAAAAGTTTCCTCTTCAACAGTTTGAAGTTGTCTTTCCTTCACAGCTTTGTGTTGGATCGATTTCCTTCGATATTTAGGCTTGAGGATTTTGTTTGAATATCTTGAGAATATTTTGTAGGTTACATATTTAATAATGTTTGCTCATTCGTGGTTTAGGTAATCAAGGTGTTCTTTTCTCAATGAAATTCCTCAGCCTTTTATAGTGAATTTTCAAAAATCTGCCCGTTGAAGAGATAGGCTGATTTTCAAAAGTCACTTGTGTTCGTTGGCTTGACTTTTCTTGGTCTTCAATCTTGAGATGTAGACTTTTCCTCATTTTAAATGAATGTCTAGCTTTTCAGGTTCTGACACGAGGTGCAGTGCTTCCCATTGGTTTATTCCTTTTGCACGTTTCTGGAACTGAGCACTTTAAGACCTGGCATCATGGGTGTATTACTTGTTTAAGTAATGTTCTTGACTTCTCGTACAATGATTCTTTTCGCTTAACTCCTCTTTGCACCGCTTTTCCCAGGTGACTTGAAATCGCTTCAATTATTGAAAGACTCATCATCTACTTCAACTTGTGACATGGCTTCTTTGAGTTGACTTAATCGACTCTTCACACAAACTGTCCCTCACCACATCTTCAGTCGAGTCCTTGGTCCTCTGTCTTGGCCATACTCAGCTGTTCCACAACGGAGTCTTCACTTGACTTCTTCAGTTGACTTCTTGTATTTCTAGGCATAGCTGACTTGATCAGCTCATACAACCCTATTTATTACAATAAGAATTACAAGGAAAATGGGGTGCCAACATTCTAATCTAAGTTTTACATGGCATTCATCAAAATCTACGAAATAATTTCCCAACAAAGGGCACTTCTTAGATGTTGATAGTGGAACTAAATTTTGAGAGCAGCCTTGTATGTAAACAAACTTTTACCCAATTTCTCATTGAATTTAGCCAAAAGGAATTGTCCATATCCAACAAAAAACCATCCATCATTTAATCATTTGCATTATGAATAAATCACCTTTGTCATGTCCAGTGCCTCAATGGGACTATCCACATCCAATAGACTCACAACAAGCTCTCTACATTCCTCACGAATCTTTAAAAAAAAAAGCATTTCTAAGCTTGTCAAGATTGAATAATTTTGGTAAAACGATGAAGGATTTTACTTTATGTAGTTCCCAAATTAATCAAGTGTAGGTCCCAAGGGGTGTGAGTAATGTTTAGAAGAGGGGGGGGGATTGAATAAACCTTACCAACTTTTCGATTTTAGTCGTTTTAAAATATTACAGAATTAAATACACAGCTAAGTCCTTGAGGGACAACTAAGTTAGTTAACCAGCAGAGTTAGCCACTCAACAGACTCGATTGAGCTATTGATAGAATAACTCAGCTATTTAGTCTAAATCTTAACTTAGCTGTGATGAGATTTTCAGCGGAAGATTTAACACCCTTTAATTTGATTTGATTTGTTTTAAACACTTGTTTTTAGCACTTAGTTACTAATCAGTTGGATAGAAAATTATCAGCAGATATAAAGTGATATGCAGAAATAAAATGCTGAAATGTAAATGACACAATAATTTTTATAGAGGTTCGAAGATGGGGTAATTCTTCTACTCCTCTCTTCTCCAACTCCTGGAGGAATCCACTAAGTAATGATTAGAGTACAAAGTGGTTATCAGTCCAAATACAAGTCTTGATCACACAGCTGACTTGCTCCTTTGGGACTCAGTCTGGAGATGCCTTGGTCACACAACTGGCTTCTCCTCCGACTCAGCTACTTCATAGGGCGGCTGCCTTGCTACTTCAGCTCACTTTCTCAAGCTTCTTGGATTTGATCACGAAGACCTCCAATAACTTGGGATTGGTTCGACCTTGAAACTTTCTACAATCCTCCTTGGAAAGTAGACCCCTTTTGCTTCTTCAAAAGTTTCCTCTTCAACAGTTTGAAGTTGTCTTTCCTTCACAGCTTAGTGTTGGATCGATTTCCTTCGAGATTTAGGCTTGAGGATTTTGCTTGAATAATTTGAGAATATTTTGCAGGTTACAGTAAAATAATGCTTGTTATCTCAGGTATGCAAGGTAATCAAGGTAACCCCTTCTCAAATTGATTTCTTAGCCTTTTATAGTGAATTTTTAAAAATCTGCCCGTTGAAGAGATAAGCTGATTTTCAAAAATCACTTGTGTTCGTTGGCTTGTCTTGTTGTAGTCCTTGATGTTGACATTTCCACGTATTAAATGAATGTTCAGCTTTTCAGAATCTGACACGAGGTGCAGTGCTTCCCATTGGTTTATTCCTTTTGCACGCTTCTGGGATGAGCACTTTAAGACATGACAGCATGGAAGTATTACTTATTTAAGTAAACTTCTTGACTTCTGTGCAACGGATTCTTTTCAGTCGTCTTGACTTGACTACAATCCTTTATTCCTAAGGTGACTTTGAGTTAGCTTCCAATCAATGGATGACTCATCCGTCACTTCAACTTGAGACTTGGCTTCTTGAGTTGACTTGATTGACTCTTCATACAGCTGTATCTCAGCTGACACTCCTTCAGTCGAGTCCTTGATCTTCTCTCTTGGCCATATTCAACTGTTCCTCAGCGGAGTCTTCATTCCAGTCTTCAGTTGACTTCTTGTATTTCCAGGCATAGCTGACTTGACTCAGCTCATATAGCCCTATCTATTACAATACAAATTACAAGGAAAATGGGGTGCCAACTTTTTAGTCTAAGTTTTACATGGCATTCATCAAAATCTAAATGATAAATTTCCCAACAATTTCCCCCTTTTTGATGATGCAAAAAATTAAATACATACAAACAATATGTAAATTGCAAAGATACATACAGACAATGCAGTAATAAGGAATGTATGCGTAGATTTTTATTGATCATAACATTCTTGTCCTTTACATAGCTGTTTACAATGTGTATCATAATAATCAGAGCATACTAATATCTACGCAAAATACAGATTTTTCATTAAATGTACAGATGACTTACATACATATAAATTTACAAAAGTAAAATACATGAAGGGGTTGGCAACAACACTTCATCGCCTTCGCTGCCTCCTTCTTTCTTCTTCAGCTCTGTCTTCGTCAGCTCTCTTTCTTTTCTTTTCCTCTTCAGCTGCTTTCTTCTTCTCGTAAGCTCTCTTCGCAGCTTCATCTCTTCTTTTTCTTTCTTGTCTTTCTTGCCACAACTGATCTTGCCTTTTGTTTTCCTCTTCAATCCTCTTTACATATTCAGCATTCTTCCTCTTCACTTCCCGATTGGCTACTTCATCGCATTTCCCCAATAGATCCTTCCCTTCTTGCCGGATCTATATATTCAATATTTTTGGGTAGAGGTCTAGGTTTAAAGCCTCTACCTTCGCCACTTCTTTCTCATCCTCTGGGCGTATATTGTACTGGAGTCTTCTTGTCACAAGCTGAGTGGCTGCTAGGAGTCTGCTGCCTGCCAGCTTCTTCACAAAGCTTCAGACCTTTCTCCCAATACAAGTCCCAGGCTTGGGCTATGGACATGTTTTTGAAGTATCCTTCGAACTCGAGCGTTTTAAATTCTTCAACTGTCCTTGGCTCTTGTCCATCATCTGGAATGGCATCGGTGTCTCTTCCTGCTGGAATGCCTCCGAATTGTTTCAACATTTCTTCCACACGGACATCAGTTCTCTTGTCGAACTCCTCCATCTCAGCTTCTACAATCTTTCTTTTCTCAGACATAGGCACATCCGAGTGTTGGAGCGGCAGAGTCATCGGAAGTTTGCTTATTATGCTAGCTATGACATGGCCTTGTTGAGGGGTTTCAACAAACATTAGGGTCACATCCTTTGACCCTTCCCCCTCAACAGCTTTTCCCTTCTCCTTCTTCTTTTCGACAACTGTCTCCTTCTCCTTCTCGACAACTATCTCCTTCCTCTTCTCATCAGCTGTCCCCTTCAGCATCTTTAGGTATTCCTCTTCCCCATTTTTGGCATCATCAAAGGAGAGAGAAACCCCTGGAAACATCCCTGCGAGCATGAAGTCTAATCGGCTGATGGCTGAGTCCTGCTTGGAGTCTGCTGCGGAGTATGCTTTGTTCAAAATTCTGAGCGGGTGGCTTTGGATTCGGCTGCCACCAGTTTCATCTCATCCATAAGAAGGCTGAACTTCGCATTCATACTTTTCTCTACGCGCAGAAGTTCTTTTCTTTGAAATTCTCGCAGCAGTTCCATTTCAATGGTATGGGAGGCATGCATTCTGTCAATATTGTCTTGCATCCTCCTCTTCATATCAGCATTATCAGCACTCCAGACCAGCATTTTGTTGTACAATGCCTTGAAATATTGAACTTGTTCGAAGCGCATTGCACTCTGCTGCTGACACCATTCTCTGATCCGCACCACAATCCCTCTTAAGTCTGATGTAAGATTGGCATCTCTATTGTCCAGCCGCATATCCAGTGAGGCCTGGTGCCGTTCAATTTTCTCAATCTCACCAAGAATTGTCTTGAATACCTCACGTACCTCACTTTGTCACCTCGGTTTCAGCTGGGCCAAGCAACATCGAAATCAAATTCTGATGGGACAATGGAGTCGGTGGGAATGATGGGATCAGGTCTGTGGAAGCGTTTCTGCTCACGAGCTGGTTCTTCTTCAAGGTCGGGTAGCTCAATCTGGAAAGGGAAGGTTTCTTCGAAGGCGTCATCACGTACATAAGGAATTGATTCTACAGTTGTGTGTGCCTGTGATGTGCCTAGTTGAGTCGACCCTGCTGCAGCTTTGGGAGCCTACGCAGATGACTCGGTCTCAGCTGGGCCTTGGTGAGAGGGTTGGCCAGCTGACAGAGCCTCAGCTGTCTTAACAGCTTCTTCGGCCTCAGTGGATTCTGCTAAATGAATTTTCGTGTCCTCAGCTGCACCATCAGCGTCATCGGAAGATGATGAAGCCTGAGGATTTGGTTCATCATCAAAATTGAAAGTTTGTCGAGCAGCCTTAAATTCTAGCTTGCTCGTACTCGGTAGAACATCCTCAGCTGAGTCCTTTGCAGCAGGAGTGGACTCAGCTTCGTCTTCAGATCCCAAGAATGTTGTGTTACGATTATCTTGGGAATCGTGAAGAGCACTGATTTCCTCTTCCGAGTCAGCAATGATGACTTAACGAATGCTCTTTTCTTCTTGATTCTTACCCAGGAAAGTCTCAACCTCCCTTGGGCCTTCATTACCTCCTGCAGCCTCATCTGCAGCAAGGCCTTGTACATTCCCTTCGACAGACACAACTGTCTTAGGGTCTTCTGCGGTGGCATCCACATGAGTCTCAACTCCTTGGATTGCACTTTCATTGCCCAGAGCGTTAACTCTTGGGGCAGATCCATCCTATGCCTTGACTGCATCAGCGGTGTCCTCGACTGCAAAGTTTGTTGGCACTTCACCGGGACAGACTCAATCGTCCGAAGCTTAAATCACAAACTTGCTTTGTTGTTCTTTTTCTTTCTTTTTCTCCACTTCGCCTCCTTTCTTCTTTGTGGAGTCATCTGCAGCATCCTCCGACCTAGCTAAAGTGGAGTGAGTTTCCCCCTCGGCACACCGAGTGATGGTGATGGTGGGTTCACTGCTGCTCCCGGACTCATTGTTTCCATTGAGTGTTCAGCCGTGGGGGCAGGTGGTAAGACACCTTCAACAGGGGTTGACTCAACTTGGGTGCCCAAATTCCCAGTGTCATCGCCAATGCCCTTGGATCTGTCCTCTGAATGAACTGGGGATGTGGTTGCAACAATGACTGTGGCGATCTGATGTACCACTCCCAACTGATCGATTTCCAGCTGAGATTTGGAAGACTCTCCTGGTCCTTCCATCAGCTGTTGCTCATGCATCAACCTGGATTCCCGCATGGCATACTGCATTTCCAACTTCTCCATCGCAGCAGCAGGATCCATGTCCTCATCACTATCCGAGAGCATGTCAATGTGAGGATGAGTGTGGTCGCTGGTTCCAGTGAGAGGACAAATGCTGGCTTTCTCACGAGCCTCTGCTTCCTCAGCTGCTCTAGCCTTTTCTTGTTCCTTGTGAATTTGCAACATATTAATGCAGTTATCCTCATCCAGGGCTTGCAACACGGTATCAACTTCAAGGAACCTGAAGAGCTCCTCTTCTTCCTCAATAAACTCTGGATGTTCAAACTGCGCCCTAGAGTGACTCAACTTCCATTTCCTCCATTCTCGCACATGGCTCTGGATGTCTGGGTACAAGGGAGAGTACATAAGTATGTCATCATCATCATTCTCCTCTTGTTGGCCTTCCTTCTCAGGAATAGAAGGTAGCAAATTCTGCTGCTCTTCACCTTCAACAACATCTGTGGCAGTGGAGACATAGTCCTGTCGAGGGGATTACTCGCTATCTCCGTTGCTTCATGTTCTCACTGTTCTATCCACAATCAAGTCTTCGAGGGCCTCTCTGATCACCTTCAGCGAGTTTGGCGGTTACATCAAGAGCTTAGACGCACTTCTTGGCGAGCTCGATGATTTTCTCAAGCTGAGTGGCAGACTTAGCTGTCTTCTCAAGCTCTGAAAGCTTGGTGATTCTTTTCCTTCTCTTAGTTTTTGCCAGAGGAATATCTGGTTCTACTTTCTCCGGTTCCTCGAAGGTAAAGGCCTTCGGAGTTGCCTTAGAGGCAACTGCCCTTCTTGCCTTGGCAGTCCTCTTCTTCTCAATTCCTGGAGAAGGTATTAAGGGTTCCTTCTCCACCGCGGCTGCAGGGGCAGGAGACACGGCTGCAGGGGCATGTGCGTCTTTCTTCTTTGCTGTAGGAGCAACTTTCATCTTTGCAGCTGCAGGTGCAGCTCTCTTTTTAGGAGGGGAAGAAGTAGCTGTGTCGACGGGGTCAGCTGATTCCCCCTCACTGGTGTCAGTATTTTTGGCATAGACTCTCTTCTGGGCTCCTGATAGATTAGCCCGGAATATCTTCTTGTTGACATGGAATGGCTTTACATGTCGAAGGGGAACACCCTTCACCTCCATCAGATGGCCAATGACTAGGCCATAGCCAAGCGATCCTCCAAAGGATCCATCCTCCTTGAAAGACTTGTTGCCAATATTCTGGCAAAGTCTGCTGTAAATGAATTCAGCCCAATTGATCTTCTTCTCTTCCATGATCGCAGCCATGACGATCAGCTTGGTTTTGGACAGTTGATTGAAGCTGCCAAACTTCATGTCTACACTATTCGCGATGATATCCATTAGTTTATGATAATCGTCCTTCGGCTTCTTCTCTTCTGTAGACAACTTTTGCAAAGACATTCATTCGGTTTGGCTACTTCTTCCATGCAAATGACCAAGTTGACGTCGGCTTCATATATTTCCGGCATGCCCTCCAACGGCAATAGACAGTGCTCCGCAAGGTCCTTTGTAGTGATTAGAATGTCCTTGCGGTGGACGGAGGACTTAATCCCTTCGTCCTGCACTTCGGCATTAATGTAAAATTGGGCGACCTCCTCAACGTACGTCATTTGATATTCCATCGTGAGGAATGGTTTTAGTCCTTATTTCTCGATCTTATCCGCTATCTTCTTCACAAGGGTTTCATCGGAACCCTGTTTTATCATCCCCTCAAAATCCACAGTTGATCCAGTGTGGATTTGCTTTGCGAGCTTAGCGAAATCATGTGCTGGTGCCATTTTTAGTGAGTTTTACCGAATGAGATCTGGTAAATCGACTTGATAACTAGTAGGGTTTTTGAGAGAAAAGTTTGCTTTCTTTTACTCGGGAAGATGAACAGTTTTAGGAAAAAAAATGAGAGAGAAAACTGAACGATTGAGTATATAAGGGTTATGAAAGGACATATTTTTGGTTATTAAAATTTTGATCGAGATCAACGGCTCAGATTTAGCACGTCACATTGCATTTAATTTCTCGCATTTAATGCAACAATATTTATATCCAATCATATGCTTACTGTGCAACTTTTGACTGTACCCGTCATTATTACGCTGATGTCATCCTTAAAAACATTCCCGCTCAGTGAAAACAATTGCGTTTTTGTCACTTAGCTTATAAATGACTCAGCTTACTTCTTAAATGACTCAACTCTTCTTCTCTCTATTCGTATAGTGACTCAGCTGTCAGCTAACTCGATACAGATGACTTTCCGATACGACTGATTCACTTGGCTGATTCATGAGATTTGCTCTATTTTCATCTTTTCATGTTTCATCTCTTCTCATTGAGTCTTCTGAGTGTCAACTCAGCTCAATTAACCCAAGCTCATGGTTAAGCTCTTCAAATCTTGATTCACATAGGGGTTTGGTGAATATGTCAGCTAACTGTTTATTAGTTGAGATATACTCCAAAGTGATGTCTTTCTTTTCAACATGGTCTCTTATAAAATGATATCTGACATCAATGTGCTTTGTTCTCGAATGCAACACCGGATTCTGAGTGATTGCAATAGCACTTGTGTTATCACACATAATTGGAATCTGTTTTTCTTCAATTTCATAATCTCTCAGCTGTTGTCTCATCCATAAGACTTGGGCATAACAAACCGCCACCGCGATATGTACTCTACTTGGTGTGGATGTGGCTATTGAATTTTGCTTCTTGCTAAACCAGGAAACTAGTCTGTTTCCAAGCATTTGACATGTACCTGAAGTACTCTTCCTGTCAACTCTACATCCAGTATAGTCAGAGTCTGAATAACCAATAAGCTTGAATCCCCTTCCTTTAGATACCATAACCCAACTTCCTGGCATCCCTTCAAATATCTTAGGATTCTCTTAGTTGCAGTCATGTGACTTTCCTTTGGAGCAGATTGGAATCTTGCACATACACCTACTGCAAAGGTGATATCTGGCCTGCTTGCTGTTAAATAGAGTAGTGATCCAATAAGTGCTCTGTATCTTGTTTGATCTACAACTTTACCATCTGCATCCATGTCCATCTTGACTGATGTATTCATTGGTATTTTCACAGAAGACTTCTCTTCCATACCAAATTTCTTCATTAAATCTCTGGTGTACTTTGTTTGACTTATAAAGGTTCCATCCTTCAGCTGTTTAACTTGGAGTCCTAAGAAGAATGTCAACTCTCCCACCATGCTCATTTCAAATTTGCCTTGCATGAGGTTTGAGAATTTATCACACAGCACTTTATTTGTGGATCCAAAAATGATGTCATCCACATATATTTGAACAAGCAGTATACTCTCCCCATCTTGAATTTTGAAGAGTGTTCTGTCCACTTTGCCTTTGGTGAATCCATTATCTGTCAGAAATTGAGATAATGTATCATACCATGCTCTAGGTGCTTGTTTCAATCCATATAGAGCTTTCTTGAACTTGTACACCTTATCTCCAATGGTCTTCTGCTCAAAACCTGAATGTTGCTCAACATAGACTTCTTCTTCCAACAATCCATTTAAGAAAGCACTTTTCACATCCATTTAATATACAATGAAGTTTTTGTGTGCAGCATAGGCAACAAACATCCTTATTGCTTCTAATCTTGCAACAGGAGCAAATGTCTCATCAAAATCTATTCCCTCTTCTTGGCAATACCCTTTGGCTAACAATTTTGCTTTGTTTCTTACCACAGAACCTTCTTCATTCATCTTGTTTCTGAAAAAACCATTTTGTGACAATAACATTTTGATGGGTTGGTCTTTGCACCAATTCCCATACTTTGTTCTTTTCAAATTGATTCAACTCTTCCTGCATGGCTTGAATCCAATGTGTGTCATCCAAAGCTTGTGACACATCTTTTGGCTCTATCTGGGAAATAAAACAAGTGAACATTGCTTCTTGTTGAGATCTGGATCTGGTTCTTACACCATCTCTCACATCTCCAATGACTAACTCTGGTGGATGGTCTCTCAGCCATCTCACATCAGGTTGAAGTAAATCAGCTGGGTTTAGTCGTCTTGCAGTGTGTTGTCTTGAGCAACTCTTTCATCATCATTTAGCTGCAGATTCTCCAGCTGTCTTTGAGACTCAACTGTCTCATCTTCATCTTGATTGATTGCTCCAGCTTCAGCTTCAACATAGGGACTCTTCTGCATAATTGGCTGATTCAGCTTATCAGCTAACTCTTCAATGTCTTCTCCATTTATATTAGGTTCATCAAAAATCACATGGATAAATTCTTCTGTGACCATAGTCCTCTTGTTCAGCACTCTGTAGGCTTTGCTTTCAGCTGAGTATCCCAAAAAGATACCTTCATCAGCTTTAGCATCAAAAGCCTTTAGATTATCCTTGCCATTGTTGTGGATGAAGCATTTACATCCAAATATTCTAAAATACCCAACATTTGGCTTTCTCCTTGTCCATATTTCATAGGGAGTCTTTGTCAGCTGTTTGCTAATCATGCATCTATTTTGTGTATAGCATGCAGTGTTGATGGGTTCAACCCAAAATCTTTTAGGCAGCACAGCTTCAGCTAACATGGTCCTTGCAGCTTCCTTGAGAGTTCTGTTTCTTCTTTCTGCTACTCCATTCTGCTGTGGAGTCCTTGCTGCAGATAATTCATGAGCAATACCATTTTCAACACAATACTGAGTTATTATCCCATTGACAAACTCAGTTCCTCTATCAGATCTTATCTTTATAATGGTTTGACTCTTCTCATTTTGAACTCTTCTCATCAGTTGAGGTAACTTCTGCAAAGTTTCCTTCTTTTTACACATGATGATTGTCCATGTATATCTTGAATAATCATCCACCACTACTAAAGTGTACTTTCCACTTATGCTAGCTGGCTCAACTGGACCAAATAAATCCATATGCAACAGATGCAATATCCTTGTTGAAGATGGACTAGACTTCTCTTTGAATGATGATTTGATCTACTTTCCCATCTGGCATGCATCACATACACTTCCGTTCTTGTACACTGAATCTGGCAGTCCTTCCACAAGATGATTCCTTGCAAGCTTGTTAATTGTCTTAAAATTCAGATGACTCAGCTTCGTGTGCCACAACCAACTTGATTCGGCTGTACTCTTTGCTAACAGACCAATACTTGGTGTGGCAGTCGACCAGTCTACCACATACATGTTCTTCTGTCTGGATCCTTGCAACACTATTTCATTTGATTCAGTGTCTTTAATTTGGCACATTCCCATATTGAATCCAACATTATAGCCCTTGTCATAGAGTCGGCTAATGCTTAACAGGTTGAAGTTGAGGCCGTCAACATATGCAACATCTGTGATTTCTAATCCATTTTTCTTGATGGATCCGATTGCCTCTTATTTCCCCGAGCTTCATTTCTCCAAATATAACTTTTGCGGCTCTAATCTCCTTGAATTTTGACATATTTTTCTTGTTTCCTGTCATATGTCTGGAACAGCCACTATCCATGTACCAGGTTCCTTGGCACTCAACTGTTCCTTGAACCTGCAATCAAGGAAATTAGTTTTTAGGTACCCATGCTTGTCTGGGTCCTGAGGGGTTAGTGCTGTAAGATGATCCAACCAACCTATAGCCAAATGACTTGACTCTAAGAGGTTGCTTGGGGGCTTTAGGTTCATACATCTGTCTCTTTTGTTTGTATGCCTGTGTGTGTGTTTTAGCAATTGCCTTCTTTGGGTAGTTGTGATATTTCTGAGTGTAGTGTCTGGGTGCATATGTGTGCTGATGATAGCTCTTTTGCCTTTGGAATGGCCTTTGTTGATTCCTAGGCCTTTGCCTTTTGGGCTTATATTCCATAGGTCTTTGCTGATATTTCACATTATTCCAATCAGCCTGGCTTGGGTAGTTTCTACTATTCCAATCATATGTGTTTCTTTGATAGAATTTTTGGGGTTTCTGGTAGCTCTGTTTCTTCTTTATAGAGTACTTTCTATTTGGAGTTTGCTGAGGAACTCTGTTGGATTTCTTCTCAGTTGTCCTCTCAGCATACTCAACTGGCTTTTTTCCTTTTCCTTTATATCCAAGGCCAGTTTGTTTGTGATTGTGCTTTGGAGTGAATGTGGGTACAACATTTGGTGTCTTGGATTTTTGAGATGTTTCATTACTTGAAGATCCTTTTTCCAAACTCACTCTGGGGGTTTGACTGTGCACAAAGGAATTGAATCCTATGCCAGTCTTATCTCCACACTCTTTTTAGCTCATAATAAGGTCATCCAGTGATTTAGATGCCTTTGTAAATGATGCAATCACATTTTTGAGATCATTTTCCCTTTTTTCTATAGAAGCTATCTCTGCTATTAGTTTTGCATTTTCAGAATTCGGCTCTTTGTTCACATCAGCTATGTGACTTAGAATACTCAGCTCCTTAGTCAGCTGTGAGTTTTGGCTTTTGAGCTGGCTGTTTTCCTCAATTAATAGTGTGTGTGAGGATTCAATGTGCTCAAAGTCTTTCATCATTTTGCCAAATGAATCATAAAGATCAGTGGGTGATGAAGTGTGTGTGTCACAATCACTAGAATCTGAGTGAGATGAGTTAGAGTGCACCTCATCTTCTTGGTCAGGTTGATCTTGTTCTTTAGCCATTAGACAGATCATCGCTTCTTCTTCAGAATCACTTGAGTAGTCAGCTTTAGTACTCTCTGAGTCTGCTACTTCTTTTGACTTAACTGTCTCAACAGTCTCAACAGCCAACATAGCCTTTTTCTTTTATTCTCTTTTTTCTCTGAAGACTCTTCTTTCTTCTTCATTCCTGTATTTGTTGACTACAGGATATGAACAGTCAATAGCAAAGTGTCCTGGTTGTCTACAGTTCCAACACAGGTTCTCAACTCTTTGATCAGTTCTTTCTGTTATTGGGTTATCAGCTCTTTGATATTCAACCTTTTGATGCTCAGCTCTCTTGGGAGGCCTATCTTCTCTTGACTTGGAGGGAGCTGAATGTCTCCTGGAGGGTTCACCCTTGTTTCTTTTATAGTTCTTATTGAAGAACTTGTTGAATCTTTTAACCATCAAGTCAATTTCCTCCTGGTCAATGGCTTCCTTGACCTCAGCTCTCTTCCCATTCTTGACTATAAGTGCAGTTGTTTTGGGTACAGCTGTCTCCTCATGATCCTTTCTTCTCAGCTCAAATTCATAAGCTTTGAGGTCTGAGAATAGTTCATGATTGGATGTTTTTGATAGGTCCATCGAGTGCCTTAGAGCCATTGACTTCATTTCCCATTCAGCTGGTAGGCTCCTTAGAATCTTCATACACATCTCCTTTTGTGTGTATTCCTTTCCAAGTGCTGAGAGCTCATTTGTAATTTCAGTGAATCTAGCATCCAGCTGATCCATTGTCTTACATGCAAGCATTTTAAAGTTTTCAAACTTTTGAACAACAACAGATAATTTGCTCTGATCCTTCACAAATTAAAGTTAATTTATCCCAGATTTCTTTTGCTGTTTTGCATGACTTGACTTTATTGAACATTGCTTTGTCCAGAGTCTTGTAGAGAATATCCTTGGCCACATTGTCCAAGTTGTATCTCTTTCTGTCATCACTGGTCCATTCTAGTCCTTGGTTTTTCAACTAAGGCTGGTCTTGCTTCACCACAACTTCTTCTCGCTTGATTGCAGCAAACGCTCTCCTTTGCTACTGTCTTCACTTTCAATATTTGCAGTGGCAATAATGTTTAATTTTTCAATAATGTTTAATTTTTCAAGACATGTCAGACAAAATTGGAGTTTTTGTGCATTATGGAGGAAAAGTTGTCGGAGCAACACATATTGATCGAAGTATCGACCTATCAAATTTATTAGGACTTTTGTATGAAATGGCGAATTTGGATCAAACTCGCCATAAGTTGACAGTTTCTGCTAAGTATTTTGACAATGATAATTCACGAGTGGTTCCAATATAAAAGGATCGGGAACTTAGATCTTTTTTGGATCCGATAGCTGGTTTAAGGTCTCTCGATCTATTTGTTGAATCCGAAAATACCGCACCACCACCAAATCCATTGAAAAATGAGTTTTACCAATATGCATCTTACATTATTGGTGACTCTGAATTGCCTTCGGTTACTCAAGGAATGGCAAATATAGGTTTGGGTAGTGCTTGTAGACCTAGTTAGGGGAATTTGGATGGATTTAATGTGCATGTTGAGAAGCGACCTACATTTAGGGGTGATTCTTTTGTTGGGGATATAACAGGAAACTCGGAACCTAGTGATAATAGCGAGTATGATGATGATAGTGATGATCATCCTGCCCAGCGACATGTTCCTTTGACAGTTCCTCATCATCCTAATTTATCAAGATCCTCTTTTTTTGAGTTGGGTACGAAGATATTTCTGGTGATTCTATTGATGCCCCGTTAACAATTATGTAATATGACTCCGAGAGAGGTGAATTGAAAAATAGTATGGTTTTCGTAGATAAAGAACATGTGCAATCCGCAGTTAAGGATTTTTCTGTGCACCATGGCAGACGTGAGTATAAGGTTGTGGAGTCTACGCCGACATTGTGGAAAGTTGTTTGTAAGCATAATCAATCAGGAGTTATTGAAGTGGGCTTATCATCGCAACAATGCAATTGGTGGTTGCGGTTGAGTTTTGTGAAAAGACAATAAATATGGCAAATTACCAAGTTGGGACCTCCCCATAGTTGTGTTATGAACACCGTATCCAAAGATCATATAAATTTGTGTAAATATATTATCGCTAAAGATCTTATGGGGATGGTACAGTGTGGTCCTGTATGATATCTAGTATGTTCAGCAAAATGTGAAGGACAAATATGAATATGAGATTTCATACCATAAAGCTTGGCATAGTTCGAAACGGGCAAGAGAAAATGTATATGGGACTTGGGAGAGTTCTTGTCAATACTTACCTACATATATAGGGGCACTGCAGAAATACAATCCCAGAACAGTTGTGGAGTGGTTCCCTAACGTATATATGAAAGTCGTCTGCATACACTGGGGCACGTTTTCTGGGCATTTAGGCCGTGCATCAAGGGTTTTAGGCATTGCCACAAGGTCATAGTGTGGACGGAACACACTTGTATACTAAATACAAGCACAAGATGTTAAATGTTGCGAGTCTGGATGCAAACCAACATGTATTACCTCTAGCATATGCTATTGTAGATGAGGAAAATTTTAGGTCATGGCATTGGTTTCTTCACATGGTGGCTAAATACGTGGTTTGTGGTGACGAGGGAATGTGTCTTATTTCCGACCGCCATAAGGGTACAATTAAAGTGGTTGAATGTGTTTCCGAGTTTCAAGCACCAATGGGAGTACATCGGTTTTATCTGAGGCATATGACATCTAATTTTAATATTCATTTTAAGAATATCAAACTCAAGGACTTGTGTTGGCAAGCTAGATCAAAAGTTGAGCATTCGGACGTTTGAGAAAATAATGGAGCAGATTAAATCACTGAACCCGGATGCTTACGAGTATTTGGCGGCGATTGATCCTTGCCTATGGACACTCTGCTACGATGAAGGGAAGTGGTGTGGAATTATGACTACAAACATATCTAATGCATCAATGGCATACTTAAGGGTGCTTGACGCCTTTCAATCAAAGCCATTATGCGGATCACTTTTGCAAGATTGGCTAAGTGTTTCTTAGATCGCATGACGAATGCATCGCTGACTCAGCAGTGAAACCAAATTTGGCCAGATGATGTACACCATAGGTTTGACAAAATACAATGCCTCAGATTACAACATATGGTGTAAATGTATGATTATACTGAACAAAATGCAAGTGTCATCACACAAGCATCGGGTTCTAGACATTCACGTACCTTCAAAGTGAAGTTATCTACCCAAGAATGTTCATACGGCCAATGGAAGAATGATGGAAGTCCATGCTCTCATGCAATGGAAGCTTGTCGCCATTTTATGATTGACCCATGAACTTTTATGAAGCAATATTATAGCACCAGTGCTTACTTGAGGACATATTCTTCACGACATTTTGAATCGTTGTCCGACAATGATGAGTGGGATGATCCACCATTTTATGATTGTGGACCATATCTAGGATTTGTACCTACATCGGGTCAGATGAGGGAGAGGATACGAATATATTGTACAACCATTTCAAACCATCTAAGAGGGATTCAGATCACAGAGCATACTCCCGGAGAACTTGGATGAGCAGTATGCACGAGGTTGTGCAATGCTTTTATTAGGTTGTATTATGAAACTGTCTCATTGCTATACCTGCAACAGCTACAGGATGTCTGAGCAGCTGGGTTTTTCAGTTGGGGCAGTGCAGTTTTATCATTTCTATACTGTGAACTTTGTCGTGCAGTAGATAAGGAAAACAATGGGATCGAGGGACCACTGGGTCTTCTTCACGTATATTTTTATTGTTATCTCATAAGTTATAACTTGCATTTACAATTTCTATTGAAATAATAATATTCTTTTTTAAGATTTGGGCGTGGTCTCGGATGAACACTGTAGTGCCCCGCGAATATTACTTCGATGATTGTACAGGGCCCACTTGTAGGTGCTGATGGTAGAGGGTTAGGGATACTACCGTATGGGGCTAAGTGGATACAACATCACAGCTACACTCGCAAAGCTAGACATTCTGTATGGGTATGTAGAGATATGTTTGACCGACTATTATCCGATGAGGTAATACCCTTCTACATTATTCATTACTATAAATAAATATATACATGTATTTTAATTAATGAGTATTTTTGGCAGTTTTTATGGGAGCCCTATGATCTAGCGGACCCGGATATCAGAAATCTTGGACATCCTTGCTTGATTGTACATTGGCTATCACGATGTCCACTTATTAATTATGCGATTATGGAGATATACCATCCCGATCGAGTGCTTATACAAATAGGATATTCCACAACATATACACCATACTCATATGGACCTATATAAAATTAATCATAGAGGTCAGGATACCACTGATTAGGAACAGTGTCTTTGGGATAGGGTCGAGTTATGGAATCAGAGACATTCATCGATACTCGATGTTTAGCCAATTGCTGGAGGTGATAGTACGGTCGAGGGATATATGCGTTGGTATGGCAGGATTACACGATTGATAACACTTCACTTGCCTCGGCGGCGGGTTGCGACCATCGATCACACAAAGAACACGTGATGTTATAGTATACTTACGCTCTCGGACTTGATTTTTAAAGTGAATTATAAGCATAAATAGAAAAATATTATGCATCTTTGTTTGTTTTTTTTTTCGATTCTCGTCGATGGAACAACTTAGGCTTAGTTCAGCTGAATCATTATTCGAGGACGTTGAGTCATATGCACGTTTACGACGTGTTGCTATAGATGTTAGTAATGACATTAAGTGGATGCTACACAGGCCACCATACCACACGAGTCCGCCGGCAGGTGATATTCATGTCGAGACAGCCCCGAGAGCCCATACAGGTCATAGCACAAGCGGCAGAGGATAACAACAGCAGTCACGACCATTTACTGACGGTGCTTCCATATCTCGTGATATT
Source organism: Rehmannia glutinosa (assembly GCA_016081115.2). Classification (NCBI taxonomy): domain Eukaryota; kingdom Viridiplantae; phylum Streptophyta; class Magnoliopsida; order Lamiales; family Orobanchaceae; genus Rehmannia; species Rehmannia glutinosa. The sequence goes on along the minus strand of CM071924.1, from coordinate 59,374,365 downwards.
CCTCCATCGGTACCCCATGTTGATATAGTGGGACCTTCTACTTATACACCCAGATGCACCATGGTGTGAATTTTATGAAATTCTTAAAAATTATAAATTGAAAAAGAACACATAAATTAATTCTATTGATCACTTTTCATTATATATGATAGATCCATCTACATCTACTCCTAGTTATTATGTCCCTCAGCCAGTACAAACTGATTATAACACACTAGAGTGGACATCATTTACATCTCTAATTATAGACAGATTTTGGTGCTCTGGGAGTTCCATATGGTGGTCATGATCCGTCCACATCCGATCGTCCATATTTCAACATATCACCTATTTTATTTCCACCTATTTGACCAGAGAGTCGACATCATCAGTTGCATCTAGTCATCATACAACAAATGATCAAGAGGATGATGATCCACTACCGCAAAGGGTTCAGGGAGATGTTGGTAGGCGTAGACGTACTAGGCAGAAGGTAGCTCCTAGGTGTGGTACCGTGGGACATAGGATTTGGGATTAATTTGGACTTGTATCGATTATAATTTTTTTTTTATTTTTTTGTATTGATTCAAACTGCGCGGATGTGATTAATCGAATGATTTTAATCTTTTTGTTTTATGGATTAATTTGCAAATATTTGATAAATTAATTAATTATTAAATAAATAAAAAACAAACGAAAAAAATAAAAAACTAAAATGGGCGCGAGTTAAACTAAAGAAAAAGAGTTTGTTCTATAACAGTGTTGTTTGGAATAGTAGAGAGAAAAAGTCTTGTGCGTGCGATTACACCATCAGTGTGTGTGAATATTTCATTGTTTTCCAGGGTTCTTTCTTCCACGATCGTCGGCTGCTCTTTCAGCTTTTCTGGTTGTCCTCGTCGGCAGCTCCATGGCGGAGCCGCCTTTCTACGGCTATACGTCAAATTTCGACCCATCCCCAAAACTTCCACAACCTAATCACTCACGATCGTCTTCTCAGATACAGCAGCCCCACGCTTCGCACATCTCCGGTGAACGACAATTTGTAGTGCTGGACAATCAAACATCGATGGTGACGTGTTCTTTGGCCTCTCCTGTGCCTTCTTCCTCAAGCATGCAAGTTGATAGGGTTTTTGGGAATTATTCACAGGTACAACCATCTACAGTCGCGCACAACATCGTCGACGGGATCCACCATTCAGAGCGACATGTCGACATGTAGCACGTCGGAAAAAATGGTGGCGCCTCGTCTGCCGTGTTCCCTATGGTTTACCAACAAACTTCGTCCCCCACAAATCCACGTCGCCTCAGCCTCCACCTCCCCCCGCGGCTGCTGGTCTCATCCCGCCAGAAAACTACTTGCAACGTTCATCCTCAACTGCCGGTCTCACTCGTGTTCCCCCTCTTGGGGAAGTTGTTAAGGAGGCCACACATCCTCCATATATGGCAGTGGCTGGGAGTTTCACCCTTCATGGCTGCCAGCTACCATGGGGGCCCCTCCATGCCGGCAGCCACTATGTCTCCTAGAGTGGTCCCCTCCCAGGGGGTTGTGACCCCTGGGCCACAATCTCCCATCCTCAGGGCTTTCCTCCTGCATGCCCATCCACGGGCACACATCTTATTTCCGATCCCAGGAACGCTGTCCAGATTGCTGGAATATCTCCGTCAACGACACTCAACTATGAAACTAACGTGCGACATTCAACTCATAATCCCAATCCCAATTTGGGACATACTTGTTGACGTGCGTTTTGGTCAACAAGCAAAAATATGTAAAAGATTTAACACGTGGAAATATAAACGTGCGTAACGTATATTTATTTTTGGCTAATTCTGCCTTTTTTGCATAATGCCGAGCCGAATTATTGGGGTCGGTCTTTTTTTTTACAATCTTGCCCTCTCCTTCAGTTTTCCCTCTATCAGACTTTTTATACCCCTTCGAGTAAGTGGGTTTTCAATAGTCATCTTTGCACTAACTATTCATTAATTAGTAAAATAATTAAAGAAAGACACATGTCTCTCTCTAACTGTGCATATCAGTCAAAACTTGCCACTTGTCGACTTCTCTTCATAATTCTCTAACATGTGGCAGTTTCTGATACCAATAAAGCGTTAAGCATGGGCGTGTGATTATTTTTATGAGGCTGTCGCGCATGCGTTTCCTGTCGAAATTTGGGCTCGGGGCTCGGCGGCCGTGTTGCGGTTGGGCTCGGTAATGGGCGAGCCTAATTCGTGATGTGTCGTCGCGCACCATTGCCGACGTCATCGCAGGTCGCCTACTCGGATGTGTGTTAGACTGATGACTTGGATGAATTTCTTCCAGCTCGGCTCGGGTGTCATCAAAGGCCCCCAAGTTTGACTCAGAGAAGAATTTCAAGTCGGAGTTAAACTTTAATGCTAATGATGAACATTTAATGGGAAACGGATTTCTCAAAGGTTTTGTTCTTTCCTGGCATCCGTCGGCGTAGCGATTAATGCCTGGCTTGGCGCATTAATTGGGTTGCCATAATGACGGACACGTGGCATCTTGTGGTTGGACCAATCTTGCGAGAACCAAAAAGGTACGTCGATTCTGTCGTCGGCGTGGGGACGCGACGTTTTTCGACATGTTTGACGGCTTTTGAGTTTTTAAAAGGTGCGTCCCGAATAAACGTCTCGTTTATCGAGAAACCCCATCTATAAATACCTTTGTTTCCCTCCATCATTCACTTTCGCAACCATTAACCTTTGAGCTAAAGTAACTAAAACCGAAAGCGTAAAATTTGGTCGGCTTCCCAAGTTCGAGACTTTGAACTTAGGTATTTTTTTCAAAATACTCTCCCTTTACCTATAAATGTCTTCTTTTGAGGATAGTAGGAGTCGTAGTTATAGCGTAGAGGTTGAAATTGAAGATCCTCCCTCTGAACCTTCATTTTATTTCTCACCAAAGACGGCAATCTCCGTCTCACGGCCGAGCATTATTCAGATATCTTCTCCGGATTCTTCACGAGGAGGAACGTCCTTGGAGCGGACGCATACTATCTTTGACCCGACGCCAGTGACCGTTTTTAGAGAAGGAACGGTGTATCAGCCCGGACTGGTACAAGAGAGTTCCGGTGAAGAATCGCCAAGTGTTGATTCTAGACAGTACCAGCCAGAAGAAGAAAATATGGATCCATCGGAGCCGGAGCGTGATAACGTGGAGCGGGTAGATGAACCGTCCGGGGATTCGAGGCCGGAGAGGCCACTAGGGCCCATAGGCCACCGTAATGGCGACGGCCGGCAAGGAGGAGGCCCTCGTCTTCGTGTCGAGCCTCGGTGGACGCCGAGTGGTATCAATTTTTGGTTACCGGACGGCACAGAAGTTCCCCAGTACCCACCAGCGGGTTGTATGGCTGTTTTTGCCGCTAGCCTTCTATACGGTTTGAGATTTCCACTGCCGTCTTTCCTTATGCGGTGGTTTTGCAAGTGGGGCATGCATCCGGCCCAGGTGCACCCTATTTCTTGGGGCAGGATCATCGGCCTCCTGGTGATGTTTCACCTGGAAAAATATCCTCGCCCCAAGTTTAAGGAGATGAACGAGCTCTTTGTATGGCGGCGACTCCTTCATCTCGGGTCACCCGTCCGGTGGTATTATGTACAGACCCGTATCAGTATCCGGATGGTTTGGTGGAAGGTCTCCCTTCTTCTCTGAAGGAGTGGAAAGACAAATGGCTCTGGGTGAGCGGCGAGTGGCAAGCTCGCGTGGGAGATGGAGGAAGGGAAACTATTCTTCATCCCCCATCAAATTTTGTTTTTGGCTATAGTAAGTCTATCTTTTCTTCTTTCTCTGCTTTTGCTTTTTATTGTTTTTTTTTGTAATTAACTTTTGTCTTTTTTCCTTTATAGGGAACCGGGCATCAAAGGGGCCTCTGTCGGCCACCTTTATTCGAAGGCTGGAAAACATCCAGGCCCGGGGAATCATGGACAGACGGATTGAGAGGTTGGCTACCGAGGCCAACTTGGCCGCAGCTGGTTTGAGGGCTACTCTGCCCGCCGACCCCGAAGCCGAGGAGACGGCTCGGGACGAGGCGGCCGAGCGGGAGGTGGAGGTCGAGAGAGAGCCTCAGCAGAACCCTCCCGGTAATGAAGAAGTACGGCCCCATTCTCTAGAGGAGCGACCGACGAGAACTGAGCGAGTTGCGCCGTCTCCTGTGACGGCTAGTCCTGTGGGCAGATCATCCACGCCTGTAGGCGGAACCACGAACTCGAGCGCGCCAGTGCGGCTGCCGTTCGAGGTAAACATTGTACTTTTCACATTTCCTTTTGAAATGTCCTTTTGTTTTCTTTTGATCTTCTAACGGTGGTTGCTTTGTGCAGGGCGTGGCTTGGATTTACGTGCACGCCTTCGCAGCGTGAGGAACACGGCCGCGCGGCGGGCTCGGGCGGCTTGATCGGCTGCGCAGATGCGGAGGCGGCTCGGAGAGAAGATATTCGGGCCGTAAACGCGTCCTGGCGATGGAGTGCCGGGAGGCGGTGCAGCCTCCTATTCAAAGGAGAAGAGGAGGGATTGTGATGGAGGAGCCCGACCGGCGAAGGGTTGGTCAAATGGCGTCGGAGCATCCTAAACAAGCCCCTAAGGGGAGGTCCGCGAACTTTCTCGGATGACCTTGGCCGGGAAGGTCACTTCATCCCTCCAAGTCGGTGAGAGATGATTATTGCGGGGATGATTGGGCTCACGCCCTCGGTGGTTTGTGGAATTTGTCCGATGCGCCCACGCGACGGAGGAGCGGTCAGCGCTTTACCGAGGGCGGGTCGGGCGCGATGAGTGTCCGGCTCATGCTCGGACAAAGGTATCGAGCAATTGCTGCTCGGAGATCGGCTTTGAAGAACAAATTGATGCTGTATGGGGATGTCGGCGGATGATTGGGCTTTTATGGCATGCAATCGGAGGAACTCGTGAGTGGAGAAAAAATATGCCGATCTGGAAAGGCGACACGGGGACTGAGGAGGCTTATGCTACCCTTCAAGGGGTACAAGAATCGTTGAGACTCAAGCGGATGAGGCTACGGCTCGGGCCAACTCGAGAGAGAAATCTGCGAGGAGGGCCGAGCGGAGCGAGATCCTGGCCCTTGAGGTCAAGAAGAGCTTTGGGCTAAGGTCGCCGCCGAATCGAACGTCTTTGCCACTTTGCCGGGCCGAGGAAATGGAGAGGCGTCTAGCCGATGTGCGTAGGGAGGCCGAAGAAACTGCCCGTCGGCGAACTGAGGAAGCTCGCGGACAGGCCGTAGAAGCCTACAAAGACTCAAGAGTACGCATTTATGTTAACACAGTGCCACGCGACCCGACGGAGAAATTCTCGATTTTAAGGGCGGGCGTACTGTTGCTCAGCTTGAGGAAGATCTGGTCCTCCTGGAGGCTGATCTCGATGCCCTTCGGCCAAACTTTGCCGAGGCTCCTAATGCTCAGGGCTCTCCTCCTCCGGACGTGGAAGAAGTCGCCTCTAGCGGTGCTGTCGAAATTCCGCCCCCTTCTCAGTCTTGACGTTTGTCTTTTTTCGTTTACATGCTTTCATATGTACTCATAGATAGGTAATTTGGCTTCGTGCCTCAAGATGTAATGGGCTCCGGCCTCCCGTATGTAAATATTTTGGAAGTAGAAATGAACTATTATTTCCCTCACCTGTGTATGCGTTTCAAGCTTTTTGCATATGCTTGGCTCTTTTCCTTTTTGTTGCCTGTCTTTTTTTCCTTTTATATTCCCAAGTACGGGGCTCGGTTCCCAGTGCTTCTGAATAAGGGACTTTACTTGCTTTAATTGATTCTCGTACTAGGTATATGAACCTGCTCTTTATTTTGTTTTTGGTACCAAGTTTTCATTTTGCGCCTGGTGTGTACATCGAATCTTTGATTCGCGCTTGGTGTGTAACCAAGTCTTTGATCTGTGCTCGGTGCGTAACCAAGTCTTGGTATTGTGCTCGGTGCGTAACCGAGTCTTTATTTTGTGCTCGGTGCGTAACCAAGTCTTGGTATTGTGCTTGGTGCGTAACCGAGTCTTGGTATTGTGCTCGGTGCGTAACCGAGTCTTGGTATTGTGCTCGGTGCGTAACCGAGTCTTGGTATTGTGCTCGGTGCGTAATCGAGTCTTTATTTTGTGCTCGGTGCGTAACCAAGTCTTGGTATTGTGCTCGGTGCGTAACCGAGTCTTGGTATTGTGCTCGGTGCGTAACCGAGTCTTGGTATTGTGCTCGGTGCATAACCGAGTCTTGGTATTGTGCTCGGTGCGTAACCGAGTCTTTATTTTGTAAGGATAGATCTTTTTTTTTTTTTTTTTTTTTTTTTTTTTTGCAAAGGGCGTACCTGAGATGACGTCTCGGCCTTCAGCTTAAGCCGAGGTGATTCTTACTATCCCCGGCACATAGCCGAGGTGAGTAAAAACTTCGTTTCCCTTTAGAGAGCTCACCAAATATCAGATGAAAGGATAATTCCAAGGAATCCTATCTGAATCATATATCGAGATCTTTATTGATAATATCGTTTCAGGTATGCTACATTCCATGGATGCATAAATTTTTCTCCACTCAAATATTCCAGCTGGTACGCCTCACCAGATAAGACGTGACTGACCCGAAATGGGCCCTCCCAGGTTGGCTTCAATGGGCGGGGTTGAACGCCCGTTATCTTTTTCAACACAAGATCGCCGACCTGAAATCTTCTTTCCTTTACTTTCGAATTGTAGTACCTTTCACTCCTTTGTTTATACACTGCATTTTTCATCTCGGCACTGCACCTTTTTTCTTCGAGCAGGTCTAGCTCGGCTCGGAGCGCGCCTCATTACGATCTTGAAAAAATTTGCAATTCTCAAGGTGGGGCTCCAATCTCAACAGAATCACCGCCTCGGCTCCATAAGCTAAAGAAAAGGTGTTTCTCCAATGGCCGCTCGATGTGTCATTCAGATGACCATAATACACCGGGTAGTTCCTCCGGCCAATTACCTTTAGACTCCTCCAATCTCGCCTTCAAGGTATACTTGAGTATTTTATTAACGGCTTCAACTTGTCCGTTCGATTGGGGATGGTATGGAGTTGAGAAATAGTTTTTTATGCGGAAACCTTCACAAAAATTTTGAAACCTTCGGTTATCGAATTGTTTCCCATTGTCTCGTAACAATCGAATGTGGTATTCGAATCTACTGAGATAATGGATTTCCATACAAAGCTCACAATCTTTTCCTCATCTATTTTTGCGGAGGCTCCGCCTCGCCCATTTTGTGAAATAATCCACCGCCACAATGGCATATTTGACGCCCCCTTTGCCAGTGGGGAGTGGTCCGATGAGGTCCATTCCCCATTTGGCAAACGCGACCATGGGCTAAATATGGAGGTAAGTTGCTCGGGGATGATATCGACTGCGACGCAAACCTTTGGCATCTCTCGCATCTTTTGACGAGGTCGGTTGCATCCTTTCTTAGGGATGGCCAGTAGTACCCTTGTCGTATTAATTTATAGGCCAACGTTTGGCCCCCAGCGTGGTTGCCGCATATTCCCTCATGAACCTCTCGAAGTGCATAATCTGCATCTGTCTCAGAAAGGCAGCGTAGGAGTGGGACGGAGTATCCTCGTTTGTATAGGATGCCGTCTACTAGTGTAAACCGAGCCGCTTGGGTTCGTAGTGTTCTAGCCTCAGCTTTGTTTTCAGGTTGAACTCCTTTCTCTAAATACTGAACGATTGGGGTCATCCAAGTCTGTTCGGCGGTTTCAGTTGTATATATTTTCTTTGCACCAAGTGACGGGGCAGACAGTTGTGTGACAGTGACATCCGTGATGGCATCCGTCCCTGGACTGGAACCGAGCCGAGCTAAGGCATCTGCTTGCATGTTCTTGGCTCGGGGCACATGTAAGACTTTTGTCTTAAAGTGTGATAATCTCTTCTTGACCAAATCCAAATATTGTGCAATTTTTTGCTCTTTCGCTTCGTACTCGCCGTTAATTTGATGAACGACCAGCTGAGAATCGCTGTGTACCAATAGTTGTTTTAGGCCCATAGAAGCTGCCATCTCTAAGCCCGAGAAGTGCCTCGTATTCGGCCGTTGTTCGTTGCGGGAAGCTGGAATCGAATCGTACGGCGAGCAAAGAGCACTTTTCATTTGGATCGACTATCACGATTCCGCCCCCTGCTCGACCTGCGGTGGAAGAGCCGTCAACGAACAATTTCCATTCTTGGTCTTCCATAACTTCCAATCGTATGGAAGGCGTGAATTCGGCCACAAAGTCGGCTAAAGCCTGTCCTTTTATTGCGGTACGTGGTTCGTATACAATATCAAACTGACTGAGTTCGACGGCCCACTTGATCATCCGACCAGAAGTATCGGGTCGGTGTAGTACTTGTTTCAGTGGATAGTTTGTCAAGACTATAACCTTGTGCTCTAGGAAATATGGACGGAGTTTCCGCGTCGCAATGACTAGCGAATAAGCCAATTTTTCCATTGGTGGATAGCGGAGCTCGGCGTCATGTAACGCTTGGCTGGTGTAGTAGACTGGATGTTGAATAGAGCCATCTAACCTGATTAACACTGAGCTGATAGCGTATTCGGATATCGCCAGGTACAAATACAAGTCCTCCCCTTGGGTAGGTTTTTGCAATATAGGAATTGAAGAAAGGTCTTTGCTGAGGGATTCAAGGCGCTTGTGCTTGCTCACCCACTCAAATTTTTACTCTTTTTTATAATTTCAAAGAAAGGTTTGCACTTGTCCGTGGATCGCGAAACAAATCGGTTAAGGGCGGCCAATCGGCCTGTTAGGCTTTGTACCCTTTTTACAGAGTTCGGGGGTTCTAGATCGATGATGGCTTTTATTTTATCTGAGTTGGCTTCAATTCCCCTTTGGCTGACCATATACCCTGAAATTTGCCCGAGCCGACCCCAAACGTACATTTTCTCGGGTTTAACATCATCTTGTACTCTCTCAAAACAAATAACATTTTATTAAGATCGTTCGGATGATCGAGATATGTACAATGATTTTACCAACATGTCATCTACATAGACTTCCATAGTGTGACCTATCATTTTCTCAAACATCTTATTTACTACCCTTTGATAGGTCGCACCAAAGATTCTTCAATCCGGGAAGGGCATCATCTTGTAATAAGAAATTCCACGAAGAGAAAGAATGATGTATTTTCTTCATCTTCCTAAAGTGCATCCGTATTTGGTTGTAACCCGAGTATGCATCCATGAAGCTCATCGATTCGTGTCCGCCGTGGCATCCACCATATAATCAATATTTGGCAAAGTGATAACCGTCCTTAGGGCATGCTTTGTTGAGGTCGGTAAAATCCACACACAAAAGCGCCATCGCCATTGCTTTTCTTTACCAAAACAGATTGGCGACCCATCGGGGATAGAGGGCTTCCCGATGAATTGATTGTCTAGCAACTTGTTAACCTCGGCCTCGAGTCTTTGTCTGCCGGGGGCCGAGCTTGCGCTTTTCTCGGATAATCAAGCGGAACGTTAAATCAATATTGAGGCGGTGGCACGCACACTTAGGGTCAATTCGGGCATGTTTGCATGAGTCCATGCGAAGACGTCAAGATTATTTCCCAAAACTCGATCAGCTCGGTTCGATATGGTTCTCGGGAGATCATGACCAATACGTAGTTGGCGCTCCTCGCTTGGCCTTCCGACATTGATTGTATCAACTTTGTTCTCTTGTTCCGCCCGTTTTCTTTTCTTGCTTTGCCCCTCCTTGATCTGCGCAGGGCAATTGTCGTCTTCAATGGCCGCTCGTTCTCGATCGCGGCCGCTTTCTTCCATTATTGGCTCCTTCCCGGCCGACGACCTGGATTATCCTCCCGAACGATCACCACTTTTCGCTCGGACTCCTTCTTGGGCGGGGATCGTCTTGTGTGGTTCCACTGGTTTGTCCTCGTTCCGCCACGTTAATCTCTACCGGTCGGAGTTTAAGAGAGCATTCTCGTGACTCCCTTTGATTCCCTTTATGTATAGCTTCGCCATCGGATGTTGGGAATTTTATACAAAAATGATATATTGAAACGGCTGCTTTTATATGACAAAGCAATGGCCTCCCAATGATAGCATTGTACTCCGAATCGGCATTGATTATTTTGAATATTGTTATGACGGTCCGTTTATGCAACCCTTGTCCCATTTGGATGGGCAAATCAACTTTCCCGAGTGGGACTATCCTTCCTCCTCCAAACCCTAGAATGCTATCGTTGCATGGACGGATATAACTATCGTCCACATTCAATCTTCGAAATGCTCGGACATAAATGATCGACGAATAGCTTCCTGGTGTCGATCAAAATTCTCGTGGACCGAATACCCAAAATCGGTGCGCAAAGAATGACCAGAGGGTCGAGAATGAGGATGGACCACCTAGTCGGCATCCGCATCCGAGAACACAAAGTGGCCGGTGGGTTGGCCTTCCTTGATTTCCGCCACCCGAACTTGTCTTTCGGCGTTGGTTACCCGTCTAACATCGGCTTTTCTTTTTTCGTTGGAGCGTCTATCCTCGATCGTGTTAGTGTTGATTCGACGACACTCGACATCATGAGGATCTCCTCCCTGGTTTTCGGCCGGGGTGGCGGAGAGCCGGATTGGTTACGCGCGTTCGGATTGACACCTTGAGCGCTTGGTGGGGCGGTAGTTCATGAACGTACCTTTTGAGACATACGCCCCGAACAACACGCATAATTTCCCTAATTAGATCTCGACACTCATCGAGATCGTGACCTATCGATTTATGATAGGCACAAGATCAACGCGAATCTAATTTTTGCCTCAATTTTCAAAGGTCGAGCCGGGAGGCAACAAATTCGGACCACTGTACTTCATTCCATATGGTTGATGGAGTGTGGGTCAAAGTACTCCTCGGCGGCGACTTCGCCCTCGCCTCTTGGCGAGCCCTAAATCCGGTGGTCGGGTTTTCCGAGAATGGTCTAAATCTCGACCCCGGTCCAATCTAGCTGTTCTTTCCTTCCGTCCTTTCTCATGTCCCCCGCGGTGCTCGGGGCGGTTACTTGCCATGGCTTCTTCCGCACAAATATGGCGTTCGCGCGGACCAGAAATTCTTGGTTCGAGGTCGCCCCCGATTCGTGGATGGAGTAATTAAACCAAGTTTCGGGGGGCCAGTCCAGCCATGGCTGCGATCAAAATGGCGTCATCGACACCCTCCCATCTCTCGAACTTGTTTGTTGAACCGAAATATAGCTTTTCAGGGGCTCGTCCTTCCCTTGTTTGATGTTCACGAGGGAGTCCTTAGGTGCGGCTCGGACTTTGGACGTTAAGAAATGCGTCGTAAAGGCGGAGGCCAGATCCCCCCATGCCTGAATGGATCCCTGTGGTAGGGTCCTAAACCAACGGTGGGCTCGGTCACCCAAAGTCAGGGGGAAGGCCCTGCAAAGGATGGCATCACTAGACCGTCATGATTCCATCCATGCTAAGTACTTGTGAACGTGAGTGGTCGGTCGGTTTCCCCATTGTAGAGACCGACACGGGGATTTTCAACTTTGGCGGTAATGGGGTCGCCAGAATTCCGAGGAAAATGGCGATATAATAGTGGGGTTCATTACTTAGGGCGGTCTTGAGATCGTTCGCGCCACCGACCGCCGCTTCCAATTCGTTCGCACGACGACGCGCACGGTGTATTTCTTCATCTCGTTCTCGCCATAGGCTAGGGCCTTGGATTTGATTGACCCTAAGCTGCTCCCGCTCATCCTAAACCTGAGCCGGGAACTTATCGATCGAGCTGGGCGAAAAGGATCAACTCCCAGTCGTCCGGCGAACACTGAGTGGGCATGACGATGTCGTGTTGGCTCCGTGGCGACTCGCTTATACGACTTTGCCCTTCCTCATCTCCTCGCGGCCGTCTTCTCACACGACGGACATGTTGTTCATTACCTCAATCGGCTTCTTGGCCGTCATGCGGAAGCCCTGAATTTGAGGATTAATGTTAACATTTAGTTGTGGGTTGAGTGGGTTAGTATTTGCAAGGAGTGGAGGAGGTGCTTGAGAGTTTGTGGTAGCGAGAGTTTGTGATATGAGTTGGTTCATTTACTGTACAAAAGTTGGGTTGGCCATTAGCTGGGAAAAAGGAAATAAAGTAGTGCTCCCCGCTTTTGTTTGGAGCATATTTTGGCCATTCGTAGTCTGGCCAGTTTGGTTGTTCAAACGTTGCTCTTCAGTCAAACGGGCATTTCTCGACAGTTGACTCATTTTTGTCTATTATGAAAAGGTTAAGCGTTAAACTTTACCTGGTTTTTACTTAACTTGCTTTTGCTTGGAACTCTGACTGGACCAATACGGCCCTCCTTCTAGCGCCAATTTGTTGACGTGCATTTTGGTCAACAAGCAAAAATGTGTAAAAGATTTAACACGTGGAAATATAAACGTGCGTAACGTATATTTATTTTTGGCTAATTCTGCCTTTTTTGCATAATGCCGAGCCAAATTATTGGGGTCGGTCTTTTTTTTTACAATCTTGCCCTCTCCTTCAGTTTTCCCTCTATCAGACTTTTTATACCCCTTCGAGTAAGTGGGTTTTCAATAGTCATCTTTGCACTAACTATTCATTAATTAGTAAAATAATTAAAGAAAGACACATGTCTCTCTCTAACTGTGCATATCAGTCAAAACTTGCCACTTGTCGACTTCTCTTCATAATTCTCTGACATGTGGCAGTTTCTGATACCAATAAAGCATTAAGCATGGGCGTGTGATTATTTTTATGAGGCTGTCGCGCATGCGTTTCCTGTCGAAATTTGGGCTCGGGGCTCGGCGGCCGTGTTGCGGTTGGGCTCGGTAATGGGCGAGCCTAATTCGTGACGTGTCGTCGCGCACCATTGCCGACGTCACCGCAGGTCGCCTACTCGGATGTGTGTTGGACTGATGACTTGGATGAATTTCTTCCAGCTCGGCTCGGGTGTCATCAATACTTTTGCTAAAATTATTTCTGGTACCCATCTTATGGATTCAACTTCCCAGGACCCAGGTAATTTCACCCCATTTTCTCAAATAGTTTCTGGAAAATCCCATTCTATCCCTAAACCGGTAAGAAAGGGAGATTACTATTCCGTTACAGTAGATGAAAATGTTTACCAACAACGCCTAGCAGAATTTTCTTATTCTTTAATTGGAAGGGTTATATTGGGAAAAGGTAACAAGCCATGGGCGACTGTGCTATTGCATAAACGCCTATCCAATTTATGGGGTATTAGAAACGATTGGAAACTAATTCCCTTGGGTAAGGGATTTTTTTGTGTCAAGTTGTTTAATGCGCAGGATCGATCCTAAGCTCAGCAACGTACCAACTGAACGCTCAACCCAGGGACTATTCGTCTATCTCCATGGGTGCCAGATTTCAACCTTTACAAGGTCCAAACCTCTGTAACCAGCGTTTGGGTACGAATCTTTGAGCTCAGTTTGAAATATTAGGACCCCAAGACGATCCTGGAGATTGCTAGTGCCATCGAAAATCCCCTACAAATTGATCAGCGCTCACTTGATGGTTCTCTGGGTCACTTCGTTTGGGTATTGGTGGACATTGATCTTTCAAAGCTATTGGAGGACCACATCATGGTGGAACGCACGGGGCCAGTGCTCCTTTGTGTTAGTCAGTTATGAGAAACTCCTAGAGTTTTGTTCAAGGTGCAGCGTTACGGGACATTCGACAGCTTCTTGCCGTCTTAACAATGCGAGCACTTCGGCTACAGAAAGGCGTGCTTCACCTGCCCAGGGACATTCACGGGCGCCAGCTACTCACCCTAATTCAGTGCAGCGAGGTCACTCCAGGGTTCGTAAAATTTATCGTCCTGTGCAGCAGGACAAGGGCAAGGCCGTTGATGACTCAATGGGAAATACGGGTTCGGCTATGCGTGCAAGATCTCCTACCCGCGCAAGCATGCACAGGACGTGTTCTTTGGCCTCTGCTGTGCCTTCTTCCTCAATAATGCAAGTTGATAGGGTTTTTGGGAATTAGTCATGGGTACAACCATCTTCAGTCGCGCACAACATCATTGATGGGATCCACCATTCCGAGCGACATGTCGACATGCAGCACGTTAGAAAAAATGGTGGCGCCTCGCCTGCCGTGTTCCTTACTTATGGTTTACCAATGAACTTCATCCCCCACAAATCTACGTCGCCTCAGCCTCTACCTCCCCCCGCGGCTGCTGGTCTAGTCCCACCGGAAAACTACTTGCAACGTTCATCCTCAACCGCCGGTCCCATTCGTGTTCCCCCTATTGGGGAAGTTGTTAAGGAGGCCACGCATCCTCCATATATGGCAGTGGCTGGGAGTTTCACCCCCATGGCTGCCAGCTACCATGGGGGCCCCTCCATGCCGGCGGCCACTATGTCTCCTAGAGTGGTCCCCTCCCAGGGGGGTGTGACCCCTGGGCCACAATCTCCCATCCTCAGGGCTTTCCTCCTGCATGCCCATCCACGGGCACACATCCTATTTCCGATCCCAGGAACGCTGCCCAGATTGCTGGAATATCTCTGTCAACGACACCCAACTATGAAACTAACCTGCGACATTCGGCTCATATTCCCAATCCCAATTTGGGACATACTTTTGCTAAAATTGTTTCAGGTACCCATCTTATGGATTCAACTTCGCAGGCCCCAGGTAATTTCACCCCATTTTCTCAAATGGTTTCTGGTAAATCCCATTCTATCCCTAAACCGGTAAGAAAGGGAGATTACTATTCCATTACAGTAGATGAAAATATTTACCAACAACGCCTAGTAGAATTTTCTTATTCTTTAATTGGAAGGGTTATATTGGGAAAAGGTAACAAGCCATGGGTGACTATGCTATTGCATAAACGCCTATCCAATTTATGGGGTTAGAAACGATTGGAAACTAATTCCCTTAGGTAAGGGATTTTTTTGTGTCAATTTGTTTAATGCGCAGGATCGATCCCAAGCTCAGCAACGTACCGACTGGACGCTCAACCCGGGGACTATTCCTCTATCTCCATGGGTGCCAGATTTCAACCCTTACAAGGTCCAAACCTCTGTAACTAGCGTTTGTGTACGAATCTCCGAGCTCAGTTTGGAGTATTAGGACCCCAATACGATCCTGGAGATTGCCAGTGCCATCGGAAATCCCCTACAAATTGATCGACGCTCACTTGATGGTTCTCTGCGTCACTTCGTTTGGGTAATGGTGGACATTGATCTTTCAAAGCTATTGGAGGACCACATCATGGTGGAACGCACGGGCCAGTACTCCTTTGTGTCAGTCAGTTATGAGAAACTCCTAGAGTTTTGTTCGAGGTGTAGCGTTACGGGACATTCGACAGCTTCTTGTCGTCTTAACAATGCGGGCACTTCGGCTACAGAAAGGCATGCTTCACCTGCCCAGGGACGTTCATGGGCGCCAGCTACTCACCCTAATTCAGTGCAGCGAGGTCACTCCAAGGTTCGTAAAATTTATCGTCCTGTGCAGCAGGACAAGGGCAAGGCCGTTGATGACTCAATGGGAAATACGGGTTCGGCTATGCGTGTAGGATCTCCTACCCGCGCAATAGTCACTTGCTCTACGGATATCCACCTCTGTAACACCTTTGCAGCTCTTGGCTCAGTCGACTCCCAGGATTAGCAATTTGCAGATGTCTAGGCCGATTACCCAGAAGAGTCATCTCCCAAGGCTACTACTTCCAACACCGGCACGGTCTCCACCATTATGCCTATTACGGTTCAGTATCCTTTGGGGAAGCCTGTTTGAGCTCTTAGCCGTGCTTTCCGGGATAGCTCCTTGGACTCGGCTAAATCTAGAATTTTCCGGAGTATTATGCTGGTTCGGTCGCCCCCAGTCCATGACATTTCTATCGAACCGGGGCGCCCAGAACCACATGAGATGAACTTTGTAGCTTCCAAGAGATGGGCAGATTATGCAGTTGAAGTGGGTAACTCTCAATCGTCAGACTCTGCAATGCACCACACACCTGTTTTTACAGTGCGATTGACACTAGCGCCACTTCCCCCGCCGTCTCAATGAATTGCATCTTATGGAATATCCGGGGGATTGGGAACATTGCATCTCGCAATGTTCTTAAGGCTTTATGTCAAAAGCATAAACCTTCTAGTTTAGCCATTTGCAAACCTAAGGTGGACATTTCATCCATTTCGATTCTTACTGGAGTAGCCTGGGTCTCAGGTTCGTTGCTCAGATCCTCCGAGCGAATGGGCGCCCGGATATTTGGGTCCTATGCGATATATGTATTTCTGTCCAAAATCAGGTTTGGTCTTCTTCTGAATGTCTTATTTTGCAAGTTCAATTTGGTTCTATGGTTTTCCATGTTGGTTTTGCTCATGGTTTGTGTGATCATGTTGCTCATCGCGCCCTTTGGTTGGATCTGAGGAATTTGGGTCTTACTGGTCTGCTGCTTATTAGGGATTTCAATGCTGTGTTGGGACATCATGAGCGTTCTGGCGATGGTACTTTATCCCAGGCTTCTTGTCAGGACTTCAGGGACTTCTTGGAGAATGCAGGTTTATTTGCGGTGCCGACTACGGGAATTCATTTACTTGGTGCTCCCCCGAAGGCCTCTATCTCTCCTTCAGGCTAAGTTGGTCGAGCCCTAGCAACTGGTCAATATTTCTCCTTTTGGCAAGTTGTTAAGGGTTTAGTTCTTCCGTGCATTGGATCCGATCACCACCCGATTTTGGTTTCTTGTTCTTCTTCCATTAGCAGGGGTCTGTCTCCTTTTCGTTTTTAGCGCATGTGATTCATCACGATTATTTCCAGAGTATTGTTACTGCCTCTTGGGCGCTCCCATGCGCATTGCGCAATCCATTACAACCCGTCATGTGGAAACTTAAGAGGTTGCGACAGACGATTAAGGTTTGGAATAAGGAAGTATTTGGGGATGTTAATAGTTAGGTGGATTATCAGATGGAAAGGGTCCGTTAGATTCAAGCAGATATTGAATACGAGTGCTTCACTGAGGCACACAGGGATATGGAATTTGAGGCGCAGAGCCCGCTATCTCGCATGTTGCTTATGCAGTCCGATTTTCTCCAGTAGAAAGCCTGCTCAGCTTGGTTAAAGGATGGGGACCGCAACACGGTATTTTTCCATCGCCATTGCCAGATTCACAATGGACGCTCAGGGATACACGACTTGATGGTTGATGGTAGTTACACAGATGATCTGGTGGTTCTTGGGAATCATATTATTTCCTTCTATACGGACCTTTTCGCAGACACGGGGCAAACAAGTGCGGATTACACTTTGGTTGACCAGCTTATTTCCCCTACAGTTAGCATGGTTGATAATGTGCTTTTGACGGCTATTCCTTCGGAGTCCGAGGTTAAAGAGGCAGCGTTTGATATGTGGCTGGATAGTGCTCCGGGCCCGGACGGTTTCAGTGGGAGATTCTATCAACACTTTTGGGACGTTGTTTCAGATGAGGTGGTGGCTGCAGTCCGTTATTTTTTCGTAACGGCGTCCTTTTCGGCGGGATTAAATACAAGTTTTATTTCGCTCATCCCAAAGACTAAGGAGGCTAATGCGGTGGAGGACTTTAGACCGATCGTAATGAGAAACTTTCTTTTTAAGATTATCACCAAGATTTTGGCGACCCGTCTGGGCTCTATCATTTCGTCTTACTTGTCTCCTACTCAGTTTGGATTTATCCCGGGCAGGCAGATTCACGATTGTACTGCTTTGGTTTCGGAAGGGTTCAATATTTTGCAGGGACAAAATGATGCCAATATGATTTTAAAAATTGATATCCGCAAGGAATTTGATACGGTTAATTGGGGTTTTCTGATATATGTTTTACGTAACTTTGGTTTCTTTTCACTGGATTGAGATTATCCTTCAATCTTCCAGAATTCCAGCCCTTCTGAATGGGTCACCTGCGGGATATTTCTCTTACTTTCGAGGGGTTAGACAGGGGGATCCATTATCGCCTCTGCTCTTTTGCATCGCGGAAGACGTTCTGAGTAGATTGGTGGAGGAGGCGATCAACAGAAATCAACTTCAGCCTTTTCGGGCGCCTAAGCAAGTGGATTTCCCCTCGTCTATCATGTATGTGGATGATATTTTGATTATGTGTGGGGCTTCCACGAGCAATGCACGTATTATTTTTCAGATGCTCAATCTCTACGCGGACATTTCAGGTCAGATTTTCAATCCTAAAAAATCTAAAGTTTATTTTGGCAGTCGGGTTTCTAATTATGTGCGAGGACGTATTCAGACGATTACAAGAATGTATATGGGCGCTTTCCCTATGGTCTATTTAGGCGCCCCCATCTTCAAGGGTGTGCCTAAAGTGGCTGATTTACAACCAGTTTTCGATAAGATTATTTTCAAGTTCAGAAGGTGGAAAGAGACTTCTCTGTCTATTGCTGGTCGTGTTTGTTTGGTGAATTTGGTGATTACCATTTCCTTTGTGCATACGATGATGGTGTACAAGTGGCCTAGAACATTGTTACGGCAAATGAAAAAGGTTATGCGCAATTTCATCTGGACTGGAAATGTGAACTCTTAAGGGTTAGTGGTGGTTAATTGGAATCGTTGTTGTATGCCCCGGGCGGAAGGAGGCTTGTGCGTCCGCTCTATCGTTGTCGCCAACAATGCTTTCCTTATGAAAATGGGTTGGAAGATTATGACTTCAAACTCTTTGGTTTACGACACCCTTAGAAAGCGCTTTTTGACTTCAGATGGATCTCCATGTCGGTCGTTCATCCCTTCTTCCATCTAGAGAGGGATTCGACCTGGGATCTCGGGATTCTTGGAGGACTGCCGCTGGATCCCTGGATGCAATTTCGGCATTTTATTCTGGCTTGACAACTGGCTGGGTTACACCATTGCCGATAGGATTGGTATTCCGCAGGAGTACAAGCATTTATTTCGGCATCACATTTCGGAGTACTTTTATGACGGGACTTGGCACTTCACTTTCTTGTTCATAGAGGCATATTTGGACATGGTCCGGGATATTGTTAGAGTCCCCATCGCTCCGGCTTCATCGGATACGCGGGCTTGGCTACATTCTGAGGATGGGATTATCACTTCGAAGTCGGCTTACACCTATCTGCGCCCTTACTCCCCGGTGGTTCAATGGGGTTCCTGGATTTGGTCACCTCACATTCCAGAAAGACGTTCGATTGTGGCATGGCGCGCCATCCATAATAAACTTGCGGTATTAGATGTTTTGCGACCACGGGGTTCCTCCACCGGCCCCTCGGTTTGCGGTCTTTGTTGCGCTGACGCGGAATCTGTTGATCATTTGTGTGTCCCATGTGTTTTTGCAAGGGCCCTTTGGCAGTAGATTTTTTATTCTTTTGATATCCATTATTTTAGGGCTTATAGCTTCAATGAATTCTTGGTGCGTTTAATGAGTTTTCATTTCACTGAGCAGGTGGCCTTTCTTTGGCGAGTTGCAGTGTTATCCGGTATTTGGCTCATCTGGCAAATCAGAAATGACTTGACCTTCAATGACAAGAACTGGACACTAGCGGCGGCCATCCTACGCTTTCATGTTCTAATTCTTGAGTCATCCTCCTTGGACCGAGGTTGCATGCATAATGATTAGCATGACCTTTTCATTCTCCGCAGACTTCGGGTTCCTGGGCGCCCAAGACAGGCCCCGAAGATTGTGCCGATTACTTGGCAGAAACCCTTGCCGGGATGGATCAAAGTTAACACAGACGGCAGCACCACGGGGGTGCCTGGGCGTCTCACAGCTTCCGGAGTTTTCCGTAACTGTAGAGTGTTCTTTCGTGGGTGCTTTGTGGAACGATATGGTTTGAGTTTTTCTTATGAGGCGGAGTTAATAGCGGCCATGCGGGCCATTCATTACGCTTTTGCGAAGGGCTGGAATCAACTATGGCTGGAGTCAGACTCGGTCTATGTGGTAGAGTTGCTGCGGAAGAGATCCACAGGGGTTCCTTGGTGCCATCTGAGCATGTGGCGATACACCCTGCACCTTCTTTCTCAGATGAATTTGGTGGTCTCGCACATCTTTAGGGAAGGCAATCGGGCAACGGATATTCTTAGCAAGTCGTCGCATGAGGCAACGTGGTGGGGGCACCTCTAGCGGCCATTATCTCATCTCTTACTCAAGATTATGTTGGCCAATCTAACTATAGGTTTGTTAACTAGTGCGTCTCGTCTTCTGGTTTCTTCTGCTCTTTGGACGGATTCTCTCATGGGGGTACTCTTTATCCTTCCAAGGGTTTTTCCCACAAGGTTGGGTTTTACCTTGGAAGGTTTTAACGAGGCCCCAACCATTCAATCATCTGGTCGGCTTGTGACCATTTCGTTATTATTTCTGTCTTTGTTTCCAGGTTTTACTTTGGTTACCTGATCAGCCTGTGATCAGGACTACTCTTTTTCTTTTTTTATATATAATTCTCGCATTTATTCAAAAAAAAAACTAAAGAAAAAAAATAAAAAACATGTCTGGCGCTAATCGGAGTGGCGCCTTCCTTTGAGGCCCTAATCCGATTAGCACCCATGCCTAATATATTAACGCCACCAATTTTTGCCATACATTTGCAACAATTTCTCACAAATACTATAAACTGTTAAATAACCTGAAGCATCGTGCAACCTAGCTAATTGCTCAGCCTTGGGAGGATGGATTTGTTTGAAAGAGGGTCAGATTGTGAAAGCATGGGCCAGTCCAGTGGATGCAAACCTTTTTGGGGATTAGACACCTTCTATTGTTGGCTTATGGATAAGGTACGAGAAGATCACTATCAAGATAGATGATGACGATATGGTCAAGAGGTTGAATAACAGAGATATTATTGAGAATTGTAATCCGACTATAATCGAAGACATCTATCTTTTATGTTTTCTTTTAGATTCTTGTCCCTTCTTTTGTAACGATCATAGGAGTAGCAGTTTTATAATAGGCTAGCCATTATGGCTTTTGATGTTGATGTGGATTTGAATTGGTCGAACCGATTCCCCACGTGGTTGTGTTGAAACCAAGTTGGATCATAACAAGTGGGTTTTGGGTGTATTTTTCCTCTTGTAAGTTGTCTGAGTTTTTTCAATAAAAGCTATCTATCGTTGGAAATAAAAAGGATTGACACAAGGTCATCCTCTATTCCATTTAGTGTTTCATCATCTATTTTAACGGTATCAATGCATGCCATGTGACATGGTAGTTACACAGTTCACATGATTGTATATGATGAAACATTAAATAGAATATGGAATCTCAATTGCATATTTTGCAAACTTTAGCTAATTTTATGGAAACATTGGTTAAGTGCCAATTTTTTAAGAGCAAGTTACTCTAAAATAGGGATGATAATTTTACCCCACCATGCAAGTGCTCGTGCCCGCTCCCGCACCCGCACCCGCCCCGTTTAATATTATAAAATATATTTAATATATATTTTACATGTATATATATATAATATGATAATAAAATTTTTGTCTACTTAATATTATATCTAACATATATAGATTGATAATGATAATTTTTATAGATAATATACATTAATAAACAAAATATAAGATTAAAAAAAACTTATAAATAGGCTTATAAATATATTACAAGCTTATAATAATTTATTTTTTTGTTTATAATTTTTTTGTTTTATTTTTATTTGAATTATTGTGTAATTTATTATATAATAATATTTTTTTATTCTAAACATCCGAACTGTCTTGACCCCCACCCCGTCCTGCGGAATGGGCAGAATGGGCATGGGTCTTCAAGTACCCACTCCATTGTCATTCCTACTCTAAGATGTGATGCATATCTTTATTTATCTTGACTTTTATCTACAAAGAAAATATCTATTTGACTAGTAACTACACATTCTTTGAATTTTGAAAGTAAATATTTCCCCCCTTCCCAAGCTTAAAAAAAGTAGTCATACTTTCTCTTCTTCATCTTCCCTCAATTGGACGATGGGGGAAGAGATTCTTGTTTAATTTTTTTTTCTTGTTTAGTTTTTATTTTGTGTTTGATGCTGCTTTTTTTCGCAGATCATCCCAAGTCAAAGATGGTCCAACTTTTTCTCCGTAGCTGGTAGAATCTTCGGATGGGAACTAACCTGCAACACACAAAATAAGGTGAAGGGGTCCCTGGGGTGGTCGCAGGGAGGCCCCTCCAATGTTCAAGTCAGCGATCGTAGGAGAAAAATTCAAAGAGAGCGGGAATGTAATTCGTAGAAATTAATTGAACTTACTTACAAATGAGCTGGGTTAGCGGGCATCATGAGTCGTGTAGGAGAAGGTGGTGTGTGGGCCGGATCGGGGCCTCGTGGGGTGGATCTGGGCCACGTGTTGGGTAGTTAAGGATATTAAATAAATGCATTCATTAAATAAAAGTGATAATTATGAAAGGACTTTTTTGCCCACAACATAAGTCCCCCAGCTCTCGGGTTGCTGAAGCGGAACAAGCATTGTGGGAGCTAAGTTCTTTGTCATTATGTGATCCGTGAGGGATTTGATTTCTTAAGGAGGAGCTCCTTGAGGGAGGAGATCTCTTCAAAGTAGGAAGTCCCAAGTGAACGAAAAATCTCTGGAATGCGGAGGTTCTGGAATGAGCGAAATTTGGGAAGTCCCCAGAAAGCAAGAGTTATACATAGCATGGGAGCTCGCGGGAGCCCATGAATTGCCTTTTTTGCATGGGATTATTCCCCACGGGACTTAGCCTTTCTGAAAGTTATCATACTCTTTGTGAGTGATTGGTAGTCATGTGACTTGAGAGTTGAGAGTCCCCAAGGGACTTAGTTATTCTTGAACTATTTCTTCTAGTCGTTTTGGTATTTAGTCTTTTGGAGACTTCTTATGAGCTTACTTTTTAGGGATTTCACTGGCGAGTTGAGAGTGTAGAGTACCCATGTAGGAGTAGGGAATAGCACCCACTTGCCCCGAATTTGGGAAGGGCGCCCCCTTGTTTGTGGAGGCGTGAAACCACTTCTAGTAGGACATGGTGCTTGATGAATGCTCTAGTTAGTGTGTAGCTATCTCTTACGATACTTACTTTCCGGATAATTAATGGTTGGCTTTTGCGAGAATACTGCTCTTGGGATGTTATGGCTTTTTTTTTTCAGTAAATAAGTAGCTTGTGTTAGATAAATATTTTTATCATAATTTTGATGATTTTGTTTTTACACCAAAACAATATTTCTAAATGTTGTCTAAATACTCCTAAATGATTTAAAATATTTTTACTAATTTTTCGGAGTATTTCTTAAAGATTATTTTCGACAAAAATTGGACAACACATAATTGTTTTGTCATGATTTTGATGAATTCATTTCATTGTATTTTTACACTAAAACAATGCTTCTAAATGTTGTCCAAATACTCCCGATCGGTCTAAAATATTTTTACTATTTTTTCGGAGTATTTCTTGAAATTCATTTTCAATAAAAATTGGACAACTCCTCCGTTTTGAGGTCAACCGGTCGCCCTATAGGGCAACCCGTATCTGAAAGTTGTGCGAAACAGAGAACAACTTATTTGCTGAAAAAAGGGAGGTGGACCGGTCACCCTATACGGGGACCGGTGGCGTCGACCGATCGCCCTATAGGGCATTCGGTATCTGAGTTTGGTTCGAATTTTGCAAACTTCTTTGTATTGCATTTTTGAACAGGGCAACTGATCCAAGGGGATGTCGACAGTCGAACCCCTTGGTGACCGGTCGCCCTGTTTAAAATCTCAGTGTTTTCAAGGTTTTCTCATTTCTACGCGAACGGTCGCCATACAGTTTTTGATAGCAAAATTCTAGCCGTTGACAGCAGACAACTTTTCCTCAATTTATGGTGTTGATCTCTAAAAGTTATATTCTTCATTTGTCTTACAATTTTTTTCAGATTTCAATCTCCTAGGAGGAGCCTATCAAGTTCAAGACATCCTCTATAAATAGATGAAGAATTGATGCAACACTATATGAGAGAAGACTACAACACAACAAGATACATTCAATCAAACACTTTTGTTCTTATATTTCAATATTCTTGTTGTAATAGCCTAAAGTCTTACACTTTCACAGCTTGAGGTCTAGGCTTTATTATTCATTGCACTTGCACTCAAAATTGTATTATTCATTATCGAGTTGTAATCTTGAATTTTTGGGTTCATCATTCAACACAAGATATCCTTGTGAGTGTTCTTGTGGTAAGAACACACTTGGGTGATCTAGGTGTTAGGTGTAAGAAGATTGTGGTAATCTTCTTATTGAAGAGTTTGGTGCTCTTTAAGGTGTTGAAGAATTTTGTATTCTTCAAAGTGAAAGATTGTGGTAATCTTCACAAGGTGCCGTAGAAGATTGTGGTAATCTTCAAGGGAGATCTCCAAAGAGGTGTTGTAAGGTGATGTTGTATTAATTGTGGTAATTAATAAAATCTTTTTTTCTTTTTGAAATCCATCCCGGAGATACTGGGGTGGTAGAGGATTAGGCCCTAGGTGGGTTGAACCTCTATAAATCGCCGCGTGTTATTTACTTCCCGCACTTCCATTCTTGTCCTGGTGTATTTATCCGAAAAAGAGGGCATAATTGTTAAAATGGGCATAATCTATTTACCTCCCTTTAGATTATCGTAGCCACTTGGACTTACAAGTTGTATCAGAGCCAAACTCTTTGGCAAGCTCATTCCACATCGCGAGTAAAGAGGAACGATCAATGGCAAAGAATGAAGTCTACCTTACTGGCACCTCCACCAACAAGCCACTACTATTTGATTCTAAAAATTATACATTTTGGAAAGAAAGAATGGAATGCTATTTACAAAGTTGCGGGTTTGATATTTGGAACACGGTCATTAATGGAGAATCCATCTCGATGAAAGACGGACCACTCACCTCCAAAGTCCTCAAGGAGCTCAATGATTAAGACAAGGAAATTCTCTCCTTAAATGGTAAAGCTCTAAATATTCTTCATTGTTCACTTACCTCTTCGGAAGTCATATTCGAGGAATACGATCGGCACATAAAGCATGGGAAAAATTAGAAGCTATCTATGAAGTATATGCAAATGAAAGGAGCAATTCAAAAGCATCTACCTCTCAAAGGGATACAACATAAAATCCAACAACATTGAATAAGCTTCTTACAACTTCCAATGATGAAGTAGCCGATCAATGTTTAATGGGCATCGACGAAGACAATGAGGTACGCTGTAACTCTTCTATTTCTTTTAGTAATGAAATACATGATGATTATGATGATTTGCAAAATGATTTCGATGAACTTCAAAATGAATTCCAAAGCTTGCTTGTTAAATACAAAAATTTGAAAAAGGAATTCAATGTTTTGAAAAATGATAAGGATAGCTTATTCACTTCGTATGAATCACTTTCATGTGTTCACACCACCACACTTGATAAGGTTATAAACCTTGAAAAGTAAAATAGTACTCTTGTTGAGAATATTGATTGCATGAAAAAGGATTTATTAAAATTCAACTTGAGTACCGATAAGACTCTTGATGTTCATCGCTGTGATCATGAGAAACTAGAACTTGGTTATAAGCCTAATGTTATCAATGATATGAAAACGAACCAAGTCACTAAGCATATTGGTCATTATACTTCTAAAATTATTACATACTTCTATTGTGTTAAAAAGGGTCATACGGTAAATTCTTGTCGGGCTAGAAATAGCTCTAATTATTGTTGGAGACCTAAAACTCTCCATACTAAACCCAAAGGACTCAAACACTTAAGGGTACCACAAGAAAATTTATGATAGGTACTTGGCGCAACAAAAATCAAAGAAAATTCAAATTGTCAAATCGACAACAAACATTTGCGCCACTTGATCAAGGAAGAAGATATTATCAACAAAGTTAAATTCCAAGAAGAAACTATGATCAAAAATGGGAAGGACACAATCCTTGGAATTGACAAAATTGGAGAAGACATCATCAACAAGATGATGTCCCAAAAGGAAGATACTACCAACAAAGGAAAAAACATAATACGTGGAAATAGCAAAATTGGTAAACCATATCTCCTTATTTAAATATGTATAATGTTTTATTACTATGTATGATTGTATTCTTGCTTTAATTGTCATAATGATTTTTTCAAATATTTTTTGTAAAAATTTGAGGTCTTCACTAAATACTCTTATTTTCTTAACTCTTTTGAAAATAAGACCTTGTATATTGCTTGTCTAAACTCTTGTGTATTTACAACAACTTATATGTTCATTATCTCTTATGGATTTATATAGCATAAGTATATTTGTGTCATCTCTTATTGCTTTAGCCTACACTTTTACTACTATGCTTTGTGCAAGATTTGTTTAAGAATTGTGTAGGATATATATATATATATATATATATCTTCTTCAATGGTTATCTACTCATAATGTGTCAAGAGTGACATAAATTATCGAGGTACGTTCACCTTTGTTATTCATCTCATAGACTCGATATATTTTTTGTCATATGCCTATGGGCTTGCTTTCCAAGCTATTTCAAAGAATCTCATACAAGTGCCATTAAATTATGCATTTTATTGCACATATTCATGTCTTTATTCTTGGTTGCTTTGTCAAAGCTCTTCTTCAAAATACTACTTATAAATGAGGTCTCAACTATATGCTCTCGGATTTTTAAATTTCAAAAGAGACCTTATATAGCTTCGTATAAGCATACTTGAAGTTACATGGTTCATTAAAGTCTTGATGATTTTTTAAGGCATAGTATGTGTTACTTGGTATAGTGTCTATATTATTCGATATTACTATGCTCTTGTGCAAGATATCTTGTTAAGATTTTGCAGGAATTTTTTTTTGTATTTGGAACAAGCTTGATGATCAAGGCAATCTGTTCGAAACAAGACAAGGTTAGTAGCTCAAGGGTATTGTCAAGAAGAAGAAATTCTCTAAGTTAATGTAAGGTGAATGCAAGATGAGCATGATGGGGGAGCTATATTTCTTCCATGGACTTCAAATTAAGCAATGCCAAGAAAGTATCTATATTTCACAATCAAAGTATGCAAAAGAACTTTTGAAGAAGTTAGGCATTGAAGAAGGAAGAACCATCTCTACCCGTATGGCAACCAATATCAAGATTGACAAAGTTTGAGAAAAGCATTTCGGTTGACAAACAAATTCGAGGTATGTTCATTAACGTCTATTTTTCCCATAGACTTGACATTTTTATGCCTTATGTCTATATGCTCGACTTCAATACAATCCCAACGAATCTCATTAAAGTGCCGTTAAAAAAATTTTCAAATATTTGTAAGGCACTTCTTCTTATGACTTGTTTATCCAAAGTTTTAAAATGTTCATATTTTTTGGGATAACAAGTCCGGTGATTATAATTTCTCAAAATACGGTTCGTCATAATCGAACTAAACATATTGAGATTCTATATTTTTTCTAAGAGATTGCGTTTCTTAAAACGAAAAATTGAGATATGTTTAAATCCGTCTCAAGGATAACTCGCGGACATTTGTTTTTAATCGTTAAACGCCAAGTCTTTTACCTCATTTCGAGTTTGTTTAGGCATAACGTATATTGGATGAGGTCTATGTTTGCATTTCGTACGCTTTTAAAACTCAGGGGTGAAAAATCGGATTTTTGTTTCAAAATTCGGGCAGAAACTGGACTGGTGTTCAGACACCGGTCGACCGGTCGCCCTAAGTGGTTTCGGGTTTAAAAATGTTTCTGTCCTTAAAAATGTCAATTTTGGTCTTTTTAATTCAAAATCGAACCCCTTTGTAAATTTCACACACAATTAACTCAAAAATATTTCTTTCTTATAAATTATATATTTTTGAGTTTATACTATTGGTATATCATCCGTGATACCAGACCTCTCCGATTAATTGGTAAGAATTCTTCTTCTTTATCTCAATTGGGTTGAACACTTGAGAATGTGATTCATATTTGATATCTTGTTGGAACTCTTATATATTTGTGTTGGGCATGATGATTGTTGTTGGATGATATTTGTAAAATTGCTTTTGGTAATGAAAAAATTGGCTTGGTTATTTTTACAAGGGCTATATACATCTTCTTTATTATTTGACGCCCGCCAATTTTTTGATAAAACGTTTCAAAGAAAAATTCATCACCTACATGATTCTCTCGATTTCAAATGTCTTATATATTTATATAGATCATGTTTTGCAAATCAAATGAGCTTTTACGAGCTTTTACAAGTCATATGATCAACTCTTCCCTTAGCTTTTGGAATTTTAAGCTTAATGATCAATAGCTCGATAAATCGGTTAAATTGCGCACTTTGATATAGATATATGATGTTTTTATCGTGCTAACATTCTTTTTGATGATTCCAAAAGGGGAGAAACAAGATATAATGTTGGGAAATTTATTGTTTAGATTTTGATGAAAGCCATGTAAAACTTAGACTATAAAGTTGGACCCCATTTTCCTTGTAATTCTTATTGTAATAGATAGGGCTGTATAAGCTGAGTCAAGTCAGCTATGCCTGGAAATGCAAGAACTCAACTGAAGATGTGAAGAGAAGACTCCGCTGAGGAACAGCAGAGTATGGCCAAGAAAGAAGACCAAGGACTCGACTGAAGGAGTATCGGCTGTGAGACAACTGTGAGAAGAGTCAGTTAAGTCAACCCAAGAAGCCAAGTCAAGTTAAAGTGACAGATGAGTCTTTCAATCATTGGAGCAGACTCAAGTCACCTAGGGAAAGGCAGCTGCAAAGAGGAGTTAACTGAAAAGAATTCGTTGCACAAAAGTCAAGAACATTACTTAAATAAGTAATACTTCCATGCTGCCATGTCTTAAATTGCTCAGTCCCAGAAGCATGCAAAAGAAATAAACCAATGGGAAGCACTGCACCTCGTGTCAGAACCTGAAAAGTTGGACATTCATTTAATACGAGGAAAGGTCTACATCTCAAGATTGAAGACCAAGAAAATACAAGCCAACGAACACAAGTGACTTTTGAAAATCAGCCTATCTCTTCAACGGGCAGATTTTTGAAAAGTTCACTATAAAAGGCTGAGGAATCACTTTGAGAAAAGGTTACCTTGATTACCTGAAACACGAACAAACAAGCATTATTCATACTCGTAACCCGAGAATATTCTCAAGTTATTCAAGCAAAATCCTCAAGCCAAAATCTCAAGAAAATCGATCCAACACTAAGTCATGAAGGAAAGACCACTTCAAACTCTGTTGAAGAGGAAACTTTTGAAGAATCAAAAGGGGTCTACTTTCCAAGGAGGATTGTAAGAAGGTTCATGGTCGAACCAATCTCAAGTTATTGAAGGGCTTCGTGATCAAATCCAAGAAGCTTGAGAAAGAAAGTCAAGTAACAATAACAAAGCGCCCCGTGAAGAAGCCGAGTCGGACGAAAAGCCACCGCGTGATCAAGGCATCTCCAGATCGAGTCCCAAAGAAGCAAGTCACCGTGTGATCAAGACTTGTATCTGGGTGATAACCACTCAGAACTGATCATTACTTAGTGGATTCCTCCAGGAGTTGGAGAAGAGAGGAGTAGAAGAATTACCCCATCTTCGAACCACTATAAAAAGTATTGTGTCATTTACATTTCAGCATTTTATTTCTGCATACTCATTTCATATCTGCTGATAATTTGCTATCCAACTGATAATTAACAAAGTACTAAAACCAAGTGTTAAAACAAACTTAAATCAAATTCAAGGGTGTTAAGTCTTCCAAATGAAAATCCTTATCACAAAAATAAGTTAAGGTTTAGTCTAAACAATGAGTTATTCTATCAACAGCTCTTTCGAGTCTGTTGAGTGGCTAACTCTGCTGATTAACTAACGTAGATGTCCATCAAGGACTTAGCTTTGTAATTAACTCTGTAATATTTTAAAAGGACTAAAATCGAAAAGTTGGTAAGGTTTATTCAACCCCCCCTTCTAAACCTTACTCACACCCCTTGGGACCTACAAGTGGTATCAGAGCGGTTGGTTCATTGAGCCTTCCGCACTGGTTACTGAACTAGATCTCCAATCTTTCAAAGAAATTTTCAACACTTATTCTTTCAAAAGCTATTTTCATTCAGCAAAGTTATTATCATGGAAGCAAATTTGACACGCATTCCTATGTTCACCATTGAGGAGTTTGATGACTGGAAAATTCGTATGCAGGCTCATCTATCTACTTTACATGACGAAATGTGGCTAGTGATAGAGGATGGGCCACTACAAATATTGAAAGTGAATACAACTGCAAGGAGAGCAGCTGCAGCTGAAGGAGAAGAAGTTGTGGCATAGGCAAGACCAGCCTTAGTTGAAAAACCATAGACTGAATGGACAATGTGGCCAAGGATATTCTCTACAAGACTCTGGACAAAGCAATGTTCAATAAAGTCAAATCATGCAAAACAACAAAAGAAATATGGGATAAACTAACTTTAATTTGTGAAGGATCAGAGCAAATTAAAGAAAACAAATTATCTGTTGTTCAAAAATTTGAAAACTTTAAAATGCTTGCAGGTGAGACAATAGATCAGCTGAATGCTAGATTCACTGAAATCACAAATGAGCTCTCAGCACTTGGAAAGGAATACACACAAAAGAAGATGTGTATGAAGATTCTAAGGAGCCTCCCAGCTGAATGGGAAATGAAGACTATGGCTCTAAGGCACTCGATGGACCTATCAAAAACATCCGATCATGAGCTATTCTCAGACCTCAAAGCTTATGAATTTGAGCTGAGAAGAAAGGATCAAGAGGAGGCAGTTGTACCCAAAACAGCTGCACTTATAGTCAAGGATGGGAAGAGAGCTGAAGTCAAGAAATCCATTGACCAGGAGGAAATTGCCTTGATGGTTAAGAGATTCAACAAGTTCTTCAATAAGAACTATAAAAGAAACAAGGGTGAATCCTCTAGGAGACATTCAGCTCCCTCCAAGTCAAGGGAAGATAGGCCACCCAAGAGAACTGAACATCAAAAGGTTGAATATCAGAGAGCTGATAACTCAAGAACGGAAAGAGCTGATCAAAGAGCTGAGAACCTATGTTGGAACTGTAGACAACCAGGACACTTTGCTATTGGCAACCTCTTAGATTCAGATCATTTGGCTATAGGTTGGTTGGATCATCTTACAGCACTAACCCCTCAGGACCCAGGCAAGTATGGGTACCTAAAAACTAATTTCCTTGATTGCAGGTTCAAGGAACAGCTGAGTGCCAAGGAAACCTGTACATGGATAGTGGTTGTTCCAGACATATGACAGGAAACAAACAAAATATGTCAAAATTCAAGGAGATTAGAGGCGCAAAAGTCATATTTGGAGGAAATGAAGCTCCAGGGGAAATAAAAGGCACTGGATCTATCAAGAAAAATGGTTTAGAAATCACATATGTTGCATATGTTGAAGGTCACAACTTCAACCTGTTAAGCATCATCCAACTCTGTGACAAGGGCTATAATGTTGGATTCAATATGGGAGTGTGCCACATTAAAGACACTGAATCAAATGAAATAGTGTTGCAAGGATCCAGACAGAAGAACATGTATGTGGTAGATTGGTCGACTGCCACACCAAGCACTTATCTGTTAGCAAAGAGTACAGTCGAATCAAGTTGGCTGTGGCACAAGAAGTTGAGTCATTTGAACTTCAAGATAATTAACAAGCTTGCAAGGAGTCACCTTGTAGAAGGACTGCCAGACTCAGTGTACAAAAAGGAAAGTGTTTGTGATGCATGCCAGATAGGAAAGCAGATAAAATCATCATTCAAAGAGAAGTCTAGTCCATCTTTAACAAGAATATTGCATCTGTTGCATATGGATTTCTTTGGCCCAGTTGAGCCAGCTAGTATAAGTGGAAAGAAATACACCTTAGTGGTGGTGGATGACTTTTCAAGATATACATGGACAATCTTCATGTACAAAAAGAAGGAAACCTTGCAGAAGTTACCTCAGCTGATGAGAAGAGTTCAAAATGAGAAGAGTCAAACCATTATAAAGATAAGGTCTGATAGAGGAACTGAGTTTGTCAATGGGATAATAACTCAGTATTGTGTTGAAAATGGTATTGCTCATGAATTATCTGCAGCAAGGACTCCACAACAGAATGGAGTAGCAGAAAGAAGAAATAGAACTCTCAAGGAAGCTGCAAGGACCATGTTAGCTCAAGTTTGGGTCAAGAACGATTTTGGGGTGCCATAAACACTGCATGTTATACTCAAAATAGATGCATGATTAATAGACAAAATGACAAAGACTCCCTATGAAATTTGGACAGGGAGAAAGCCAAATGTTGGGTACTTTAGAATATTTGGATGTAAATGCTTCATTCACAGCAATGGCAAGGATAATCTAAAGGCTTTTGATGCTAAAGCTGATGAAAGTATTTTCTTGGGATACTCAGCTGAAAGTAAAGCCTATAGAGTACTGAACAAGATGACTATGGTCACAGAAGAGTCTATACATGTGGTTTTTGATGAACCCAATGTGAATGGAGAAGATATTGAAGATTTAGCTGATAAGCTAAATCAACCAACTATGCAGAAGAGTCCCTATATTGAAGCTGAAGCTAGAGCAATCAATCAAGATGAAGATGAGACGGCTGAGTCTCAAAGACAGCTGGAAAATCTGCAGCTGAATGAAAATGAAAGAGCTGCCAAGACAACACAGTTGCAAGACGACTGAACCCAGCCGATTTACTCCAACCTGATGTGAGATGGCTAAGAGACCATCCACCAGAGCTAGTCATTGGAGATGTGAGAGATGGTGTAAGAACCAGATCCAGAGCTCAACAAGAAGCAATGTTCACTTGTTTTATTTCCCAAATAGAGCCAAAAGATGTGTCACAAGCATTGGATGACACACATTGGATTCATGCCATGCAGGAAGAGCTGAATCAATTTGAAAGGAACAAAGTATGGGAATTGGTACAGAGACTAACCCATCAAAACGTTATTAGCACAAAATGGGTTTTCAGAAACAAGATGAATGAAGAAGGTTATGTGGTAAGAAACAAAGCAAGATTGGTAGCCAAAGGGTATTGCCAAGAAGAGGGAATAGATTTTGATGAAACATTTGCTCCTGTTGCAAGATTAGAAGCAATTGGGATGTTTCTTGCCTATGTTGCACACAAAAACTTCATTGTGTATCAAATGGATGTGAAAAGTGCATTCTTAAATGGATTGCTGGAAGAAGAAGTCTATGTTGAGCAACCTCCAGGCTTTGAGCAGAAGACCATTGGAGATAAGGTGTACAAGCTCAAGAAAGCTCTATATGGATTGAAACAAGCACCAAGAGCTTGGTATAATACATTGTCTCAATTACTGACAATGGATTCACCAAGGGCAAAGTGGACAGAACACTCTTCAGAATTCAAGATGGGGAGAGTATACTGCTTGTTCAAATATATGTGGATGATATCATTTTTGGATCCACAAACAAAGAGCTGTGTGATAAATTCTCAAACCTCATGCAAGGTAAATTTGAAATGAGCATGATGGGAGAACTGACATTCTTCTTAGGACTTCAAGTTAAACAGCTGAAGGATGGAACCTTCATAAGTCAAACAAAGTACACCAGAGATTTAATGAAGAAATTTGGTATGGAAGAGAAGTCTTCTGTGAAAATACCAATGAATACATCAGTCAAGATGGACATGGATGCAGATGGTAAAGTTGTAGATCAAACAAGATACAGAGCACTCATTGGATCACTGCTTTATTTAACAACATGCAGGCCAGATACCACCTTTGCAGTAGGTGTATGTGCAAGATTTCAATCTGCACCAAAGGAGAGCCATATGACTGCAGCTAAGAGAATCCTAAGATATTTGAAAGGATGCCAAGAAGTTGGTTTATGGTATCCAAAAGAAGGTGGATTCAAGCTTATTGGTTAATCAGACTCTGACTATGCTGGATGTAGAGTTGACATGAAAAACACTTCAGGAACTTGTCAAATGCTTGGAAACAGATTGGTTTCCTGGTTTAGCAAGAAGCAAAACTCAATAGCCACATCCACAAAAGCGAGTACATAGGCATGCGCGCTTGTTGTGCCCAAGTTTTATAGATGAGACAACAGCTGAGAGATTATGAAATTGAAGAAAAAGAGATTCCAATCATGTTTGATAACACAAGTGTTATTGCAATCACTCAGAATCCTGTGTTGCATTCGAGAACAAAGCACATTGATGTCGATATCATTTTATAAGAGATCACGTTGAAAAGAAAGACATCACTTTGGAATACATCTCAACTGATAAACAATTAGCTGACATATTCACCAAACCCTTATGTGAATTAAGATTTGAAGAGCTTAAGCATGAGCTAGGGTTAATTGAGCTGAGTTGATACTCAGAAAACTCAATGAGAAGAGATGGAATGTGAGAAGATGAAAATAGAACAAGTCTCATGAATCAACCAAGTGAATCACCCGTATCGGGAAGTCAGCTGTATCGAGTTAGCTGACAGATGAGTCAGTATACGAAAGGAGAGAAGAAGAGTTGAGTCATCTGTGTAGTAAGCTGAGTCATTTATAAGCTAAGTGACAAAAACGCAGTCATTTTTAATAAGCGGGAATATTTTTAAGGATGACATCAGAGTAATTATGATGGGTACAGTCAAAAGCTGCACAGTAAGCATATGATTGGATATAAATGTTGCTGCATTAAATGCGAGAAATTAAATGCAATGAGACGTGCTAAATCTGACCCATTGATCTCGACCAAACTTCAAAAACCAAATACACGTCCTTTCATAACCCTTATATACTCATTCCTTCAGTTTTCTCTCTCACACTGAAAAACTGTTCATTTTCTAGCATACGAAAGCTGGTTTTTCTCTCTCGAAAACCCTACCTGGTCTCAAAGCAAGTTCATCAAGATTTAATCGGTAAAATCCTCTATAAATGGCACCAAAGACTGATTTCGTTAAGTTATCGAAGCAAATCCACACAGGCTCCTCAGTGGATTTCAAAGGCATGATTAAGCAGGGTTCGGATGCAACCCTTGTGAAGAAAATCGCAGATATGTTGAAATTTTTTGACTTAAAGCCTTTTTGACGATACAATACTCGCACACCTACCTGGAAGAGGTGGCGCAGTTCTATGTGAACGCCGAGGTGCAGGACGAAGGGATTAAGTCCTCCGTCCACCGCAAGGACATCATGATCACTGCTAAAGACCTTGCGGAGCACTGCTTATTACCGTCCGAAGGCATGTCGGAGATATACGAAGATGATGTGGACTTGGTTGCTGCATGGAAAGATGTAGCCAAAACCGAGTGTACTGCGAAAGTAGTCTACACAGCTGAAAAGAAATTGCTGAAGGACTACTATCACAAGTAGATGGATGTCGTCTCAAAATGCGTGGATATGAAGTTTGACAGTTTCAATCAACTGTCAAAGACTAAGCTGATCGTCATGGTTGCGATCATGCAAGGGAAGAAGGTCAATTGGGCTGAGTCCGTATATAGCAGACTCTGCCAGAACGTTGCGAACAAGTCTTTCAAGGAAGATGGATCCTTTGGAGGATCACTCGGCTATGGCCTAGTTATTGGCCACTTGATGGAAGTGAAGGGCATTCCCATTCAGCATGGAAAGTCCTTCCATGTGAATAAGAAGATGTTTAGGGCTAACCTCTCAGGAGCCCAGAAGAGAGCCCATGCGAAGAGGGCGGACACCAAAGAGGGGGGAATCAATCGACTCAGGAAACAACACGTTCCCTCCTCCGAAGAAGAAAGTTGCCCCTGCAGCTGAGTCACCTGCCCACGCAGCCGAGGTGGAGAAGGAAGCCCTAATACCTTTTCCAACCATCAAAAAGAAGAGGACTACCAAGCCAAGGAAGGCAGCTCCTCAGTCAAAGAAAGATGCATCAGCCCCCGCCGCCAAGGAATCTGAGGAAGAAGTATACGAACCAGAACTTCCTCTAGTAAGGGCAAAAAGAAGAAGAAGAATCACCAAGCTCTCGGAGCTTGAGAAGACAGCTGAGTCTGCCACTCAGCTGGAGAAAACCTCTGAGACTGCTGAAGAAGTGCAGTCTCTAGAAGTTGTTATTGAAACAGCCAAGTCTGCTGAGGACGATCAGCAGAGGCAAATAAAATACCCAGTTGTGGATAGAACAGCTGAGGAAAAAGAGACAGCAGAGACAGTAGAATCTCCTGACGAAAGGGTTGTGTCTCCACCTGCCCCCGATGCCGCTGAAGGTGAAGAGCAGCAGAGTATGTTGCCTTCCATTCCTGAAAAGGAAGGGCAACAAGGAGAGGATGAAGATGATGATATATTCATGTACTCTCCATTATACCCAGACATCCAGAATCGTCTGCGAGCATGGAGGAAATGAAAGGTGAGTCACTCAAGGGTGCAGTTTGAACACCCTGAGTATATTGAGGAAGAAGATGAGCTTTTCAGGCTTCTTGAGATTGACACTGTACTGCAGGCCCTAGATGAGGATAACTGCACAAATATGTTGCAAATTCGCAAGGAGCAAGAAAAAGCCAGAGCAGCTGAGGAAGCAAAAGCTCGTGAGAAAGCCAGCATTTGTCCTCTCACTGGAACCAGCGACCACACTCATCCTCACATTGATATGCTTTCGGGAAGTGATGAGGACATTGATCCTGCTGCTGCAAAGGAGAAGTTGGATATTCAGCAAGCCATGCGGGAATCCAGATTGATGCATGAGCAACAACTGAGGGAAGGATCTGGAGAGTCTTCTAAATCTCAACTGGAAATTGATCTGTTGGGAGTGGTACAGCAGATTGCCACAGTTATTGCTGCAACCACTTCTCCAGTTCACTCAGATGACGGATCTAAGGGACTTGGCGATGACACTGGGAACTTGGGCACCCAAGTTGAGCCAACCCCTGTTTAAGGTGCCTTACCACCTGCCCCCACGGCTAAACACTCAATGGTAACAGCTGGGAGTCTGGAGCAGAGTGACCCCACCATTAGTCACTCAGCTGGTGCGCCAACTGAGGGGAAAACTCACTCCACTGCAGCTAGGTCGGAGGATGCTGCAGATGACTCCACTATGAAGGAAGGAGGCGAAGTGGAGAAAGAGAAAGAAAAAGAACAACAACAGGTTGTCACTAATGAAGCTCGGTCAGTTGAGTCTGTCCCAACTGAAGTGCCAATAGCTTTGCAGGCTAAGGACACTGCTGATGCAGTTGAGGCATAGGATGGAGATGCCCTGGGAGTTAACACTCTGGGCACTGAAAGTGCAATCCAAGGGGTTGAGACTCCTTCGGATACCAATGTCCAAGACCCTAAGACAGCTGTGCTGTCGAAGTGAATGTAGAAGGCCTTTCTGCAATTGAGACTGCTAACGGTATTGAAGGCCCGAGGGAGGTTGAGACTTCCCTGGGTAAATGGAAAGAAATGCAGAACATCCCTTATGTTCACATTGAAGAATCTGAGAAGGAGATTAGTGCACTTCATGATTCCCAAGACAACCTTGATATATCTTTTCTGGGATCTGAAGATGAAGCTGAGTCCACTCCTATTGCACATCCCAAGGACCCAGCTGCTCGTCAAACATTCAACTTTGATGATGAACCAAGCCCCCAGGTTCTATCATCATCCGATGACGCTGTTGACACACAAAGAGACCCGATCTACTCAAATGGAAAAACCTACTAAGACCGAAGAAGTCATAAGACAAGGCAGTTGAGCCTCGGTCAGTGGGTAAAAACATTCAACTCGCCCAAATGCCACAACTTCAATCACAAGAGGCTACGAGCTGCGCAGAGAAACGACCTCTCGTACTATTTTACATGTACGAGACGATACATTTGAAGAGACCTTCCCATTTTCAATCGAGCTACCTACACTAGAAGAAGAAACTGCAAAAGAACAGAAGAAGTACTCTGCACGCGAAGAACCCATCATCCCTACTAACTCCATTGTGCCAGCAGAATTCGATTTCGACGTTGAATGGTCGCCAGCTGAATCGGAAGTGACAGCTGAAATCCCTGAAGTCTTCAAGAAGATCTGTGGAGAGATTGAGAGGATCGAACGGCATCGAGCCTCATTGGACATGCAGCTGGACAATCGAGATGCTACCCTCACAGACGACTTGAGATGGATAGTGATAAGAATCAGGGAGTGGTGTCAGCAGCAATCTGCAATGCGTCTCGAACAAGTTCGTTACTTCAAGGCACTCTACAATAGGATGCTTGTTTGGAGCGCAGACAATGCTGACATGAAGTAGAGAATGCAGGAGTACATTGGGAGGTTGCATGCCTCTCACAAAACCGAAATGGAGCTATTACAGGAGTTTCAGGAGAAAGAAATTCTACGACTTGAGGAGACTATGAATGCCAAATTCAGCCTCCTCATGGCTGAAATGAAACTGGTTACAGCTGAGTCGAAGGCCACCCGTTCTGAATTTCATACAACCTATGCCGCAGCCGACTCCAAGCAAAATTCAGCTATCAGCCGACTGGACTTCATGCTTGCTGGGATGTTTCCTGGGGTTCCTCTCTCCTTTGATGATGCCAAAAAGGGGAAAGAGAAATACCTGAAGAGTTTGAAGGAGATGGTTATTGAGAAGGAAAAGGAGACAGCTGCTGTAGAGAAGAAAGAGACAGCTATTGAGAAAAGGAAGGAAAAGGGAAAAGCTGTTGAGGGGGAAAGGTCAAAGGATGTGACCTTAATGCTTGATGAAACCCCTCAGCAAGGTCATGTCACAGCTAGCATAATCAGCAAACTTCCTTTTAACTCTGCCGCTCTATCACTCTGATGTGCCCATGTCTCATAAGAAAAAGATTGTAGAAGTAGAGATGGAGGATTTCGACAAGAGAACGGATGTCCGTGTTGAAGAAATATTGAAACAATTTGGAGGCATTCCGATAGGTAAAGATACGGATGCCATTCCAGATAACGGACAAGAGCCAAGATCTGTTGAAGAATTCAAAACGCTCGAGTTCGAAAAATATTTCGAAAACATGTCCATAGCCCAAGCCTGGGACTTGTACTGGGAGAAAAGACTGAAGTTGTGCGAAGAAGCTGATAGGCAACAGACTACTAGCAGTCACTCTGCTGGTAAGAATAAGACTCCGGTACAATATACGCCCAGAAAAGAAGGAAGAAGTGGTGGAGGTGGACGTTTTATACCTAGACCTCTACCCAAAAATATTGAATATGTAGATCCAGGCAAGAAAGGAAGGATCTACTGGGCTGGATATGATGTTATAGCCAATCTGGAAGTGGAGAGGAAAAATGCCGAGTATGTCAAAAGAATCGAAGAAGAAAATAAGAGACAAACTCAGCTGTGGCAAGAAAGACAAGAAAGAAAAAGGAAATATGAAGCTGCCAAGAGAGCCTACGAGAAGAAGAAGGCAACTGAAGAAGAAAAGAAGAGAAAGAGAGCTGACGAAGATAGAGCTGAAGAAGAAAGAAGGAGGCAGCGAAGACGATGAAGTGTTGCTGCTAACCCCTTCATGTATTTTACTTTTGTAAATGCATATGTATGTAAGTCTTTTGTACATTTAATGAAAAATCTGTAATGTATAAGTATGCTCTGATTGCTCTGATACACATTGTAAACAGCTGTGTAAAGAACAAGAATGATATGATCAATAAAATGATCTATTCAACACATACATTCTTTGTTTCTTCATTGTCTGTATGTATCTGTGCTGTTTACATTTTACTTAATCTTGTTAAGTTTTGGCATCATCAAAAAGGAGAAAAGTGTTGGGAAATTTATTGTTTAGATTTTGATGAATGCCATGTAAAACTTAGACTAGAAAGTTGGCACCCCATTTTCCTTATAATTCTTATTGTAATAGATAGGGCTGTATAAGCTGAGTCAAGTCAGCTATGCCTGGAAATGCAAGAAGTCAACTGAAGATATGAAGAGAAGACTCCGCTGAGGAACAGCTGAGTATGGCCAAGAAAGAAGACCAAGGACTCGATCGAAGGATTATCGGCTGTGAGACAATGTGAGAAGAGTCGATTAAGTCAACCCAAGAAGCCAAGTCAAGTTGAAGTGACAGATGAGTCTTTCAATCATTGGAGCAGACTCACGTCACCTGGGAAAAGCAAAGCGTTGCAAAGAGGAGTTAATCGAAAAGAATCCGTTGCACAAAAGTCAAGAACATTACTTAAATAAGTAATACTTCCGTGCTCCATGTCTTAAAGTGCTCAGTCCCAAGAAGCGTGCAAAAGGAATAAACCAATGGGAAGCACTGCACCTCGTGTCAGAACCTAAAAAGCTGGACATTCATTTAATACGAGGAAAGGTCTACATCTCAAGATTGAAGACCAAGAAAAGACAAGCCAACGAACACAAGTGACTTTTGAAAATCAGCCTATCTCTTCAACGGGCAGATTTTTGAAAAGTTCACTATAAAAGGCTGATGAATCACTTTGAGAAAAGGTTACCTTGATTACCTGAACCACGAACAAACAAGCATTATTCATACTGTAACCTGCAGAATATTCTCAAGTTATTCAAGCAAAATCCTCAAGCCAAAATCTCGAAGGAAATCGATCCAACACTAAGCTGTGAAGGAAAGACAACTTCAAACTGTTGAAGAGGAAACTTTTGAAGAATCAAAAGGGGTCTACTTTCCAAAGAGGATTGTAAGAAGGTTCAAGGTCAAACCAATCTCAAGTTATTGGAGGGCTTCGTGATCAAATCCAAGAAGCTTGAGAAAGAAAGCTGAAGTAACAAGGCAGCCGCCCTGTGAAGAAGCTGAGTCGGACGAGAAGCCAGCTGCGTGATCAAGCCATCTCCCCATCGAGTCCCAAAGGAGCAAGTCACCGTGTGTGATCAAGACTTGTATACGGGTGATAACCACTCAGAACCGATCATTACTTAGTGGATTCCTACAGGAGTTGGAGAAGAGAAGAGTAGAAGAATTACCCCATCTTCGAACCTCTATAAAAATTATTGTGTCATTTATTTCAGCATTTTATTTCTGCATACTCATTTCATATCTACAGGACTTAAATCGAAAAGTTGGTAAGGTTTATTCAACCCCTCCCCCCCTTCGAAACCTTACTCATACCCCTTGGGACCTACATATAAGCTCTTTAGCTCAAAGAAGCTAAAATAAGCTCACGAAAGAAGCTATAAGCTATGGATCTTTAAAGCCAAAAGTTGTGGATCATACTTAGTCCATTTGTTGTATTGTGGACTCATTTACATGTCTAATGATGTTTTGTTGACAGGGGGAGCTTATAAGCTTTTGATACTTAAGCTCAATATGTAAAAGTTGAGCTTTAAGCTTTTGGTTGATTGATTCTTTATTACTCTTGTTGTGCATATTGATAGGGGGATTAATAACATTTTGGAATTTGACGGATACTATATCCCAAGCAGAGGACATCTGGTTAACTGTATCAAAGGTGTCAAGATATTCTCAAAGTTTGATTGCAAATCTGGGTTTTACCAGATTAAGATGGCGGAAGAAAGCAAGAAGTTCACAGCTTTCTCTACACCACAAGGACATTATATTTGGAACGTGATGCCTATGGGATTGGCTAACGCACCCCAGATATATCAAAGGAAGATGGATATCTCTTCAAAGATTATTTCAGTTTCATGTTCGTGTATATCGATAACATTCTAATCACATCAAAGAACATGAAGGAGCATCTTAAACATTTGGAAATATTTTCAGATGTTTGCCACAAGGAAGGTTTAGTGCTTTCTGAGAAGAATGCAGTGATTGCTATTAGACAGATTGAATTCCTTGGAATTGAAATCGATGAATCTGGAATTGTCCTACAAAGCCGTATTATGGAAAAGATACAAGGATTTCCAGATACATTGAAAGACAAGAAGCAGCTTCAGAGTTTTCTTGGAGTTGTTAATTTTACTGGGATGTTCATTAAGAATCTGGCATATTACAGGAAGGTGTTTAGTCCATTGCTTAAAAAAGATGCAATATTCAAATGAGAAGATGAACATCAAGAAGGAATTAAGCAACTTAAATTAGTTTGTAAAAAGCTTCCAAAGCTTGCGATTCTCCAAGACGAG
This sequence comes from Rehmannia glutinosa, assembly GCA_016081115.2. Taxonomy (NCBI): domain Eukaryota; kingdom Viridiplantae; phylum Streptophyta; class Magnoliopsida; order Lamiales; family Orobanchaceae; genus Rehmannia; species Rehmannia glutinosa. The sequence goes on along the minus strand of CM071924.1, from coordinate 59,332,553 downwards.
GACGAACTGGTTCTTTACACAGATGCCAGTGGTGATTGGTGGGCAGCAGTTATTACTAAGGTCACACCAAAAGAGGAAGTGACATGCATATATTGCAGCGATTTATTCACACCCAGTGAAGCAAACAAATGGCATATAAACGAGAAAGAATTATTTGCAGTCAGAAAGGCTTTCAAAAAATGGCCTCTATTTTTACTGGCTAAAAAGTTTACTTTAAAAATTGATAATTCAAGTGTCAAGGCTTTTCTGAAAAACAAAATTGAATCAAAACCAGAAAAGGATCAATTACTTAGATGGCAAGCTGAATGTCAATATTATGATTATGATATTGTCATTATAAAATCTCATCAAAATATTCTTGCAGATTTTTTGACACGAGATGGAAGGACGCATTACTGACGAGGTCCTTAAATGAGTAAGACATCTCAGGGAAAACCTGGAGAGTCTAGAACGAGATTTTGGGACGTTATGTCTCAATGCGTGTTTGTTGGGCGACTTCAACAGTGACCAAAAATCCATTTCTAGTTAAATACGAGCATGCCAGTTCGCTCAAGGACAATTGTTCTTAGTGCTGCAAGGGCCTCACCTCCAGGCCGCATCTCCTACGGTGCAAAAAGGGTAAATAGATAATGGGGCTCTAACCCGGAGGTTATGGATTCAAGTACCATAATCACAAGTGTTGCAGGTGATGCATCCCCTGAGGGTGTACAAACTGTAATGAATGTTGAAGCTCCGGTGTCACAACCCGAGTCTTCAAGTCAACCCAATACCTCTTGGGTAAAAGAGGAAGAGTTGAATCTTAGGCCACGAACAGGCAAATCTAAGGTTCAAACTAACGAGATTAAGATTTCTCATATGCAGATATATCAGCATCAATAGAAGAAATTAGTTACAAGAAGAGGTATTAACCAAGAATAAACAATGGTTGATATCTCAGGCAAGTATCCCAGAGTTTGGATGAATCTAGGAAGTTACCAAATGAAGTATAGGAATGGTATACTTTTGGAGCTCTAGCTTCAATCTATACTGTATCACCAGGATTCCCGAAATTTCAAATTACCAAAATGGATTGGGGAAGCAGTTTACGAGATTTTGGAACTGTATTTTATCAATGCAGCTCCCGAACCAGTGAAGAAAGGCTTTAATGAAGCTTTTCATTTTATCAAGGTAAGAAGACTAGATGGAAATGCTTTAAAATACATAAAAGCAGCTTCACAGGAAGAAGTACCAGTATTAGTAGGAGCATTTTCTGAAGACGAAGCTTCTACCAGACGAGCATGGGGTCTTTGGGTTTGTCTAACCGAAATGGACAAAGTCAAATATCCATTCACGTTTTTCCAAAATTTAGCAAATGGATCTTTCCTTTTGAATTCAATGACTGGATCAACCACAGGATTGCAGAGGAACTCCTCGAGACCAAAAGAAGAATTATCTGGGAGAATAAGATTCCGGCGAGCAAAGAAACTTACCAGAAATTCTGTAACATGGCGCATGTTGGCCGATGGATCAATCGGATCTGTCAGGCATGCCCCGAACAGAAGGAACCAAAGTTTGGGAAAGGATTCAGACCCCAACCCGACCGACAAGACCATGCAGCTGGAAAGGACAAGGGCCCAGCTCACAAGACGCGTTATCCTCGAGGACCACGCAAACCTTCTTTTTAAAAGATTCCCTCGACAAACATCACATGGGCTGAGTCACGCGGAAAAAAAAGAAAAATAGCTGGCGAGGCAATAATGCAGGATATGATGTAGCAGTGACGTCATAGATATCAGCAAGATTTGAAGTCCGCCTTTGAAGTCCGGACTTAATTCTATAAAATACAGGATTTGAAGGAAGCTGGAGGACATCGAACATTTTCCTTAGTTTTCTTATAATAAAGTCTGAGAAAGAAAAATTTGTAATTTTTTGTGTGTTTTAGTTTTATGTGTTTTCAAGTGCAAGCCTCATCTATGAGAGGCTAAACCGGTATTCTCCTCCCAAAAGGAGATTACTAATGTAATAAATATTTCTATAAGTTCTTAATAAAAAGAGGCTTTCTGCTTCAACATGTGTTCATAATGTTCTATTAATTCATCCCGTTTAAGAATTACTTATACGCCTGGAGTAGGAAACGAACCAAGGATATGCTGAACGATTCTGAAGGAGTCGGATAACTTGCAGATCATCTCCCCTGAGGGTTGAAGTTGAACAGTGAGGAGTTGTTTGTCAAAGGATCTGGGGGCAGTAATTTTCCGACTGGTGGTGTTGCGAGCTATCTCACCCGGTGCTGTTTCGGTCAAAGAATGTATGCATTTTAAGGGATTTATTAATTTTACGGAAGCATGTTGGGCCTGATATGGTCGTAATGGACTATTTTCATTTTCAGTCTAAAGACCCAATTTGTATATGGATAATTACTTGAAATAAGATCTTGATAAAAGTATGGCTTGTTGAGTTTATAGGCTGGAAACCTGACATGATCCATTTAAAACCTCTGAATAGAGACTAGATCTAAGTAGGTGTAACAATGCCATGAACAAAACAAGTTACAGAAAATAAGGGTTCTTGTTTCTCGAAAATCTGAAAAACAAATTGATTATGGAGTATAATTTTTATGTTTATTGGATAATTCAATAGATTTATCATTATGTAGTAGTTTGCCACAAATTAGAGTTTAGAAGGATAACTAGAACTATTGTTATTAAAGAATAAAATCCTATGGGCAAAATTGCCCAAAGTGTGCAAAGTGTAATTATTTTCATAGTTCAGGGTGCAAAGTGTTACGAATCAAAGTATAGGTTGTGAAGTGTAAAAAGGGGTAAAGTTGAGGTGGTTAAAAATAATTATCTCTAAAATATTTTTACTAATTTTTCGGAGTATTTCTTAAAGATTAATTTCGACAAAAATTGGACAACACATAATTGTTTTGTCATGATTTTGATGAATTTGTTTCATTGTGTTTTTACACTAAAACAATGCTTCTAAATGTTGTCCAAATACTCCCGATCGGTCTAAAATATTTTTACTATTTTTTCGGAGTATTTCTTGAAATTCATTTTCGATAAAAATTGGACAACTCCTCTGTTGTGAGGTCAACCGGTCGCCCTATAGGGAAACCCATATCTGAATGTTGTGCGAAACAGAGAACAACCTGTTTGCTGAAAAAATGGAGGTGGTCCGGTCACTCTATGAGGCGACTGGTGGCGTCGACTGGTTGCCCTATAGGGCATCCGGTGTCTGAGTTTGGTTCGAATTTTGCAAACTTCTCTGTATTATATTTTTGAAGAGGGCAATCGGTCCAAGGGGATGTCGACTGGTCGAACCCCAGGGTGATCGGTTGCCCTGTGTAAAATCTCAGTGTTTTCAAGGTTTTCTCATTTCTACGCGACCGCTCGCCATACCGTTTTAACAGCAAAATTCTAGCCGTTGACAGCAGACAACGTTTCCTCAATTTATGGTGTTGATCTCTAACAGCTATATTCTTCATTTGTCTTGCAATTTTTTACAGATTTCAATCTCCTAGGAGAAGCCTATCAAGTTCAAGACATCCTCTATAAATAGATGAAGAATTGATGCAACACTATATGAGAGAAGACTACAACACAACAAGATACATTCAAGCAAACACTTTTGTTCTTATATTTCAATATTCATGTTGTAATAGCCTAAGGTCTTACACTTTCACATCTTGAGGTCTAGGCTTTATTCTTGATTATACTTGCACTCAAAATTGTATTATTCATTATCGAGTTGTAATCTTGAATTTTTGGGTTCATCATTCAACACAAGATATCCTTGTGAGTGTTCTTGTGGTAAGAACACACTTAGGTGATCTAGGTGTTAGGTGCTAGGAGATTGTGGTAATCTTCTTATTGAAGAGTTTGATGCTCTTTAAGGTGTTGAAGAATTTGGTATTCTTCAAGGTAAAAGATTGTGGTAATCTTCACAAGATGCCGTAGATGATTGTGGTAATCTTCATGGGAGATTGTGGTAATCTCCAAAGAGGTGTTGTAAGGTGATGTTGTATTAATTCTACTAATTAATAAAATATTTTTTTCTTTTTGAAATCCATCCCGGAGATACTGGGGTGGTAGAGGATTAGGCCCTAGGTGGGTTGAACCTCTATAAATCGACGCGCGTTGTTTACTTCCCCCACTTCCATTCTTGTCTTGGTCTATTCACCCCCCCTTTAGATTATCGTAGCCACTTGGACTTACAATTGGTCGAGTGGATCCACCTTGGCTTGAGTAGTAGATGTAATGCAGGGGAGTTGATGGACTCAATGGGCAGGCATTGTGAGCCAGATGGTGGAATTGACCAGTGGGAACAGTCCCAAGGAGTTGGCCAATTCATTGGATTCTGGAGTCTCAGGTGATGAGGAGGCCAAGGTAGATGCCTCGTATTCTGGAGAATGCTTATAGTGGATGTGACAAAGAAGAAGATGATGATGGACTCAATGCTTGTGTTTGGATGTTTGATATTATGTACTTGAGATATTTGCTCAGTAGAGTGTTGATTGATAGGAACGTGTCCCTATATGTTTGCCACTGTGCAATGCCTCCCAAAACAATTCAGATTTCTTGCACCATTTTGAAGAGGTTTTTTGTTAGGAAAATGTGACTTGGTAAGAATCTTATGAGGATCACGTGGACTTCATTTTTCTTATGAGTTTTTGCAAATTTTGAGCTGAGTTTTGGATCCCGATAACTTTTCCTTGGTTTAGAAGCAGCAAAATATCGTGGACAAGGATCGAGTGGGCAGAGACAAAAGAGGATAGACGAAAGTGAATGAGAGAGAGAGAGAGAGCTCCCAGGAAGCTGGGGGAGGGCATCCTCTGATGGCCCTTCACAATTTGTGCCCTTCTGAATGGGGAAGGGTGTGCCTCTAGGGGCGTCCCTTGCCCCCATGCCAATTTTTCCTCGAGCACATCTCTGTCTTCTCAGAGTTTTTCTATGTTCCTAGCTGGGTTATGGAGTTGTGCGCCGTTGGCAAAAGTATTGTAGAGTTGCCTTCAGATTTGAGTTGGAGCGAAGAGACTTGTGAGGAGAAGTCTGAGGGGAAAAGTCAGATTGAGACCCTCGACCCAAGTATTAGCATAAGCTTCCTCTTAGATGTTGAGCGATAGTTCCAAAGGAATTTGGGAGCAAAATGACTTATTATTTCCTGTAGACGCCAAGGGAGCTTCTAGAGTTTCCCCTATATTTTCGTGTGTTGACTCCATGGCAAAAGGATAGACTTATTCTTCTATGAAGTGCATGGATGAACGTGAATGAGGGAGTCAAGCCCTCCGTGAGTGGTCAAGGGCGCGCTTCCCCGGGGATTCTTGGGAAAGGCGCGTTTCTGGAGCTAAGTTGGGCGCCCTTCCAGAATTGAGTTGGGTGTCCCCTTCCAGAGCTGAGTTAGGCGCCCTATCAGAGCTGAGGAGGGCACCCTTCTGGATTTGAGTGGGGGCACTCTTCCGAAGCTCCCCAGGGGCCTCTTCTCGGTTTGGGAGATGTTATGATGTTAGATGAAGTTTGCTCTTTAATTAGTTTTGTCTTTTCCGAGTTACATTGAGTACTTTACTTGTTCCATTCGATTAACTTTTTTGGATATGTTTGTTGCCTCCACGGGGCTTCATTTTGTGATGCTTGTTTGCGTGATTTACATGTCTCTTGCTTTTCTTCACGCGTGTTAGCATTTTTTGCATTATTCGCGGTGTTTGCATATAATTCTTGTCAATGGGGACTTGTTCGCATTTTTTGCGAAGATGAACCCTTCCTCTTGGGGGAAGGCTTTAGTTTCGCCGAAGTGGCTGGAGATGACTTTACGGAGGCATCGGGAGCCCTTCAGAGGCTCGGGAGGCTCCCTTTCAAAGGCCGAGGGGTGCCCTTCTGGAGGTTAGGGGGTGCCCTCCCAGTGCCATGGCTCCGATTGTTCCTTGGGCTTCACGTTTATTTGGGGTGAATGGTTATTGTATATGCGAATTTTTTTACGCATGTGTTAGCATTTTTTCACCTTCATTTCATTTCACATTTATGTGGCATATATTTTTTAGGATCCTTTATGAGGGGACCCCTCCCCTTGGGAGCGCCAAAGGAGAAAGAGTTTATTAGAATCCCTAATGAGGAGTCCTATTCCCTACAGGAGTGCTAGAGGAGGGAAAGTGTTATTAGGATCCCGTGTAAGGAGACCCGTCCTTTATGGTACCGTCGGATGAGGAAACATTTTGTTAGAATCTCTTATGAATAGACCTCTTCCCTTCGAAAAGCGTCGTATGAGGAAAAGTTTATTAGGATCCCTTGTGAGAAACCCCTCATCAGCAGGAGCGTCGGAGGAGGAAAAATTTATTAGGATCTCTTGTGAGGAGACCCCTCCTCTCTAGGAGCGCCACAGAAGGTTTGTTAAGGAGAGCTCGTGAATGGACATGAATCATTGCATTGCTTGGCAAGGAGTGATGTTCGGGGAAGCTGGCGATTCTGGAGCTTCTAAGGTCGCCTGGCTTGATTATTGTCTTTTTTGGGGAGCTTTCCTCTTTCAAAGGTCTCCAAAAATTATATTGATGACTTTGGCCATACGAGTATTCTTTCTTGGTGTGTGGCTTGGGGCGGCACAAGCTTTTGTGGAGTTTGTTAATGACTAATTTGGATGAGCTTTCTACTCAAAATTTTGCATTCTTTAATGTTGTTATGTAGCTCCAGTGGGGCAGCCCATGGTGTGCTACCTGGCGTGAGCTGTCGCGGGTGGCTTCTTAGCTATTGTGTTTGTTGGGAACACAAGCTTTAGTCGGATGGTTGGTGCGAGAACCCTAGGTTGGTTCGGACTTGGTCTTTCTAAGTCTTGTAGTCTTGTGTTCCAGATGTTGCAGGCATACGCTTCTCTTTGATAAGGTTCAATGTCATTTGATTGGGAGTGGTGCCTATGCCTTTTCATTAAGTTCCTCGTAGTATGCTTGAAGTGTACTCTATTTTTTGGACAACCGGAAATGATGTTAATGACTCCCGTGATGTGTGCGTCTCTCTTCATGCGAGTTCGGTTGAAGGGTTCTTGTCCAAGCATTTGTTGGGGAATCTCTTGCTTCATTGCTCTTCAAAAACTTTGAAGTTTTGACGTCTCTAGGGGTAGTTTCACTTGTATGGTTGAATGAACTGTGCTTATGCTTTTGATCTCAAGGCTTTAGATTGCGCCTGGCTCTCCTGAGTGGCCTTAGAGAGTGTATCTATTTTTATTGAGTGGCTTGAACAGAAACTTGAGAGTTCCAAGAAAATATGAGAGATCCCCTTATTGAGAGAGGGTTTTAGATGGAATGTTCAACGATATAGTTGGGGGGTTGGCAGACATATCCTTGCGCCAGTACGAGGGAAAGTGGAGCTTAGCCGCCTCTTATCCCGTGTGCAATACGTCCTTCATTTGATTCCTTCGTGGTCAGCTTTCGTTGTCTTGGGAGTTTCCATCTTCTCTAGAGAGTTGAGCATTTCTTTCACCTTCCATGGCGGGAGATACTTCCCAAAGGATTGGAGAGTTTGCGGAGCTTCCTTCAGTTGAGGGGGGATCATCAACAGGTCTTCTTAGGAGTTTCGCTCTTCTGTAAGGAGGTATGTATGGCTCTTAACTCCTCAGCCAGATGTGGAGGTGAGCTTGTGAATGTCCTTATTGGACTTCAGTGCCTGCTTATTCTCCAGCAGCATGATGGTATCCCTGGTGTAGCTATGAGGGGTCTTCATACAGCTGTTGTTACGGCCTGCTACGGCTGGGTGCTTTAGGTGGATTCTCTAAATAGAGCATCAAGGGTTTCTTGAGCCAGAGATACTTGTTTAGCTTGTGGAGCTATTCTGGGGGGAGGATATTGAAGAAGGCGCCCCCTTCAGCCGATGAAGGGCGCCCTCTTAAGCCGATAGATGGTGCCCCTCCAGAAGGAAAGGAATATCCTTGAGTCTTCTTGGCAGTCTATATTCTCGCTTGATGTTCCCGGCTCTGCTGCTAGCACCTTGGCGGCTTGGGATTCAACTTTGCATGCCACATACCTTGTTGGCATTCTTGTGTCTTGGCTTTTCCCAAAGACGGCCCCAAAATAGTGACGCTTTTTTCCGTAGATCATTCTAAGTTAGGATGGTACAACTTCTTCTCCAAAGTTGGTAGAATTTTGGATAGGAACTAACCTACAACACACATAACAAAGTTAGGGGGTCCATGGGATGATTCTAAGGAGGCCCCTCCGACGTCTAAGTCAGCGACTATAGTAGAAAAATCCAGAGCGCGTGAATGTAATTTATAGTAATTAATTAAACACACTTAGAAATGAGCTGGATGGACTTTGTATACCTAGGTTAGCGGGCCTCCTGGGTCGCGTAAGAGAAAGTTGTGTGTGGACCCAATCTAGTGACATTTATTTTATAAAGACGATAATTATGAAAGGACTTTTTTGCCCACAACAATTTTCCTTTGGTGAAGTTTTCGTCTCCTATTAATAAGTTGAAGTTTTCATCCTCATAACAAATGGTGGTTCATGTTTTCATCCGCATCAGTCATTAATTTTTCCGGTAATGGGTCATTTGAATATTCTATACAAAATTCTTACAATGGAGACATTTTATTTAATAAACAAACAACATAAAACATTGAACTTATACCACTAATTGTGGAAGACTGAAAGACAAAATATTAACTAAACAAGAAAACAAATGAAAACAAAACGAGAAATCTCTTCCCCATCCTCCCATTCAGTAAAGGTTAGGGACGAAGAAGACAATAAAATGCGGCTTTTTCTAGGGATTTTTTTTCGGTAATTGAAGAGAGTATTTTTCACTTCAGCGCCTTATATATTTCTTTTTCTAAAGTACATTACTGCTACAACAAAACTGTAAACTTACATCGAAAAAGATAATTGGTTGGACTTGCCTAGTTTCGGTTGGCTGAAGCCCATTGCAACAATGGATATCATGGGCCCATCAAGAGAGCCACTGTTAGGAAATATATTTGTAAGATTTTGATGATACCATGTAAAACTTAGACTAGGAAGTTGGCACCCCATTTTCCTTGTAATTATATGTTGTAATAGATAGAACTGAAAGAGCTGAGTGAAGTCAGCTATGTCGAAGAATGCAATAAGTCAACTGTAGACCAAAGTGAAGACTCCGATGTGTGTCAATTGAGTATGGCCAAGATGGAAGACAAGGACTCGACTGAAGGAGATACAGCTGAGGAACAGCTGTGTGAAGGATGTGGAAGTGTCAGTCAAGTCAGTAAAGAAGCCAAGTCTAACAGTTGAACTGACAGTTGAGTGATTCCCATGATTGGAGCAAACTCAAGTCAAAGGGGTAAAGGCAGCAGTCAAGTGAAGACAACTGACTTTGATCCATTGGAATGAAGTCAAGAATATTACTCGATATAGTAATAAGTCCAAGCTGCCAGGTCTTAAAGTGTTTGGCCCAAAATTATGCAAAAGGAATAAACCACTGGGAAACATTGGAGCATGTGTCAGACCCTGTAAAGCTACATAGTCATTTAATATGAGGAAGGGTCAACATCACATCTCTGCAGGCCAAGAAAATACAAGCCAATGAACAATATGTGTCATTTGAAAATAGCCTATCTCTTCAACGGGCAAATTTTCAAATGAGCACTACAAAAGGCTGAGGAAGCATTTGAGTAAAGGTTACCTGAACCTGGAAAATTGATCTTACAAGCACTATTCATGGAAGCATAACCCACAATATTCTCAAAGCTTATCAAGAAATTCCTTAAGCCTAAAGCTCTAAGGAACTCGATCCAACACACGTTGTGAAGGAAAGAATACGTCAACCAATTGAAGAGGAAAAGCTTAAAGAACAAAAAGGGGTCCACTCTCCAAGTTTGAAGGAGCTGTAATGAGGTTTAAGGTTGAACCAGAAGTTTCAAGTTTGTTGGAAGGCTATGTGATCAATTCCAATTTGAAGGGAGATGAAGCAACAAGGCAGTTGTCTTGTGAAGAAACTGAGTCGCAGGAGAGGCCAGCTGTGTGATCAAGGCTGTCTCTAGACTGAGAACTACTTTGTAACTTGATTTGTTACCTAGTGTATTCCTCTAGGAGTTGGAGAAGAGTGTATTAGAGGAATTACCCCATCCTCGAACCACTATAAATTTGCTTGTGTCATTTACTTTCAGCATTTACTTTCTTACTTATATTTTCATATCTGCTGATAAGTTATATTGCTATCCAACTGATAATAATAAGTGCTAAAACAAGTGTTAAAAACGAGCTTAAAATTTACAAATGGTGTTAAGTCTTCCGCTGTATAAAATCAAATCATCTAAAAGTTAAGTGTTAGCTGACGTAGCTAAGTTATACTATCAACAGCTCAGTCGAGTCTGTTGAGTGGGTAACTTTGCTGAAGAAAGCTAACTTAGCTGTCCCTCAAGGACTTAGTTGATTTGAGTCAACTTTGTTGAATATTTTAAAAGGACTAAAAAGTGAAAATTTGGTAAGGTTTACCCTATCCCCCCACCTTCTAAACCTTACTTCACACCCCTTGGGACCTACAAGTGGTATCAGAGCAGTTGGTACATTGAGCCTTCTGCTGGTTACTGAACTACATCTCAATATTTTTCAAAAAGTGTAACACTTGTGTTTTCAAAGTCTTTCATTTTTAAAGCAAAGTTATTATCATGGAAGCCAATCTAACTCGTATTCATATGTTTACTTTGGAAGAGCTTGATGGCTGGAAGATTCGCACGCAGGCTCACCTATCAGCCTTACACGATGAAATGTGGCTTCTGATAGAAGATGGGTCACTGCAAATAATAAAGGTTAATACTGTTGTTAGAAGAGCACCTCCAGCTGAAGGAAAGGATGTTGTACCAGCAGAGGCTAGACCAGTCATGGTTGAAAAACCTCGCAGTGAATGGACTAGTGAAGATAGAAAGAGATACAACCTGGACAATGTGGCCAAGGACATTCTCTACAAGACGTTGGACAAGGCTATGTTCAACAAATTCAAGTCATGCAAATCAGCCAAAGAAATCTGGGATAAGTTAACACTGATTTGTGAAGGATAAGAACAGATTAAAGAAAATAAACTAACTGTTGCTGTTCAAAAATTTAAAAATTTTAAAATGCTTACAGGTGAAAGTCTGGATCAGCTGGATGCCAGTTTCACAGAGATCACTAATGAGTTTTCCGCTCTTGGGAAAGAGTACACTCAGAAGGAGATGTGCATGAAGATACTAAGAGCCCTCCCAGCTGAATGGGAGATGAAGGTCATGGCCCTGAGACATTCAATGGACCTCTCAAGAACATCGAATTATGAGCTATTCTCATATCTCAAAGCCTACGAGTTTGAGTTGAGTAGGAAAGAGTAAGAGAAATAGTTGCGCCCAAGACAGCTGCATTGTTGGCCAGTGAAGGGACGAAAGTTGAGCCAAAGGAGACCATTGACCAAGAGGAAATTTTCCTCATGGTAAAAAGATTCAACAAGTTCTTTAACAAGAACTATAAAAGAAACAAGGGTGAAACCTCCAGTAGACATTCAGCACCTTCCAAAGCAAGGGAGGACAGACCGCCCAAGAGAGCAGAACATCAAAGAGCTAACTATCAGAGAGCTGATAATCAGAGAGCCGAGAGAGCTGACCAGAGAGCTGAAAACCTGTGTTGGAATTGCAGACAACCAGGACACTTTGCTATTGATTGTTCCTATCCACCAGTCAACAAATACAGAAATGAGGAAGAAAGAATAATCTTCAGGGAAAGAAGACAAGAAAAGAAGAAAGCCATGTTGGCTGCTGAGACTGCTGAGCCAGCCAAGTGTAAAGAGCAGACTTGGATAGCAGTGAAGCTGACTATTCAAGTGATGCTGAGGAAGAGGCTTTGATCTGCCTCATGGCCAAAGAACAAGATGAAGAAGATGAGATAGATTATAACTCATCTCATTCTGATTCAAGTTATAGTGACGGTGATACACACACTTCATCATCCTACTGACCTTTATGATTCATTAGGCAAAATGATGAAGGATTTTGAGCACATTAAAACCTCATACACACTTTTGAATGAGGAGAACAGCCAGCTTAAAAGCCAAAACTCACAGCTGACTAAAGAGCTGAGTACTCATGAGTTACATAGCTGATGAGAACACTAAGCTGAAGGCTGAAAATGCCAAGATCTTAGCAGAGTCAGTTGCCACTAAGAAAAGAGAAAAAGATCTTAAAAAGGTGATTGCCTCATTTACAAAAGTCTCCAAATCATTGGATGAACTTTTTATGAGTCAAAAAGAGTATGGAGATAAGACAGGCATATGATTCAATTCTTTTGTGCATAGTCAAGCTCCAAGAGTGATTTTGGAGAAAGGATCCTCAAAGAAGCTCCAAGGACAATGTTAGCTGAAGATGGACTGCTTAAGAGATTTTGGGTTGAAGCCATAAATACAACATGTTATACTCAAAATAGATGCATGATAAATAGGCACTTAACCAAGACTCCCTATGAGATTTGGACAGGGAGAAAGGAAAATGTTAGATATTTCAAGATATTTGGATGTAAGTGCTTCATCCACAACAATGGCAAGGATAATTTGAAGGATTTTGATGCTAAAGCTAATGAAGGTATCTTTTTGGGATAAACAACACACGTCGATTTATAGAGGTTCAACCCACCTAGGACCTAATCCTCTACCACCCCAGTATATCCGGGATGGATTTCAAAAAGAAAAAAAGATTTTATTAATTACCAAATTTAATACAACACCAACTTACAACAACACCTTGAAGAGCACCACACTCTTCTTCAACACCACCTTTGAGATTACCACAATCTCTTCTTGAATATTACCACAATCTCCAACGGCACCTTGTGAAGATTACCACAATCTTCAACCTTGAAGAATACCAAATTCTTCAACACCTCAACAAGAAGATTACCACAATCTTCTCACACCTAACACCTAGATCACCCAAGTGTGTTCTTACCATAAGAACACTCACAAGGATATCTTGTGTTGAATGATAACCCAAAAATTCAAGATTACAACTCGATAATGAATTATACAATTGAGTGCAAGTGTAATCAAGAATAGCCTAGACCTCAAGAATGTGAAAGTGATAAGCTAGGCAAATTACAACAAGAATAATGACAATATAAGACCAAGTGTTTGCTTGAGTATATCTTGTTGTGTTGTGTTGTTCTCTCTTATTGTTGTGCTTCAAATCTTCCTCTATTTATAGGAGATGATTGATACTTGATAGGCTCCTCTTGGAATCTGATATCTACAAAAAAATGCAATTAAAATCAAGATTATAGCTGTTAGAAATAAATCCCACAATTTAGGAAAAAGTTGTCTGCTGCACAACGGTTAGAATTTTGCTGTCAAACTTGAGGGCGACCGGTCGCGCACAAATAAGATTTGAAAAGAACGCAACAAAATTTCAACAGGGTGACCGGTCTAGGGGGTCGACCAGTCGCCCTAGGGTGCGACCGGTCGCCCACCATGGTGACCGGTCACCCTGACCAATTTTAGAGGTTTTGCGAGTTCTGTTTCGTGAAATGTATTCCCAGGTACCGATCGCCTCTTTGGTCGACCGGTCGACCTCCTAAATGAAATGTTGTCCCATTTTTGTCGAAAATAAACCTCAAGAAATACTCTGAAAAATTCGTAAAAATATTTTAAACCGATCGAGAGTATTTAGGACAACATTAGAAATATAGTTTTGATGAAATAACACATTAATACAAAAAGTGTTGTCCGATATAAACTTCAAGAAATACCCCGATAAATAGTAAAAACATTTTAGACCGATCGGGAGTATTAGGACAACATTTAGAAACATAGTTTCAATGTAAAAACCCATTGACACAAAATCATTAAATGTGTTGTCCAATTTTGTCGAAAATAAACTTGAGGAAATACTCCGGAAAATATTAAAACCATTTTAAATCATTTAGGAGTATTTGGACAACATTTAAAAACATTATTTTGGTATAAAAACAAAATCATCAAAATCATGATAAAACCATTTATCAAACAATAAAGACAATTTGTCAACCACAAATTAAAACCATTCTCCAAAGCTAGATAAACAAACCTTATAGCTAATACAACAACTCTTGCTCCATTTACCATCATAGTATTGTCTCTTCTCTATCAAGATTCGTGCTTCTTGTCATTATCTGCAAATAATTGCAAATATGTGAGCCACAATCGGTATCCAATACCCAAGATGCATCATTAACAGAGAAGTTCCCTTCAACAAAATATTTACCAGAACGCTTTAGGCCCGCAAGCTACTCCATGCATCTCCTCTTCCAGTGTCCCATTTTGCCGCAATTATGGCATTTGTCATTGGCTTGAGAATTAACTTTTTTCTTGCAATTATCCTTTTCCTTCTTGATGAGCTTGGATGAAACATTTCCTTTATTAGACTTTGCAGCCTTTGATCCATAAGTGGATCTAACAAGCAAGACTGACTTATCCTTTTTGATAATGGATTCAACCGTCTTTAACATGTTCACCAGTTCAGGGAGACTAGTCTCCGTGGAGTGCATGTTAAATGAGGGAGACAAAGATTGCAACAAAAGGTGCACATAGAGTTTATTGTTTATAACGACTCCAAGGGACGAGAGCCTTTCAATGAGAGTTATCATCTTCAACCCATGATCCTCAGTTATTCGACATCTAAAAAGCTTTTTTGATATTTGATATCTCATTTATATGGTTCTCTTACCATACAACTCTTTGTAGACGAATGAGGATATCAACAGTATGATCTAAACCCCCATTCTGCCTTGCAACTCATTTGACATCGATGCTAACATATACCACATAGCCTAGAAATTATCATCAATATGACGAAGATATTCTCCATATGCATCTGATGTCTTATCATTGGGAGGTGGATGAGGCACCAGTCGACAAAACTTGGGCCAGTCAATTTGTTTTGCTCAAGTATGAACATAAGTGGATTTTTAGTCATTTTAATAGTGATATCTACAAAAATCAAACAAAGCAGAAAATGAGTAAACTATATGAATTATATTCATTCAATATAAGGTCTTTAATATTAAATATTTCCGCTATTTATTCAAATCTTATTAACCCACAATAAAGTTCGAATAATCCCATTTTCTTAGTGGGCTTGAAGCCCAACATAAATAATTCACACTCCAATTTTATGAGCCCAGGAAATATTCCCATTGGTAGTGAACTCTTTGATAATTGTATCATTTATACAACACTCAAGATAATTACGCCTCACGTTTTCCCATATACCCTAATTTTATAAGCTTATGTGATACTAAGCGTCATACAAAACCCATGAATCCTTCGTGTAGATAGAGCAAAAAGATGTCCCATGACTCATGGCCAACATAAAGACGAGTCCATCCTACGAGTATCTCAATGCTTGGTAGAAATCACAGCTTTTTAATACAAGATCACTCCATGACTTATGGCCACTGACACATTATACCTTTGATGGAATGCATGGAACGATATGTCCAACATAACTTATCCATTTTGTTTGATATGGATTTAATTAAAATTAAATTCTTTATTAAGTTTCAATAAAGAATCAAAAACTTTGGGGTTTTCTTTTCAAGACTTCATCAACCTAATTATTAGGTGGGTATTTACAATGCAAATCATCATATGAATGCAAGCAAAAATCATTAAATGAACTAACATGCATATATTCAAAAACAGTGGGATGATCATGGCAAGTCTATGCGACCCATTTGAGCCAAAAAATTGGTATGTGGTCAATCTAAGGATAAAATTAATAGAACTCCTTCTATTACATTTTATTAATGTACCCATACATGCTTTGGCCTTGAGTCTCATATTCTATACATTTGTAAAAATTTACCCACACAAGCGTCGGCCTTTAACATCAAATGTCCTCCAGATTACAATAAACGGAAAACCTAACCACCTAGTGTACTCTCAATTCGAAAATTTAAAGAACTTACAAAAATAGAATAAGAGGCTTGCAGACTCCAAAATAAAACACATCCATCATATGGTCATAGACTCA
Source organism: Rehmannia glutinosa (assembly GCA_016081115.2). Taxonomy (NCBI): domain Eukaryota; kingdom Viridiplantae; phylum Streptophyta; class Magnoliopsida; order Lamiales; family Orobanchaceae; genus Rehmannia; species Rehmannia glutinosa. The sequence continues at coordinate 59,316,593 of CM071924.1, read as the reverse complement.
TGATCATCCCTAAATAAACCATGCTAAAACATTCATCACATGGATTTAAAGCATTTAAAATTACCAAGTTTTATGTGCCAATTCAATTTTGGGATAAAGTTTTTTTTTAATAAGTTGAGAGTAATGGTTGAAGGGGAGGGAAATTTTTTCAAAGAAACTGAAAGATACTGGGTTTGAACTCCGGTAAATACCCTTACAAAGGGTGAGCGATACTACTTGAGCTACAAGAGATAAAACTTATTGAGATTATTCATAAAATAATTTTTATTAATTTTGAAATTTACGATTTTATTTCAAGGACTGAATGAATCAAAATATAGAAAAACCATTTTTTTTATTTGAAACAGTGGCGCCTAGGACAAATTTATTCTGAATGTGAAAGAAACAATTTTCTTCTCAAGTTGGCGTGAAGGTGACAAAAATGAGCTTCTTTCATTCACAAGTGAGAAACAAGAATTTCTCACCATAATTTAAGAAGTAGAAGCAATAAGTGCTGAAGTGATCAAAAACCAGCTGCCTCTTTTATTTCCCTCGGTGGTTTAAAAATATTCCACCAATATTTTCCACTCCCATATACTTTATTCAAGAAAAACAACATGATCCTGGTTTTAATAAAGAAATTTTTTTTATTGAAAAAGAAGCTACTGTCCGTTTATTTTTTTTTCAAAACGTTTTAACAATTAAAACATTAAACACAATTAATCCCAACAAATAAATCGAATAAAAGACTTTTATCACACATTAAATAATTATAAAATATATTTTAATAATTATAACATGCTTATTAAATAAACATCAGACGGATCAAAGGTTGATAACGAAAATACAAATCGTGGCTCTCATACCAATATGGGTTCGATTTATAACACTGGGTTTTGCACAACGGAATTTAATTTTTTTAATTTAATTAAAACAAGTGCATTTATCATAATAAACACTAACCCCATTGTTTTATGTAGCGATTGTAACAATCGATATTTTTGTTATTATGCAAGAAAACAAATTTTAATTCGTAAGCAGAAAAAGGAAATTATCCTCGTAGAATTGTTTCCTTTTATTGGAAGATGGAGATAGAATCAATTTCTGGTTATGTGGCTATCATCAAAATGCCGTATGCTCGCAAACAGAGATTCAAATATGCCTCTCTTCTAGTCGAGTCCACTGTTTGATTGTAGCCACCCGAATAAAAATTTTCGCTCATAAAATTTGTTCCATTTTTCTGAATTGATAAAGGACTAGAATTTTGATTCCGAAATGAACATTAATTAATTGAATAATAAATTATGTTAATGAATAATTATTGGTTAATTATTATCTACAAAAATTGAAGATATGGTAGCTTCGAGAGAAACGAGAAAGGAAAACAAGAACACTTTCTATATTTTTCTTCCAAAAATACACAGTCAGCTCCCAGTTTTTTTAACTCTAAAAAATTGTTATTTTTTTAATAGTGTGTTATTAATGAAAAACACATTTTATGTTTTTTATCAACCAAACATTAAAACCCACTTACCAAAAATGGGGAGTTACCACTACTTAATGCCTTAATGGCATTTTCTGAAAAGTGCCATGTACAACTGTCGCGCGTGTACAACTGTCACACACAATGTGGCATTTTTTTTCTTTTTCTTTTATATACATATATATATATAATTATATATCATATATGTATATATAAATAAATCTTATTTATTAATTAATTTCAATTATCTAGTGAGCTTCTACAATTAAGCCTACTAGTTTATGGTATGGGCTTGGACTCCAAAGTCCAATTAATTAATTAATTCAACTAATTAATTAATAAATACTCAAAGCTCAAATTGATCAATCGTATTGATTAATTAATTTAGTCTATTCTTTTTTGTGGGGCTTTCTAGTCAAATTAGATTTAATTAGATAATACACTTATTTAATTAAATATTTAATTAAACTTTTGAATTAAATTAAAATCCTAATTTATTAATTGCTTCAAACTATTGAATTTATCAATTTCAAAATATCGACAACCAAATATATGTGTGACTCTTTAAGGTTCACGATTAACACTAGCAGCAGACTTACCACTTTTGTAATTTTCCAATAACAAGAATTTGTTCTATTAATTAATCCTAGTAATTAATCTTATTGAAATTAACTCTTTAACTTCAAGAACATGCAAATCATGGTAACATCTAGAAAGTAGCATGATTACTTAGTAATAGGTAAAATAGCGAGTAAACCTATTTCAATTATTATTGAATATATGTATGATCATTTCAACAACTAAATTCCTGATTAAATCTAGGACATGGATTTTTCAAAACCTAATTATTTTCATAATTGTGGTTCTATTTCAAGTTCTGGTGATTCTTTTATGAATCAAATTAATCTTGCCTTGGGCAAGTCTTTCAATCACAAACTATGAAAACACAGGAAATTTTCTTGTTAAAAGACAAGTGTTGAATTCTATGTTGGTCACAGACAAATATCCATACACATCAGTGCAATACCCAAAATACCCCTTTGTGATTGCCAATCAATCAGAATATAAATCAAAGTATTATAGGATGGACACAAGGATATTATCATGCCTCAAGTACGAGGACTAATCATGTACTATTGCAATATGAAAATTCTTATTCGACAAAGAAATCTTCCCTCTAAGAATTTCCATTGGGTTATGTTTAACATACTTGTTCGCCAACAAGCACTCGCATATATGTATTTATACCTCACACTAATGTTAATGGAATGCAACATTCTCGTCTCACGAGCACGCGTCACATGCACAAAGCTTATAGGGTTATTCAATGTCCTATCTTGAAAAACCCATTGATTTGGAACAATTTTAAGGGAAAAGCTTTAGAAGAATGTTCCATGATTGACATCAAATGCGTAACCATACCTCGTGGCATAAAAAAATCTAAGGACTTTATCATATGAGAAATTAAATAATAAATGCAAAAGCCAAAACATAAAATAAAGAAATATACCTTTATATTAATATAATTCCCAATAAAATTATTTTTACAAGTAGGATAAATCCAATTCTAATTAGAGTGGGAAGAACCTTACTTTAACATATTAATGTTGTTTGCAATTGTATTAAAAGAATAAATGTACAGTCGTAATCATTTTCAACGAGTGGCAAAATTGCTACCTCCAGTATATATATCAAGGCCATGCTTGGGAATAATTTTCTTTTTTAAGTATTCTGTATCTTCCACTTAATTTAGTTGTTGTCTTTTTAGAAAAAAATTCCTTTTTGTTTATCATTACTTGAAAATCTAAAAGTTTAGATTGTGTTTGTTCGCCTTTGCATTCCATCCGCTTTAAATTTTTAAGTGAATAGTGGTGAATTTTATTTTTTTTTATGTAAAGTTTGATATGTAGAGAAAAACTAAAGACTATATTGATATGATTGAGAATTTTTCGGAGATGTTGATTGTTTATTGGTGAGTGTAAAATATATGTGCACATATATTTGGTGTATTTTATTTGGTTTTCCTTGTTGGGCGTGATACTGCGTACTCTTGTGAATTTTGCAGAAAATTGAGCTAAATTGGACAAAAGATGATAACATGTTTCAAATGATATGTAAAAAGACAAGGTATACCAGCAAAAATGTGAAGGAAAGAAGCATGGATGGTCAAAGAAAAGAGAATTTTCTTCAAAAAAGTTAAAACGCGCTAGCAATTTCCAGCACTGGCAGGGTTTAGTATTTTGGCAATAACTTTCTCTACAAAATTGATACTGAGGCGATTTAAGTGCCTTTGGAAAGCTAAGAGAAAGATCTATCATGCAGACCTCGAGATCAAATTCCGATCGCATGACCCGACCGTGTGGGATTACACGGGTGTGCGACGTAACTGGGTTTGAATTGGTCTCCTTTTCCTACTCAAACTTTGCAAGTGATCTCTCCAAGCATCTATAAAAGGGACCCAAGGCTACGCACGAAAATTCACAACTTGAAACATAGAAAACACATCAAATAACACAAGAACGAACGAATCGAGGAGCTTTTGAGAGCAAAAGGCTAGGTCGCGAAGAACACCACAAGGCTTTCGCATCTAGGGAGCACAAGAGCTTCGAGGGCTTGGAAGGGGAATCCATCCTGACAAGAAGGGGTTTTCTTTCTATGTCTAAGATCTCTTGTATGTGCTTAAATGATGTCTTAATATTGATTCGAATTTGTCTATGAGTTTGTAATCAATGTTTGACATATTTTTTGGATCTTAGGGGCATAATCGAAACTATTGCTTTATGTCAAGTATGATTATTTATTTTCTTAATTAATTCATGCTTTCTATTTTATGAATTGGAGTGCTTATTTACAATTGCTTTTTATCTGATCCATAATTTGCATGTCATACTTCTAGTCCATAATCCGGGAGGTGAGTTATAGTAAAATGAAAATCGAATTAAGACATAAATAGAGTAATGTATCGGGAGACTACTTCTATTTGTGGGGAGTACTTCAATTCAAAGATCTTTTGGGAGTTAGTAATAATTATGATGGATTGGGAGACTTCAATTATTATTAATCTACTGTTTATGAGCACAATAAACTATTTTAGGAATTGAACCCATAAAATTGCATGAATTGGTTTTTAAAACTTTATTCGCATTTAATATTGAAGAAGCATGTTGAGATTATGTGCCTATGGTTGCTCCTAAAGATGTTGAAAAGACTTGTGGGATTCGCAAATTTGTTTTCTTTATTTTTCTTTATTTTTCCATTTTTTTTAGATTAAATAACTTGATTTTTGGTCGCTTCAATAAAATTGGAATACAATGTTATTATAGCCTAAGTGTTTCAAGATTCAATCCTTGAGGAATATGACTTTGTTTGCCATTATTCTATAAACTATACTGTACACTTGCAGTTGTATGAACCAAATTATTTTTGGCGAACAAGTTTTTGGCGACGCTCCCGGGATTGATTAGATTCTACTTAGATATAGTAATAAGTAGTTCAATCTTAATTGAAGCATATTTTTTATAAATATTTTTTTCTTTTTTCCTTTTTTTTAATTTTTTTCTTCTTCGTTTCTAACATCGTTTTTGTTGAATGCCAGACTGGAACCGTTGGAGATATAAGAAGCCCAAATCGCAACTGCAGTGGGAGGCCAAAGATAAAAAGGGCAAATTCCCAGACGATACTTAATCCGAGAAAATAGTGCAACGCCATTTGTCTGATGGATGGTACAAAATATAAGGGCATAAGAATTTCAACGGACACGGTTCAACGAAAGTGATATTAGAAATCTGAGTCTGGCTGAAGACGAAAAACCTAGCGCTTTGTGGGAGGCAACCCAAGAGACGCGCAACAAACTCCAGAGTTCAAAAAAAAATAAAAAAAAAGAGACGCGCACGGGCGTGTGGACGCACACGACCCGACCGTGCTATCTGCTCCTCCAGTTTCAAATTTGACGGATAAACTCCCGGCTTCACCAGAACGATCCAGGTAAGTACTCTTTACGCATTTCTATTTTCTTTTGATAATGTCCTCATATGTTCGGGACGAAGCATATTTTAAGTTTGGGGGGGTTGTCAAGATTGCGTAAATTAGTACTGTTGCATATTTTGCATCACATCCAGGACTGCATGTAGAGCAATTTGCATTATAATTTTCGAAAAAAATTTCAATTTTTCTATTAATTTTGTGTTTTTTGTTTTAGCACAATAATCGCTTTAACACATTTAATTGCTTTTGTGTGTGGTTTTTAATTTAGTTCGTATGCCCTAGGGATGGCAATTTCCTCCGAACCCGACGGAGGATTCGATACCCGACCCTAACGGAGGAGGGTATGGAGGGTAGTTTTGTACCCGATTAAATAAATGGGTACGTGGGTATGGGTATTTTTGGGTATGGGTATGGAGGTGGGTCTAGGTGCATCCTACCCATACCCTACCCGATACCCGATTAAATAATAATATTATATATATAATATATCTACATATATATTTATTTATAATATTTTACATATATTTTTTTATTTATACAACTCTATTTATTTATATTTAAATAAAAAGATTTTTTCCCAAGTCTCAACCAAAATCTACAAACCCACTAACACTTTTGTTTAATCCTTTTTAATATTTTGCTATATTTTTATAATATTTAGTTCGTTAATTCTTATTTGTATTCTTTTTTCCTTATTGTTTCCTTAAGAATTTAGTAAATATCAATATCTTTATTTAAATAACTCAAATTTCTCTTTAAAAAAAGAAATAACTTAAATTTGAAAAAAATACAATTGTAAGTGGTAAGAGGGTATGGGTAGAGTATGAATACCCGATCATCCGATGGGTATGGGGATGGGTATGAAAACAGAATACCCAATGGGTATGGGTATGGGTATGGGTATGAGTATAATAAATGGGTATGGGGATGGAGGATATAGAATCCTACCCGAATCCTACCCATTGCCATCCCTAGTATGCCCAACTCCCTATGATTTTACTATGAATATTTTATGGCATGGGATAACATACTTGTGGGAATAATGTAATAAATTTTTATGAGGAAAGTTATTTATTTGCTTGGCATTTATTAAAAAAATTGAGTATTTGAGCATGTTGCGAAAAATAAGTCTGTGAGCTTTTGTGCCTTAAACTGCTTTATTATGCAGACTTATTTTTTCTTGAGTGCGTCATTCATGATTGATAGAACTTTAGAACTTGCTCTGGTATCTTCATTGAAGTCATGTGTGTATACAATTTTTGAAAATGATCTAAGGCCATCTTTGTTTAGCCTACTTAGACTAAAAAGCCTACCTATGAAATCATGATTCCCTAGTTAGCCAATTTTGAGCCTGAACTTTTATTCCGAGCCACATTGATCTTTAAAATTTACATGTTTTTATCCTTACAAATTCTTAAGCTTATAAAAAATAAATACGTTTAGGGGAGATGTGGTGAAAATTTATGAAAAAGAGAGGAAGTTGGCAAAAGAAAGAGGGATGAGCAATATTTGGGTAAATGAAAAAATATATGAAGCTCGAAAAAGAAAGAAAATCTCTGGAAATAAAATAAAGAAAATCAAGCAAAGCAAAAAAAAAAAAAATTATGAAAATTATGGAAAAAAAATGAGAGCTTGAGGCTAAAGAAAAATAAAAAAAAGGCAAAAAGGCCTAAGAATGAAAAAAAGAAGAAATAAGGGTGGAATTGAGTTGAAAAAGAAAACCTGATATTATGTTGAAATTGGGTTAGTGAATTGCAAGTCTGTATGCTTAAATTTTATTTGCTCTAGTCAAGTCACTTAATCCAAATTTCCCTACCCTTACCAAAGAGCCTACATTACAACCTAATAAAAGTCATTTTTGATTCTTAGATTATGCACACAAAAGTGGTCGAGATGTTAGACGATTTGCAAGCCTATGGTAGTTCTACTTTCACTGAATTGAATTTGAGCGTAAATACTTACCATACACTTTTGAGAGTAGAGTGATACATTGTTTACTTGTGAGTCGCGATGTCAAGTACCCAAGAAAGTATTGATTATGCCGAGTTTATGAGTGATGACTTCTTGATGATGAATTACATGGTTTCTTTAAAGTATGAAGTCAAATTCCATTTAAAGTTTATAGTGTTCTTGGGTGTTCTATCGTTTTCACCCCTTATATTGTTTTTCTAAATTTGCTCGAGGACGAGCAATACTTTAAGTTTGGGGGATTTTGATGAGTGTAAAATATATGTGCATTTGAGGGTTTAAAATGATATATAATTGATGCATTTGCATGCATATTTGGTGTATTTTACTTGGTTTCCCTTGGTGGGCGTGGTACTGAATACTCTTGTGAATTTTGCAGAAAATTGAGATAAATTGGACAAAAGATGATAGCATGTTTCAAATGATATGTAAGAAAAGGTGGTACGAGAAAAATGTGAAGGAAAGAAGCATGGATGGTCAAAGAAACGATAATTACCTTCAAAAACGTCAAAACCCGCTAACAGTTTCTAGCACTGGCAGAGTTTAGTATTTGGGACATAGCGTCCTCTAGAAAATTGATATTGAGGTGATTCAAGTGTCTACGGAAATATAAGAGAAAGATCTACAACTTTCATGAACACCCTGAGATCAAATTCCGATCACACGACCCTACCGCGTGGAATTACATGGGCGTGTGACGTAACTGGGGCTGAATTGGTCTACTTTTCCTACTCAAACTCTGCAAGTGATCTCTCCAAGCATCTATAAAAGGGACCCAAGGCTATGTACGAAAATTTACAACTTGATACATAGAAAATATATCAAATAACACAGGAACGAAGAAATTGAGGAGCTTTTGAGAGCAAAAAGCTAGGTCGCGAAGAACAACACAAGGCTTTCACATCTAGGGAGCACAAGAGCTTCGAGGGCTTGGAAGGGGAATTCATCCTAATAAGAAGGGATTTTCTTTCTATGTCAGATATATTGTTTGTGCTTAAATAATGCCTTGCTACTTCAGCTCCTTTCAAGTCTTTGAAATTGATCACACAACCTTCCAAAAAACTTGAAACATTTGGTGTGACCTTGAACCTCACTACAACTCCTTCAAAATGGAGAGTAGACTCCTTTTTGTTCTTTAACCTTTTCCTCTTCAACTGGTTGAAGTATTCTTTCCTTCACAGCATGTGATGGATCGAGTTCCTTCGAGTTTTAGGCTTGAGGAATTTCTTGATAAGCTTTGAGAATATTGCGGGTTACGCTTGCTTGAATAGTGCTTGTAAGATCGATTTTCCAGGTTCAGGTAACCTTTTCTCAAATTCTTCCTCAGCATTTTATAGTGATCATTTGAAAATTTCCCGTTGAAGAGATAGGCTATTTTCAAATGACACTTCTTGTTCGTTGCCTTGTCTTTTCTTGGCCTGCAGAGATGTGATGTTGACCCTTCCTCGTATTAAATGACTCTGCAGCTTTATAGGGTCTGACACATGCTCCAGTGTTTCTCATTAGTTTATTCATTTTGTATATTTCTAGGCCAAACACTTTAAGAGCTGGCAGCTTGGACTTATTACTATATCGAGTAATATTCTTGACTTCCTTCCATGGATCAAAGTCAGTTGCCTTGACTTGACTGCTGCCTTTACCCCTTTGACTGAGTCTGCTCCAATCATGGGAATGACTCAACTGTCAGTTCAACTTTTAGACTTGGTTTCTTTACTGACATTTCCACATCCTTCACACAACTGTTCCTCAGTTGTATCTCCTTCAGTCGAGTCATTGTCTTCCATCTTGGCCATACTTAGCTGACACACAGCGGAGTCTTCACTTTGGTCTACAGTTGACTTTTTGCATTCTTCGACATAGCTAACTTCACTCAGCTTTTTCAGTCCTATCTATTACAACATAGGATTACAAGGAAAATGAGGTGCCAACTTCCTAGTCTAAGTTTTACATGGTATCATCAAAATCTTACAAATAAATTCCTAACAATTTCACCCTTTTTGATGATGCCAAAACTTAAATAAAATAAACAGCAAACACAAGCAGTATAGTAACAAAGAATGTATGCTTAAATAATCAATTTTATTGATCATAGCATTCTTGTCCTTTACAAAGCTGCTTACAACAATATACTCTATTCATACATTGAAATACAACATGTATCAGAGCAAACTTACAAAGAAGGTATCAGAGCTAACATCTAACTTACAAAGAACTTACAGTTGTGTATTTACAAAGTAAAATACATAAAGGGGTTGCAGTCGTCTTCAATGCCTTGGCTGCTTCCTTTTTCTCTCTTCATCTTTAGCTCTCCTTCTCTTCCTTTCATCTTCATATCTCTTCTTCTTCTCATAGGCACGCCTTGCAGCAGGGTCATCCCTACGCTTCCTTTTCTCCCATTCTCACGTCGCCCTTTCATTTTCGGCTTCTTACCTCCTCACAACTTCTTCATTCTTGCGCTGGACTTCCAAATTTACAAGATGATCATATCCAGCCCAGTATGTGATCCCTTTCTTCTGCGGATCAATATACTTGATGTCCTGTGGTCTTGGCCGCGGTCGAGATCTTCTGCCTCTTCCACTACCACCTGATCTCCCCCTTCCTCTTCCTGACTCGTTCTTAAGGGTGTGTTATCTTTGCTTTTTCCTTTTCCAGAAAGGATCTTTGGAACTCTGACATCAGCTAGGTTACACACATCGAGACCCTTCTCCCAGTACGTGTCCCAGGCTTGTGGTAGAGTAATATCTCTGAAGTAGCTTTCTGCCTCTAGAGTTTGAAACTTCTTTGGGGATCTGGGCTCAGATCCAGCATCAGACTTATCATGTCTCTTGGGGGCTTGATCGCAGGGAAATGCTTTCCTGTTGGAGGACCATCATATTGCGTCCTTATGTTGTGAATCCCCGCAGAATGCTTCTCAGCCACCTTTTCAAACTCGCTTCTATGGCTTTTCTTGATTCTTTAACTGCCATCTCAGCTTTCTGTTCCATTGACAACTCTTTTGGTAGCTTGCTGAGAAGTGAAGCTGTAAACTCTCCTTGCTGAGGATCCTGGGCATGCATAAGCTTCAAAGGGGGGTTTTTCGAGCTTCCTTCCCCTTAGCTGGTACTTCTTTCTTCTTCATCTTATGACTCCCTTTCCTTCCCTTCAGTTCCTTTAAGGTCTCATTCTTCACCTTATCACGAAATGATAGGGTCAGACCAGGGAACAATCCACTGAGAATGAAGTCAAGTAAGGTGTTTGTAGAGTTTTGCTTGTCATCTTCTTTAGAGTAGGCTGTTTTGAAATCTGATCGCGTAGCCTTTGACTAAGTTGCCATTAGCTTCATTTCTGTCTGGAGAACATTGAACTGTTGGTTCATTTTGGCCTCCAGTCTTGCAATTTCGCTCTTGTGTTGTAGCTTAAGTTACTCCATGTCCGACTTGTGGGATTCTTCAATTCTCACCATATACTCTTTCTGCCTCTGCTAAAATTGTATATTATTCGCACTCCAGACTAGCAACTCTGCAAAGAATGACTTGAAGTAACGGACTTGCTCTAATCTCATAGCACTTGTTTGAGAAGCCCATTCTCTGATTTGTAGAACAACAACTCGAATATCCCCATTGATATTTGCATCACGGTTGTCCAGCCTTAGGTCTAATGATGTTAAGTTGTGTTCCATTTTCTAAATTTCTTCGCAAATGGCTTTAAACACCTTTCAGAAGTCGGCTGTAGAAGCGGACTCTTCCTCAGGCCAAACATCATCAAAGTCGAAACCTATATGTGTTAGATAAATGTTTTTATCAAGATTTTGATGATTTTGTTTAAATGAGTTTTTACACCAAAACAATGTTTATAAATGTTGTCCAAATATTCCCAAATGTTTTAAAATATTTTTACTAATTTTTGGAGTATTTTTTGAAGTTTTAGTTTGACAAAAAATTGGACAACACTTCTTTTTTAGGCCAACCGGTCGCCCTATAGGGCATCCCGTACCTGGAAATAATTTTTGAAATAGAAACGAGAAGTTTGAAAAAATCCAGGAGTCGACCGATCGAGCAAATGGTCGACCGGTACCTGTAAGAATAATAAATAAAAACATAACTCTTTGGACTTGTAAAATGAGGGAGGGAGACCGGTCCCCATGAGGACCGACCGGTCAACCCCTAGGGCGACCGGTCGCACCCCCCTCGGACCGATCGGTCCCCCCTCCATCCTGTGTCTGAATTGCACTATCGTTTTTTCAACGTTCGAATTTCATACATAGCGACCGGTCGCACTGTATATTTTTGACAACAGATTCAAACCGTTGGAAATCCATTATCATCAAGATTTACTTTATCAATTTTGTACATTATTTCTACATCTTGTGATCTTCTTTTTGTAGACAAAAGTGAAGAAGAAGGAGCCTATGTTTGTGAAGACTCTCCTATAAATAGAGGATGATTTGAAGACACAAGATACAACACACAAGCATACAATACAACAAGAAATCTGCAAATTTCCCAAATCTTTCATTTTTACATTCTTGTTGTAATAGCCTAAGTTCTTGCACTTGCACAATCTTGAGGTCTAGGCTTTTTATTCTTGATTACACTTGCACTCAAAGTTTGTATACTTCATTTATTGAGTTGTAATCTTGAATTTTTCTATCATCCAAAACAAGATATCCTTGTTAGTATTCTTGTGGTAAGAACACACTTGGGTGATCTTAGGTGTTGAAGAGTGTGGTACTCTTCATAGGTGTTGAAGGAAGATTGTGGTAATCTCCTTGAAGGTGTTGTAAGAAGATTGTGATAATCTTCAAAGGTGGTGTTGTAACAATTGTGGTAATTGTTAATAAAACTTTTTTTCTTTTTGAAATCCACTTCGGATATACCGGGGTTGTAGTAGATTAGGCCCTAGGTGGGTTGAACTACTATAACTCATCGAGTGTTGTTTAATTTTCGCATTTACATTCTTGTCATTTACTTGTTCATTCGAAAAAGAGGGCGATTTGCAAAAAATCGGGATAATCTATTCACCCCTCCTCTAGATTATCGTAGCCACTTGGACTAACAATAGGTACTATTGTGGAATCAGTTGGATCTCCAGGCTCAACTTCCATAGTGTATTTGGCTTGCTCTCTAGCAGACTCGGCATCCAAAGGTGGCAACTCGACTTCAAAGTGGAATATTTCTTCAAATATGTTATCTGGGACGAGAGGGATTCCTGTAGGTCCAACTTTTGAAGCTTTTCCCTTCTCCCTTTGAGTAGAGTCAACTTGACTTGCCTCAGCTATACCGGCCGCGTGATGGGAGCAAGCTGTGTTAACTGCTTGAGCCGATGACCCCACTATCTTAACAGCTTCCTCGGTATCAGTGGGTCCTTCCTTTTGAGTTATCTTGTCCTCTAATGGGGATTGGCTCATCAACAAACACAAACCTCATCGGAGCAATTTTGTCACTCCGAAAGTCTTGAGCATCCTCACTTTGTCCTTCGAAGAATTTTCAATGGGAGTGGACTCAGCTTCATTGTTGGATTCCAGGAATTCTATGTCAATGTTTTCTTGGGAATCACTGAGAGCGCTGATTCTGGCTTCTTCATCAGCCGTCTCTACATGAGGAATTTGATCTTTCTCAGCTTATTTATCTAAGGAAGTCTCAACCTCCTTTAGGCCTTCATTACCCCCCATCAGTCTCAACCGTTGTAGGGCCTTCAACATCCCTATGTGCAGTCCCAATTGCAGTAGGGTCTTGGACAGTTTTCTCCACAGCAGACTCATCTGCCTTAGGGATCTCATTGGCATCCGTCGGAGTTTCAACTCCTAGGATTGCACTTTCAGGACCAAGAGTCTGAACTCCCATGGTCTCTATTCCATCCTTTGCCTTAGCTGCATCAGCAGCGTCATCGGCCTTTTGTTTAGAAGAAGTTTCAGCTGAGACAATCTCAACCATCTGAGCTTCGTCAACTTCACTCTACTGTTCCATTAATTTCTCACCTTCGCCTCCTAACTTCATAGTTTGGTCTCCCACAATGTCCTCCGACCTAGCTGTGGTGGAGAGAGCTTCCCCCTCAGCTGGCGCACAAGCTAAATTAACGGTTGTGGGGTTACTCTACTCCTGAGACTCGACTATTTTCCTTCTGAGTTATTAGCCGTAGGAATAGGTGTCTTAACACCTTCTTCGGGGTTGGCTTGGCTAGGGTTCCCATTTCATCTCCTTCCCTAGCTTCATCGTCATTCCCCTAAGAGCCATTCTCAGAATGCACGGGGGATGTGGTGGCAGCTATGTCAGCAGCTATCTTCCGCGCCACATTTAAAGGGTTAGAGCTGGGAGAGAGTTTAGAAGATTCTCCCGGGCCCTCTTGCAAATGTTGTTCATGCATGGCTTTTGATTCTTTGATGGCCTGTTGGAACTCGGTCTTCTCAACTGCTTCATCAGGATCAATCTTTTCTAGGTCGCTAGCTATCAGTCGAGTCCATGTGATGCTCATGACTGCTAGTGAACATGCATATTTTTGACTTTTCAAGGGCTTTGGCCTTCTCTAAGTCCTTTTCCTTCTCATCTTCCTTGATGGCACGAAGGGTGTCCATACAAAATTCTTCATTTAGGGCATAGTGGACAAAGACGTTTCCTAGGAAGCTTAGGAGCTCTTCCTCTTCTTCGATGTACTCTGGGTGCTCAAATTGTTGTCCAGAGTAGTCCAACTTCCATCTTCTCCAGTCCTTCAATCTCTGCTGAATATCCGGGTAGGCTGGAGAGTACATTATCACGTCATCATCATCATCATCTCCATCTTCTGGAATCGTAGCAAGTGGAGCTTGCTCCTCCTTAGGTATATTAGCATTGGCCTGAGGGGACGAGACTAGTGTTTCCTCAAGAGTCCCAGCTGTCTCCAGATCTTTGCTTCTCCACAACTGTCTCACGAGCAACTTGGACTTTTACACTCTGCTGATTGGCATCAACAGTCTTCTCTGCATCCATGGTGGCTACATCTCCACCATCATTCTCTTTAGACTGCTATTCTTGAGCATCAACAGTCTCTTTGGGCTTCTCTGGCTGAGTGGCAGACTTCCTAACAAGTCTTCTTCTCTTGGTCTTGACAAGAAGAACAACATGCTCTTCAGCTGTTTCGATGGTGGCTTCTGGCTCCACCATCTTTATTTTTTCACAACAGTTGTCTTGCGGGCAACAGCTGTGCGCTCATTTTTCACGACCAGAGAAGGTGTAGATGTATCATTCTCGGTCTCGGCTACGGGGGTAGGGGCTTCTGGGTCGGCTGCTGGGGCAGGTGCTTGTGGCTCGGTTGCAGGGGCAGAAGCCTTCTACTTGGCTACAGGGGCAGATGCTTGCTTAGCTGCCGCAACTCTGTTCTTCTAAATAGGCTTGGGGGAGAGAGCTGGAGCGGCTGCAGCTGTGTCTTCAGTAGGAACAACTGACTCACCCTCACTAGTGCCAGCTTTCCTGGCATGCGCCTTTCTCTGAGCTCCAGAAAGATTTGCCTTGAACATCTTCTTGTTCACATGGAATGGCTTTCCATGGAACAAAGTAATTCCTTTCACTTCCATCAAATGGCCAATCACCAGGCCATACCCCAATGAACATCCGAAAGTCCTATCTTCCTTGATGGACTTATTGATCACATTTTGTCAAATACGGCTGAAGATAAACTCACCCCAGTTAATTTTTTTCTTCCATGATCGCAGCCATAACCACCAGCTTAGTCCGAGACAGCTGGTTGAAGCTTCCAAACTTCAAATCCACGCACTTGGACACGATGTCCATCAATTTGTGGTAATTTTCCTTGATCAACTCCTTCTTGGCTGTATAGACAGCCTTCGCACCTGACTCAGGCTTGGCTATCTCTTTCCAAGCCACAACAATGTTGACATCTTTCTCGGTGATCTCCTTTAGCCCATCAGTAGGCAACTTGCAATGTTCAGCAAGGTCCGCAACAGTGGTCTTGATAGCCTTTCTATGAACAGATGAGCGAATCTTATCATCATGCACTTCCTTGTTGACATAGAACATCGTGACCTCTTCTGAGTAAGTGTGAGAGAACTCCATGGTGAAAAAGTCCTTCAGACCAGATCTCTCGAGTTTCTCAACAATTTTCTTCACCATAGCTTCATCAGCACCCTGTTTCACCATCCCCTTGAAGTCCACTGTCGATCCTAAGTGGATCTTCTCAGATAACTTACTAAAATCATATGATGTTTCCATTTTTGAAGAAAATAATCAATGAAAAATACGTAAAATCTTGCTTTTTAGAAAGTACGATTTTTAAACTTTTGTAGAGAGTATTTCTTGCTTGTTGAAGACGAGAGAGTTTTTGTGAGGAGAGAGAAAAAGTGTTTTCGACTTATATTGGACTTGAAAGGACAATTTTTTGAATTTGAAAAACTTGATCAAAATCGATGGTCAGGATTTAACCTTTGAAACCACATTAATTTCCCCGCATTAAATGCAGCAGCATTTATATCCAATCATATGCTTAACCGTGCAACTTTTGTATTGACAACCATAATTACGCTGATGTCATCCTTAAAAACATTCCCGCTCGCATAAAACGACTTCGTTTTTATCACTTAGTTCATAAATAACTCAGCTATCATCCAAAAGTGACTTAACTCTGCTTCTCTCTTCACATTAGATCACTCAGCTATCAGCTAACTCGATACAGCTGATTTCTCGTCTAGGCTGTTTCAATTTGCTGAAATGTGAAACTTGCTCATTTTTTTATTTTCTTTTCTTTTGTCTTTGCTGATTGAGTCTTTTGAGTATCCTACTCAGCTCAATTAACCCTAGCTCATTCTTAAGCTCTTCAAATCTCGATTCACATAAGGGCTTTGTGAATATGTCAGCTAACTGCTTATCAGTTAAGATGTATTCCAAAGCGATGTCTTTCTTTTCAACATGATCTCTTATAAAAATGATACCTGACATCAATGTGCTTTGCTCTTGAGTGCAACACTGGATTCTGAGTAATTGCAATAGCACTAGTGTCATCACACATAATTGGAATCTCTCTGTCTTCTATATCATAGTCTCTCATTTCTTTGTCTCATCCGGAGAACTTGGGCTGCAACGCCCGTAGCTATGTACTGCCTTCGGTAATGTGGATGTAGCTATTGAATTTTGTTTCTTGCTGAACCAATAAACTAATCTGTTTCCAAGCATTTAACATATACCTGATGTACTCTTCCTGTCAACTCTACATCCAGCATAGTCAGAGTGTGAGTATCCTACTAACTTGAATCTTCCTATCTTTGGATACCATAAGCCAACTTCTTGGCATCCCTTCAAATACCTTACGATTCTCTTAGCTGTAGTCATGTGACTATCTTTTGGTGCAGATTGAAATCTAGCACATACACCTCTTTACCAAAGGTGATGTCGGCCTCGCTTTGTTAAATAGAGCAATGATCCAATGAGGGCTCTATATATAGTTTGATCAACAGCCTTGCCATCTGCATCCATGTCCATCTTGACTGATTTATTCATAGGAATCTTCACTAATGATTTCTCTTCCATACCAAATTCCTTCATTAAATCTCTAGTATACTTGGTTTGGCTTATGAAGGTTCCATCCTTCAATTGCTTGACTTGAAGTCTTAAGTAGAAAATCAGCTCTCACATCATGCTCATCTCAAATTTTCCTTGCATGAGGTTTGAGAACTTTGTCACACAACTCTTTATTTGTGGATCCAAAGATGATGTCATCCACATATATTTGAACAAGCAGTATACTCTCTCCATCTTGAATCCTGAAGAGTGTTATGTCAACCTTGACTTTGGTGAATCCATTGTCAATTAGAAACCGTGACAATGTATCATACCATGCTCTTGGTACTTGTTTCAATCCTTACAATGCCTTCTTGAGCTTGTAGACCTTATCTCTAATAGTTTTCTGCTCAAAACCTGGAGGTTGTTTAACGTAGACTTTAGAAATGCACTCTTCACATCCATTTGATATACAATGAAATTCTTATGTGCAGCATAAACAAGAAACATCCTTATTCACTACAAGAAATCACACATTTTATGATGAAAAATATCGTCATATAAACCTGTTTTTTCGTCACTAAATGTATTTGGTGACGAAAATTGAGCGTCATAAAGATCGTCACTGTAGCCCCGTCATAAAAGGTATACATGACGATTTTTGCAAATTGTCACTACAAAATTAACCTTTGGTCACGCTAATAACGATTGTCACGATTTGTATCATTTATTGTGACGCCTACATCGTCACTTTAACAATAAATTTTTTGTCATCTATATTTTTACTTTGTCACAAAAAAATATCTTTTTAATGACGAATGCATGTTTTGTCATCCTAGCATTACATTTTAGTGACGAATACGATTGAATTACCAAATTCATCAAATTATAATGACAAATTCGGTGTCACAAATTATATTAACAATTTCGTCATATATTACATAGTTTGTCACGAAAGAGGGGATTTAATGTTACGAAATATTGGGTGTCACTTAATGTGCATTTATAATGACAAAACAATGTGTCACAAATAATTAAGATTCAATGACAAGATATGCATTGTCACCAAAAGAATATGAAAAGTGATGATTTTTTTTTGTTATGGAAACAATCACAATATATGACAAAACTTATTAGCGTCGCTAATGCCGCTGAAATAATGATGAAATAGTCCGTCATAAAAATAAATATATGATGACAAAGTCCACCGTCACAAAATAAATTTATACGGTGACAAACGACTCATCATAATTGACTTATTTTGAGTGACAAGTTTTGAAAATATTTGTGACGATACGATCATCATTATATTGTATTTTCAATGACAAATTGTATGTCATCAAAAATAGATGTGTTTGGTGACGACTCAATTTTTGTAATAAATGAGTGTTTCATTATAAAATAATTCATTGTCACCAATTGATAGCTTTCTTACATGACAACATAAATTTCAAGAAAATAAGTATTACAGATGATGTTATTGGCATATTTTTTTATTTATATACATATATAATTATTTACGTATTAATTTGCAATATTCTATCAATACATTATTAATATTACAAAGTGCAATTTCAAATGAAATTAACCATGAAAAAAATCAACCATATTTATTTAAGTAGAATACGATTAATTATCAATATAAGATAAATAATAAAATATTCATATTTCAATTAATGGACCATAAACTACTTGAACAATGTCGATAAAAGAAACATTAAATATCCAAACTAAAAGAAAAGAGTACTTAGAGCAATACAAAACAACAATCCTCAAAGATCTTATTTATGAGTTGCTAATTATAATTCCACTTAAAAAAAGGAGAAACTTCTTGTGCTGAATCCATAACCACCAAGATATGAAAAGACTCACCTGCATCAAAATATAAATTTTTAAATTAGTGTACATACATTAGTTTAAAATAAATGTAACTTTAGGGAAGGCAATATATAGATTAGTCTAGCTATTCACAAATGAAAAAAAAAAAACTTAAAATACCAAATGTACAGTAGTTTATCACCTATTAATTCTTGCAAAATCTAAACTGAAACATGTTATTTACATTACTTAAAAATTTATATGTTTGTTTTGTAATTCTTCGTGACCGACACTGTCTATCACATTATCTGCTTGATGCAATAAATTAAATAATAATCTGTTTTAGTCTTAAAGATTGCTATGATTAAATATAATCAATCTCTTATATTCTACAAAAGTAAATTCTTACAGAGGAGAGTGAGAATATTAAGTAATTTTCTAGTGGACTTACCCTCAAAATAAGACCAGCTGGTTTAAGAAATTAATGTTTTTTGAAAATGATTGTGCTTATCTACAATGTTATAGCAGATCACTTGAAGTTTACTATATGCTGCTCTCTCACCCTAACTGAAACATTTTATTTAAGCTACTATTACACTTAAAAGTAAAGAAATATCTAAGACAAACTTCATGTTTCCAATGATTGTATTCTGGAACTGCAAGTAAGCTTTGTATTCTTGAATAATGCACTTTTGTGCAGGAAGAGAGCAATACTTATGTTGTAATCTATATACATACATTATGAAATAGAGTGCTCAGTCATGCCTAATGGTTTAATGGTTTAGAAATAGTCCAGATAACTGCAATAATTTAAGGCAAAACATAAGTGCAATCAGTCCAGGTAAGTGCAATAATTAAAACGACCAAAAACTTCCCACACATCCTTAATAGATATTTCCCAGGTAAGTGCAAAATAGACCAAGCAACTTTACAAAATTTGTGTGTACTATATAACTAATATTGAAATTGGACAAACTTGAAAGAAACAGAAAATAAGCAATGTGACATATACCTGTTATATCATTCACCTCATGAGCTGACTCTTGTGTGTTCTCAGAATGTGACTGAATTTCAGGACTTTGACTTCGTGGAACTTCAGAATTTTGTGGCATTCTCTCTCTCATTGGTGTTATTTGTTGTATTGGTGTCGCCTCTATCGGAGGATCCATTATGATGTCCAGATGTTACCAAGGCCTCATCGCACCATGGGATGTCACATTTATTTTGTCTAAAAGTTATCTGATACTTCTTCGAGGTGTCAAATTACATGAAGTATCCTTGAAAGTGTGATTTATGATACTTTATAGGGACTTGTTTGGGATGTTTTTTATTTTTAGTTTGCAGTATCCTCGAGCCATTTCTAAAACTCTACATCAACACAAAACTCGTCAGAAAAATGAGATATGACAAGAGAGCAATTAAAATATGGAAAACTGATAGTCAATTTAGTCATTGTTTAAGTTGCAGGCATTTGTCCTCTTATGTTGTTGAAAATGAACTTACACTCCGAAACTCAAATTCTCTTAAACCAATTGATAGGTGATTTCTTGCCTCCTGCTCACTGGAGTATTAATGAACATGCATTTTTATCTAGTCTTCATTTTAAGAAAATTCAAGTAACTGCAATATACTTTTACAGGACTGCCCTAAAGTGCAATGCAATATCTTTTGCAGGATAACCCTAAAGTACATGCTAATGCGGCAGAAACTCTTTGCACGATTACTAGATATGCTCCCCCAAGGCTAGCTTCAAAAATCTCTAGGCCTAGGTTGCGATTTGTTATTTATTTATCCATCCTTCTTGTTCCTCTGTTCTTCCCCTTTTACTGAAAACTGGTTGTGGTCACAGTTTTATAGGAAGCTTACCATCCATATTTTATATGTTATAAACCATTTTCTGTAAATTAACTCAAGATAAATAGTAAGAACTGAAGAATTAGCGAATTATCCTGAGTTTTTGGGGACCACCAACTTCTGCTCATCATTGTATTTATGTGTGGATGTATTCAATGATAAGTCTGTGGATAAACCCACTTATCAATGGATTCAAATTATTATTTTGGACCTATGGATGCAATACTTGAACTCTAATAATCAAAGCAGAACCTCTGTAACCAAAATGCCAGCACTTTCCCTAAAGTTATGAAACTTCTGCTTAGTAAATGTACTGATCATGGTTGATCATGGCTAGAGACAAAAAGAAGTTCGAATTGAAACAAAACAATATTAATCTGTAAAAGATATTGATTTCTGAACACAAAACACATATCATTCCAAACACTCTGCATATCAAAACCTAAAAACTTTAACTGATACGGGCCTTCGCATCACAACAAACACAAACATCTCTAATATACAAACACGAGCAAATACTTATTTTTCATATGAATCAAACTGAATACCTAAGATAACACACAATACAATATAACTAAAACAAGAAACTTATGTTATAAAAATGACCAAGTTGCAATATCAGTCAAAACATAGTATATAATTAAGTTCGATGAAGCAAAATTGAATACAGTAGACATTACCAGGACTGTGGCTAGAGATTGTAGATTGAAAAAAAAAAAGAGGCGCAAGAGATATATATTTGATATAGTCTAAACCTAATTCTTGGCGTATGTTAATAAGAGTAAACGCGAAGAGATTGAGAGAGATAAGATAACAATGAATCTTCTTATTTATCTTTCTTAATTAGATGAGAATCTACCTTAATTAAGTTGAAAGTTTGTTATACAAAATGTACATATTTAGCAGTAAAAACTATTTGTTATACAAAATGTACATATTTAGCTACCAATTTATTTATTATTATTAAATCATACCATATATCCAAAAATATCGGATGCACAATTTTCAGTAGGTGTCTCAAACTAATTTTTATTATTTACCATCAAATGGTATAAAAATGCAATAAAAATGAATTAAAAAACAAACCCATGCTTGACGTTTAACTGGTTGTAATTTCACTTTTACCCGTGAAGTAAGGTCCATGGCATGCGTATCACTGTGCAAGGAATGTGAGGCCGACGGGATTTTGGAATTTCACCAACGAAATTTGAGAATTTCCGGCCGCCGCGACTTGGAAATTTTAGGGACGATGGGATTTGGAAATTTTCCGTCTGCTACGATTTGTGCATGTAAGGGACGACAGGATTTGGAATTCCGGCCGTGGGAATTTTGAGGAATCAAAGGAAAGACTGGATTTGGGCATCCCTGGCAACTGATTTTAGGGATTTTAAAGGAAAATCAAAGGAAAGAACAGGATTTGGTCTGAGAAGAAAGTTTTTAAGAGTGGGGTTTTTTACTTTTCAAAAAAAAAAAAGAGTGGGGCTTGTTTGGTTTAACATATAATTGAAATTGGGTTTTTTTTAATTGAATTTTGTGATTTTAATAATATTATTTTTTCTTATTAAGTCTTTTTAATGCTATTTGGACATTTTTACTTGTACTTACAATTGACAAATCAAGATGAATATAACAAAGATAATGAATCAAATATATTTAAGAGGTAATTTTAATTTGCCCCACAAACTATGCATGTTTTTCTAGTTTGACCAACTTATCTTTGAATTTAACTTTACTCCTTGAACTTTTTAAATTGTTCCTTTAGACTATAGTTTCCAAATTTACATCTTAACCATTATGATTATTTTATTTTATGGTCCTTGAAAATAGTACCACAGCCTACGTTTTTTTTTTTATGAAATTTACTATTATTTGTATATTGACTAGTGATGAGGATAGTTTTTACTGAAAACTGGTGTGATAAATTTAGAAATTATTTGGTAAGTGCAACAAATTCATAAAGTCTAGGGGTAAAGTACCACAATAATTTAAAGTTAAATTGAAAAGTAGAAAAATACCATAGTTTGGGGGCAATTTAATTTAGCTCTATAATTAAACGTACATTTGTGATATAATATTTAGTATTTTAATACAACAAAGACGATGAATATTTAAATTTTATTGTAAAGCCAACAAGCATCGTGCTCATTAATTCATCATGATAAAGATCAATCTCGATTAATTAAAGCAGAAACCTCACAAAATCTTTTAATTGTACAGTAGACGTAATTTATGTAACAAAGGGATAAACAATAAAAATAAAACTTTTATAAATAAGGATTATAAATCCATGCTTCATGGGTCCAGCCGAACTCGATTAAGCGAGTCGGGTTTGGGTTGCCTATGAAATAAATATGTCGAGTTCATGTTCAAAATTCTAACATTAATAATTAAGCAATCGGGTTGATTAGGTGATTCACACTCATGAACCCTGACTAAACCCAAATTGATACCTCAATATATCATATATGTAAAAATATTTAGTACATGTTATAATTTTGATATGTTACTTAGTCGGTCGTATGTTTTAGGTGCGGAGCACAAAAACGTGGGGTTGTGTTTAGGTACAAAAAATTGAAAATAACAAAATCAATGTTATAAATTTAATTTCACTGATAGAATTTGTAAAATAAGACATGTAATAAAAAAATATCAGAATCCAACTTTAACATTTTGATCTTTTTAAAATAAATCACAAAAGAAATTATTCAATACAATTTATTATAATGAAAAGACAAATAAAAAAAGAACTACTAATAAATTAGCTATGGAAAATCGATCTCTTCCATTTTTAAATTCTTAAATTTTTTTTATTTTATTTTGCAAAAACCAAAAAATGGAAAATATGGATGACAAATTTAGGGCGTAAAGGTGGAAGGCTCTTTAAATTAGGGGTTGCCACGGTTCCGGAACAGCCGGTTCCAGTTCTAAAATCGCCGGTTCCGGTTCTTCATTTTGGAGGAACCAGAACCAAAATAGTTGTCTCATGGTTCCGGTTCTCAAACTGGAACCGACAGTTCTGATTGCGGTTTGGAACCCGATTCCTCCATGGTTTCGATTTCGGTTAAAATCGGAACTGTTTATTTATCTTTAGATAATTTTTTTATTTCTTAAAAATGGTTTATTAATTTCAGTTACAAAAGAAAAGAAAAAGGAAAAAAAAGACTTGGACTTGATATTCAATTAAGTTTTGTATTTAATATTATAATAATAATAATAAATAGTTTATATATAATATTAGAGTATAGATGAATCAAAGTTCACGTAGTTCGGTTACAACATTTAGTTTAAAACGTGTCTCGTGTAGTTACGAATATAAAACATTACAATAAACATTTAATATTTCTTTTAGCATATTTTAACCAAAAAACATAAAAGTCGTTAGTTTTAACCTTGAAACCGGCGGTTTTAATTCTCGTTCTACCATGGTTCCACATACGGTTCTAACCTACGATTAAAAACAGCGGGTTCTACGGTTTTGAGACGAAGGCAATCAAAATGCACAGCACCACCGATGCCTGCTTTCGGTTAAGTTCGATTTTGGAATCTGATGATCGATGCTTGATTAGAACTTTGACCAAGGTTAGGTTAGGTTTGGACTTGATTTCGATTCCATTTAGGCCATCTCTACTTTAAATTCTTCAATTTTGTTTTTTCATTTTGCAAAAAGAAAAAGAATTATAGAATGAAACTATTGTAAAAACCTATTCGTCTTCTCTGATTCTGAAGACTGAAAAATCCCCTACCCTTTCCCGTTCGGCCTTCTTGCTCAACCTTCCGGTGAAATCTTTCAATCTCCTAATAAAAGAAGAATATTGCATTCCCGTGAAATCTTTCAATCTCCTAATACAAGAAGACGACAACCTTCCTGTTCAATTTGTCGACGACCACCACAATTTGCCTCATTGTTGCACTGTTCAGGCATTTTTCAGAGGTAAAACTTGTTTTGGTTTTCATTTTAACCTAATTATTGATTAGCTTCTTAATTAGCCGAACAAAATCTCAATTAGTTGTATAAAGTGTTAAAAAAATTTATACTATCTGTCATATTAGTTACAGATAGTTATACGGTGTTACTTGATAATTCATGTATATAAACTGATGTAACCTTGTTATTCAATAAAATATGAAAACTCTCACTTTCTACACTGTAATATGATATCAGAGTAATTAGTTTAATATTTGTGTATAGCTGATGCTTGATTTTGTTAAATGTCCATGATACAAGTTTTATGATATCCCATGAATTATGTTTAATTTTGTTGAAGTATAAATTAGATGCAATATGAATCCCATCTGTTGCCACTCGTGTGCAAACCAAGTGTTTGTGATAATATTTAGCCTAATTATGTGTGGTACTGTGAGGTGTTAAAATTTCCAAGTAAATCATTTGAGTGGTACTATGAGGTGTTAAAATTCCCAAGTAAATCACTTTTTCCTTTTTGGTTCTTGATTATTGTCATATTGTTTTCTAGTGAGTTATCTTGAAAGGGATTAAGAGATTATTGACACCTGTTGAATTCAAACAACTTATAAATGACATATTATATGACCTTGGAGAGCAATACTATGAAGTGACAACGGATGATGGCAATAATACAAATACTAGTGGTGTTCCAGAATATCTCGAGAGACTGATGATGGATGCTAAAAAAGAACTATACCCTGGATGCAAAAAGATTTCAAGGACACTGCTGGTACAGTGTAGTTATGGGAAATTACAAGAGGTGTGGTTATTGAAAACTACGGAGAGGTTAGTGATGGACTTATAATTTTCTGCATTGCAGTTTTTCTCAGGAGGACTGCATGGGGTAGTCTGCTTATTATATGGCATAATTCTGTATAATCTATTTTTGATTGGCCCTTTTTTGTAGTTCCTTTGCTTGACTGCTTTCTATGCTTTCTGATGTTCATCTGCTTTGTGTCATTAGGTTTCATTTGAGAAGAAGAAAGAAGAATTGTTTGAGATGGTATGTATCACTATCTTGTGTTTGCTATGTCTGAAATTCTCCTCTGCACCCTTTGACGTGTTATGTTTGTTCGAGTAAGTTTTCCGCATGGTTCATCATAGATACAAGGCTTGGGAGTTTGTCTGAACACTTAGACACCCCACGATTAGCTTTTCTGTGAGATGTACTCCAATGATCTCAAAGATCGCCGGGAAGCGGGATGACAAGGTATTTACATGAGAATTATCAAGTATTCCATCGGTGCAACTCTGCTATCTAATGAATTGTCTGTGCTCACCTTCTAGTCTATGATTTTTGGTATGATTTACATATTTGGTGGTGCCATAAATATAACTATTTTGCATTGTTAATGATTTTTGTGGCTTGTTTTCTATCTTGTACCTTGTACTTGCTTAGTTGGATAGTTTTGGTTTTCTAGTTAGGACTTGCTTCGATTGTTTCGATTGTGATGAGTTATCAACTTAAGACTTTCTCGACCTCTTATCTTTTCAATTTGTATTTGTTTCCTGGTCATTGCGAAATGAGTGCATTTGATGAATTATATAAATATCTAGGTTAATTTGGCAAGAGAAAAAGCTTGAGGAAGCGATTAGAAGTGTGCGGGTGGAAGGTCTCCTTTGGGGAGCATCTAAACTTGTCCCTGTTGGATATGGTATCAAGAAGTCTGCAGATTATGATCACCATTGTGGATGACTTGTGCTCGATTGATACCCTTATTGAGGATTATCTTGCAAACAACCAATAAATGAATATGTCCAGAGTGTCGATATTGTCGCATTCAACAAAATATAATCACTGGTTCAATAGATAGGCTGGCACGAGATTCGTGGAATGGAGTTATTCTTTACTTTGCTATCGTGTTAATTTGGGAATGATAAATTATCATGCTTTCTCAAGAATGAAAAAAATATATCTTACCTGGTCATGTAATATTTTATTACAAAAACAAAGCAAAATTACATTAAACATATTTGACTACGTGTCGGTAATTATTAGTAACCAAACTTATAAATAAACATTGGTTTATTTACTATCTAAATAAAATAAATAAATTTGGAGAAACAAAAATCCCAAACAAAAATTATTCGGGCATAAGAAAGAGTCATAATTACGCCAATTACGCGTATTAAAGAATTATGGGTAATAACAAGCTTTTTAAAATAACAAGCTCGCCTTTATAAAAACAATGTTTGGTGAAATTAGGTATTTAAAGCTGGATGTGCGAGTTGATCTAGGTCAATAGTCACTAAACAAACATGATTCTGAATAGTTTAATAATTGAATAAGAGTGTAAAAAAATATATGTGCTTGAAAAATCATATTCCATTTATATGTCATGTGTCTTTCGTTCTAATCATTGGGGGATCTGAGTGCACAGGTAGGTGTTTAGGTAGAACCTTCACTCGTTAGATAACGAATAACCAAGTAAAAAGGGTGAGAAAAATAATAACCACTGTTCCAAAAATTCTGCCCTGCTGACTAGTCCTGCTTAGGCGCTAGGCTCATGCCTATGTTTTTTTTTCGATTAAGCCTCGCTAACCCCGCCGAGGCTCTGTCAGAGCTAGGCCCCTGTCACGCCCTGGGGCGTCTAAGTACTTTTTAGAACAGTGATAATAAAAGTAAAAAGGGAGAGGAAATTAAAGCAATCTCCAAATATAAAGTAAAAAATATTTTTCCACAATATAAAATGGTGACAATGCACATTTATTGTCACAAAATATGTGTTTTCATGACGAAATAATGGCGTCATTATTTTTTGAAGAAATAAATGACAAAACATGATATTGTCATGACAGAAAATATTTTCATCACTGTTAATCAACAAATTATGACAAATATTTGACAAAATATTTTGCCACAATATAAAATGGCGACAATTGCACATTCATTGTCACTAAATATGTGTTTCCGTGATGAAATAATGCCGTCACTATTCGTTTGAAGAAATAAATGACAAAATGTGATATTGTCATGAAGGAAAATATTTTCATCACTGTTAATCAACAAATTATGACAAAAATATTTTCCACAATATAAAATGGCGACAAATGCACATTCATTGTCACTAAATATGTGTTTTAAAATTGTGACGAAATAATGGCGTCACTATTCGTTTGAAGAAATAAATGACAAAATGTGATATTGTCATGAAAGAAAATATTTTCATCACTGTTAATTGACAAATTATGACAAATATTTGACAAAATATTTTGCCACAATATAAAATGGTGACAAATGCACATTCATTGTCACAAAATATATTTTTTCGTGATGAAATAATGGCGTCACTACTTTTTTGAAGAAATAAATGACAAAATATGATATTGTCATGAAAGAAAATATTTTATGACACCAAATGGCGTCACGGATTATAATCTATTTGTCATTGAAAGATTTCTCTCCTAAATTTTGTCAAACTTACGCCGTCTAAAATTACTATGACGGATTTCGGTTAATCGTCATGGAATAAGAACAATAGTGACGAAATATAAGATCAATAGTGACACACATAAATGTTGTCATCAAAAAGTAATTTTCATTGACAAAAATAAAATTCGTCACTATTAGTTAACAAATTATGACAAAAAATTATGCGTGGTAAAGAAATTCGTCATAAAATGTGGGATTTCCTATAGTGATTGCTTCCAATCTGGCAACAGGAGCAAAGGTTTCATCAAAATATATACCTTCTTCTTGGCAATACCCTTTGGCTACCAATCTTGTTTTATTTCTGACTACAGATCATTCCTCATTCATCTTATTTCTGAATACCCACTTAGTACCAATAACATTTTGGTGGGTTGGCCTTTGAACTAATTCCCATACATTGTTTCTCTCAAACTGATTCAGCTCTTCCTGCATAGCTTGAATCCAATGTTTATCTTCCAATGCTTGAGACACATCTTTAGGCTCTATTTGGGAAATAAAACAAGTGAACATTTCTTCATGTTGTGCTCTGAATCTGGTTCTTATGCCATCTCTAACATCTCCAATGATTAACTCAGGTGGATGGTCTCTCAGCCATCTCACATCAGGTTAGAGTAAGTCTGCTGGATTCAGCCGTCTTGCAGCTAAGTTGTCTTGAATAGCTTCTTCATCATTATTCAGCTGTAGACCTTCCAGATGACTTTGAGATTCAACTATCTCATCATCATCAGTGTTAAGTGCTCTCACTTCTGCTTCAACATAAGGACTCTTCTGCATAGTTGGCTGATTCCGCACCTTTATTATTTTCTTTGAGCTTTGGGTTTGAAAAAGAGGGTAAAATCGAAAAGATTGAGATAATCTATTCACCCCCCTCTAGATTATCGTAGCCGCTTGGACTTACAAGTGGTATCAGAGCCAAACTCTTTGGGAAGCTCGTTTCACATCGCGAGTGAAGAGGAACGATCGTCGGCTACGAACGAAGCTTAATTTTTCGGCACCTCCACCACCAAGACACCTCTATTTGATTCCAAAAATTATATATTTTGGAAAGAAAGAATGGAATGCTATTTACAAGGTTGCGGGTTCGATATTTGGAACATCATCATCAATGGAGAATTCATTCCAATGAAAGACACACCATACACCTCCAAAGCTCTCAAGGAGCTCAATGATGAAGAAAAGAAAACCATCTCCTTAAATGGTAAAGCTCTCAATATTTTGTATTGTTCACTTACTAATTTGAAATATGAACATATTGTAGGAATTCGATCGGCACATGAAGTATGGCAAAAATTAGAAGCCATCTATGGAGTATTTGCAAATGAAAGGAGTCAAACAAAAGCATCTACTTCTCAAAGGGATACAAGTTCAAATCTAAGGAACAAGCCTCTTACAACTTCCAACTATGAAGAAGTTGAACATTGTCTTATGGGCATCGAAGAAGAAAACGAGGTATGTCTAAAACCCTCTACTTCCTATGATATTGTTATTCAAAATGATTATAGTGATTTGCAAAATAATTTTGATGATCTTCAAAATGAATTCCAAATTTACTTGTTAAGTACAAAAATTTGAAAAAGGAATTCAATGTTTTGAAAAATGAAAAGGATAGTTTATTTACTTCCTATGAATCACTATCATGTGCTCACACCACCACACTTGACAAGGTTAGAAACCTTGAAAAACAAAATAGTACTCTTGTTGAGGATATGAATTGCATGAAAAATGATTTATCAAAATCAAACTTGAGTACCAATAAATTGCCCAATATTGTGAATGTTAATGGTTGTGATAATTTGAATAGTGAACTTGATCATGAGCCTAATATTGTCAAGCATATGAAAAAGAATCGAGTTCCTATGCATGTTAGTAATATTACTTGCTTTTATTGCGGTAAGAAGGGACACGCCGTAAATACTTGTCGGGCTAGAAATAGCTCAAATTATTGTTGGAGACCTAAAAGTCTCAAAGCTAATCCCAAAGGACCCAAACATTTGAGGGTACCACAAAATAATGTCATTTTAGGTACCCGGCGGATTAATAATCGAAGAAAATTCATGCCGCCAAGGAGACATCAAATGAACATCTCATTTGATCAAAGAAGGAGAAAACATTTTCAACAAAGTCAATTTCCAAGAAGAGGATATAATCAAAAATGGGAAGAACACAATCCTTGGAAATGGCAAAGACATCATCAACAAGATGATTTTCCAAGAGAAAGACACTTTCGAAAATGAGAAGACCACAATGCTTGGAAATGGAGCAATTGGAGAAACCACCATCAACATTAGAGGTGTCAAAAGACCGGGCCGGCCCGGCCCGAGCCCACCGGGCTTTTCAAAAATCGAGTCGGGTCGGGCCAAACAGTGCCCCAGGCCACAAAATTGGGGAACCAAGCCCGACCTAAAAACGAAAAATACACTGGAAAAGTCGGGCTTTTTGGGCTAGCCCGTCGGGCCGGGCTTTTGAGGCCCGACTTTTTTCGGGCCTTGAAAAATAGAGCCCAACCCACTAGAAAACCGGGCTGGTTCGGGCCGGCCCGTCGGGCCGGGCCGGAATTGACAGCTCTAATCAGCATGAAGATTTTCAAACGGGAAGATATCATCAACAATGGGAACGACACAACTCATGGAAATGGCGAAATTGGTAAACTGTATCTCCCTATTTAAATATGCATTTTGTTTTTGCATATTTTTTATTTGTGTTTAAATCGCAAAATGAGTTTTAAAATTTATAAGGTCTTCTACATATGTTTATGTGTTTTTAAAATACTTTGAAAAATGAGACCTTACATGTTGTGGACTTACTTATATGTTTTTATCTCTTATGGATTTTTATGGCATAAGCTTATTTGTGATATATCTTATTACTTTAAGCCTACACTTGTATCATATTGTTTTGTGCTAGTCTTGTTTTAAGAATTGTGTATGACTCATGTATCTTCACAAATGGCTATGTACGTCATAATATGTCAAGAGTGACATAAACTATCGAGGTACGCTCATCATTGGTATTCATCTTATAGACTCGATACATTTGTGCCATATGACTATGTGCTTATTTTATACAAGTGCCATTAAGAGGATGTGTTGATTTTTTTTTGAAAGGCATTATTTGACATAGCTTGTTTTATCCAAGATTTGTAAAGGATTATATCTTGTTTTGATAAAACAATTGATCTACTAAGTTATGCATTTTATTGCACATATAAATGCCACTATTCTTGGATACTTATGTCAAACCTCTTGTTCATATGATTCTTGTAAATGAGGTCTCAAGTATGTGCTCTCTTATTGTCAAATTTCAAAAGAGACCTTATGTAGCTTTCTTAAGCTTATTTGAACTTGAATGATTTATTAGACTCTTGATGATGCATTGTATGTGGTGCTTAAAATAGTGTATCTATTATTCGATATTACTATGCTCGTGTGCAAAATATCTTGTTAAGATTTTGCAGAAATTTGTGATGTTTCGCAACAAGTTTGATGAACAAGACAAGGTTAGTAGCTCAATGATATTGTCAAGAAGAAGGTAATGATTTTGATGTAATATTTGCACTCATAGCACATTTAGAAGTTATTTGCACCTTACTTGCCCATTCTTGTTTTGAGAAAATTTCAAGCTTTACCAAATGGATGTTAAATCAAATTTTCTGAATGGTTTTATTCAAATAGAAGTCTATCGGAGTTTAAAATTTTTAGGCCAAATGATTTTTATAAAAAGGCCTTGTACGGTTGATACAAGTACCCCATATATGGTTTGATAGACTTAGATATTTTTGCAAAATAATTTTACAAAAAGGTAAAGTTGATATTACACTTCTTGTTTTGAAAAAGGGCAAGGTTGTTTACTTGTGCAAATTTATGTTGATAATGATTTTGGTGCTACTAATAAATATTTGTGCAAGATATTTTTCCAAGTCAATGCAAGGTGAACCTAAGATGATTTTGATGAGGGAAGCTCAAATTTGATCATTGGAATTCAAGTTCAACAATGCCAAGAAGGTGATTATATTCCACACTCAAAAGAAGAAGTGAGGCATTGAAGAAGAAAGAACTATTTCAACCTATATGGCCACAAATGTGAAAATTGAGAAAGGTTGAGAGAGGCATGTTGATTGACAAACAAATTCGAGGTATGTTTATTCGTTTATTATTCCTTAGACTCGACATTCTATATGCCTTATGTCTATATGCTCGACTTAAAGCAATCCCCACGAATCTCTTTAAAGTGCCGTTAAAAGAAATTTTCAAATACTTGTAAGGCACTTCTTCTTATGACTTGTTCATCCAAAGTTTTAAAACGTTATTACTTTTTGGGATAACAAGTCCGGTGTAAATTTTATTTTTCAAAATATGGTTCGTCATAATCGAACTAAACATTCGATACTTTTTTTGGGATTGCATATTTTAACAAAAACTTTAGATGTGTTTAATTCTGTCTCAAGGATAACTCGCGGACTTTTTAATCGTACACCGCCGAGTATTTTAATCCATTTCGAGCGTGATTATGACATAATGTATATTAAATGATGTCTACATTTGCATTTTGCACGTTTTTAAAAACTTAGGAGCGAAAAATTGGATTTTTGGATCAAACTTCGGAATTTGCAAAACAAAAAAAAAAAAAAAAAACGTTAAATGGTGAAGGAGCTGAGGCCGACCGGTCGCCCTAGCCTCCGACTGGTCGCCCAACCCTCCAACCGGTCGCCCCTGCTGATTTTTCAGATAAAATGCTTTCTGTTTCCAGACTTAACATTTTTGGCGTTTTTCTTCCTTTCTTCGTCCCCTTTGTCATTTGCACACACAATTCACTCCAAATTAGTTTTGTTGCATAAATTACATATTTTGGGGATTATATTGCTCGTTTATCAGCATTGCTCATCTTTACCGATTGAATGGTAAGATTTCTACTCCTTTATCTCAATTGGGTTGAACCCTTGAGAACTTGGCCTATATGTATATTTCTTGATGTAATTCTTATATAATTGTGATGTGATTGATGATTGTTGATGGATGATATTTATCAAATTTCTTTTGGTGATGAAAAACTTGGCTTGATTACATTTACAAGGGCTATATATATATCTTCTTCAATTTTTGACGCCCGCCAAGTGTTCGATAAAATGTTTCAATGAAAAATTCATCACCTACATGATTTTCTCGATTTCAAAAGTCTCATATATTTATAGAGATCATGTTTTTGCAAATCAAATGATTTTTCATAAGCTTCTACAAGTCGTATGATCGACTTTTCCCTCCCATTTGGCCTATAAGCTTCATTGTTCAAATAGCTCGATACATCGGTTTAGTTCCGCACTTTGATATGATTATATGATGTTTTTATCGTGCTAACATTCTTTTTGATGATTCCAAAGGGGGAGAAATAGGTTATAAGCTCATTAGCTCATAAAAGCTAAGTTAAGCTAAACAAAAGAAGCTATAAGCTATGGCTTCCTAAAGCCATAAGTTGTGCATTATACTTAGTCCAATTGTTGTATGATGGACTTATTTACTTGTCTAATGATATTTTGTTGACAGGGGGAGCTTATAAGCTCTTGTACTTAAGAACAATATGTAAAAGCTAAGCTTTTAGCTTGTGGTTGATTGCTTTTACATTACTCTTGTTGTGCATATTGATAGGGGGAGCTTTTGCTGAGCTTTTGCTATATGTGTTTGAATATCTTTACTCCCATCCTTGTGATTATATTGCGTGGAATGTTGTTGCTCACAATGGATAGTTCTTTTTAACCGGTAAAAATTATTTTGTTTTCAAAATCGACCTCGTTAAAATTGTTTTGGTTTGTAATCATCAAAAAGGGGGAGATTGTTTGATAAATGGTTTTATCATGATTTTGATGATTTTGTTTTTATACCAAAACAATGTTTTTAAAGGTTGTCCAAATACTCCTAAATGATTTAAAATGGTTTTAATATTTTCCGGAGTATTTCCTCAAGTTTATTTTCGACAAAATTGGACAACACATTTAATGATTTTGTGTCAATGGGTTTTTACATTGAAACTATGTTTCTAAATGTTGTCCTAATACTCCCGATCGGTCTAAAATATTTTTACTATTTATCGGGGTATTTCTTGAAGTTTATATCGGACAACACTTTTTGTATTAATGTGTTATTTCATCAAAACTATATTTCTAATGTTGTCCTAAATACTCTCGATCGGTTTAAAATGTTTTTACGAATTTTTCGGAGTATTTCTTGAGGTTTATTTTCGACAAAAATGGGACAACATTTCATTTAGGAGGTCGACCGCGACCAAAAGAGGCGATTTCTTTCGTACACTGGGAATACATTTCACAAAACAGAACTCGCGAAACCTCTAAAATTGGTCAGGGTGACCGGTCACCATGGTGGGCGACCGGTTGCACCCTAGGGCGACCGATCGACCCCCTAGGACCAGTCACCCTGTTGAAATTTTGCTGCGTTCTTTTCAAATATTATTTGTCTTGTGACGGCCGCCCCTCAAGTTTGACAAAAAAATTCTAATCATGCAAGACAACTTTTTCCTAAATTGTGGGATTGATTTCTAACAGCTATAATCTTGATTTTAATTGCATTTTTTTGTAGATATCAGATTCCAAGAGGAGCCT
This sequence comes from Rehmannia glutinosa, assembly GCA_016081115.2. Classification (NCBI taxonomy): domain Eukaryota; kingdom Viridiplantae; phylum Streptophyta; class Magnoliopsida; order Lamiales; family Orobanchaceae; genus Rehmannia; species Rehmannia glutinosa. Next base: position 59,282,042 of record CM071924.1, on the reverse strand, counting down.
ATCAAGTATCAATCATCTCCTATAAATAGAGGAAGATTTGAAGCACAACAATAAGAGAGAACAACACAACACAACACAACAAGATATACTCAAGCAAACACTTGGTCTTATATTGTCATTATTCTTGTTGTAATTTGCCTAGCTTATCACTTTCACATTCTTGAGGTGTAGGCTATTCTTGATTACACTTGCACTCAATTGTATAATTCATTATCGAGTTGTAATCTTGAATTTTTGGGTTATCATTCAACACAAGATATCCTTGTGAGTGTTCTTGTGGTAAGAACACACTTGGGTGATCTAGGTGTTAGGTGTGAGAAGATTGTGGTAATCTTCTTGTTGAGGTGCTGAAGAATTTGGTATTCTTCAAGGTTGAAGATTGTGGTAATCTTCACAAGGTGCCGTTGGAGATTGTGGTAATATTCAAGAAGAGATTGTGGTAATCTCAAAGGTGGTGTTGAAGAAGAGTGTGGTGCTCTTTAAGGTGTTGTTGTAAGTTGGTGTTGTATTAAATTTGGTAATTAATAAAATCTTTTTTTCTTTTTGAAATCCATCCCGGATATATTGGGGTGGTAGAGGATTAGGCCCTAGGTGGGTTGAACCTCTATAAATTGACGTGTGTTGTTTACATTCCGCACCTTTATTATTTTCTTTGAGCTTTCGGTTCGAAAAAGAGGGTAAAATCGAAAAGATGGAGATAATCTATTCACCCCCCCTCTAGATTATCGTAGCCGCTTGGACTTACATTTATATTCCGTATATTATTAGAAACATTATATATATTCTTGTTTTGGACAGAGAAGGTTTTTAAATTTCTAATTAAGAATGGAAGTTGTTCCATTTTTAAATGACAAGAAGCAGGAATCTTGATAGAGAGGAGACAGTACTATGATGGTAAATGGAGCAAGAGTTGTTGTATTAGCTATAAGGTTTGTTTATCAAGCTTTGGAGAATGGTTTTAATTTGTATTTGACAAATTGTCTTTATATTTCGTATATTATTAGAAACATTATATATGTTCTTGTTTTGGACAGAGAAGGTTTTTAAATTTCTAATTAAGAATGGAATTTATTCCATTTTTAAAGATTCTACATTTGTATATTCTGGTATTTGATAAATTGTTTGTGCACTTTTCACCGCATAATCCCATACTCACAACTCAACAAAACAAAAAAAACATTAGATGATCATAGTTCTTTCACTCTTTGGCAAGCTAGATTAGGTCATATTTCCGAGAAGAAGATACACAAGTTGGGGGAAAAACTCAACCTTAGGGGAGAGTAAAATTTGTCAACATCTAAATCATGTATTAAAGGAAAAATGACAAAATCACCTTTTATTGGACAGGTTGAGCGAGCCAAAGATCTTTTGGATTTGATCTATACAGATATTTTTGGACCGCTAAATGTTAGTGCACGAGGGAACTATCATTACTTTGAAAAAGATTAACCAACGATTATTCTAGGTATCGTTATGTATACCTTATGAGGCTCAAATCTAAAACTTTTAAAAATTTCAAAGAATTTAAATGCGAGGTAGAGAAACAAACTGGTCGTAGTATTAAGCCTCTTCTATCGGATCAAGGAGACAAATACTTGAACATTGAGTTTCTTGATTATTTAAAAGAGAATGGGATTTCTTTTCACAGTAAACTCATGCTACTCCTCAACTCAACAGAGTTTTGAAGCATAAGAATCGAACTTTGCCAGACATGGTTCGATCGATGATGAGTTATATTAACTTACCTCATTCATTCTGGGGCTATACCTTAGAGACGACGACATACTTACTGAATAGAGTGCCATCTAAAGTCGTGCCCAATACACCATACGAGATGTAATGTGGTAAGACACCCTCCTACAAATACCACAAAGTATAGGGGTGTGCTGCTTATGTGAAGCAGCAAGTGGGAGATAAGTTAGATATGAGATCCATCTTATGTAAATTTGTTGGATATCAAAGATAGCATATAGGATATTATTTCTACGACCCTTTGGAACAAAGGGTGTTTGTTTCGTGGAATGCTACCTTCCTTGAAGATGAATTTCTTTCTAAAAAGGAATGGCGAAGTAATAAAACTTAAAGAAATTCAAGAACCATAGAATTTCCCATATGTTGTCGCAGATAACACGCCAGATGAAGCTAGAACATCTAAAGCAACCTCTTTGGAAATCCATAAGATTTTCAATGATGTCTGAGCGATTCAACCTTTTGTTAGAAAACAAAGAAGAGGGGCTCTTTTTGGATAATGATCCAAGAAGCTATGGAGAGGCGACGTCAGACATTGACTCAAAGAAATGGAAAGAAGCAATGCAGTCCAAAATAGATTCCATGTACTCTAACGAAGTATAGACCTTGGTGGGCCCACCACATGGAATTATTCCCATCGGCTGCAAATGGGTCTACAAGCAGAAGCGTGGAGTAGATGGAGAGATGACGACCTACAAAGCACGTTTGGTTGCAAAAGGTTATACTCAGAAGAAAGGAATTGACTATGAGGAAACTTTTTCACCAGTAGTGATGCTTAAATCTATTCGCATACTATTGACCATTTCAATAAATTATTATTATAAGATATTGAAAATGGATGTGAATATTGTTGTCCTTAATGGAAACACTAAGAAACAAATCTTTATGAAACAACCATATGGCTTTATATCCATTAGGAACGAGCAAAACATTTGCAAATTCTAGAGATCAATTTATTGACTCAACCATGCTTCGAGGAGTTGGAACATTCGGTTTGATGAAATGATCAAAACGTTTGATTTTCATAAGACTTAACACCCTTGAATTTGGTTTAAGTTTGTTTTAACACTTGGTTTTAGCACTTTGTTAATTATCAGTTGGATAGCAAATTATCAGCAGATATTAAATGATGTGCAGAAAGTAAGTGCTGGAATGTAAATGACACAATAAATTTTATAGAGGTTCGAAGATGGGGTAATTCTTCTAAGCCTCTCTTCTCCAACTCCTGGAGGAATCCACTAAGTAATGATCAGTTCACAAAGTGGTTATCAGTCTAGTGACAAGTCTTGATCACACAGCTGACTTGCTCCTTGGACTCAGTCTGGAGATGCCTTGGTCACACAATTGGCTTCTCGTCTGGCTCAGCTTCTTCACAGGGCAGCTGCCTTGCTACTTCAGCTCACTTTATCAAGCTTCTTGGATTTGATCACAAAGCCCTCCAAGATGTCTGACTTCTTGGATTTGATCACGAAGCCCTTCAGCTCACAATGCATCATTCTGGATTCCCTCAAAGCTTGTTGCATGTCTGACTTCTCCTTTGCAGCATTGGGGTCCATGTCTTCATCACTCTCTGACAATACGTCCAGATGAGAGGTCTATCTGCAGGAGAGATTGTGAGGACTCTCCTGGTCCTTCAAACATACGTTGTTCATGCATCATTATGGATTCCCTCAAAGCTTGTTGCATGTCTGACTTCTCATTTGCAGCAATGGGGTCCATGTCTTCATCACTCTCTGACAATACGTCCAGATGAGGGTGAGTGTGTTCCAGAGTTCCAGTAAGAGGACATATACTGGCTTTCTCGAGAGCTTCAGCTTCCTCAGCTGCTCTGGCTTGTTCTTTCTCTTTGAAGATCTGTAGAATATTCAGGCAATTATCTTCATTAAGGGGCCTGAATCACTTTGGTGATGCTGAGAAATTCGAACAACTCCTCATCTTCTTCTATGAACTCAGGGCATTCAAACTACATCCTTGAGTGACTTAGCTTCCACGCCCTCCATTCACGTAGACGGCGCTGGATGTATGGATATACTGGAGAGTACATGATGACATCATCATCTTTATTCTCATCTTCTTGTCCTTCCTTTCCTCGAATAGAAGGTAGCATACTTTGCTGCTCTTCTCCTCCAGCATCGTCCGTAGCAGGCAGAGAGACAACTTTTTCAAGTGAAGATTCAGTTGTCTCAGCTGCTTCTTTGTCCTCAGCTGTCCTCTCCACAACTGGATCTTCTTGGGGCCTCTGCTGATCATCCTCAGCAGACTTGGCAGTTTCATCAACTATTTCAGGAGACTGCACTTCCTTAGTGTCAGAAATCTCAGAGGATTTCTCCAGCTGAGTAGCAGACTCAGCTATCTTTTCAAGCTCTAAAAGTTTGGAGATTCTTCTTCTTCTCTTGGTTTTAACCAGAGGAATATCTTGTTCTGTTTCCTCCAGTTCCTCAAACGTAAAGGCTTTTTGAATTTCCTTAGAGGCAGCTGCCTTTCTAGACTTGGCAGTCCTCTTCTTCCTTATGGTTGGAGAAGGTATTTGGGCTTCCTTCTCAGCCTCGGCTGCAGGGGCAGGAGACACGGCTGCTCGGGTAGGTGACACGGCTGCAGGGGCAGGTGCATCCTGTTTCTTTGCTGCAGGGGCAGCCTTCTTCTTTGCAGATTTCTTCTTAGGAGGGGAGGTAACAGTTGTGTCCTCGGATTCAGCTGATTCCCCCTCACTTGTATCGCCCTCTTGGCATGGGCTCTCTTCTGGGCTCCTGAAAGATTAGCCCTGAACATCTTCTTGTTTACATGGAAAGGCTTTCCATGTTGAAGGGGAATGTCCTTCACTTCCATCAGATGGCCAATTACCAGGCCATATCCGAGTGATCCTCCAAAGGATCCATCTTCCTTGTATGATTTATTCCCAAAATTCTGGCAGAGTCTGCTGTACACAAACTCAGCCCAGTTGACTTTCTTTCCCTGCATGATCGCAGCCATGACGATCAACTTGGTCTTTGACAATTGATTGAAGCTGCCAAACTTCATATCTACACACTTGGCGACGACATCCATCATCTTGTGATAGTCGTCCTTCAGCAACTTCTTCTCAGATGTGTAGATTACCTTCGCAGCACACTCTGGTTTGGCTACTTCTTTCCATGCAGCAGCCAAGTTAACATCAGCTTCGTTTATTTTCGTCATGCCCTCAGACGGCAGCAAACAGTGCTCCACAAGGTCCTTAGCAGTAATCATGATGTCCTTACGGTGGACGGAGGACTTGATTCCTTCGTCATGCACCTCAGCATTTACATAGAACTGTGCCACCTCTTCAAGGTAGGTGTGCGAGTACTCTAAAGTAAGAAAAGGCCTGAGACCGGACTTTTCTAGCATATCAGCAATCTTCTTCACCAGGGTTTCATCGGAACCCTGCTTCACCATTCCTTCAAAATCCACAGTCGATCCAGAGTGGATTTGCTTCTATAACTTGACGAAATTAAACTTTGGTGCCATTTTTAGAAGTTTCTACCAATTAAATCTTGATAAATTTGCTTGTGAACTCGTAGGGTTTGCGAGAGAAAAGAACTTACTTTCTTCTGCTTTGAAGATGAACAGTTTTAGTTGTGAGAGAGAGAAAACTGAAAAATGAGTATATAAGGGTTATGAAAGGACGTGTTTTTTATTTTTGAAATTTAACCAAGATCAACGGCTCAGATTTAGAACGTCAAACCGCATTTAATTCCTCTCATTTAATGCGGCAGCATTTATATCCAATCATATGCTTACTGTGCAGCTTTTGAATGTAACCGTCATTATTACGCTGACGCCATTCTTAAAAATATTCCCGCTCATTAAAAACGACTGCGTTGTTGTCACTTAGCTCATAAATGACTCAGCTTATTTCACAAATGACTTAACTCTTCTTCTCTCTTTTCGTTAAGCGACTCACTTTTCCTAATTCGATCTGGTGACTCTCTCCGATATGGTCATTTTTCACTTGGCCGATGTGAAAAACTTGTTCATTTCTCACTTTCTATCTTCCATCTCTTCTGATTGAGTCTTCTGAGTGTTAACTCAGCTCAATTAACCCTAGCTCATGCTTAAGCTCTTCAAATCTTGGTTCACATAAGGGTTTGGTGAATATGTCAGGTAACTGTTTATCAGTTGAGATATATTCCAAAATGATGTCTTTTTGTGGGTCCCAAGGGGTGTGAGTAAGGTTTAGAAAGGGGGGTTGAATAAACCTTACCAATTTTTCGATTTTAGTCCTTTTAAAATTATTACAGAGTTAAATACACAGCTATGTCCTTGATGGACAGCTAAGTTAGTTAACCAGTAGAGTTAGCCACTCAACAGACTCGATTGAGCTGTTGATAGAACAACTCAGCTGTTTAGTCTGAACCTTAACTTGGCTGTGATGAGATTTTCAGTGGAAGACTTAACACCCTTGAATTTGAATTACGTTTGTTTTAACACTTGGTTTTAGCACTTTGTTTAATTATCAGTTGGATAGCAAATAATCAGCAGATATTAAATAATGTGCAGAAAGTAAATGCTGAAATGTAAATGACACAATAAATTTTATAGAGGTTCGAAGATGGGGTAATTCTTCTACTCCTCTCTTCTCCAACTCCTGGAGGAATCCACTAAGTATTGATCGAGTACAAAGTGGTTATCAATCCGGATACAAGTCTTGATCACACAAATGACTTGATCCTTCGGGACTCGATGCGAGATGCCTTGGTCACACAAATGGCTTCTCGTGCGACTCGGCTTCTTCTTCACAGGGCAAATGCTTTGCTACTACAAACTCACTTGCTCAAGCTTCTTGGATTTGTTCACGAAGCCCTCCAATAACTTGAGACTCGGTTCGACCTTGAACCTTTCTACAATCCTCCTTGGAATGTAGACCCCTTTTGATTCTTCAAAAGTTTCCTCTTTAACAATTTGAAGTTGTCTTTCCTTCACAACTTGGTGTTGGATCGATTTCCTTCAAAGTTTAGGCTTGAGGATTTGCTTGAATAACTTGAGAATATTTTTGCAGGTTACAGCTCGAATGATAACTTGAATGTTCGTGGTTCAGGTCACCTTCTCTCAACGTGATTCCTCAGCCTTTTATAGTGAACTTTCAAAAATCTGCCCGTTGAAGAGATAAGCTGATTTTTAAAAGTCACTTGTGTTCGTTGGCTTGTCTTGTTCCAATCCTTGATATTGACATTTCCTCGTATTAAATGAACTTTCAGCTTTTCAGAGTCTGACACAAGGTGCAGTGCTTCCCATTGGTTTATTCCTTTTGCACACTTCTGGGACTGAGCACTTTAAGACATGGCAGCATGGAAGTATTACTTGTTTAGGTAACAGATTCTTTTCAGTTGTCTTGACTTGATTGCCTTTTCCCCAGGTTACTTCGAGTCAGCTCCCAATCATTTGATGACTCATCTGTCACTTCAACTTGAGACTTAGCTTCTTGAGTTGACTTGACTGACACTTCACACAGCTGTATCATAGCTGTTATTCCTTCAGTCGAGTTATTGTCTTCTCTTTCTTTCTATACTCAGCTGCTTCACAGCGGACTCTTCATTCCAGTCTTCAGTTGACTTCTTGTATGTCCAGGCGTAGCTGACTTGACTCAGCTAGTACAGCCCTATCTATTACAATACAAATTACAAAGAAAATGGGGTGCCAACTTTCTAGTCTAAGTTTTACATGGCATTCATCAAAATCTACTAAACAAATTTCCCAACAATTTCCCCCTTTTTGATGATGCCAAAACTTAAGAACATACATACAAAAACTAAATAGCAAAGATACATACAGACAATGTATAAACAGAGAATGTATGCGCAGAATCAATCTTTTTATTGATCATAACCTTCTTGTCCTTTACACAGTTGTTTACAAAGTGTAATTGAGCAATCATAGCATTCTATATCTACGCAAAAATGTAGGAATTCTAGATTCGTATTCAATGTACAGAAGACTTACATACATATGCATTTACATTAGTAAAATACATGAAGGGGTGGACAGCAACACTTCATCGCCTTTGCTGCCTCCTTCTTTCCTCTTCGGGTCTGTCATCTTCAGGTCTCTTTCTCTTCTTTTCTTCTTCAGCTACTTTCTTTTTCTCGTAGGCTCTTCTGGGAGCTTCATCTTTTCTTTTTCTTTCTTGTCTTTCTTCCCACAGCTGAGTTTGTCTTTTATTTTCTTCTTCAATCCTTTTTACATAATCAACATTCTTCCTGGCCACTTCCATGTTGGCTACTTCGTCATAATCAACTTGAACCCTTTTTCCCAATACAAGTCCCAGGCTTGGGCCATGGTCATGCCTTCGAAGTATCCCTCGGATGCGAGCGTTTTGAATTCATCAACTGATCTAGGCTCGGTATCGACGTCTGAAATGGCATTAGTGTCTCTTCCTGCTGGAATGCCACCGTATTGTTTCAGTATGTCCATCGCGCGGGCATCCATTTTTCTTTCAACCTCCTTCATCTCTGCTTCTACTATTTTCCTCTTCTCGGACATGGGCACGAGAGTGTGTTGGAGCGCGAGTCACCGAAGTTTCTTTGATGATGTCAACTATGACAAGTCCTTGTTGAGGGGTTCTAGCAACCATTAAGGTCATATCCTTTGAACCTTCCCCTCAACGGATTTTCCCTTATCTTTCTTCTCTCTTCACTGTTTTCTTCTACTTCTCAAACAAGGCGTCCTTCTTCTCGTGATCGATCCTTTCAACGTCTTTAGGTATTCCTCTTCCCCTTTTTTGGCATCATCGAAGGAGAGAGGAACCCTGAAACATGCCAAGCATGAAATCTAGGCGGTGATAGGCCGAGTTTCTGTTTGGATTCTCAACTGAGTATCTTTGCTCAAATTACGAAAGAGTGGCTTTTGATTCGGCCGTCACCAACTTCATTTCAGCCATAAGAAGGTGAATTTTTCATTCATATTCTCCTCTCGCGCGGAGTTCTTTTCGATGAAATTCGTGCGGCAAATAGTTCCATTTCCGTGGTATGAGAGGCATGCATCCTATCAATATTTTCTTGCATCCTCTTCTTCATGTCAAAGATTATCGGCGCTCAGTTAGCATCTTATTGTACAATGCTTTGAAGTACCGAACCTGTTCCACATGCATTGTCACTGCTTTGTTGCCACCATTCCCGATTCTCACCACTATTCCATGCAGACGATCGGCCGTAGGTTTGCATCTCTATTATCCAGCCGCATATCCAATGAGGCCTGGTGCCTTTCCATCTTCTCTATCTCCGCAAATATTGCCTTGAAGACTTCTCGAACCTCAGTTGTCACCTCTGTCTCACCAAGGCGGCCAAAGATCGAAATCAAAATCTCTTTGGGACGATGGTATCTGTGGGAATGATCGGATCAGGTTTATGGAAACGTCGTTGATCTCTAGCTGATTCTTCATCAAGATCAGACAGCTCTAGCGAGAAAGGGAATGTTTGTTCAAACGCATCATCATGGACATAGGGAATGTGTTCAACGGTGACTTGTGGCCGTGATGTGCCCGGTTGAGTCGAATCTGCTGCAGTGTTGGGAGCCTGCACAGTTGACTGTGATTCAGCTGGGGTCTGTTGTGGTATGGGCCCAGCTGGTTGAGCCTCAGCTATCTTAATAGCTTCGTCGGTCTCAGCTGATTTTTCCATTTGAGTTGTCTGGTCCTCGGTCGTATCAGTGGCGTCATCGGAAGATGATGAGACTTGAAGGGGTGGCTCATCATCAAAATTGAATGTTTGGCGAGTAGCCTTGAGGTCTGACTTACTCGTGCTTGGAAGAACATCCTCAGCTGAGTCTTTTGGATTTTCAACAGGGGATGACTCAGCTTCATCTTCACCTTCAGATCCCAGAAACGTTATGTCAGAGTTGTCTTGGGAATCATGAAGGGCACTTATCTCCTTCTCAGATGCATCAATGGTAACAGGAGGGATGTTCTATGTTTCTGCCTCTTTACCTCAGGAAGTCTCAACCTCCCTTAGGCCTTCAGACTCCTGCGCAGTCTCAATCGCAGCAAGGCACGGATATTCCCTTCGGCTGACTTTCACTGTCTTGGGGTCTTCGACGGTGGCATCCACAGAGCCTCAACTCCGTGGATTGCAATTTCATCGCCCAGTGTTAACTCCCGGGCGGAGTCCATCCTCAGCCCTCGACCGCATCGGCGTCGTCCTCGCTTCAGAGCCGTTGGCACTTCAAAGAGATGACTCAACTCGTCCGAGCTTCTTGACAACTTGCTATGTTTCTTTTGTTTTGCCTTCTCCCGGTTCACCTCCTAGATTCGTTGTGGAGTCATATGCAAAGCAACCTCCGACCTAGTCAGTAGTGGAGGGAGTTTCCCCACCGGCGCACACACCGAGTGACTTGGATTGGGGTCACTCTTCTCCAAACTCCCTGGATGTTTCTGTGAGTGTTCAGTTGGGGCTGGTGGTAAAACACCTTCGAGGGGTTGGCTCGACTTGGGTCCCCGGTTCCCGGTTTCATCGCCAAATCCCCTAGATCTATCCTCCGAGTGAGTGGGAAGTGGTTGCAAGAATGACAAAGTGGCAATCATTGCACCACTCCCAATGGATCAATCTCCACCGAGATTTGGAAGACTCTCCGGTCCTTCCATCACCGTTGCTCATGCATCATCATCCTGGATTACCGCATGGCTTGCCGTTTGCATTTCTAGTTTTTCAGATCGGTGCCGGGGTCCAAGTCCTCATCACTTTAAAGTATGTCAAGATGTAGATGCGTATGATCAGTGGTTCCAGTTAGAGGACAAACATTGGCTTTAGCACGGGTTTTTCGCTTCCTCTCTTTGCCTAGCCTATTCATTCTCCTTTCGAATTTGCGGATGTTGATGCAATTATCCTCATCAAGGGCTTGCGAAGATCAGTATCAACTTCAAGGAACCTCGAAGAGTTCCTCTTCTTCCTCAATAAACTCGGGTGTTCAAACGCACCTAGAGTGACTCAACTTCCACCTTCATTTTGCGAGATGATTTTGGATGTCGGATATAGTGGAGATAGCATGATCACATCATCGTCATCATCTTTCTGCGACTTCTTTCGGGAATGGAGGGTAGCGAGCTTGCCGCTTCACCCTCGCGGCGTCAGCGACGAGTGGAGACACGATCTGTCGACAGAGACTTAGCTGTCTCGATTGTTACTTGCTCCTCGCTGTTCTCGTCCACACTGGGTCTTCGACTTGCCTCTCGCTGATCGGCCTCAAAGAGACTTTGGCGGTTTCATCAACGATCTCGGAGATTCTACTTCTCCAAATTGTTTAATGATCTGATCTGTTCGGTGAGTGGCGGACTCACTTGTTTTCTCAAGCTTTGAACGCTTGAAGAGTCTTCTTCTTTTGGTCCTCACCGGAGGAATTTCTGGTTCGGATACAGTTTTTTCAGAGTCCTGGGCGGCGGGGGCCGGTGCTACTTTCTTGGTCTGAGGAGTTGGCTTTCTTGGCTTGCCAGTCCTCTTTTTCTTAACAACTGGAGAAGATATTTGAGGTTCCTTCTCACCATGGCTGCAGGGCGAGAGACACGGTCCGCAGGGGCGGGACTGACTCGGCTGCAGGGGCAGGTGTAGTTGTTTTCCTTGCCGCAGGGGCAGGTCTTCTTCTTTGCAGCTGCGGGAGCAGCTTTCTTCTTTGGAGGGGAGGAGACAGATGTTTCTTCTGGGTCGGCTGATTCCCCCTCACTTGTATCCGCTTTCTTGGAATAAGCTCTCTTCTGAGCTCCCGAGAGATTCGATCGGAACATCTTCTTGTTGACATGGAACGCCTTTCCATATCTAAGTGGAACTCCTTTCACTTCCATCAACCGGCCAATAACAAGGCCATACCCAAAGGATCCTCCGAACGACCCATCTTCCTTGAAAAACTTATTTACAACATTCTGGCAAAGTCTGCTGTATACAAACTCAGCGCAGTTTACTTTCTTCTCCTCCATGATCGCAGCCATCACGATCAGCATGGTTTTGGACAGCTGATTGAAGCTTCCAAATTTTATGTCTACACACTTGGCAACAATGTCCAATAGCTTATAGTAATCTTCCTTTAGCAGCTTCTTATCAGCTGTGTAGACAACCTTCGTAGCACAGTCAGGTTCGCCACTTCCTTCCATGCAAAGCCCGACCAGGTTTACATCGGCTTCAAAAATTTCCTAGACTCTTCTTCCGACGGCAAGCAATGTTCCGCTAGATCCTCAGCAGTGATTGTAAACTCCTTTCTGTGAACAGATGACTTGATGCCTTCGTCATGAACTTCAGCGTTCACGTAGAACTGTGCGACCTCTTCCACATACGTCATCTGAAACTCCATCGTGAGAAAGGGTTTCATTCCAGATTTCTCCACTTTCTCAGCTATCTTCTTCACAAAGGTTTCATCGGACCCCTGTTTGATCATCCCTTCGAAATCCACGGTAGAACCAGTGTGGATTTGCTTTCCCAACTTAGCGAAATCATAGGTAGTTGCCATTTTTGAGTTTTACCGAACGAAACCTTAGAAATTTGCCTTGAAGATTGATAGGGAGAGAAAAATACAGTCTTTGCTTTTGGAGAGATGAACAGTTTTAGTGTAGTGTGAGAGAGAAGCTGAACAAAATGGTATATGTATGGGTTATGAAAGGACGTGCATACGATTTTTGAAATTTGATCGAGATCAACGGCTCAGATTTAGCACGCCGATTAGCATTTAATTGCTCGCATTTAATGTGGCAGCATTTATATCCAATCATATGCTTTGTCGTGCAGCTTTTGACTGTACCTGTCATTATTATGCTGATGTCATCCTTAAAACATTCCCGCTTATTAAAAACGATTGCGTTTTTGTCACTTAGCTCATAAATGACTCAGCTTACTCCTTAGCTGATTCAACTCTTCTCTCTTTTCACATATGTACTCAACTGTCAGCTAACTCGATGCAGCTGATTCTCCGATATGGCTGATTCACTTAGCTGATTCACAAGCTCAGCTCTATTTTCATCTTTTCTTGTTTCATCTCTTCTTCTCGAGTCTTCTCGGTGTTAACCTAGCTCAATTAACCCTAGCTCATGCTTGAGTTCTTCAAATCTTGATTCACATAATGGCTTTGTGAATATGTCAGCTAACTGTTTGTCAGTTGAGATGTATTCCAAAGTGATGTCCTTCTTTTCAGCATGGTCTCTTATGAAATGATATCTGACATCAATATGCTTTGTTCTAGAATGCAGCATAGGATTTTGAGTGATCGCAATAGCACTTGTGTTATCACACATGATTGGAATCTCTTTTTCTTCAACATCATAATCTCTCAGCTGTTGTCTCATCCATAAGACATGGGCACAACAGCTACCCGCAGCTATGTACTCAGCTTCAGCTGTGGATGTGGCTATTGAATTTTGCTTCTTGCTAAACCAAGAAACCAATCTGTTTCAAGAATTTGACATGTACACAAGTACTTTCTTCAAACCCTACATCCAAAGATAGTCGAGTCTGAGTAACCAATAAGCTTGAATCCTCCTTCCTTTGGATACCATAAGCCGACTTCCTGGCATCCCTTCAAATATCTTAGGATTCTCTTAGTTGCAGTCATATGGCTTTCTTTTGGTGCAGATTGAAATCTTGCACATACACCTACAACAAAGGTGATGTCTGGCCTACTTGCTGTTAAATAGAGCAATGATCCAATAAGTGCTCTGTATCTTATTTGATCCACGGGCTTGCCATCTGCATCCATATCCATCTTGACTGATGTATTCATTGGTATTTTCACAGAAGATTTCTCTTCCATACCAAATTTCTTCATTAAATCTCTGGTGAACTTTGTTTGACTTATGAAGGTTCCATCCTTCAGCTGTTTAACTTGAAGTCCTAGAAAGAATGTTAGCTCTCCCATCATGCTCATTTCAAATTTGCGTTGCATGAGGTTTGAGAACTTATCACACAGCTCTTTGTTTGTGGATCCAAAAATAATGTCATCCACATATATTTGAACAAGCAGTATACTCTCTCCATCTTGAATTCTGAAGAGTGTTCTATCCACTTTGCCTTTGGTGAATCCATTATCTGTCAGAAATTGAGATAATGTGTCATACCATGCTATTGGTGCCTGTTTCAATCCATATAGAACTTTCTTGAGCTTGTACACCTTATCTCCAAGAGTCTTCTGCTCAAATCCTGGAGGTTGTTCAACATAGACTTCTTCTTCCAATAGTCCATTCAAGAAATGCACTTTTTACATCCATTTGATATACAGTGAAGTTCTTGTGTGCAGCATAGGCAAGAAACATCCTTATTGCTTCTAATCTTGCAACAGGAGCAAATGTTACATCAAAATCTATACCTTCCTCTTGGCAATACCCTTTGGCTACCAATCTTGCTTTGTTTCTTACCACAGAACCTTCTTCATTCATCTTGTTTCTGAAAACCCATTTTGTGCCAATAACGTTTTGATGAACTGGTCTTTGAACCAATTCCCAAACTTTATTTCTTTCAAACTGATTCAGCTCTTCTTGCATGGCCTGAATCCAATGTGTGTCGTCTAATGCTTGGGACACATCTTTTGGCTCTATTTGGGAAATAAAACAAGTGAACATTGCTTCTTGTTGAGCTCTGGATCTGGTTCTTACACCATCTCTTACATCTCCAATGACTAGTTCTGGTGGATGGTCTCTCAGCCATCTCTCATCAGGTTGGAGTAAGTTAGATGGGTTCAGTCGTCTTGCAGCTGTGTTATCTTGAGCAGCTCTCTCATCATCACTTAGCTGCAGATTTTCCAACTGTCTTTGAGATTCAGCTATCTCATCTTCACCTTGATTAATTACTCGACTTGACTTCAACATAACATAGGGACTCTTCTCGCATAGTTGGTGATTCGACTTATCAACTAACTCTTCAATGTCTTCTCCATTTACATTAGGTTCATCAAACACCACATGGATGGACTCTTCACGTGACCATTGTCCTTTTGTTCAGCACTCTATAGGCTTTGCTTTTAGCTGAGTATCCCAAGAAGATACCTTCATCAGCTTTGGCATCAAAAGCCTTTAGATTATCCTTCCCATTATTGTGGATGAAGCATTTACATCCAAATATTTTAAAGTACCCAACATTTGGCTTTCTCCCTTTCCAAATTTCATAGGAGTCTTTGTCACCGTCTATTAATCATGCATCTATTTTGAGTATAGCATGCGTGTGTTTATAGCTTCAAACCAAAATCTTTTAGCGACCTGCAAATGGTGACATAGTCCTTGCTGCTTTCTTGAGAGTTCTATTCCTTCTTTCTGCAACTCCATTCTGTTGTGGAGTCCTTGCTGTAGATAATTCATGAGCAATACCATTTTCTGTTAGATAAATGTTATTATCAAGATTTTGATGATTATGTTTAAATGAGTTTTTATACCAAAACTATGTTTATAAATGTTGTCCAAATACTCCTAAATGATTTAAAATGTTTTTACTAATTTTTGGAGTATTTCTTAGTATTTATTATTCGATAAAAATGGACAACACTTTTGATGGTTTTGTTTAAATTGGTTTTTACACCAAAACAATGTTTATAAATGTTGTCCAAATACTCCCAAGTGTTTTAAAATGTTTTTACTAATTTTTTGGAGTATTTCTTGAAGTTTTTTTTTGATAAAAATCGGACAACATTTCAAATTGGAGGTCGACCGGTCGCACAAGAGGTCGACCGATACCTGAAGAGTTGAAAAAATGAAACAAAACGAAACAGAAACAAATTTTGTGAAAAAAATAAGGAGGGGGACCGGTCAAGGGTAAGGCCGACCGATCGCACCCTAGGGCAACCGGTCGCACCCTCCCGTCGACCGGTCGACCCCCCTGGCGACCTGTACCTGGATCGCACTTTCTTTTTCAAACGTTCGAAATCTTAAACAGGGCAACCGGTCGCCCTATGCTATTTTGTGACAGCAAAGTTATGCTGTTTGAAATTTTTGACAGCAAGATTTACTTTTGATTTTTGTACAATATTTCTACATCTTGTGATCTTCTTTTTGTAGACAAAAGTGAAGATAGAGGAGCCTATGTTGGGAGCCTATGTTGGTGAAGACTTCCCTATAAATAGAGGATGAATTGAAGAAACAAGATATGATACATACAAGAAAAACACACAACAAGAAATCTGCAAATTGTTCAAGCTTTCATTTTTACATTCTTGTTGTAATAGCCTAAGTACTTTCACTTTCACATCTTGAGGTCTAGGCTTTATTTCTTGATTACACTTGCACTCAAATTGTAATATTCATTATTGAGTTGTAATCTTGATTTTTGTCATCATTCAACACAAGACATCCTTGTGAGTATTCTTGTGGAAAGAATACACTTGGGTGATCTAGGTGATAGGTGTTGCAAGAGTGTGGTGCTCTTGAGGTATTGGAGAATTTGGTATTCTTCAAGGTTGAAGATTGTGGTAATCTTCACAAGGTGCCATTGGAGATTGTGGTAATCTTCAAGAGAGATTGTGGTAATCTCAAAGGTGGTGTTGTAGAAGAGTGTGGTGCTCTTCAAGGGGATGTTGTAAGGTGTTGTATTAATTTTGGAAATTAATAAAATCTTTTTTCTTTTTGAAATCCATCCCGGAGATACTGGGGTGGTAGAGGATTAGGCCCTAGGTGGGTTGAACCTCTATAAATCGACGCGTGTTGTTTACATTCCGCACTTTTATTTTTGTCTTGGCGTAATTGATTCGAAAAAGAGGGCAAAATAGAAAAGATGGAGATAATCTATTCACCCCCCCTCTAGATTATCGTAGCCGCTTGGACTTACAAGTGGTATTAGAGCCAAACTCTTTGGCAAGCTCGTTCCACATTGCGAGGAAAGAGGAACGATAACTGGCTACGAATGAAGTCTACCTTACCGGCGCCTCCACCACCAAGCCACCACTATTTGATTCCAAAAATTATATATTTTGGAAAGAAAAAATGGAATGCTATCTACAAAGTTGCGGGTTCGATATTTGGAACACGGTCGTAAATGAAGAATCCATTCCAATGATGGACACACCACACAAAGGCCTCAAAGAGCTCAATGATGAAGAGAAGAAAATCATATCTTTAAATGGTAAAGCTCTTAATGTTATTTATTGTTCACTTACCATTTTGGAATATAATCATATTGTAGAAATTAAATCGGCACATAAAGGATGGAGAAAATTAGAAGAAGTATATGTAAATGAAAGGAGCCACTCAAAAGCATTTACTTCTCAAATGGATACAAACCCAACATGGGATGAGCTTCCTACAACTTCCGACGTCGATGAAAACGAACAATGTCTTATGGGCTTCGAAGAAGAAAACGAGGTAAGTTCAAAACCCTCCACTTCTTATGATAATGAATTACAAAATGATTATAGTGATTTGCAAAATGATTTTGATGAACTTCAAAATGAATTCCAAAGCTTACTTGTTAAATACAAAAATTTGAAAAAGGAATTCAATATTTTGAAAATTGATAAGGATAATTTATTTTCCTCTTATGAATCACTTTCATGTGATCACACCACCACACTTGACAAGGTTAGAAACCTTGAAAAAGAAAATAGTACTCTTGTTGAGAATATTAATTGCATAAAAAAGGATTTATCAAAATCCAACTTGAGTACCGATAAAATGACCGATATTATTGATGTTCATAGTTGTGATAAATTGAAACAAGGACTTGATCATAAGCCTAGTGTTGTTAATTATGTGAAAAGAAATCAAGTCCCTATGCATGTTGGTCATTATGCTCCCAAAATTACTACGTGTTTTTATTGTGGTAAAACGGGTCACACGATTAATACTTGTCGGGCTAGAAATAGCTCTAATTATTATTGGAGACCTAAAAGTCTCAAAGCTAATTCCAAAGGACCCAAACACTTGAGGGTACCACAAAATAATGTCATATTAGGTACCCGACGGAATAATAATCGAGGAAAATACATACCGCCAAGAAGACATCAAATGACCATTTCATTTGATCAAAGGAGAAGACAACATCAAAATAAATTTCCAAGAGAAAGACATTATCAACAATGGGAAGGCCACAATGCTTGGAAATGGAGCAATTGGAGAAACCACCATCAACATGAAGATTTTCAAACGGGAAGATATCATCAACAATGGGAACGACACTGTCACGCCCCAAACGGGACGCGACGACGATCCACAACTAAAATACAATAACCAAACAGTCCAGACAAATATCAACAAGAACCCAATGAGACAGAGTCTAAATAGCAGCGGAAATAAAATAACAAGTACGAATACAACTTAAAGTCTACAATCCATCATCCAAGTTACATCCCGAAAATCAACAAAATATAGCAACTTAAAGTCAAAGGGTCCTACGCCCTTCAATTACAAACTGGAATGGAACGAAATACAAAAGTCCGACAACAACATAAGAAAATAGTCCAATCAACAACAAGAAGTAGTAAATCCAACAAGCATAGTACAAGGTCTCAATCGAGCGGTTCGAAGATCTCCAACGAAATCCTCATCTAAGGTTAGAAAACAGGTGGGGATGAGACAAAAATCTCAGTGGATGGGGTGATCGTGTGCGAGTGTGGCGCAAATAGTTAATGTGAGAAAATAGTTATATGAAAACGCGTGAGTATGATGCATGAATTCACACACAGTTCGCAAGCGTCATGATAAAATATTTAAATAATATACTTATACAGTTCAAGAAACAGTTCATGGTCACACAGGCACTATGTGAATCAGTCAAGACAGTAGGATTGCGTACGGAAGTGTAACGCCAATCCCATGCAAGGCAAATAATGGTTGCGTACGGATTTGTAGCGCCAACCAATGCAAAACAGTAGCGGTTGCGTCGTAAATGTAACGCCAACCAAAATGGGTCCGATAACTCCGGGAATCGTGTGGATCGATCGACGGCGATTCCTTCGTTCTTCCTTGTAACTCCCGGTCGGTATGGTCCAAGACCGCACCTTATCGCTCCGTAGGCAAAGACAAAATCCACAAAGGAGCTTGCAAGGCTCGGATCCGTATAATCATGATTATACCTCGATTACTACGACCGCTTCCCTTGTACAAACTCCGTCCCTCGATTGGGGATTAGGGCGATGGGGCCTAAGAGTGGAATAGCGATCGAGCTGCCGGTTCCATCCCCGACGTATCCATTCCGACCGTGAGCTCGACACACCAAGTTGACTCGTGCAGAAATTAATTACAAATGCAGCATACCAACCAGGCAATCAAGTATTATTGATTGATGAAGCGATTTTAAGAAAATTTTTGAAAAGCGCGAGTGGTAATTATGGCGTTGGTGGAGTTTTTGGATGAAGATGATTATCGAAAGGATAAGAAACCTTCGATATCTTGAAAGATTAGGTGGGACATAAGTCCCGTTATAGATTTAATTCGCAAGGCGAGGAAGTCGCTCCGCGATCGGGTATTAATCGGTCAAATTGATCCGATAAGTCACGGGTTTTTGGGAAAGTAAAATACTTAAATTAAATCTCCAAGTCAGAGAGTCCAGGGCTATTTTAGTAAAAGAGAAAATAATTTGAGTTAGGTCCTTTATAAAAGAAAAATTGTAATTTAGCCCCGTTTTGTAAAAACTAACACTTTTGGGGTTAACAATTGAATAATTAAATATCCAGACCTTGAAAAATTATAAGGTCAGTTCCTAAATTCTCCAAATTTTCCAGAGATTCAGTTGTTTAAAGTTTTGAGGTCGAGTTTTTATAAAAATCTCACATTGGCCCCAAATTTGTAAAAATTGCCAATTCAGACCTTAAGTTTTAAAAATTCGGAACTCACAAACCGGAAGGGCTTTTAATGTGATTCCAGTTGGAAAATGTTACCAAGGTTGGTAGGATATTGGGACAAAAGCAGTTTTTAAAAGAAATATGTGTAGGTCCTTTAACTTTTGAAAATATCATTGTTGTCCCATTTTAAAATAAATGCCTTTAAGGCTTTTAGGGGTCCAATTGTTATGAAATTTGAACCTTGGGTCCAAAATATAATTAAGTTATGGTTAAGTTAGTATTTCCAGGTGCATGGGCTGCATAAGTCCTGGAAATTTCATTTGGGTCCTCAAGTTTAGTATTTTACACATTAGTCCCTCAATTTTAGAAAAATTGTTTTCCAAGCCCTAACCACTTGGATTTTTGGAATACTTTTAAAATATGTCATTCCCAGTACCTTAAGAGTAAAATTTCAAATTTTAAAGTTTAGGTCTTGTACAGTTTTAAAAAATGCAAAGTAGCCCTTAAACTTTCAAAATTTTACAATCTAGTCCTTTGACTTTTAAAGGTTGATTTTATTTATCTTAAAACTCTTAAAACTTTATTAAAATGTCCAAAAGTCATTTTTGAACCTGAGTATAGTCCCAAATTTCGAAATTTGCAGAGGGGTCCTTTAACTTTTATTTTCTTGCAATTTAGTCCACCAACTTTTCATTTTTGCATTTTTAAGTCCAAAATTGAAATTTAATCAATTATGCTCAACTTTTCCAGGTTATAAGTCATCCAAAACATAGATTTTAAAGATCATACACATGCATGTCCAATACATACAAGAATTCATCAATTAAAACATTAAAGTGTACATGCATGCACCTAAAATTCAATAAATAGTAATTTTGAGCAACTCTTGAGAATTTTCATGACTTGATACATAAAATTGACATGCAATACATAGATTATATATCTCAAGGCTCATGATCAAAAATTTCTACATGCATTTTAATAAAAACACCTAGAAGTTGGAAAGTATTTTTCCACCTACCTTAAATTTGGAAATTGTGAAATAAAAGGATAATTTCACAATTTTTGGATGAGGCTTCTTTGGTCAGCCCCTAAGTCAAGAAAATATCAAAATTTGGAGTTAGAAAAATGAGAGAAAAATTAAGGAGAAAAAGAAGGAAATAAGGAAATGAAAAGGACTACACTTTACCTTGTGTAGTAGATGTTTGGAGACTAGTTGAAGCTCAAAAATTGGAAATTTTGGCTCAACTCCAAAATCTCCTAAGGTCAGCCCCTATTTCTCAAAAATGAAAGAGGGGTGTTAAAATTTGGAAAAATTAGAAAGAATAGGGAAGAAGGGGTCTAGTACTCAATTCTTACCTTGTGGTCTAATTTCCTCTACTATTTCCTCTTCAAGCTTGAGGTCCTCCTTCAAAAATGTTGTCAAGCTCTAATCTTCAAGGTCTTCTAAATGTACCTCCAAACCAAATTCAAACTTAAGTTAAGAAGGTGGAAGAGATGAACAATGTGATATCCAAAAATGGATTAGCTAAAATTTCTTACCTTGTATGATGATGGTTCGATTTTTAGTGAAGAATAGGAGGAAAATGTTGAAAATTTTTCTAAGTATAGAAGAAGAAAGTGAAAGGAAGAATAGAGAGAAGTTGGGAGTTTTTAGAGAGAAGGAGGAGAATTGATTTGGAAGATCAAATGTGTTGGTGAAATTTGAGATGAAATTTTTGTGAAATTAGGCCATATGGCCGTCCAACATAGTGAGAGAGGGAGAGAAAATTTTGTTCAAATTGTGTCTTGTAATTTGCCTCATGCATGGGAGACAAAGTGCAAGTCAAAGTATGGGCTTGAATGGTGTTGGGGAATATTGAGAAGAATGTTGGTAAAGTGGGAATAAGTTGGAAAAAATAGTAATAAAGAATTGGTGTATAAGATGATGTGTATAATGTTTGAATTAATGATATAATTATACACAAGATGGCTAATATATGGTGTAGGTGTACAAGAGTTGGATGATATTTTTATCCCAAAAATATCCATATTGGTCGTCCACTTCAAGGGCAAATTGGTAATTCCATATATTTTTTTGTCCCAAATTTGATGATAATAGATGAAATATATCAATCTCCAAAATAATTAGTGATTTCCTTGATCACTTGTAAGTCTCATGATCACTTAATCGAAATCAAAATCTTAATTCTATAAGGTAAAAGTCTCCAAAATAAATAGTCTCTTAAAATTCTAAGGTGACTAATAAATACAAAAATAGTAATAATGATCAACCAAGTGATCATAAATGAGGAATATAATTAAATAAGATCATGATCACAGGTAATTAAATAAAATGAAATAAAATACAAAATGTATATATTATTAATAATTACCCGTCAAAATGACGCGGTAAAATAGTCGATCAAAAGTATAAACGACAATAAGGATCAATTAATAGCTCGGAAATATCGGGGCTTCACATCCTCCCCTCCTTAAAAGAATTTGGTCCCCAAATTCTCTTCAGAATAGTTCTGGATATTGATTTCTTATGTCTTCTTCCATTTCCCACGTTGCGTCTTCGTCTCGGTTGTGGTTCTGCCACACCACTTTAACCATCGGAATTTCTCTCTTATGCAACTGTCGTATCTGCTGATCAATGATCCGGGTTGGCCTCTCGGTGTAGGATAGATTTTCCATTAGAGGAGGAGTATCTCGAATGATGATATGCTCGGGTCCGTTGATACTTCTTCATCTCGACACGTGGAATACATCGTGCATTCCCCGCATATGGTCTTTGGTAACTCGAGTCCGTAAGCTAACTTCCCGATCCTCTCGTAAAATCTTGTAAAGTCCAACATATCTCGGACTCAACTTGCCTCCTTTCTTCGGATTGATCAATCCTTTTCGTGGTGAGAGTCCGAGAAATACTTCATCACCGACTTCAAATTCCAAATCCTTTCTTCTCTTGTCCGCGTAACTCTTTTGGCGGCTGCAGCCGCGAATCCGCTCCTTGATCAGCTTGACCTTCTCTATGGCCTCCTGAACTAAGTCAACCTTTGGAATCGAGGGCGACTTTCATTTCTCTTTCGAGTCCATTGGTCATCAATCTCCCAAAGTGTAGTGGGGATCTACATTTTCGCCCATACAATGCCTCGTAGGGCGCCATCCCAATCGTGGCTTGATAAATCAAGTATTGTAGGCGAACTCGGCTAATGGTAAGTGCGAATCCCAACTTCCTTGAAAATCCAAGTGCGGCTCGCAACATATCTTCAAGGGTTTGAATTGTTCGCTCAGACTGTCCATCGGTTTGTGGATGTGTTGTTGTCTTTGAAACTTAGTAGAGGTACCCAATTCCTCGTGCAAGCACTTCCAAAACTGGAGACAAACCTCGGGTCTCTGTCGGATACTATATCGACCGTACTCCATGCAAATCGAATGATTTCTGGATATAAGTCTGTGCAAGTTTCGCAAACTATCGGTTTTTCTTGATGGGTAAAAAGTGTGCGATTTCATGAGTCGGTCTACAACTACCCAAATAGCATCATGGCCTCCTCTGGTCATTGGTAGATCCGTCACAAAGTCCATCGTTATGTGTTCCCATTTCCACTCGGGAATTCTCAACGGTTGTAGTAAACCAGATGGTCGTTGGTGTTCTGCTTTTACTCGTTGACAAGTCCTGGAAATTTCATTTGGGTCCTCAAGTTTAGTATTTTACACATTAGTCCCTCAATTTTAGAAAAATTGTTTTCCAAGCCCTAACCACTTGAATTTTTGGAATACTTTTAAAATATGTCATTCCCAGTACCTTAAGAGTAAAATTTCAAATTTTAAAGTTTAGGTCTGGTACAGTTTTAAAAATTGCAAAGTAGCCCTTAAACTTTCAAAATTTTACAATCTAGTCCTTGGGCTTTTAAAGGTTGATTTTATTTATCTTAAAACTCTTAAAACTTTATTAAATTGTCCAAAAGTCATTTTTGAACCTGAGTACAGTCCCAAATTTCGAAATTTGCAGAGGGGTCCTTTAAATTTTATTTTCTTGCAATTTAGTCCACCAACTTTCCATTTTTGCATTTTTAAGTCCAAAATTAAAATTTAATCAATTATGCTCGACTTTTCCAGGTTATAAGTCATCCAAAACATAGATTTTAAAGATCATACACATGCATGTCCAATACATACAAGAATTCATCAATTAAAACATTAAAGTGTACATGCATGCACCTAAAATTCAATAAATAGTAATTTTGAGCAAC
This sequence comes from Rehmannia glutinosa, assembly GCA_016081115.2. NCBI lineage: Eukaryota > Viridiplantae > Streptophyta > Magnoliopsida > Lamiales > Orobanchaceae > Rehmannia > Rehmannia glutinosa. The sequence goes on along the minus strand of CM071924.1, from coordinate 59,258,379 downwards.
TCTTGAGAATTTTCATGACTTGATACATAAAATTGACATGCAATACATAGATTATATATCTCAAGGCTCATGATCAAAAATTTCTACATGCATTTTAATAAAAACACCTAGAAGTTGGAAAGTATTTTTCCACCCACCTTAAATTTGGAAATTGTGAAATAAAAGGATAATTTCACAATTTTTGGATGAGGCTTCTTAGGTCAGCCCCTAAGTCAAGAAAATATCAAAATTTGGAGTTAGAAAAATGAGAGAAAAATTAAGGAGAAAAAGAAGGAAATAAGGAAATGAAAAGGACTACACTTTACCTTGTGTAGTAGATGTTTGGAGACTAGTTGAAGCTCAAAAATTGGAAATTTTGGCTCAACTCCAAAATCTCCTAAGGTCAGCCCCTATTTCTCAAAAATGAAAGAGGGGTGTTAAAATTTGGAAAAATTAGAAAGAATAGGGAAGAAGGGGTCTAGTACTCAATTCTTACCTTGTGGTCTAATTTCCTCTACTATTTCCTCTTCAAGCTTGAGGGCCTTCTTCAAAAATGTTGTCAAGCTCTAATCTTCAAGGTCTTCTAAATGTACCTCCAAACCAAATTCAAACTTAAGTTAAGAAGGTGGAAGAGATGAACAATGTGATATCCAAAAATGGATTAGCTAAAATTTCTTACCTTGTATGATGATGGTTCGATTTTTAGTGAAGAATAGGAGGAAAATGTTGAAAATTTTTCTAAGTATAGAAGAAGAAAGTGAAAGGAAGAATAGAGAGAAGTTGGGAGTTTTTAGAGAGAAGGAGGAGAATTGATTTGGAAGATCAAATGTGTTGGTGAAATTTGAGATGAAATTTTTGTGAAATTAGGCCATATGGCCGTCCAACATAGTGAGAGAGGGAGAGAAAATTTTGTTCAAATTGTGTCTTGTAATTTGCCTCATGCATGGGAGACAAAGTGCAAGTCAAAGTATGGGCTTGAATGGTGTTGGGGAATATGGAGAAGAATGTTGGTAAAGTGGGAATAAGTTGGGAAAAATAGTAATAAATAATTGGTGTATAACATGATGTGTATAATGTTTGAATTAATGATATAATTATACACAAGATGACTAATATATGGTGTAGGTGTACAAGAGTTGGATGATATTTTTATCCCAAAAATATCCATATTGGCCGTCCACTTCAAGGGCAATTTGGTAATTCCATTTTTTTTTGTCCAAAATTTGATGATAATAGATGAAATATATCAATCTCCAAAATAATTAGTGATTTCCTTGATCATTTGTAAGTCTCATGATCACTTAATCGAAATCAAAATCTTAATTCTATAAGGTAAAAGTCTCCAAAATAAATAGTCTCTTAAAATTCTAAGGTGACTAATAAATACAAAAATAGTAATAATGATCAACCAAGTGATCATAAATGAGGAATAGAATTAAATAAGATCATGATCACAGATAATTAAATAAAATGAAATAAAATACAAAATGTATATATTATTAATAATTACCCGTCAAAATGACGCGGTAAAATAGTCGATCAAAAGTATAAACGACAATAAGGATCAATTAATAGCTCGGAAAAATCGGGGCTTCACATCCTCCCCTCCTTAAAAGAATTTGGTCCCCAAATTCTCTTTAGAATAGTTCTGGATATTGATTCCTTATGTCTTCTTCCATCTCCCACGTTGCGTCTTCGTCTCGATTGTGGTTCTGCCACACCACTTTAACGATCGGAATTTCTCTCTTACGCAACTGTCGTATCTGCTGATCAATGATCCGGGTTGGCCTCTCGGTGTAGGATAGATTTTCCATTAGAGGAGGAGTATCTCGAGTGATGATATGCTCGGGGTCTGGTTGATACTTCTTCAGTCTCGACACGTGGAATACATCGTGCATTCCCGCATATGGTGCTGGTAACTCGAGTCTGTAAGCTAACTTTCCGATCCTCTGTAAAATCTTGTAAGGTCCAACATATCTCGGACTCAACTTGCCTCCTTTCTTCGGATTGATCAATCCTTTCAGTGGTGAGAGTCTGAGAAATACTTCATCACCGACTTCAAATTCCGAATCCTTTCTTCTCTTGTCCGCGTAACTCTTTTGGCGGCTCTGAGCTGCGCGAATCCGCTCCTTGATCAGCTTGACCTTCTCCATGGCCTCCTGAACTAAGTCGACCTTTGGAATTGAGGGCGACTTTCGTTTCTCTTTCGGAGTCCATTGGTCATCAATCTCCCAGTGTAGTGGGGATCTACATTTTCGCCCATACAATGCCTCGTAGGGCGCCATCCCAATCGTGGCTTGATAACTGTTATTATAGGCGAACTCGGCTAATGGTAAGTGCGAATCCCAACTCCCTTGAAAATCCAATGTGCAGGCTCGCAACATATCCTCAAGGGTTTGAATTGTTCGCTCAGACTATCCATCGGTTTGTGGATGTCTTTGTTGTCTTTGAAACTTAGTGAGGTACCCACCCTCGTGCAAGCACTTCCAAAATCTGAGACAAACCTCGGGTCTCTCGTCAGTATACTATAGCGACGGTACTCCATGCGGTCGAATGATTTCTTGGATATAAGTCTGTGCAAGTTTCTGCAAGCTATCAGTTTTCTTGATGGGTAAAAAGTGTGCGATTTCGTGAGTCGGTCTACAACTACCCAAATAGCATCATGGCCTCCTCTCGGTCCTGGTAGATCCGTCACGAAGTCCATCGTTATGTGTTCCCATTTCCACTGAATTCTCAACGGTTGTAGTAAACCGGATGGTCGTTGGTGTTCTCGCTTTTACTCGTTGACAAGTCAAACATCTCACAACGAACTCGCTGCTACCTGGTTCTTCATGTTTATCCACCAATAACTTCGTTTCAAATCCTTATACATCTTGTTTCCTCCAGGATGTATAGTGCATTTTGAATGGTGTGCCTCTGCTAGATTCTATTCCTAATCAAGCATCGTCATTCTAACACACACACTCGATTCCGGACCGATAACTCCATCTTCAGGTACCGAGAATTCCGATCTTTCTCCTTTAAGTATCTTCTCCTTCGCTTTTGAAGATGTGTATCTTTCTCTTGTGCTTCTTTGATCTCATTCAAGAGATTGGGTGTAATCGAAATGTTAGCACATGAAATCGAGTATTGGTTCTCGTCGATTCCAATTGCTCACTCTTTTAATGATTCCCACTTTCAAATCAAAAGTCCGCTAAGCTCGCTTTACTAGGGCGTCGGCTACGACGTTAGCTTTCCGGGATGGTATTGAATATCAAAGTGATAGTCCTCAATCAACTCCATCCATCTCCGTTGCCTCGTATTGAGGTCTTTCTAGGAGAATAGGTACTTCAAGCTCTTATGGTCCGTAAAACCGTGAATGTTGCTCCGTAGAGATAGTGTCTCCATTTCTTCAAATACAGAACTATCGCCGCCAATTCCAAGTCATGCGTTGGATAATTGGCTTCATACGGCTTGAGCTTTCGTGATGCATAAGCGATAACTTTTCCTTCCCGCATGAGCACCGCTCCTAGTCCTTCTTTTGATTCATCACTTTGAGACGACAAAGTTCTCTGTTCCCTTTGGAAGGGCTAAGATCGAGTCGTAGTAAGTCGTTTCCTCGACTCTTGAAACTCGCCTCGCATTTGTCATTCCACTCAAACTTGACTTGCTTCTGGGTTAGTCGAGTGAGTGGTCCGGCTATCTTGGAGAAGTCCTGGATAAATCTTCGATAATATCCACTAGTCCTAGAAACTCCTGATTTCCGTTACGCACTCAGTTGTTTCCATTCAACCACCGTCTGCATTCCTTCAAGGATCCACCGCAATCCCGGTGTCGGATACTATGTATCCCAAGAATGCGACTTCACTAAGCCAAAATTCGCACTTGCTGAATTTGGCATACAACTTATGCTGTCGTAGTGTCTCTAAAACAATTTTTAGATGACGTTCGTGCTCTTTTCTAGACTTAGAGTATACGAGTATGTCATCAATGAATATCACTACGAATTGATCCAAATAAGGTTGGAAGACTCGATGCATCAGGTCCATAAATGCTGCTGGTGCATTCGTCAGACCGAAAGGCATTACTACAAACTCGTAGTGTCCATATCGAGTTTGAAATGCAGTTTTGGAAATGTCTTCTTCGCGGATTTTCAGTTGGTAATATCCTTGTTGTAAATCAAACTTCGAGTACACCGTTGCTCCTTGAAGTTGATCAAATAGTTCGTCTATCCTCGGGAGGGGATATTTGTTCTTGATGGTCACACTATTAAGACCACGATAATCTATACATAGTCTTAATGTATCATCCTTCTTTTTGACGAACAACACAGGTGCTCCCCACGGAGACGTACTCGGTCGGATAAATCCCACATCCATCATTTTATGTAATTGCGTTTTCAACTCTTGTAACTCAAGAGGAGCCATTCTATACGGTGTTCTGGCAATCGGGGCAGTCCCTGGCAACACCTTGATGGTGAACTCGACTTCCCTATCCGGAGAGACAGTGGTGAGTTCTTGTGGAAATACATACGTATATGCTGATACTTTAGGTACTTGGTTGATTTGTGTCTCAACCTTGGGTTTGTTAATTACAAACGCCAAGTACCCCTGAGCCCCTCTAGTGATCGCCCTTCTCGCTTTCATTGCTGAAATGATTGGGGCAATCTTAACTCGTGCCCTTCCCGAAATCTCTACTTCGGGTTTTTCGGGTTCACATAGCTTAATGGACTTGTTATGGCAGTCCATTTGTGCATGGTGTGCAGATAACCAGTTCATTCCCAATATCACGTCGTATTCGGATATAGGTAATAAGATCAAATCGGCAGGAAAGTTTATCTCAACAATCTTAACTTCGCATGCATTATAGATAATATATGTTATCTGACTTGCACCCATAGGAGTTGACACTTCTAAGCATATAGGCATATGTTCCATGCATGTATGCAGTTTGTGTACAAAATACGGTGCAACAAATGAATGCGTTGATCCAGGGTCGAACAATATTTTAGCGTAGTGGTTAGATACTAGAAGCGTACCTTCCACCACGTCTGTTGCCTCCGGAGCCTCCTGTCCGGCTAGTGCAAATGCTCGAGCGGGCATCCTTGCCCGATTACCCTGGCCATTTCCTGGCTTCTGCGGTTGCGTCTGTTTAGTTCGGTCATCGTACTTCGGGCAATCTTGCAGCTGGTGTTGATTACTACCACAGCGCAAACACCTTCCTTGTTTACGCCAACAGTTGTTGGCAGTATGTCCCGCTTCTGGCAATGTGCACACTCTTGACCCGGCTTTCCTTGCACTGGTCTCTTTCCCTTGTCTGTTTTATTAACTGGTCCCTTCTGAAACTTAGCAGGCGGTTTAGATGGCTGTCCCACAGCTGTCCTCTTAAGACTGTTCGATGGCCTACTCTGCTGAATCTGTCCAATACGGTTCAGTCCCGACTCAATGCGGAGAGCTGCCTTTACCGCGGCTGAGTAGGTTGCCAGTTCAACAGTCAACAACTGTTTCTGAAGTTCCAGTTTCAATCCTCGAGTGAACTTGTAAAGCTTATACTCTTCAATATTGATTGTCCCCAGAGCATACTTGGACAATCGGTGAAATTCAGACTCGTACTGGGCCACAGTCAGGTTCCCTTGCCTCAATCTATGTAATTCATCCCGGTGCGCTTCCTTCACGACCTGGGGAATATACTATTCATTGAACTCAGCCAAGAAATTTCCCCATGTTCTGACTACCCGGTCCTGTTCCCATCTCCTTTCAACTGCCCTCCACTAGTCTCTAGCAGCCGATTCTAGACGAAATACAGCGAGTGTGACTCTCTGCTCGTCGGAGTATTGAAGAGCATTGAAGATATTTTCCAGCTTCTCTATCCATTCTTCCGCTTTCACATCGTCCGGCTCTCCCAAGAAGGTTGGTGGGTCGAACCGCAGGAATCGCTCCAACGTGCGATCGTTCGCCTCTCTGGCGGGTTCGAGAGCACGGGGTTGAGGCTCTGCCTGTTGCCTCATAAAAACCAGTATTTGCTGTAAGGCTTGTGCGGTCAGATTGTCTCCTGCAGCAGGTGGAGGAGGTGGCGGTAATTCCGGAGAGGGTACCCGATCCCTGGGTACATCGTCGTCTCCTCGTGGAACGCGATGAGGTGTCCCACGTCCTCGATGTTCTGCCATTCTGTATCTTGAAGCTTTAGTTGCGATTCGCGAGTAAATGAATACAATAATGATTTGCGTAAAGCAAGTGATATCGCAGGGAAAGTAACATCAACACAAGACACTGAATAAATAGCAAAAGGCATATCCATTAATATAAAATTTGAATACACCCAAAGTACAACAGCAGAATACTAAGTCAGATACATAGAATCAAAATACATCCGAATCTAGTACAATAAATGTAAGGTACAACACTGGAATACACGGTTACAACAACAAAAGTACAACTGACACTCTGCTAGCTAATCAGTGAGATCGGCATCATCGTCGCTCGCAGCTATATCTATAATCGGGGTTGGGTCGGGTTGAGGTGGCGCCTCAACCTCGGGCCAATCCACGAAGTCCAACCACTGCTCAAATCCCTGAGTCTCATCGAGTGGAGCAGCCTCCGGCTCTCCAATGTCGACTGGATCCTCCTCAGGATCCTCCTCGGGATCCTCCTCGGCATCGTGTGAGGCTCGCCTCGGGCGGGCAATGGCCGAGCATTAGTCGCTAAAGCACCTCTAGTGCGCGCTCTCTCGAGCTAGGGCCCGTGTAAGGTCCTCTATGACCGTCATCTCCGCTTGATTAGGGTCTCTCCAAGCGATCGACGGTGCTTCTGAGATAGGCGGGCGTCAATCTCCCATTTCGCGGCGACCGTCCGCTTGTCCTCTTCATCTTCTCCCGCATGTTATCCAGCGCTCCCGATACTCAGATTTGGTCCTCCCACGCTCTTATGGTGTTATCGCGTCCTTGATGACAAAGGGTGGTCGGGTTCGTTTCTTCATCTTGGCTCATCGCCAAGCGCCCGAGTCGTCCCTATTGCGTTGGTGCTCCCGGGCTAGTTCTATGGTCGCGCGTTCACTTTCCCGGTGCCAATGAATCATCAGTGCCCGGTAATATTCCCGCTCGGCACGGGCATGGAATACATCCCACCATGTAGGCGGCGTCGGCTCCATCCCGATCAAACAAAACTAAGGCGGATCAGTCAAAGGTAGAGGAAAGATAAGAAGAGAATAAGGAAGAATGAATAAGGGAAATTAGTCAAGAATCAACTAAGTCAAAACAAGTATGACTATGAAATCTCAAAGTATGCGTTCTAACTTAGTGCAAATATCAATAAGACGGTTCTATGCCAATTTGAAATCGATTTCACACTTAATTGGTCAAGTCGCGGTACTACCCAAAACACAGACCGAGGGTCCTATCCTCGGGTCGCCGGTGTAAGTTTCTATCTTACTAGCCGAGCTCGATACCACTCTAATCGTCACGCCCCAAACGGGCGCGATGACGATCCACAACTAAAATACAATAACCAAACAGTCCAGACAAATATCAACGAGAACCCAATGAGACAGAGTCTAAATAGCAGCGGAAATAAAATAACAAGTACGAATACAACTTAAAGTCTACAATCCATCATCCAAGTTACATCCCGAAAATCAACAAAATATAGCAACTTAAAGTCAAAGGGTCCTACGCCTGTTCGGGCCATTCAAGTCGGAATGGAACGAAATACAAAAGTCCGACAACAACATAAGAAAATAGTCCAATCAACAACAAGAAGTAGTAAATCCAACAAGCGTAGTACAAGGTCTCAATCCAGAGCGGTTGAAAGATCTCCAACGAAATCCTCATCTAAGGTTAGAAAAAAGGTGGATGAGACAAAAATCTCAGTGGATGGGGTGATCTTGTGCGAGTGTGGCGAATATAGTTAATGTGAGAAAACAGTTATATGAAAACGCGTGAGTATGATGCATGAATTCACACACGATTCGCAAAAGCATCGTGATAAAATATTTAAATAATATACTTATACAGCTTCAAGAAACAGTTCATGGTCACACAGGCACTATGTGAATCGGTCAAGACAGTAGATTGCGTGCGGAAGTGTAACGCCAATCCCATGCAAGGCAAATAATGGTTGCGTCACGGGATTTGTAGCGCCAACCAATGCAAAAAGCAGAGGCGGTTGCGTGCGGAAATGTAATGCCAACCAAAATGGGTCCGATAACTCCGAATCGTGGGATCGGGACAGCAATTCCTTCGTTCTTTCTTGTAACTCCCAAATAAGATGGTCCAAGACCGGCACCTTATCGCTCCGTAGGCAAAGACAAAATCCACAGTGGAGCTTGCAAGGCTCGGATCGTCATAATCATGATTATACCTCGATTACGACCCGCTTCCCTTGGACAAACTCCGTCCTCGCCATGGGGATTAGGGCGATGGGGCCGAAGAGTGGAATAGCGCCGAGCTGCCTGCCCATCCCCGACGTATCCATTCCAATTGTGAGCTCGACACACCAAGTTGACTCAGCAGAAATTAATTACAAGTACAAAATCAACTGTAAAATAAGTATTACCGATTCGGGGGAAGCGGTTTTAGGAAAATTTTTGAAAAGCGAGTGGTAATTATGGCGTTGGTGGAGTTTTTGGATGAAGATGGTTATCGGAAGGATAAGCAACCTTCGATATCTTGAAAGATTAGGTGGGACATAAGTCCCGTTATAGATTCAATTCGCAAGGCGGGAAGTCGCTCCGATCGGTTGTTAATCGGTCAAATTGATCCGATAAGTCACGGGTTTTTGGGAAAGTAAAATACTTAAATTAAATCTCCAAGTCAGAGAGTCCAGGGCTATTTTAGTAAAAGAGAAAATAATTTGAGTTAGGTCCTTTATAAAAGAAAAATTGTAATTTAGCCCCGTTTTGTAAAAACTAACACTTTTGGGGTTAAAAATTGAATAATTAAATATCCCGACCTTGAAAAATTATGAGGTCAGTTCCTAAATTCTCCAAATTGTCCAGAAATTCAGGTTTTTAAAGTTTTGAGGTCGATGTTTTATAAAAATCTCACATTGGCCCCAAATTTGTAAAAATTGCCAATTCGGACCTTAAGTTTTAAAAATTCGGAACTCACAAACCGGAAGGGCTTTTAATGTGATTCCAGTTGGAAAATATTACGAAGGTTGGTAGGATATTGGGACAAAAGTAGTTTTTAAAAGAAATATGTGTAGGTCCTTTAACTTTTGAAAATATCATTGTTGTCCCATTTTAAAATAATTGCCTTTAAGGCTTTTAGGGGTCTAATTGTTATGAAATTTGAACCTTGGGTCCAAAATATAATTAAGTTATGGTTAAGTTAGTATTTCCAGGTGCATGGGCTGCATAAGTCCTGGAAATTTCATTTGGGTCCTCAAGTTTAGTATTTTACACATTAGTCCCTCAATTTTAGAAAAATTGTTTTCCAAGCCCTAACCACTTGGATTTTTGGAATACTTTTAAAATATGTCATTCCCAGTACCTTAAGAGTAAAATTTCAAATTTTAAAGTTTAGGTCTGGTACAGTTTTAAAAATTGCAAAGTAGCCCTTAAACTTTCAAAATTTTACAATCTAGTCCTTGGGCTTTTAAAGGTTGATTTTATTTATCTTAAAACTCTTAAAACTTTATTAAAATGTCCAAAAGTCATTTTTGAACCTGAGTACAGTCCCAAATTTCGAAATTTGCAAAGGGGTCCTTTAACTTTTATTTTCTTGCAATTTAGTCCACCAACTTTCCATTTTTGCATTTTTAAGTCCAAAATTGAAATTTAATCAATTATGCTCGACTTTTCCAGGTTATAAGTCATCCAAAACATAGACTTTAAAGATCATACACATGCATGTCCAATACATACAAGAATTCATCAATTAAAACATTAAAGTGTACATGCATGCACCTAAAATTCAATAAATAGTAATTTTGAGCAACTCTTGAGAATTTTCATGACTTGATACATAAAATTGACATGCAATATATAGATTATATATCTCAAGGCTCATGATCAAAAATTTCTACATGCATTTTAATAAAAACACCTAGAAGTTGGAAAGTATTTTTCCACCCACCTTAAATTTGGAAATTGTGAAATAAAAGGATAATTTCACAATTTTTGGATGAGGCTTCTTAGGTCAGCCCCTAAGTCAAGAAAATATCAAAATTTGGAGTTAGAAAAATGAGAGAAAAATTAAGGAGAAAAAGAAGAAAATAAGGAAATGAAAAGGACTACACTTTACCTTGTGTAGTAGATGTTTGGAGACTAGTTGAAGCTCAAAATTGGAAATTTTGGCTCAACTCCAAAATCTCCTAAGGTCAGCCTCTATTTCTCAAAAATGAAAGAGGGGTGTTAAAATTTGGAAAAATTAGAAAGAATAGGGAAGAAGGGGTCTAGTACTCAATTCTTACCTTGTGGTCTAATTTCCTCTACTATTTCCTCTTCAAGCTTGAGGTCCTTCTTCAAAAATGTTGTCAAGCTCTAATCTTCAAGGTCTTCTAAATGTACCTCCAAACCAAATTCAAACTTAAGTTAAGAAGGTGGAAGAGATGAACAATGTGATATCCAAAAATGGATTGAAGCTAAAATTTCTTACCTTGTATGATGATGGTTCGATTTTTAGTGAAGAATAGGAGGAAAATGTTGAAATTTTTTCTAAGTATAGAAGAAGAAAGTGAAAGGAAGAATAGAGAGAAGTTGGGAGTTTTTAGAGAGAATGAGGAGAATTGATTTGGAATATCAAATGTGTTGGTGAAATTTGAGATGAATTTTTTGTGAAATTAGGCCATATGGCCGTCCAACATAGTGAGAGAGGGAGAGAAAATTTTGTTCAAATTATGTCTTGTAATTTGCCTCATGCATGGGAGACAAAGTGCAAGTCAAAGTATGGGCTTGAATGGTGTTGGGGAATATTGAGAAGAATGTTGGTAAAGTGGGAATAAGTTGGGAAAATAGTAATAAAGAATTGGTGTATAAGATGATGTGTATAATGTTTGAATTAATGATATAATTATACACAAGATGAGTAATATATAGTGTAGGTGTACAAGAGTTGGATGATATTTTTATCCCAAAAATAACCATATTGGCCGTCCACTTCAAGGGCAATTTGGTAATTCCATATATTTTTTTTTTGTCCCAAATTTGATGATAATAGATGAAATATATCAATCTCCAAAATAATTAGTGATTTCCTTGATCACTTGTAAGTCTCATGATCACTTAATCGAAATCAAAATCTTAATTCTATAAGGTAAAAGTCTCCAAAATAAATAGTCTCTTAAAATTCTAAGGTGACTAATAAATACAAAAATAGTAATAATGATCAACCAAGTGATCATAAATGAGGAATAGAATTAAATAAGATCATGATCACAGGTAATTAAATAAAATGAAATAAAATACAAAATGTATATATTATTAATAATTACCCGTCAAAATGACGCGGTAAAATAGTCGATCAAAAGTATAAACGACAATAAGGATCAATTAATAGCTCGGAAAAATCGGGGCTTCACAGACACAACCCATGGAAATGGCGAAATTGGTAAACCGTATCTCCCTATTTAAATATGCATTTTATTCTTTGCATGTTTTTATTTGTGTCTTTATTGCAATATGAGTTTTCATATTTTTAAAATTTAGGTCTTCAATATATTTGTGAGTTTCAAAATATTTTTGAAAAGAAGACCTTGCATGATGTTTCTAAAACTCTTGTGCATTTAATTAGACTTATGTGGTTTATTATCTCCTATGTAGTTATATATCATAAGCACATTTATGATATCTCTTATTGCTTAGCCTACACTTGTATCATTATGTTTGTGCAAAACGTGTTTAAGAATTGTGTAGGACATATATATTTTCATCAATGGTTATTTTCTCAAGAGAGGACCATAAACTATCGAGGTACGCTCATCATTGGTATTCATCCTATAGACTCGATATATTTTTGTCGTTCGTGCTTGTCTTTCAAAGTATTTTATACAAGTGCTATTAAGAGGATTTTTTTAAAAAGGCATTATTTGACATAACTTGTTTTATCCAAGATTTGTAAAGGATTATATTTTGCTTTGATAAAACATTTGATTTTTTAAATTATGCATTGTATTGCACATATAAAATTATTCTTGGTTGTTTTGTCAAAGCTCTTGTTAATATGCTTCTTGTAAATGAGGTCTCAACTATATGCTCTTGAATTTTTTAAATTTTAAAAGAGACCTTATATAGCTTCCTATAAGCTTATTTGAACTTACATGTTTTATGAAACTCTTGATGATTTGTTTGATGATGCATAGTATGTGGTGATTAAAATAGTGTATCTATTATTCGATATTACTATGCTCGTGTGCAAAATATCTTGTTAAGATTTTGCAGAAATTTGTGATATTTCGCAACAAGTTTGATGAACAAGACAAGGTTAGTAGCTCAATGATATTGTCAAGAAGAAGGTAATGATTTTGATGTAATATTTGCACTCATAGCACATTTAGAAGTTATTTGCACTTTACTTGCCCATTCTTGTTTTGAGAAAATTTCAAACTTTACCAAATGGATGTTAAATCCAATTTTCTAAATGGTTTTATTCAAATAGAAGTCTATCGGAGTTTAAAATTTTAGGCCAAATGATTTTTATAAAAGGCCTTGTACGGTTGATACAAGTACCCCGTATATGGTTTGATAGACTTAGCTATTTTTGCAAAATAATTTTACAAAAGGTAAAGTTGATACTACACTTCTTGTTTTAAAAAAAAAGGGCAAGATTGTTTACTTGTGCAAATTTATGTTGATAATATTTTTGGTGCTACTAATGAATATTTGTGCAAGATATTTTTCCAAGTCAATGCAAGGTGAACCTAAGATGATCATGATGAGGGAAGCTCAAATTTGATCATTGGAATGCCAAGAAGGTGATTATATTCCACACTCAAAAGAAGAAGTGAGACATTGAAGAAGAAAGAACTATTTCAACCTATATGGCTAGAAATGCGAAAATTGACAAAAGGTTGAAGTAGGCATTGACAAACGAATTCGAGGTATGTTCATTCGCTTATTACTCCTTATACTCGATATTCTATATGCCTTATGTCTATACGCTCGACTTAAAACAATCCCAACGAATCTCTTTAAAGTGCCGTTAAAAGAAATTTTCAAATATTTGTAAGGCATTTCTTCTTATGACTTGTTCATTCAAAGTTTTAAAACGTTATTACTTTTCGGGATAACAAGTCCGGTGATTACAATTTCTCAAAATATGGTTCGTCATATTCGAACTAAACATATTTAGATTCGATATATTTTTCTAAGGGATTGCGTTTCTAAAACGAAAACTTGAGATGTGTTAAATTCCGTCTCAAAGATAACTCGCGGATATTTGTTAATCGCCGAGTATTTTACCTCATTTCGAGCTTGACTTTGACATAATGTATATTGAATGATTGCATTTTGCACGTTTTTAAAACTTAGGGGCGAAAAATCGGATTTTTGGTTCAAACCTCGGATTTTGGAAAACAGAATGAAAAACTGGTCTGACTGGGGCAAGGTCGACCGGTCGCCCATGACGTCGACCGGTCACCCATGCCCCCAACCGGTCGACCAGAGAGAAAATTTGGTTAAATACGTTTCTGTTCTCAGTCACAGTCATTTTGGCTCATTTTGTCCATTTTTCGTCCCCTACGCACTTTTCACACAAATTTCACTTCAAATTTGTTTTATTGCATACATTTTATATTTTGGACTTCATGAGGCTCGATTATCATCATCATTGTTCATCTTTACCGATTAGATGGTAAGAATTTCTCCTTTTAATCTCAATTGGGTTGAACCCTTGAGAATGTGCTTGTATCTTGATATATTGTTGAAATTCTTGTATTAATATGTTGTTTATGATGATTGATGATGAATGTATATTGTGGTATTGAAATTGGTGATGAATTTTTTTGGCTTAAACGAATCCCAAAGGCGTTATATTTCTCTTGTTTTATTCAATGCACGCCAAGTGTTCGACAAAATGTTTCAATGAAAAATTCATCACCTACATGATTCTCTTGATTTGAAAAGACTTATAAGTTTATAGAGATCATGTTTTATCAATCAAATGAGCTTTTACAAATCAAATGAGCAATTTTTTCCTTTTATTCGAATTTAAGCTTAAATGCTCAATATGCTCGATAAATCTATAAAATTGCACTTTGATATAATTGTATGATGTTTTTATCGTGCTAACATTATTTTTGATGATTCCAAAGGGGGAGAAACAAGAAAAACGCTCATAAGCTCAAAGAAGCGTAAATAAGCTCGCAAGAAAAGCTATAAGCTAAAGCTCTTAAAAGCCAAAAGCTATGGATTATACTTGGTCCATGTGATGTATTATGGACTTTTATACTTGACTTATGATGCTTTTGTGACAGGGGGAGCTTATAAGCTTATGATATTCAAGCTTAAGTTGTAAAAGCTAAGTTTTAAGCTTTTAGTTGTTGCTTGTATACTTGTTCTTGATATGCATATTGATAGGGGGAGCTTGTGCAAAAATGATTTTGAAAAATCTTTGCTCCTATCCTTTTGTGTTTGTACTTATGATGAATCTTGCTTATAATGGATTGATGTTTTAGACCGGAAAATTTGTTTTGTTTTAAAATCAACTTCCTAAAATTGTTTTGGTTTGTAATCATCAAAAAGGGGGAGCTTGTTAGATAAATGTTTTTATCAAGATTTTGATGATTATGTTTAAATGAGTTTTTATACCAAAACTATGTTTATAAATGTTGTCCAAATACTCCTAAATGATTTAAAATGTTTTTACTAATTTTTGGAGTATTTCTTAGTATTTATTATTCGATAAAAATGGACAACACTTTTGATGGTTTTGTTTAAATTGGTTTTTACACCAAAATAATATTTATAAATGTTGTCCAAATACTCTCAAGTGTTTTAAAATGTTTTTACTAATTTTTTGGAGTATTTCTTGAAGTTTATTTTTGATAAAAATCGAACAACATTTCAAATTGGAGGTCGACCCCGTCACAAGAGGTCGACCCACTTACACGAAGAGTTGAAAAAATGAAACAGAATGAAACAAAACAAATTCTGTGAAAAAAAGAAGGAGAGGGACCCGTCAAGGGTGAGGCCGACCGGTCGTACCCTGAGCGACGGCCGCACTTCGTCGGCCGTGCGACCCCCGACGACCAGCACTGGATCGCACTTTTGTTTTCAAACGTTCGAAATCTTAAACAGGGCAACCGGTCGCCCTATGCTATTTTGTGACAACAAAGTTATACTGTTTGAAATTTTTGACAGCAAGATTTACTTTTGATTTTTGTACAATATTTCTACATCTTGTGATCTTCTTTTTGTAGACAAAAGTGAAGATAGAAGAGCCTATGTTGGGAGCCTATGTTGGGAGCCTATGTTGGTGAAGACTTCCCTATAAATAGAGGATGAATTGAAGACACAAGATATGATACATACAAGAAAAACACACAACAAGAAATCTGCAAATTGTTCAAGCTTTCATTTTTACATTCTTGTTGTAATAGCCTAAGTATTTTCACTTTCACATCTTGAGTTCTAGGCTTTATTTCTTGATTACACTTGCACTCAAATTGTAATATTCATTATTGAGTTGTAATCTTGATTTTTGTCATCATTCAACACAAGACATCCTTGTGAGTATTCTTGTGGAAAGAATACACTTGGGTGATCTAGGTGATAGGTGTTTCAAGAGTGTGGTGCTCTTGAGGTATTGAAGAATTTGGTATTCTTCAAGGTTGAAGATTGTGGTAATCTTCACAAGGTGCCGTTGGAGATTGTGGTAATCTTCAAGAGATTGTGGTAATCTCAAAGGTGGTGTTGTAGAAGAGTGTGGTGCTCTTCCAAGGTGATGTTGTAAGGTCTTTGTATTAATTTTGGAAATTAATAAAATCTTTTTTTTTTGAAATCCATCCGGAGATCTTTGGGGTGGTAGAGAATTAGGCCACAGGTGGGTTGAACCTCTATAAATCGACACGTGTTGTTTACATTCCGCACCTTTATTTTTGTCTTGGCGTAATTGATTCGAAAAAGAGGGTGAAATCGAAAAGATGGAGATAATCTATTCACCCCCCCTCTAGATTATCGTAGCTGCTTGGACTTACATTTTCAACACAGTACTGAGTTATTATTCCATTAACAAACTCAGTTCCTCTATCAGATCTTATCTTTATAATGGTTTGACTCTTCTCATTTTGAACTCTTTTCATCAGATGTGGTAACTTCTGCAAAGTTTCCTTCTTTTTACACATGAAGATTGTCCATGTATATCTTGAATAATCATCCACCACTACTAGAGTGTATTTCTTTCCACTTATGCTGGTTGGCTCAACTGGACCAAATAGATCCATATGCAACAGATGCAATATCCTTGTTGAAGATGGACTTGACTTTTCTTTGAATGATGATTTGATTTGCTTTCCCATCCGGCATGCATCACAGACACTTTCCTTCTTGTACACTGAGTCTGGAAGTCCTTCTACAAGATTACTTCTTGCAAGTTTGTTAATTGTCTTGAAATTCATGTGACTCAGCTTCTTGTGCCACAACCAACTTAATTCGGCTGTACTCTTTGCTAGCAGACAAGTGCTTGGTGTAGCAGTTGACCAATCTACCACATATATGTTCTTTTGTCCGGATCCTTGCAACACTACTTCATTTGATTCAGTGTCTTTGATTTGGCATACTCCCATATTGAATCCAACATTATAGCCCTTGTCACAGAGTTGGCTGATGCTTAACAGGTTGAAGTTGAGGCCTTCAACGTATGCAACATCTGTGATTTCTAATCCATTTTTCTTGATGGATCTTGTGCCTCTTATTTCCCTTGGAGCTTCATTTCCTCCAAATATAACTTTTGCACCTCTAATCTCCTTGAACTTTGACAGATTTTTCTTGTTTCCTGTCATGTGTCTGGAACAACCACTATCCATGTACCAGGTTCCTTGGCACTCAGCTGTTCCTTGAGCCTGCAATAAAGGAAATTAGTTTTTAGGTACCCATACTTGCATGGGTCCTTAAGGGTTAGTGTTGTAAGATGATCCAACCAACCTATAGCCCAATGATTTGACTCTAAGAGGTTTCTATCTATCTGTGCCATAATCATAATTCACATTGGCAAATTGCTTGGGGGCTTTGGGTTCATACAGCTGTCTCTTTTGTCTGTATGCTTGTGTGTGTGTGTTTTAGCAATTGCCTTCTTTGGGTAGTAGTGATATCTCTGAGTGTAGTGCTTGGGTGCATATGTGTGCTGACGATAGCTCTGTTGCCTTTGGAATGACCTTTGCTGAGTTCTAGGTCTTTGCCATTTTGGCATGTATTCCATAGGTCTTGGCTGATATTTCACATTATTCCAATCACTTGACTTGGGTAGTTTCTACCATTCCCATCATTTGTGTTCCTCTGATAGAATTTACGGGGTTTTGGGTAGCTCTGTTCTTCTTCACGAGTACTTCTGTTGGAGTTTGCTTTGAGGAACTCTGTGGATTTCTTCTCGCTTGTCCTCTCGGCAAAGATACTTAACGGCTATTTTCCTTTTCCTTTATATCCAAGGCCAGTTTGTTTGTGATTGTGCTTTGAAATGAATTTGTGTGCAACATTTGGTGTCTTGGATTTTTGAGATGCTTCATTACTTGAAGATCCTTTTTCCAAGATCACTCTTGGAGTTTGACTATGCACAAAGGAATTGAATCCTATGCATGTCTTGTCTCCACATTCTTTTTGGCTCATGATAAGGTCATCCAATGATTTAGATGCCTTTGTGAATGAAGCAATCACATTTTGAGATCATTTTCTCTCTTTTCTATAGCACTATCTCTGCTATTAGTTTAGCATTTTCAGCCTTGACTCTTTGTTCTCATCGGCTATGTGACTTAGAGTGCTCGGCTCCTTAGTCACCGTGAGTTTTGGCTTTTGAGCTGGCTGTTTTCCTCATTTAATAGTGAGTGTGAGGATTTAATGTGCTCAAAATCTTTCATCATTTTGCCTAATGAATCATAAAGATCAGTGGGTGATGAAGTATGTGTGTGTCACAATCACTATCACTAGAATCTGAATGAGATGAGTTAGAGTGTACCTCATCTTCTTGGTCGAGTTGATCTTGTTCTTTAGCCATTAGGCAGATTAAGGCTTTTTCTTGAGTCACTTGAGTAGTCAACTTCACTACTCTCGAGTCTCTTTGCTTCTTTTGACTTGGTTGTATCGCGATCTCGGCAACCAACATTGCTCTTTTCTTTTCTTGTCTTCTTTCTCTGAAGACTTTTCTTTCTTCTTCATTCTGTATTTATTGACTACGGGATATGGACATCAATAGCAAAGTGTCCTGGTTGTCTGCAATTCCAACACGGGTTTTCAACTTTTTTGATCGGCTCTCTCATTTCTTGGATTGTCGGTTCTTTGATATTCGACCTTTTGATACTCAGCTCTCTTTGGTGGCCTATCTTCCCTTGACTTGGAGGGAGCTGAATGCCTTCTGGAGGATTCATCTTTGTTTCTTTTATAGTTCTCGTTGAAGAACTTGTTGAATCTTTTAACCATCAAGGCAATTTCCTCCTGGTCAATGACTTCTTTGGTCTCAGCTCTCTTCCCTTCCTTGACTATGAGTGCAGTTGTTTTGGGTACAGCTATTTCCTCTTGATCTTTTCTTCTCAGCTCAAACTCATAGGCTTTGAGGTCTGAGAATAGTTCATGATTGGATGTTTTTGATAGGTCCATTGAGTGCCTTAGAGCCATGGTCTTCATCTCCCACTCAGCTGGGAGGCTCCTTAGTATCTTCATACACATCTCCTTCTGTGTGTATTCTTTCCCAAGTGCTGAGAGCTCATTCGTTATTTCAGTGAATCTAGCATCCAGCTGATCCATTGTCTCACCTGCAAGCATTTTAAAATTTTCAAATTTTTGAACAATTGTAAAGTATATCCTTGGCTACGTTGTCAAGGTTGTATCTTTTTCTATCCTCATTTGTCCACCCAGCTCTTGGCTTTTCAACCATAGCAGTGCCGGGAGGAGGAGCGACCTCCTCTTCTCACCGCAGCAGCCCTTCTAGCAGCTGTGTTCACTTCATTATTTGCGATGGCCCATCCTCTATCACTATCCACATTTCATCATGTAAAGCTGATAGATGAGCCTGCATACGTATTTTCCAGTCATCAAATTCTTCAATGGTGAACATAGGAATGCGTGTCAAATTTGCTTCCATGATAATAACTTTGCTGTTTTAAAAATGGCTTTTGAAAGAACAAATGTTAAAACTTCTTTGAAAGATTGGAGATCTAGTTCAAGAACTTGATCACGGAAGGCTCAATGAACCAACCGCTCTGATACCACTTGTAGGTCCCAAGGGGTGTGAGTAAGGTTTAGAAGGGGGGGTTGAATAAACCTTACCAAATTTTCGATTTTAGTCCTTTTAAAATTATTACAGAGTTAAATACACAGCTATGTCCTTGATGGACAGCTAAGTTAGTTAACCAGCAGAGTTAGCCACTCAACAGACTCAATTGAGCTATTGATAGAATAACTCAACTGTTTAGTCTAAACCTTAACTTGGATGTGATGAGATTTTCAGCGGAAGACTTAACACCCTTGAATTTGAATTACGTTTGTTTTAACACTTGGTTTTAGCACTTTATTAATTATCAGTTGGATAGCAAATAATCAGCAGATATTAAATGATGTGCAGAAAGTAAATGCTGAAATGTAAATGACACAATAAATTTTATAGAGGTTCGAAGATGGGGTAATTCTTCTACTCCTCTCTTCTCCAACTCCCCCGAGGAATCCACTAAGTATTGATCGAGTACAAAGTGGTTATCGGTCAGGATACAAGTCTTGATCACACAAAAGGTGACTTGATCCTTTGGGACTCAATGGAGATGCCTTGGTCACACAAAAAGCTTCTCGTGCGACTTAGCTTCTTCACAGGGCATTTGCCTTGCTACTACTGACTCACTTGCTCAAGCTTCTTGGATTTGTTCACGAAGCCCTCCAATAACTTGAGACCGGTTCGACCTTGAACCTTTCTACAGTCCTCCTTGGAATGTAGACCCCTTTTGATTCTTCAAAAGTTTCCTCTTCAACAATTTGAAGTTGTCTTTCCTTCATAGCTTGGTGTTGGATCGATTTCCTTCGAAGTTTAGGCTTGAGGATTTGCTTGAATAACTTGAGAATATTTTTGCAGGTTACAGCTCGAATGATAACTTGAATGTTCATCGCTCAGGTCACCTTCTCTCAAAGTGATTCCTCAACCTTTTATAGTGAACTTTCAAAAATCTGCCCGTTGAAGAGATAGGCTGATTTTTAAAAGTCACTTGTGTTCGTTGGGTTGTCTTGTTGCAATCCTTGATATTGACATTTCCTCGTATTAAAGGAACTTTCAGCTTTTCAGAGTCTGACACAAGGTGCAGTGCTTCCCATTGGTTTATTCCTTTTGCACGCTTCTGGGACTGAGCACTTTAAGACATGGTGTTAAGTTGGTTTTATATCAATGTATTGAGTGCTCTAGACTAGGATTTTGCGTTGTTTTTGGGTATTTTAGTGTCGTTTGAGTCGAGTTTGTGTCATTAGTTGTCGTTCGAGAGTCGGGACTAATCTTGGAATCCGAAATTGATCAAAAACAATGAAAAGCGTGTTTGGACGGTGAACATCGCATTTTAGAAGTGGAAAAATAGGAAAATATCACGCGAGTACGAGCGCCACAGCGCTAAAATCCCCGCGCCGCAGCGCGGGGGTCGAAAACGAAACAGAGGCACAGGGGAAGGGGGGCGCTGTAGCGCCCAAGTCAAGGGTTGCAGCGCCTAAATTATATGCAGCAATAGGTGCAGCGTAGGTGTGCAGGTGAAAATGGGGCGCTGCAGCGCCCATAAGCAAGGGCTGCAGCGCCCAAAAATACACAGCAGCAGGCGACGTTGAGTAGCGGACGCACTACAGCGCGCGATGAAGGACGGTGGGACATTATTTTGAGCACAAAGCAAGGCAAGAGACTCAGAGCGAGGGTTCGGGACGGCAATTGGAGGCACTTCTCGTCTGGATACAGAGAGAATTCCTTCTCTTTTCTTCTCAATTCTTTCTTTGCCTTTCTTTGTCGATTTCTTGAGATGTATAATTATTTCTTCATGAATTTTTGTACATCCAATATGAGCTAAACCCATATTTCTAGGGGATTGATGTAACTTACGTTTGAACCTATGTTTTGATTTCCAGTTTATGAAATTCGCATGTTATTTAATCTATTTGTGCTATTTGATTTGATTGCATCTGGATTATCTGATCAATAATTTAGATTGTTTGGCGTGTTTGATTTGACGCTCGAGAGAGGTAATTGAACGCTTGGCCATAGAATAGCACAACTTAGGGTTTCATAGAATCGAGAGATTTATGAATCTTTTGAAGCCTGTGATAGAATATTCATTGAACACATTAGGGTTTAATTTATGATTTTTATAGAGATATCGAAATAGAATCACTTAGCACTCGAGAGAGGAAATGATAAACGATAGGAATATTGGCTTATATATTGATAACTTGTGATTAATAAACTGGATTGAAAACATAGGGGATAACTAGGTGAAATCAACCCTCTAGAATTCATCTTCTAATTGTTTGATTAATTGTCTGAACCAGTTATTTGCTTATTTTTAGTTTTATTTTTAGTTTAATAAATTCTCATCTCTTTTCGATTTCTAGATAGAATTAAGCTATTTTAATTATAGTACTTAGTATAAAATTCGATAATAATCCCTGTGGAGACGATAACCCTACTTTCAAAACCTATACTAAAACTTGACACCGTACGCTTGCGGTAAGAATTTTGCGATCAAGTTTTTGGCCCATTGCCGGGGATTGTTTTATCCTATTTTAAACTAATACTATTACCAAGTAGTCTTAATCCTAATCTAGACTAGTTTAGGAATTATAATTTCGTTTTTCTCATTTGACATGTTTGTTTATGCGAGATTCCAAAGATATTAATTTGCTTCCTTTTGATCCAGAGATTGAAAGGACACTTTAGTAATCAATGACGAGTAGAGAATCGAGCAAATGGCGGAAACGGCGGGGACAATGAGAATAATGAAAATCGGGTCGTGAATATGCCACCACGGCTGAGGCACGAGAAAGGGCAATCCGGGATTACTTTACGCCCACCGTGAACTGCATTACTCAATTGTGCGCGGCCATAAATGCGAATAATTTCGAATTGAAACCGGGCCTCATAAGCATGGTTCAGCAGAATCAGTTTGGGGGAGTCCAGTGGATGATCTGAATACACATCTAGCCACATTCTTGGAGATATGCGACACCATCAAGATGAATGGTGTAACTGATGAGGCTATTCGATTGAGGCTTTTCCGTTTTCACTTAGGATAAGGCGGCGATGGGTTACTGACGCGTTTGCCCCAGGGAGTATTACGGTAGGATGATCGACTTCAAAAATTCTTAGCAAAATTTTTCCCTCCCAGCAAGACACTCCAACTAAAGAGCGAGATAGCCCAGTTCCAACATATTGATTTTGAGCCGCTATACGATGCTTGGGAGCGATTTAAAGATTTGTTGCGAAGATGCCCACAGCATGGCTATGTAGACTGGCAGAGGGTTCAGTATTTCTACAATGGGCTGAATGGGCATACGAGGACGATACTAGATGCGGCATCAGGAGGTACATTGATGGCTAAAATACCGACTGAGGCCTTACTTCTACTTGAAGAAATGGCCACAAACAGCTATCAATGGCCCTCCGAGAGGTCGGCCGGCCCGATTCTTTGGTGTTCTTGAGCTTGATACAATGTCAGCTTTGGCAGCTCAAATCTCGAGTCTGACAAAGCAATTGGCAATCAGGAATACTGGCAACACACCACAGCAAGTCGCACTTCCACCCGCAGTCGTTCACGCAGCCGCCACTCATGAGGCCGAGCAAGTCAATTATGTGAATAACCGAGATTTTAATAATAGAGGCAATTCATTACCAACTCACTACCACCCGGGACTTCGCAATCATGAGAATCTCTCTTATAGCAACAATAGGAACGTATTGAATCCACCTCCGGGTTATCCAAACCCATCCAGTTCCAATGCACTCGGAGGTGAAAAGAAGCAGTCGCTAGAAGAGATGCTCGGCTCATTCATCGGAGAGACCAGGAATCGAATGAATAGGAGTGAGGCGCAGATTGATGGTCTGAATACTAAGATGAGCACAATGGAGATGCATATTAGGTCAATCGAGACACAAATGGGTCAGTTGGCTACAACCGTGAATTCATTGCAGCAGAAGGGAAAGTTCCCAAGTGATACAGAGGTTAATCCGAGAGAGCACTGCAATGCAATTTACGTGGAAAAGGAAGCAAAAATTCAGCCTGCTCCCGAAGAATCACCTATTTATGCGAAACCAGTGGAATCCAAGAAAATGAAGTTGGAAGATTTTGAGACTGTCTATTTGACAGAGTAGTGTAGTGCAATAGTCCAGAGTAAACTACGTCAGAAAATGAAGGATCCATGGAGTTTCACTATTCCTTGTACTATTGGAGGAGTTTTCTTTGAGAAACCACTTTGTGATCTTGGGTCCAGTGTGAATCTGATATCTCTTGCTGATGTGACGAAGTTTGGGCTCGGGGAGATGAAGCCGTCCAATATCACTTTGCAGTTCGCTGATCGATCCATCGACTATCCGTGGGGAATCATTGAAGACGTATTGGTAAGAATTAATAAATTTATTTTTCCTGTGGATTTTGTAGTGTTGGACGTGATCGAGGAGAAGAAAATACCTATCATCTTTGGGCGACCGTTTTTAGCTACAGCATGGGCTTTGATCGATGTAGAAACGGGGGAGCTAACTCTGCGGGCAAATCAGGAGAAAGTTGTATTCACCATCCATCCAGCCAACAAGCTAAAATCTGACATAAATAATGGTAAGCAGATGGTTGGGGATATAACTGAAGACATTGGAGGTTGGGAAGTTTCTAAGGGCAATGTGGATAACATGCCTATTGGAGCCCCAACTTGAGGATAATCTGACATAGTCTGGCTGAAGACTGTAAACTTAGCGCTTCTTGGGAGGCAACCCAAGCCCCTTTTATTTCTTTCTTAGTTTTAATTTAGTTTAGTAGTTGTTTTTGTTTTTCTGAATTTCTTGCATTTTTAGGAGTAGTAAGTTGCATCATACCCCACCCCTTTTATTTGTGCAAATCCCACGTATCCCACTTCATCCTCACAAAGGAGCATTATGACACCACACACACCATCTTCATCTCATCCACTCATTATTTGGTAAGTTTGCAACTTTCCAAACCCCACCCCATTTTCCCCATCTTGTGATCTTGGTGTGATTGGATTGTAGTAGTGCTAGGATCATTGTAGTTGATTTGTGGATTGTGGATTGGTTGTTCATGCTAGACTTAGGCTTGGCGCTGATTTTTGGATTGAATTGAGTTTTCCATTGCATTCACTATCTTTGCCCAAATTCATGCATATGAGGTGTTTGATAAAATGCCCCAATGATAGTTTCAAAGTGTTTAGTGCTATCTTGCATTTCTATGCTTATTTTTTTGACATGGCATTATATTTTCTACTTGGGTGCATTATGTATGGGCTTTGATTTTCGATTTCTCACCCATAACCGAATTCCTTGGTTCCACGAGTTTTGTTTTCTTGTCTACCTTGCTAGGTTGCAAAAATGCGAAACCAAAGAGGGACCGGACTAAGGCGAATGGGAAGAACAAGACCACACCTCGGAGGCATACAACACTCACGGGCTTGTGCACTATGATGCATTGTGAGCTTATACGAGACACCTCCTACACGTAGTAGTACCACATGACTTAAGGAGCCTTCGCTCCTCGGCTACCAGGAAAGTCCTTTTTCCCACCTCTCCATTGGGGACAATGTCGTTTTAAGTTTGGGGGGTGCAGTCTATTTTTATAATCGAGTCGTGTCTTGAGTCAAAAAAACCGAAAAAAGAGTCTAGAGTCGAGTCGGGTCGTTCGTAAAACTGTGAAACTGCATGACTAAGTGAATTTGCTGAATATGAGTTGAACGGTCAAAAGAGCATGTATTTGAACTGTGATCCATTCTTCTTTTCATTATTCCATCTATGTGCTTAACTCTGTTGATTTATTTGAGGATGATTTATGCAATTGAGTGGTTCCTTTATGATCCCACCGGATGCTAGAACTTGTCTGATCACTAGTCGAGGCGAATCCTAGGCGAAGTTGTTAGATAAATGTTTTTATCAAGATTTTGATGATTATTTTTAAATGAGTTTTTATACCAAAACAATGTTAATAAATGTTGTCCAAATACTCCTAAATGATTTAAAATGTTTTTGCTAATTTTTGGAGTATTTCTTAGAATTTATTTTTCGATAAAAATGGACAACACTTTTGATGGTTTTGTTTAAATTGGTTTTTACACCAAAACTATGTTTATAAATGTTGTCAAAATACTCCCAAGTGATTTAAAATGTTTTTACTAATTTTTTGGAGTATTTCTTGAAGTTTATTTTTGATAAAAATCGGACAACATTTAAAATTGGAGGTCGACCGGTACCTGAAGCAAAGAATATTGAAATAGAACGTTACGAACTCATAAAAACGAAGAGGGGACGGTCAAGCGGGCCGACCGTCGCACTTTGATCGGCCGACCGACCCCCCTTCGACTGGCCCTGGATCGCACTATCTTTTTTCAAACGTTGAAATCTTAAACAGGGCAACCGGTCGCCTATGTAATTTTGATAAAAAAATGTGTCGTTTGAAAACATTATCAGCAAGATTTACTTTTCATTTTTGTACAATATTTCTACATCTTGTTATCCTCTTTTTGTAGACAAAAGTGAAGAAGAAGGAGCCTATGTTGGGAGCCTATGTTGGTGAAGACTTCCCTATAAATAGAGGATGAATTGAAGACACAAGACACAACACATACAAGCAAAATACACAACAAGAAATCTGCAAATTCTTCAAGCTTTCATTTTTACATTCTTGTTGTAATAGTCTAAGCACTTTCACTTGCACATCTTTGAGGTCTAGGCTTTTTGATTCTTGATTACACTTGCACTCAATCTTTGTATTGGTTTTACAGAGTTGTAATCTTGAATTTTTGTCCATCATTCAACACAAGACATCCTTGTGAGTATTCTTGTGGTAAGAATACACTTGGGTGATCTAGGTGATAGGTGTTTGAAGAGTGTGGTACTCTTCAAAGGTGGTGAAGGAAGATTGTGGTAATCTCCTTGAAGGTGTTGTAAGAGGATTGTGGTGATCCTCAAGGTGTTGTATTAATTGTGGTAATTAATAAAATCTTTTTTCTTTTGAAATCCATCCCTGAGATCTTTGGGGTGGTAGAGGATTAGGCCCTAGGTGGGTTAAACCTCTATAAATCAACGAGTGTTGTTTAATTTCCGCATTTACATTCTTGTCATTTACTTGTTGATTCAAAAAAGAGGGCGATTTGCGGAAAATCGGCATAATCTATTCACCCCCCTCTAGATTATCGTAGCCACTTGGACTAACAAGTGGTATCGCAGCCAAACTCTTTGGCTAGCTGCGTTCAGAGTAAAGAGGAAAGATCCATGGCTACGAATGAAGCTTATCTCACCACCGGCGCCTCCACCAACAAGCCACCACTATTCGACGCCAACAACTACGTATTTTGGAAAGACCGCATGGAGTGCTTTCTACAAGTGGTGCGGATTTGATATTTGGAATGTGGTCATTGAAGGAGTTGCTCAACCAACAACAAAATTGGAGGATGGTACCACGACTCCCAAGCCGTTCAAGGAGAGTGCGATGAAAATGACAAGAAGGCTTTCTCTCAAACGGTAAGGCCTTAAACATTTTACATTGTTCTCTTACCGCCACCGAATATAATCGCATAAGAGACATACGGTCGGCACATGAAGTTTGGGAAAAATTAGAAACCATTTATGAGGGCACAAAGAAAGTGAAGCAAGCAAGAAAAACAATGCTTGTGAAAGACTTTGAAAATTTCAATATGCATGATGGTGAAAGCATATCAAAAATGGTGGAAAGGCTTGACAACATTGTCAATCCTCTTGTGGCTCTTGGAAAGGTCATCTCCGAAGAAGATAAGGTGACCAAAGTTTTAAATGCCCTTCCCGGCTCATGGTCCGAAAAGGTGACGGCAATCACGGAAGCTCAAAATCTTGAGACACTCAAGTTTGATGAGCTCATTGGGAACCTCCTTATTTATGAAGTATATCTCAAAGAGAGGAAAATTTCTCAATCATCCACCTCTAAACCGGGTACGCAAAATATCATTAAAGGCTTAACATCTTCTTCTAATAATGTTTATTATGCTAGTGATGAGGATGATGAAGAAACGGCGGCTCTTGTTAGAAAATTTGCAAAATTTGTAACCAAAAATAAAGCAAGAAAGCCAAGAGACAATTCTTGTTTCAAATGCAGAAAATCCGGGCACTACATAGTCGATTGCCCAAAATTAGCGGAAGAGGAACAAAAGAAGAAAAAGCCTTTTCCGAAAAAGAAGGCGTTAAATGCGGACGTCAAAACTTGGGATGAATTACTTGAAACAACCGACGAGGAAGGAGAATCCGAACATGGTCTTATGGCCATAGACGATGAAAATACCGAGGTACGCTCTAATGCTTCATCTTCTTCCCTATTTGATGAATTACAATGTGATTTTGATGAATTGCAAAATGAGTTTCAAATTTTGATTGTTAAATACAAGAATTTGAAAAAGGAGCATAAAGAGCTTAAACTAGAAAAAGATAAATTATTTACTTCCTATGATTCTCTTGATAAGGCTCATGCTATTACTCTTACTATGGTCCGTACTCTTGAAACCGAAAAACAAACGCTCACAAATGATATTGAAAATTTGAAAAAGGATGTGCATCGATTCAATTTAAGTACGGATAAAGTCACAAAAATTTTAGATGCACAAAGAGGTGAGCATTCTAAGTTAGGACTTGGTTACAAACCTTTTCAAAATGCTTTTAAGATAAAAGACCAAGGTCCAACCTTTGTACGTGCTAGTAGTCCTCGTATTATTACTTGTTTTTATTGTGGTAAGAATGGACACTATGCTAGCAATTGTAAATTGAAGAATAATTTTAGCTATTATTGGAGACCTAAAGGTCTCAAGGCTAACCCCCATGGACCCCAAAATTATAGGGTACGTAAAAATAATTCCTTTTTAGGTTATAGGGGCTATAACAACAATGGAAGATTCAAAATGGCTCGTGGACAACGGATGTTCACGCCATATGACCGGAAAGAGAGAACTTTTTATCAACATCAAGCTCCAAGAAGAGGGTATGGTCATGTTCGGAAATGGCAAAGGAAGAATTCTTGGAAATGGAGAAATTGGTAACTCTTCTTTCTCTCTTAGTAATGTTCTTTTAGTAGAAGGGTTTAAGTTCAATTTGATAAGTGTTAGACAACTTTGTGATTCAAATTATAATGTTGTTTTTAATAAAGAAAAATGCCTTATTTCCAAAAATGATAAAATTATTTGTGAAGCAATTAGAAAAGGCAATCTTTACAAAATTTGTACAAGTGATTTGGTTAGTCAAAATGTTTCTTGTCTTGTCGCCAATAATGATTTAACTAGTTTATGGCATAGGTGACTTGGACATGTTGGATACAAAAATTTGCAAACTATTTACAAAAACCAACATGTAAAAGGACTACCCAAATTGAATTTTGAAAATCTTGGCTTATGTGACACTTGTCAAAAGAACAAATTAGTTAAGAGTAGTTTTAAGCCCAAAAATGAAATTTCCACTACCAAACCCCTACAAATGCTTCATCTTGATTTGTATGGGGATATTGGTACGGCAAGTCTAAGTGGAAAACATTACACTTTTGTTATAGTTGATGATTTTTCTAGATATACTTGGGCTCTATTTCTTACAAATAAAAAGCGATGCCGTTAATGAGTTTGTTAAGTTGTGTAGACTTATTGAAAATGAAAAGGAAGATACTATTAAGTCTATTCGAAGTGATCAAGGTGGAGAATTTGACGGCGAATTTAGAGTCTTTTGTGAAACCAAGGGATATAGTCATAATTTTTCGGCTCCAAGGACACCTCAACAAAATGGAGTAGCCGAAAGGAAGAATCGGACACTTCAAGAAATAAGTCGGTCCATGCTAAATGAATTTTCACTTCCAAAATATTTTTGGGCCGAAGCCGTAAGTACCGCTTGCTATGTCATTAATAGAGTTTATATTCATCCTAAAATGAATAAAACTCCATATGAGCTTTGGAAAGGAAGAACTCCAAATATTAGTTATTTCAAAATATTTGGATGTAAATGTTTTATTTTGAATACTAAGGATCAATTAGACAAACTTGATCTTAAGGCCGATGAAGGAATATTTATGGGGTATTCAACCAAGAGCAAAGCATATCGGGTTTACAATAAGACTAGTGGGGTTGTTGAAGAATCCATCAATGTCAAATTCAATGAAGCTTCGGGTGTTGAAAGGATACCCAATGATGAAAGTGATGAAGAGGATATTGTTGAACCCATTGTTCAAGATGATACTCAAAATGATCAACCTTCAAGCTCAAATGTTCCTCAAGAAGATAAAGGTGATACTTGAATCTTCCTGTAGCATTGAAATTTAAGGGAGATCACCCAAAAGATCTTATTATTGGTGATCCCCTTGATAAAGTAATGACTCGAGGAAAATTTGCCGAGAAAGCTCTTATTTCTCAAAAAGAGCCTAAAAATGCTAAGGAGGCTATTGAGGATGAGGATTGGTTTTTAGAAATGCAAGAGGAGTTGAATCAATTTGAAAGGAATGATGTATGGGAATTAGTACCTTGTCCTCCATCTCAAACCATTATTGGTACAAATGGGTATTTCGGAACAAACTCGATGACCAAGGCAATATTGTTCAAACAAAGCAAGGTTAGTAGCTCGAGGTTATTGTCAAGAAGAAGGTATTGATTATGATGAAACATTTGCACCCGTAGCACGTTTAGAAGCTATTCGTATTTTACTTGCCTATTCTTGTTTTAAAAATTTCAAGCTTTACCAAATGGATGTAAAATCCGCATTTTTAAATGGTATTATTCAAGAAGAAGTCTATGTAAAACAACCTCCAGGGTTTGAAAATTTTTCTAGGCCTAATGATGTTTTTAGACTTAAAAAGGCCTTGTATGGTTTGAAACAAGCACCCCGTGCATGGTATGATAGACTTAGCTCTTTTCTTTTGCAAAATGGTTTTACAAGAGGTAAAGTTGATACTACTCTCTTTGCTTTTGAAAAAGGGCAAGATTGCTTATTAGTGCAAATTTATGTTGATGATATTATTTTTGGTGCTACTAATGAATCCTTGTGCAAGAAATTTTCTAAGTTAATGCAAGGTGAATTTGAAATGAGTATGATGGGGGAGCTCAACTTCTTCCTTGGACTTCAAATTAAGCAATGCCAAGAAGGAATTTATATTTCTCAATCAAAATATACAAAGGAGCTTTTGAAGAAATTTGGCATTGAAGAAGGAAGAACCGTCTCTACCCCAATGGCAACAAAAGTCAAGATTGACAAAGATGAAAAAGGCAAGTCGGTTGATGAATCCAAATATCGAGGTATGATTGGTAGTTTACTTTATTTAACCGCTAGTAGACCGGACATTCTTCATGTCGTATGCCTATGTGCTCGTTTTCAAAGCAATTCCAAAGAATCTCATATGAGTGCCGTTAAAAGAATTTTTAGATATTTGAAAGGCACTAGTCAATATGGTTTATTCTATCCAAAGAATGAAAATTTTTCTCTTAAAGGTTATAGTGATTCGGATTATGCGGGAAATATTGATGATCGGAAAAGTACTTCCGGATCATGTCAATTTTTAGGCGATTGCCTAGTTTCTTGGTTTTCAAAGAAGCAAAATTGTGTTTCACTTTCAACGGCGAAGCGAATATATTCTGCGGCATTTTGTTGTACTCAACTTCTTTGGATGAAACAAACTTTAGCGGATTATAAATGTTCTTTTGAAAATGTTCCATCTTCTGTGATAATATATCCGCTATAAATATTGCTCAAAACCCGGTTCATCATAACCGTACTAAACATATTGAGATTGGACATCATTTTCTAAGGGATTGTGTTTCAAAACGAAAAATTGAGATATCTTTTGTACCATCTCAAGATCAATTAGCGGACATTTTTACAAAACCGCTATCTTCCGAGACTTTTGCGTCAATACGAGCTCGGTTAGGCATAATGCATATTGAATGAGGTCTATGATTGCATTTTGCACGTTTTTTAAAACTTAGGAGGGCGAAAAATCGGATTTTTGGTTAAAAACTCGGATTTTGGAAAAAGAAAAAGAACATCGGGCTGATTGGGAAAGGCCGACCCGGTCACCCATGACGTCGGCCGTCGCCCACCCCCCGTCGCCATTAGCTCTTTTTTTTTGGTTAAAATCGCTTGTCTTGATTCTGACCATTTTGGCCTTTTATGTTCATTTTTCGTCCCCTACGCACTTTTCACACATATTTCACTTCAAATTTGTTTTATTGCATACATTTTATATTTTGGACTTCATGAGGCTCGATTATCATCATCATTGTTCATCTTTACCGATTATATGGTAAGAATTTCTCCTTTTAATCTCAATTGGGTTGAACCCTTGAGAATGTGCTTGTATCTTGATATCTTGTTGAAATTCTTGTATTAATATGATGTTTATGATGATTGATGATGTATGAATATTGTTGTATTGCAATTGGTGATGAAAATTTTTGGCTTAAACGAATCACAAAGGCGTTATATTTCTCTTGTTTTATTCGACGCACGCCAAGTGTTCGACAAAATGTTTCAATGAAAATTTCATCACCTACATGATTCTCTTGATTTGAAAAGTCTTATAAGTTTATAGAGATCGTGTTTTATCAATCAAATGAGCTTTTACAAATTAAATGAGCAATTTTTTCCCTTTTATTCGGAAATTAAGCTTAAATGCTCAATATGCTCGATAAATCTATAAAATTGCGCACTTTGATATAATTGTATGATGTTTTATCGTGCTAACATTATTTTTGATGATTACAAAGGGGGAGAAACAAGAAAAACGCTCATAACCTCAAAGAAGCGTAAATAAGCTCGCAAGAAAAGCTATAAGCTAAAGCTCTTAAAAGCCAAAAGCTATGGATTATACTTGGTCCATGTGATGTATTATGGAGTTTTATACTTTGACTAATGATGCTTTTGTGACAGGGGGAGCCTTATAAGCTCATGATATTCAAGCTTAAGTTGTAAAAGCTAAGCTTTAAGCTTTTAGTTGTTGCTTGTATACTTGTTCTTGATATGCATATTGATAGGGGGAGCTTGTGCAAAAATGATTTTGAAAAATTTTTGCTCCTATCCTTGTGTGTTTGTACTTATGATGAATCTTGCTTATAATGGATTGATGTTTTAGACCGGAAAATTTGTTTTGTTTTAAAATCAACTTCCTAAAATTGTTTTGGTTTGTAATCATCAAAATGGGGGAGTTTGTTAGATAAATGTTTTTATCAAGATTTTGATGATTATGTTTAGATGAGTTTTTATACCAAAACAATGTTAATAAATGTTGTCCAAATACTCCTAAATGATTTAAAATGTTTTTGCTAATTTTTGGAGTATTTCTTAGAATTTATTTTTCGATAAAAATGGACAACACTTTTGATGGTTTTGTTTAAATTGGTTTTTACACCAAAACTATGTTTATAAATGTTGTCAAAATACTCCCAAGTGATTTAAAATGTTTTTACTAATTTTTTGGAGTATTTCTTGAAGTTTATTTTTGATAAAAAATCGGACAACATTTAAAATTGGAGTCGGCCGATGTCGCCCAAAGCGTCGGCCGTGCAAAACAAAGAATATTGAAAGCGAGCGTTACGAACTCATAAAAACGAAGAGGGGGACCGGTCAAGCAGGGGGCCGACCGGTCGCACCCCCCAGTCGACCGGTCGACACCCCCTTCGACCTGTCCTGGATCGCACTATCTTTTTTCAAACGTTCGAAATCTTAAACAGGGCAACCGGTCGCCCTATGTAATTTTTGACAGTAAAAAATGTGTCGTTTGAAAACATTATCAGCAAGATTTACTTTTCATTTTTGTACAATATTTCTACATCTTGTGATCCTCTTTTTGTAGACAAAAGTGAAGAAGAAGGAGCCTATGTTGGGAGCCTATGTTGGTGAAGACTTCCCTATAAATAGAGGATGAATTGAAGACACAAGACACAACACATACAAGCAAAATACACAACAAGAAATCTGCAAATTCTTCAAGCTTTCATTTTTACATTCTTGTTGTAATAGTCTAAGCACTTTCACTTGCACATCTTTGAGGTCTAGGCTTTTTGATTCTTGATTACACTTGCACTCAATCTTTGTATTGGTTTTACAGAGTTGTAATCTTGAATTTTTGTCCATCATTCAACACAAGACATCCTTGTGAGTATTCTTGTGGTAAGAATACACTTGGGTGATCTAGGTGATAGGTGTTTGAAGAGTGTGGTACTCTTCAAAGGTGGTGAAGGAAGATTGTTGTAATCTCCTTAAAGGTGTTGTAAGAGGATTGTGGTGATCCTCAAGGTGTTGTATTAATTGTGGTAATTAATAAAATCTTTTTTCTTTTGAAATCCATCCCTTAGGAGATCTTTGGGGTGGTAGAGGATTAGGCCCTAGGTGGGTTGAACCTCTATAAATCAACGAGTGTTGTTTAATTTCCGCATTTACATTCTTGTCATTTACTTGTTGATTCAAAAAAGAGGGCGATTTGCGAAAAATCGGCATAATCTTTTCACCCCCCCCTCTAGATTATCGTAGCCACTTGGACTAACAGAAGTAACATTAAGGAAGTGATTTAGGCCATCTTTGAACAAGCCAGAGCCTAAAATGCCTACCTTTGTATTATATTTTCCCTAGTGTCCCCCTTTGAGCCTTATAAACCCGTTTCTTTGGCAAACCATCTAATACCCAGAGCCTAAATGTAAATATCCTAATTACCCATCACTCATACACACAAAGTATAGAAAAATATTGGAAGTTGAGGAGGGTATGATGAGAAGGGTGTGTATTTAATGAAGTTGCCCGAGAAAAAAATATATATGAAACCTCATGTACGCAAAAGAATAAGTTTGGGGGTTCCGAAAAAAAAAATATGAAAAAAAAATTGAGAAAAATCAGCGGGATTGAAAGTTCATGAACATGGGGGATGTCAAAAAGTGAAGGGTAATTGCTAATTGGTGATTTGTAGAGATAATTGTGTGTTTGGGTGATTTGAGCTACTTAATCCCATATTTTCTTACCTTACTCTAAGCCCACATTACAAGCTTTAAAAGTTCTACTGATTCTTGTGTTACATTAGCCTACATTAGTGGAGATTAGTGTGAAAGATAAGCCTATGGAGTCCAGTAAGCATCTCATCTCTATATTCAAAAAGTGGATCATTTTGAAAACATTTGATTTCGTGAGTCTATCTGGATAATGAAAATGGAGTTGGCATGAACATTTCACCTTCATGATCACATTGTGAAAATACGTGCTTGATTGATAGTAAAACGAAATTTGACGAATGAGTTGGATTGTGAAGTTTCGCAGTTGGTTTGTTGAGTCAGTCATCTTTATTTTTTGTTTCTTTCATGTTTGTCGATTTTTAGAGTCTGTAATTGCTTGAGGACAAGCAAACGTCTAAGTTTGGGGGTATTTGTTAAGTTGGTTTTATATCAATGTATTGAGTGCTCTAGACTAGGATTTTGCGTTGTTTTCGGGTATTTTAGTGTCGTTTGAGTCGAGTTTGTGTCATTAGTTGTCGTTCGAGAGTCGGGACTAATCTTGGAAGCCGAAATTGATTAAAAACAATGAAAAGCGTGTTTGGACGGTGAAGATCGCATTTTAGAAGTGGAAAAATGGGAAAATATCGCGCGAGTACTGGCCGAAGGCTGCAAAACCCCAGCCCCAGCAGGCGGGTCCAAAACGAAAACAGGCGCGAGGAAGGGCGCTGCAGCTGCTTCAAGTCAAGGGCTGCAGAGCCCAAATTATATGCAGCAACAGGTGCAGCGTAGGTGTGCAGGTGAAAATGGGGCGCTGCAGCGCCCATAAGCAAGGGCTGCAGCGCCCAAAAATACACGGCGAAAAGGGCGTTGAGTAGCGGATGCTTATTGCAGCCACATGAAGGACGGTGGGACATTATTTTGAGCACAACGCAAGGCAAGATACTCAAAGCGAGAGTTCGGGACGGCAATTGGAGGCACTTCTCGTCTGGATACAGCGAGAATTCCTTCTCTTTTCTTCTCAATTCTTTCTTTGCCTTTCTTTGTCGATTTCTTGAGATGTATAATTATTTCTTCATGAATTTTTGTACATCCAATATGAGCTAAACCCATATTTCTAGGGGATTGATGTAACTTATGTTTGAACCTATGTTTTGATTTCCAGTTTATGAAATTCGCATGTTATTTAATCTATTTGTGCTATTTGATTTGATTGCATCTGGATTATCTGATCAATAATTTAGATTGTTTGGCGTGTTTGATTTGATGCTCGAGAGAGGTAATTGAACGCTTGGCCATAGAATAGCACAACCTAGGGTTTCATAGAATCGAGAGATTTATGAATCTTTTGAAGCTTTGTGATAGAATATTCATTGAGCACATTAGGGTTTAATTTATGATTTTTATAGAGATATCGAAATCAGAAATTGGAACCTAGAATCACTTGGCACTCGAGAGAGGAAGTGATAAACGGTAGGAATATTGGCTTATAGATTGATAACTTGTGATTAATAAACTGGATTGAAAACATAGGGGATAACTAGGTGAAATCAACCCTCTAGAATTCATCTTCTAAGTGTTTGATTAATTGTCTGAACCAGTTATTTGCTTATTTTTAGTTTATTTTTAGTTTAATAAATTCTCACCTCTTTTCGATTTCAAGATAGAATTAAGCTATTTTAATTATAGTACTTAGTATAAAATTCGATAACAATCCCTGTGGAGACGATAACCCTACTTTCAAAACCTATACTAAAACTTGACACCGTACGCTTGCGGTAAGAATTTTGCGATCACATGGCAGCATGGAAGTATTACTTGTTTAGGTAATATTTTTGACTTCTGTGCAACGGATTCTTTTCAGTTATCTTGACTTGACTGTCTTTTCCCTAGGTGACTTCGAGTCAGCTCCCAATCATTTGATGACTCATCTGTCACTTCAACTTGAGACTTGGCTTCTTGAGTTGACTTGACTGACACTTCACACAGCTGTATCATAGCTGTTATTCCTTCAGTCGAGTTCTTATCTTCTCTTTCTTTCTATACTCAGTTGCTTCACAGCGGAGTCTTCATCCCAGTCTTCAGTTGACTTCTTGTATGTCTAGGCGTAGCTGACTTGACTCAGCTAGTACAGCCCTATCTATTACAATACAAATTACAAAGAAAATGGGGTGCCAACTTTCTAGTCTAAGTTTTACATGGCATTCATCAAAATCTATTAAACAAATTTCCCAACACTTTCTTTCAACATGATCTCTTACAAAATGATATCTGATATCAATGTGTTTTGTTCTTGAATGCAACACAGGATTCTGAGTGATTGTAATAGCACTTGTGTTATCACACATAATTGGAATCTCTTTTTCTTCAATTTCATAATCTCTCATTTCTTTGTCATCCATAAAACTTGGGCACAACTGTGTTTGCCGCCTATGTACTCTGCTTGCCTTTTGTGGATGTGCTATTGAGTTTTGCTTACTAAACCAGGAAACTAATCAGTTTCCAAGCATTTGACATGTACCCGAAGTACTCTTCCTGTCAACTCTACATCCAGCATAATCTGAGTCTGAGTAACCAATAAGCTTGAATCCACCTTCCTTTGGATGCCATAAGCCAACTTCCTGGCATCCTTTCAAATATCTTAGGATTCTCTTAGCTGCAGTCATGTGGCTCTCTTTTGGTGCAGATTGAAATCTTGCACACTGCAGTCATGTGGCTCTCTTTTGGTGCAGATTGAAATCTTGCACATACACCTACTGCAAAGGTGATGTCTGGCCTGCTTGTTGTTAAGTAAAGCAATGATCCAATCAGTGCTCTGTATCTTGTTTGATCTACAGGTTTACCATCTGCATCCATGTCCATCTTGACTGATGTGTTCATTGGTATTTTCACAGAAGACTTCTCTTCCATAACAAATTTCTTCATTAAATCTCTGGTGTACTTTGTTTGACTTATAAAAGTTCCATCCTTCAATTGCTTAACTTGAAGTCCTAGGAAGAAAGTCAGCTCTCCCATCATGCTCATTTCACATTGCCTTGCATGAGGTTTGAGAACTTTCACACGGCTCTTTATTAGTAAATCCAAAAATGATATCATCCACATATATTTGAACAAGCAGTATACTCTCTCCATCTTGAATTCTGAAGAGTGTTCTGTCCACTTTGCCTTTGGTGAATCCATTGTCAGTTAGAAATTGAGACAATGTATCATAACATGCTCTTGGTGCCTGTTTCAGTCCATATAATGCTTTCTTGAGCTTGTATACCTTGTCCCCAATAGTCTTCTGCTCAAAACCTGGAGGTTGCTCAACACAGACTTCTTCTTCTAACAGTCTATTTAAAAATGCACTTTTAACATCCATTTGATATACAGTAAAGTTCTTGTGAGCAACATAGGCAAGAAACATCCTTATTGCTTCTAATCTTGCAACAGGTGCGAAGGTTTCATCAAAATCTATTCCCTCTTCTTGGCAATACCTTTTGGCTACCAATCTTGCTTTATTTCTTACGACAGATCCTTCCTCATTCATCTTGTTTCTGAAAACCCATTTTGTGCCAATAACATTCTGATGGGTTGGTCTCTGCACCAATTCCCATACCTTGTTTCTTTCAAACTGATTCAGCTCTTCTTGCATGGCTTGAATCCAATGTGTGTCATCCAATGCTTGGGACACATCTTTTGGCTCTATTTGGGAAATAAAACAAGTGAACATTGCTTCTTGCTGAGCTCTGGATCTTGTTCTTACACCGTCTCTAACATCTCCAATGACTAACTCTCGTGGATGGTCTCTAAGCCATATCACATCAGGTTGAAGCAAGTCAGCTGGGTTCAGCTGTCTTGCAACTGTGTTGTCTTGAGCAGCTCTCTCATCATCATTCAATTCATGGACTTTCCGGATGTCTTTGAGATTGAAATCTCTTCTTCATCTGGATTGATTTCTCTTGTTTCAGCTTCAATATAAGGACTCTTCTGCATAGTTGGCTGATTTAGCTTATCAGCTAACTCTTCAATGTCTTCTCCACTCACATTAGGTTCATCAAAAAACACATGAATAGACTCTTATGTGACCATTGTACTTTGTTCGACTCTATAGGCTTTGCTCACCGAGTATCCCAAAGATACCTTCATCGACTTTAGCATCAAAAGCCTTTAGATTATCCTTGCCATTGTTATGAATGGAGCATTTACATCCAAATATTCTGAAGTACCCAACATTTGGCTTTCTCCCTGTCCAGATTTCATAGGAGTCTTTGTTAGATGTCTATTAATCATGCATCTATTCTGAGTATTTCATGCAGTGTTGATGGCTTCAGCCCAAAATCTTATAGGCAATCCCGCTTGACTAGCATGGTCCTTGACTTCCTTGAGAGTTTTGTTCCTTCTTTCAATACTCCCATTCTCATTGTTGAGTTCTTGCTGAGATAACTCATGAGCAATATCATTTTCAACACAGTCCTGAGTTATTATCCCATTGATAAACTCAGTTCCTCTATCAGACCTTATCTTTATAATGGTTTGGCTCTTTTCATTTTGAACTCTTTTCATCAGCTGAGGTAACTTCTGCAAGGTTTCCTTCTTTTTGCACACAAAAATTGTCCATGTATATCTTGAATAATCATCCACCACCACTAAAGTGTATTTCTTTCCACTTATGTTGGCTGGTTCAACAGGACCAAATAAATCCATGTGCAATAGATGCAATATTCTTGTTGATGAAGGACTAGGCTTCTCCTTGAATGAAGATTTGATCTGTTTTCCCATCTGGCATGCATCACACACACTTTCCTTCTTGTACACTGAGTCTGACAATCCTTCCAGAAGATGACTCCTTGCAAGCTTGTTGATTGTCTTGAAGTTCAGATGACTCAGCTTCTTGTGCCACAGCCAACTTGATTCGGTTGTGCTCTTTGCTAGCAGACAAGTGCTTGGTGTAGCAGTAGACCAATCTACCACATACATATTCTTCTTCCTTGATCCTTGTAGCACTATTTCATTTGATTCAGCATCCTTGATTTGGCACACTCCCATGTTGAATCCAACATTATAGCCTTTATCACAAAGCTAAGCAAATTGAAGTTTAGTCCCTCAACATAAGCAACATCTGTGATCTCTAATCTATTCTTCTTGATGGATCTAGTGCCTTTTATTTCCCCTGGAGCTTCATTTCCTCCAAATATAACTTTTGCGCCTCTAATCTCCTAGAATCTTGAAAGATTTTTCTTGTTGCATGTCATATGTCTGGAACAGCCACTATCCATGTACTAGGTTCCTTGACACTCAGTTGTTCCTTGAACCTGCAATCAAGGAAATTAGTTTTTAGGTACCCATACTTGCCTGGGTCCTGAGGGGTTAGTGTTGTAAGATGATCCAACCAACCTATAGCCAAATGATTTGACTCTAAGAGGTTGCCATCTATCTGTGCCATAATCATAATTCACTTTGGCAAATTACTTAAGGGCTTTAGGTACATACAGCTGTCTCTTTTGTCTGTATGCCTGTGTGTGTGTTTTAGCAATTGCTTTCTTTGGGTAGTTGTGATATTTTTTAGTGTAGTGCATGGGTGCATATGTGTGCTGATGATAGCTCTTTTGCCTTTGGAATGACCTTTGCTGAGATCTAGGTCTTTGCCATTTAGGCTTGTATTCCATAGGTCTTTGCTGGTATTTCACATTGTTCCAATCAGCTTGGCTTGGATAATTTCTACCATTCCCATCATATGTGTTTCTTTGATAAAACTTCTAGGGTGTTTGGTAGCTCTGTTTATTCTTCACAGAGTACTTTCTATTTGGAGTTTGCTGAGGAACTCTGCTGGATTTCTTCTCAGTTGTCCTCTCTGCATACTCAACTGGTTGTTTTCCTTTCCCTTTATATCCAAGGCCAGTTTGTTTGTGGTTGTGCTTTGGAGTGAATGTGGGTGCAACATTTGGTGTTTTGGATTTTTGAGATGCTTCATTACTTGAAGATCCTTTTTCCAAAATCACTCTGGGAGTTTGATTGTGTACAAAGGAATTAAATCCTATGCGTGTCTTATCTCCACATTCTTTTTTACTCAAATAAGGTCATCCAATGATTTAGATGCCTTTGTAACTGAGGCAATCACATTTTTAAGATCTTTTTCCCTCTTTTCTATAGCAGCTATCTCTGCTATTAGTTTAGCATTCTCAGCCTTCAGCTCTTTGTTCTCATCAGCTATGTGACTCAGAGTACTCAGCTCCTTAGTCAGCTGTGAGTTTTGACTTTTGAGTTGGCTGTTTTCCTCATTTAATAGTGTGTGTGAGGATTTAATGTACTCAAAGTCTTTTATCATTTTGCCTAATGAATCATAAAGATCAGTGGGTGATGAAGTGTGTGTATCACAATCACTATCACTATCACTAGAATCTGAATGAGATGAGTTAGAGTGTACCTCATCTTCCTGGTCTGGTTGGTCTTGTTCTTTAGCCATAAGACAAATCAAGGCTTCTTCTTCAGAATCACTTGAGTAGTCAGCCTCACTACTCTCTGAATCAACTGCTTCCTTTGACTTGGCTGTCTCAACTGTCTCAGCAGCTAACATAGCCTTTTTCTTTTCCTGTCTTCTTTCTCTGAAGACTCTTCTTTCTTCTCCATTCATGTATTTATTGACTACTGGATATGGACAGTCAATTGCAAAGTGTCCTAGTTGTCTACAGTTCCAACACAGGTTCTCAGCTCTTTGGTCATTTCTTTCAGTCCTTGGATTTTCAGCTCTCTGATATTCAACCTTTTGATGTTCAGCTCTCTTGGGTGGCCTATATTCCCTTGACTTGGAGGGAGCTGAATGTCTCTTATTAAAGAACTTGTTGAATCTTTTAACCATCGGGCTATTTCCTCCTAATCAATAACTTCCTTGACTTTAGCTCTCTTTCCATCCTTGACTATTAGTGCGGCTGTTTTGGGTACAGTTGTCTCCTCTTGATCTTTTCTTTTCAGCTCAAACTCATAAGCTTTGAGGTTTGAGAATAGCTCATGATTGGATGTTTTTGATAGGTCCATCAAATGTCTTAGAGCCATAACCTTCATTTCCCATTCAGCTGGGAGGCTTCTCAGAATCTTCATACACATTTTCTTTTGTGTATATTGCTTCCCAAGTGCTGATAGCTCGTTTGTGATTTCAGTGAATCTAGCATCCAACTGATCCAGGGTTTCACCTGCAAGCATTTTAAAATTTTCAAATTTCTATACAGTAACAGATAATTTATTTTCTTTAATTTGCTCAGATTCTTCACAAATTAAAGTTAATTTATCCCAGATTTGTTTTGCAGTTTGGCAAGATTTGACTTTGTTGAATATTGCTTTGTCCAAGGTTTTATAAAGTATGTCCTTGGCCACAAAGGGGTATTTCGTGTATTGCATTGATGTGCATGGAGGCGTCTGTGGCCAACATAGAATTCGACATTTGTTTTTTAACAAGGAAATTTACTCTATTTTCCAAGTTTGTGATTCAAAGACCTTGGGCAAAGCAAAATGTATTTGATTCATAAAAGAATCACTATAACTTGAAATAGAATCACAGTTATTAAATCAATTAGGTTTCGATAAATCCATGCTCAAGATTTAATCAGGAAATTAGTTATTGAAAGGATCATACATGTATGCAATTGCAATTGAAATATGTTTACTCGTTATTTCATATAATACTAGGTAATCATACGACTTGATAGATGTTACCATGATTTTCAGGTTCTTGAAATTAAAGAGTTTTATTACAATAGTTGTAAGTCTGGTGCTAGTGTTAGTCGTGAATCTAAAAGGGTCATACATAATTTTGGCTGTCGACATTTCAAAATTGATAAATTCAATAGTTGGATGCAATTAGTTAATACATATTAATTAATTAATACATATTAATTAATTAGGATTTTAATTTAATTTAAAAGTTAAATTATGTATTTAATTATATAATTTGATTATCTAGTTAAATCTAATTTGATTAGATTGTCCCACAAAAAGAAATAGAATAATTTAATTAATCAATTGGATTGATCAATTTAGGCGTTGAGTATTAATTAATCAATTAGTTGAATTAATTAATTAATTGGACGTTGAAATCCAATACGTACCATAATCTAATAGGCCTAATTGTAAAAATCCACTACATCATTAAAGATTAATTAATAAATAAGATTTGTTTATATATATATATATAGGGATAGGATCTTATGTGGCAGCCTCTTATCATGTGGCAGTGTGGATGGATCTCATCCATCCATCCCCTTCAATCAATGGTTCAGATTACTCTTAAAAATACACCAATTTTCAATTAT
Organism: Rehmannia glutinosa; assembly: GCA_016081115.2. Lineage (NCBI taxonomy): Eukaryota > Viridiplantae > Streptophyta > Magnoliopsida > Lamiales > Orobanchaceae > Rehmannia > Rehmannia glutinosa. Next base: position 59,215,870 of record CM071924.1, on the reverse strand, counting down.
TTTATGTGTAAAAAGGGCAAATCGGTAACTCTCAAAATGGTGTAACAATAATACTGTATTTAATTACCTAAAATCAAGGGATATCATCAATATCACCTTCCAACAACACGCCAAATAATAAGCCTAAAAAAACGGCTTTCATCATCTTCATTTTTCATTTACACGAAACAAAGAAAGAAGAGAAAATATCTCTCGCATTAAAAACACAAAATCCATCCTATCCACAATAATTGAGATGGAAAGGCTTGATGCTTTTTTTAGTATACAAATATTGACAACATTGTACACTTTAAGACTATTTTGGTGTATACATGTGAATACTTTGGTGTACAAATATTTAGGATGTTGTCCTAAAAGGTGTCACAATTATGCATTTTAATGATGAAAGTATCCAACACGTTGAAGTGCGAGAGCACCTAGTAATATCCCCCGGCTCTACCAAGTATTGGGTACTTGAAATAGAACAAAATAAAATACCGCAAATAGGCATGCAATTTGCCATTTTGGAGAAAATTGTGGAATTTTATAGGAAATACGGCAAACGATACGGGCTTCGACATACGAATAAGCACCTCAAGGAAGAGGCAATCCGTGCAAGTAACAAATTAAAGAGAAAATGTGGCACGTGTGGCAAAATTGCATTACACAACAACCGTACATGTCCCGAACAACCTACAGAATGAGAAAATCATTTTTCATGCATTTTCAGTATTATACTTTATACTCAGATCAAACATTTGTCTTTTTTTAATTGTATGTCATTTATTGTCTAATTGTATGTCATTTCCATGCTAAATGTGCATCATTTTTATGTATATATAACTAAATAAAAAATAACTGGCCCCAAACCATAAATGATTCGAGAGAATAATTGTTATATGTGTGCCTAGTTATTATTAAGTATACACAATTTCATCATAATTATGCGCCAACTTGTCTTGTCTTCAGTTTTTTGGTATTTTATACCATTTTCAAAATTCAACACTATATGTGTGCCAAATTACTACTAAATTTACCACTACATCGTTAATTATACGTTCAAAAATAAATTGAATTTCAATTTTTAAACGGTTTCATTGAAATCTAAAAACAAGCATAATGTTAGTACTAACAATGCACACAGTGCTTATAAAATATGCACTAAAAAAATCATTTACACCCGTAAAATAATACAAAAGGCTTCATTCTAACATGTATATACCAAAAGGTAATAAACATGTACCACAATGCTTTTAACTATGCACTATTTATTCACTAAATATACAGCATAAAAAAAAGGTCACATCTTAAAACATAGAAAATATATTTGCATCAGTTCGTTTGCAATAAGTCACCAACATGTTGTCAAATTAGCACTGAAATACCATAGTCTAGTCTAATATTCTACGCTAAAAACGTACTTAAACACCCCATCTAACAAAAAAAACCAAAATATCCATATAAAATCTACTTGTCACTGACAAATTTTTTAGCCAATCCAAGAACCCTGCCTTTCTCTTGGTTCAGGTCATGCATTGAATTGCATGTCAATATAACGTGCACAATCGTGCAAATTCTGCGGCATCAGCCTTGTAAAATCCACAATCTCATTTCTTCAATGCTCCCCCCATGTAGGTCTCCACATGACACATGACATAGACCCCACAATCGATTTTATTTTGCGCATCCCTCCATGACATGGAAAGTCTTGTTGGGGATTATTTTTCAACATTATGCGCTGCTTGATAACACCCACGTGCTCGCAAAATCGAGAGAACACATCCAACTGAAACACATAAAACAAAAGTGTCAAAAAACAATGTTAACATCAAACCAGTCAAACCAGAAAAAAAAAGGTGCAACAAAATCATTTGTGCATCACATAATAACTAATTGTATACCAGTTATTGTCTAATTGTACACCAACCTATAGCTAAGTTTGCATCATTTCATATCCACGAGTAAATAAATAATAACTGGGCAAAAACAAAAAAGCTACAAATTACCAGTTTCTCTGGCATATGTTCGTACTTGTCGCAACTTGTACCACCAACTGAAGAGTTGTCCAAACTGTGACAATGCTTCTTCTTTATGTTGATGCATATAACGAAAATATGCTCGCTCTTTAAAATCGGGAAGAAGAACTGAAAAGCAATCCACATATATACAATCATTAATAAAACAAAAAAGAAAAAAATTCATAAGCTTCTAAAACTTATACCATTTCAATAGCACGCAAATTAACCGTTGTTGGGTCCATAAATTCCAAATCAAAGGCGAACTCAAGCACCATGTATCAAAAAATATACACAAACAAAACTAATTGTGCATTGTATGAACCTTAATTGCATACTAAAATAATATTATTTAAACACCATTTGTGATTATGCATTTCATGGACAATATATACACATGACCAAACTTATCAATGCATCAAAACACATATTAATGATGCAATAACAATGTTAAATATACAGCAATACATATATCCATGACTCTTTTATTTTTTTTAATGCAGGGGTTAAAACAAACACCACAATAGATTTAACTATACACCAAAAGTAAGAAAAATTACATCATTCTTAAGTAAAAGGTACACCAAAAATACAACGAATGATTCACCAAAAAGAGCAAGTTATACAGACACATTTCACCAAAACCCAGTTTCATAAAACATACAAGAATCAACAAATCTGCAAAACAAATCACATACACGCACGTTACGTACACTCGTAACTTCCACTCTATAACTCAACTTACACCATTCCATATCAATAACATAGAAATTACACAATACATTAACTAAATATACATCGGTTTTATCAATTTTTATACCCAAAAATCTCCACAAAATCTGTACTATTTCGCACAAAAATATCTCCAGACCAAAAAAAAACAAAAAAACAATGCAATCGCCTGTACAAATCGAAAATCAAAACCCTAGATATTTCAAAATTAAAAAACAAACAAACAAAAATGCCTACTCTTCTTACTACAAATTATTTCAAAAATAAAAAATGGACAGTAGCATGGTTCAACAAAAAATAAAAAAAAAACATTTAAGGTTAAAACCCTTACTACCAAAATCTCCAACCAAAACTGAAATAAAATAAAACCAAGCACTTACCTTTACCAACTATTTGAACGGCGAGTATGTTGTTGTCGAAACTACTAGGTGAACCTTCGAAACTGACTAAAAAAAGAGAAAAGACAGTCGTCGGAGAGAAAGAACGAGAGAGAGAGAGATAAACAAGGGAATGGAGTTTTGATTTTTCTGAAACAGAGTTTGGAGAGAAAGTGGGAATTGATTAATTGAAATCCCAAAAAAAGGGGGTTACCATAATTGCCGATTTCTTTTGTTTATAAAATGACCATTGTGCCCTTAATTGGGCAAAATTAAATATAAAACAAAAAAAAAATTCGAAAAAAACTGGGCCTTAGAATTTGTCAGATTAATGGCTTAGATTAGTCCACACTGCCACATGGTAAGGTCCCTGCCACATTTGATCCTATACCTATATTTATATATATATATATATATATATATGTGAGAAGGAAAAAAATTGCCACATTGTGTGTGGCAGTTGTACGCGGCAATTGTACATGGCACTTTTCAGAAAATGTCATTAAAGCATTATGTAGTGATAGTTCCCCACTTTTGATTAATGTATGGTTTTTAATGCTTAGTTAACAAAAAAAAAAAAGAGTTGTTTTTCATTAATAACAGACTACTAAAAAAACAACAATTTTTGAGAGGCAAAACCCTGGGAGATGGCGTGTATTTTTGGAAGAAAAATATAGAAAGTATTCTTTGTTTTTCTTCTTTTTTCTCTCAAAGCTCTCTTATCTTCAATTATTGTACATAATAATTAAATTAAATGATAATTATTCGATAATTATTCATCTATACAATTTGTTTTTCAATTAATTGTTGACTGTGGAATTAAAATTCTAGTCCATTATTAATTCGGAAAAACGGAGTGTCTACAATCAACAGGTGGACTCGACTAGAGAGGAGACCTTTGAATCTCTATTGGCGAACATACGATATTATGATGATAGTCACATAATCGGGATTTGATTCCCTCTCCATATTCGCAAAAAGAAAACAATTCTACAAGTGTAATTTTCTTTTTCTGATTACCGATGAAAATTTATTTTTCTTGCATGATAACGAAAATACGGATCGTTACGTGAACCAATGAGATTAGTATTTATTACGATATATACACTTGTTTTAATTAGATTAAAAAATTAAAATTCCGCTGTTTAAAATCCCGTGTTGTTTGGGTAACAATGATTTTTGTGCATGTATATATGTTGCCACCTACAGGTGTTGCTGGAATTTATATTTGTTTAGTTGGATCGTAAAAATTGCCAGTAAGAATCTTTCCTTATAATTAAACTCCTCACAAAAGTTTGCAAGAAACAGAGCTCATCAGAAATGGAGAAGACTCAAAATTCAGCAGCAGGAAATGAGTGCCTTGTTTTTTATGTTAACGGAGAGAGGTTTGAAGTGGCGGAAATTGATCCTTCCACTACTTTGCTTGAGTTCTTGCGCTCAAGCACCCGTTTCAAGAGTGTCAAGCTCGGCTGTGGTGAAGGTTAGTGATATGGGCTCTTCTCTTTCATGATGCCTATGTACATTTATGTGTGTGTGTGCAGTTAATTAGCATGTTTTTCGGTTAATTTATATGTGTGTTTGAGTGTGTGCATTACATGGCTTCGTGTTCAAGAAATGATGAATAATCAATCAGGTGCATTTTTTTTTTTTTTTTTTAAATTTTATGGACAACTTATGTTTGATCATCTGTTTAGAAGGCCTTGACTTTGGGGGTAAGAGTAATTAACTTGGATTTATAACACAAAGTACTGGTCTTAGATTCTTGGATGTCTAAGCTTATTCCAATTGATCGCATATTTTTACTTTTGATAAACCTTCGTTAACACTTGCAAAATTTTACCTCTCCAGGTGGTTGTGGTGCTTGTGTAGTTCTGCTCTCAAAATATGACCCTATACTTAAACAGGTCGAAGAATTTAGCGTAAGTTCATGTCTTACGCTTCTATGCAGTATTCATGGCTGTTCAATTACTACTACTGAAGGCCTTGGAAACAGCAGAGATGGTTTCCATCCCATCCACGAAAGATTTGCCGGATTTCATGCTTCTCAATGCGGCTTTTGCACTCCTGGAATGTGCATGTCGCTTTTCTCAGCACTCGTCAACACTGAAAAAACGAACCGGCCTCAAGCATCGCCAGGGTTCTCCAAACTGACAGTTTCCGAAGCTGAGAAGGCAATAACGGGAAATCTCTGTCGATGTACCGGTTATAGACCCATTGCTGATGCCTGCAAAAGTTTTGCAGCAGATGTTGACTTGGAGGATTTAGGTATTAATTCATTTTGGAGAAAGGGAGATGAGAAACAAGTCAAAGTAAGTAGATTACCACCTTATAATCCAAAGGATCATGCTTGTTCATTCGTGTTGAACGACAGGTCATCAAGGCTTTTGAATTCTAAAAGGTATTCTTGGTTCAGTCCTGTAACTACCGAGGAGCTTCGAAGCTTGTTAGAATCTGATGTGGTTGAAAATGGTAAAAGGACGAAGCTAGTTGTCGGCAGCACTGGGAATGGGTATTACAAGGAAACAGAGAAATATGATAAATACATTGATCTGAGGTGTATTCCTGAGCTTTCAGTTGTTAGAAAGGATAACTTGGGTATTGAATTTGGGGCAGTTTTGTCAATTTCCAAAGTTATTTTATATTTGAAGGAATTTGGAGATTTGGTGTTCACCAAAATTGCTGACCATTTGGAAAAGATTGCTTCAGGGTTCATCAGGAACTCAGCTAGTATTGGTGGCAATTTGGTTATGGCACAGAGGAATTATTTTCCATCAGATATTACTTTGTTACTTCTTGCTGTGGGTTCTACGGTCAGCATACTAACGGATTGTCATAAACACGACAAGATTACGATGGAAGAGTTCTTGAATAGACCACCTTTGTGCACAAAAGATGTGCTTTTGAGTGTTCACATTCCTTTTCTACAACCAATAAGAATTGACGGTTCAGATCAAACTAACTCAAGATTGTTGTTCGAAACCTACCGTGCTGCACCACGGCCTCTTGGAAATGCATTGCCGTATTTAAATGCCGCCTTTCTAGCTGATATTTCTTGCAGTAAAAATGGAATTCTAGTAAACACTATCCAGCTGGCTTTTGGTGCATATGGGACAAAACATGCAACAAGGGCAAGCAAAGTTGAAAAATATCTGACAGGAAAAATACTTAACGCCGGGATTTTGAATGAAGCAATCGAATTGTTGAAAGGTGATGTGGTATCTGATGAAGGCACCTCACATGCTGCTTACAGGTCAAGCATAGCCGTCGGTTTTCTTTTTGAATTTCTCAATAGCTTCTCCGGTGTTGTTTCTGCAATAACCGGTAGTCTGTCCGAGGATTTGAACAGCTTATCAATAGATGAAGCTGCTGAAAGCAATAATGATTCTACTGGAAATCAAACAGGAAACCAGGAATTGCTGTCATCTGCAAAACAGGTAATCAAGTCCAGTAAAGATTTTTATCCAGTCGGCAAACCGATGAAAAAAATGGCTGCTGCCATCCAAGCTTCTGGTTCGTCGCTCCCTTTTCCTATTTTCTTTTTTTAAATATAATTTAGTTGAAACATGTCTAACAAATTCGGTTAACAATGTTGCTTGTCTTGATGTAATGACAAATCCTCATTCTACAGGTGAAGCCGTGTACGTAGACGACATTCCATCGCCACCAAATTGTTTGCACGGTGCATTTATTTATAGCACGGAGTCTGCAGCTCGAGTGAAGGGCATTTCTTTCAGTCCTAAACTACCAACTGGGGTTTCTGCTGTTATCTCCGCTAAAGATATCCCAAAAGGAGGCGAAAATATAGGAAGTACGACTATATTTGCTTCTGAACCTTTATTTTCTGCTGATCTCAGTAGGTGTGCTGGTGACCGCATTGCTTTCGTGGTAAAATTTCCACTTTCCCAAGTTTTTTCTGCTACTTGTTGTGAAGTTGCCTGTTTTATTCCCTTTGGCGTATTCTATAGGTTGCAGAGACGCAAAAATGTGCTAATTTGGCTGCGAAAATAGCTGTGCTTGATTATGATAAAGAAGGTTTATATCCACCGATTTTGACTGTTGAAGAGGCCGTTGAAAGATCAAGTTTCTTCGAATTTCCTCCTTATTTTTGTCCGGAAAAAGTTGGAGATTTCTCTAAAGGAATGACTGAATCTGATTACAAGATTTTCAATGCAGAGGTACTTTTGATTAGTCTGCATGTGTGTGTGTGTTTGTCAAAAGAATTGAAACAGTGCTACATTACTAAGATTTTTTTTTTCTTTTGTTGCTAAAATGACGTTCAGATCAAACTCGGTTCTCAACACTACTTTTATATGGAGACACAAACTGCGCTTGCGATTCCAGATGAAGACAACTGCATGGTGGTTTACAGTTCAATTCAAAACCCTGAGTATGCACATATTGTGATCGCGAGATGTCTTGGTATTCCTGAGCATAACGTCCGTGTTATCACGAGAAGAGTCGGTGGAGGCTTTGGTGGAAAGGCAATGAAAGCAATCCCTGTGAGTATTTTTAACTTCACATATACCTCTTTCATTTTTCCAACCTTTACTAACTTTTAGCATTTTAACATGGTGTTTATATAACTAGAAGAAGACGGCCACTGTATTGTAATACTTTTTTGATCGATGCTAATATATGATTTGAAGTTGACTAAGTGTATGATTTTCAGGTTGCTACAGCATGTGCACTTGCAGCTCACAAGTTACGCCGTCCAGTCCGAATATATCTAGACCGAAACACAGACATGGTAATTACAGGAGGAAGACATCCTATGAAAATAACTTACACACTTGGATTTAAGTCCGACGGTAAGATCACAGCTCTGCACCTCGACATACTAATCGATGCAGGGATAACCGAAGATGCAACCATCTTAATTCCTAACAACATCATAGCCACCCTTAAAAAGTACAACTGGGGCGCTCTCTCATTCGACATAAAAGTATGCAAGACAAACCTTTCGAGCAAATCCACTCTGCGTGGTCCAGGGGAGGTGCAGGGGTCGTTCATTGCCGAAGCTGTAATAGAACACGTAGCTTCGTTCCTGTCAGTCGAAGTCGATGCTGTGAGGAGCAAAAATCTTCACACACACGATAGCCTAAAGTTGTTTTACGGGAATGCGGCTGAGGAGTCGATCGAGTATACTTTGCCTTCTATTTGGGACAAGGTAGCAAGATCATCAAACTATGTTCAAAGGGCTGTTATGATAGAAGAGTTCAATCAACGCAACGTTTGGCGTAAAAGGGGTATTTCTCGAGTGCCGATTGTGCATGAACTGACTGTAAGGCCAGCACCGGGGAAAGTTAGTATACTTTGGGATGGATCTATTGTTGTAGAAGTTGGAGGCATAGAATTGGGCCAGGGGCTTTACACAAAGGTTAAACAAGTAACTGCGTATGCTCTCGGTTTAATCCAATGTGATGAGACTGAAAATCTGGTGGAGAAAGTACGAGTTGTACAGGCGGACACCTTGAGCGTAGTACAAGGAGGGCTAACAGCTGCCAGCACGACGTCTGAATCGAGTTGTGAAGCTGTTAGACTGTGCTGCAATGTCTTGGTTGAAAGATTAAACCCTCTTAAGAAAAAGTTGCAGGAGCAAATGGTGTCTCTGAATTGGGAAACTCTGATTGTCCAGGTTTGTGCTTTCTTGATCTGATTTTTGTTGTTAAATGTATCTTAATAAGGCCTTCATAACAATCTACCGTTATTTACAATGCCATTGTCCCATTAATGAAATATATAAAGGGAGTGTTTGCAAAAACTTCTGCTTTGGGAAGAAGTGATTTATCGTGCAGAAGTAAAAGTAGTTGAGAATCAGAAATTGAGTGTTTGATGAAAAAGTTGAAAAGTGTTTATTAAGTTTGTAAAAGACAAGCCAGAAGCAGAATCAAAAATTTAATACATTCAGCTTCCTTCTTTTAGATTCTGACTAAATAAATTAGAATCAAAAGCAGAAGTTGGTATTTACAAACACTGAAATGTGATTCTTTTGAGCCAAAAGCTGAAAAGTACCTTTTTTTAGTGATTGCAAATGCTTCCAATATATAACTATATAATTCTTTTCCATCAAATGCTTACTTTTTTATTGCAGGCCCATTTTCAAAATATAAATTTGGCAGCAAATTCTTATTTTGTGCCGGAGTTCAGTTCTTCGCGGTACCTGACCTATGGTGCTGCTGTAAGTGAGGTAAATTTGTCTAATTGAGTGAGCTTTTTCATGAATCATGAGCTTCTGCTTTTGAATAAGCAGTACAGTCCAAACAATCAAGATGAATCCTTTTTATATTACAGGTTGAGGTGAATATTCTAACAGGACAAACAACGATATTGAGAACAGATATTGTCTACGATTGTGGCCAGAGCATGAATCCAGCTGTGGATTTGGGACAGGTTTATATCTTCAAATCTTGTTGCTACCACTTACTTTTTATAGTTCGGCGGCTAACAGTTAAAATGCGTGAAATTTTACTGATTGTCTTGACCAGTAGTGATTACTAGCACATTTGATCATTGGTTTATATTTCTTCTGTGTCATTTCACAGATTGAGGGGGCTTTTGTGCAAGGACTCGGATTTTTCATGCTCGAAGAATACCTAACGAATTACGATGGATTGGTGGTTACAGACAGCACATGGACTTACAAGATCCCAACTATTGACACTATACCTAAACAATTCAATGTTGAGGTCCTAAACAGCGGAAATCACCAAAAACGTATTCTTTCGTCTAAGGGTACGTTATTTCCTTAACAAACTTTTTAATCATCGATCGATATTACTTACATAATTACATAAGACGTGGAAAATAAGAATTTCAGCACATAGTTCGCTAATTTTGACGTATAACAATGACAACAATAGTTGTGTAACTTAATTAAATCTGTACAAATTTTGTGCAGCTTCTGGTGAACCGCCACTGCTTCTGGCAGCATCAGTCCACTGTGCCACCAGAGCAGCCATTAAAGCGGCTCGTAAACAGCTTAAATCTTGGGGAGCTGTTGAAGGGACCGATTCGACATTTCAGCTGGAGGTCCCTGCTACCATGCCGGTTGTTAAGCGACTTTGCGGCCTGATTGCCGTGGAGACGTACCTGCAAAGCTTGCTCTCTCACATTCCATAAGCCTAAGTCATTATTTTTGTGGTTTGAAACATTTAACTTGTTGCATTATTAGTGGATAAGCAGAGCTGAAAGCTCCAATATTTGATTATTTTCTAGTGTTCATACTGTTGGACTCCTGAATTGTGATGTGAACTTTAGCCCAAATGTTGATGTGAAGAAATGAAGCAGCAGGAAATGGGTGGAAGAGTATGGAACTTTTTTGTTTTCATTTTGGTGAGAAAGGACTACAAAGGAGGGAAACAATTTAAGATATGAAATCTTTGAGCTGATTTTTTTTTTAAGATTAAATATATGGTACAAAAGTCGGGGAAAAAAAAAAGGGAACTGGATTTTAATTTAAAAATTTGTATTTTTATATTATAACTAGGAGATGGGTAAATGAAAGTTATAACTAGGGGTGGCAATCTGTGCCGTGTTTGGGTTCGCGTATCTTGTTTAAATATAAAATTCATGATATTTGTTTCAGATTTCTTAACTCTGTTTAATTATTGTCAAAACTCTACTTCAGATTACCAAAATAATAGTCGTGTGACTTTAGTCAAGAGTTAGTAAAGTTAGATATAATGTTTAATTTGTTGTATCTTTCATTATGCAGATTAAGTTTAGTTCATGATCAACGGATGTAAATCAACCCTCCTTTGTATAAATAAGTGATATAATGTACTTGACAGTTTTAATTCATTCAACTCAATACAATTTTATGGAACAATTCTTCTTCAATATGAGTTCATTCTTATTTATGTCAAAGCTTCAATATTCACAATTACTCTCGTTAGATTTCTCTATCCTAACTCGACCCTCTTATTTTTCGTATTTTTTAGTAGACCCAAAATGATCTGTTTGTATATTTATAAAATACTAATTAGGTGTACGTGTGTTGCACGTAATTCAAATAATTCCTTTTTATTTAACTAGGGAAGTACACGTGCGTGGCACGTGATGGTATAATTATTTAACATAGTTATTTTCTTTAGGAAATCAATGGTGTAAATCAGTAATCTGAAAATGTGTCACATCGGTAGAGATTACGAATCAATATGTAATTAAACTAATCTAACATTTATTTATCGAGCATGTAGCAAGTGTTATGGTCATTTCAACTATATCTTTATCAATGCAAGCAAATTAACCGAATTCAAATTGGTTATGACAGAGAGCTTACGTAATAGAAGAAATTTGATGAATAAAGCCGACACTTCTAATTGTTCAAATTTCGCTTCTAGGTCTCTTCCTCCAATTTGTTTTCTGCGTTTTTGTGTTAAGATAAAATTAGATTTTTGCATCATGCAATACCATAGCAAAACAGAGTCATAGATGTTTATCATTTGAAAAATATTTATCACAGCACCTATTTCAAAATCTCTCCTGTGCTCATTTATTTATCTTGAACTCAAAGATAGATAGTTGGGGGAAGAATTTGAGCATTGTGAGAAATTGGAAAACACAAGGCTACCCAATTGCACACGTCCGGGTATACACAAATGCAAACGCCACAAACAAAAATTAGAAGTAAGAAATCGAAACACACGATCATACCTTTGTTTTCTTTTTTTGTGTTTTTTTTTTCTCCAAAGCGTTTATGTCCCTATCAAATTCAAAAATTCTCCATACCGCTTCTTGAGCAGATACCCATCGTGCATCTTGAAATTGTTTAATCTCATCAATCACATTTTCATCATTATCGTGGGTGATATGAATTGCTACTCTGTCATGTCCCTTGTAGATATATTTGTACGATATTTCACTAGCGGTCACTCTGAACATATCTCGACATTGATATGACAATTATATCTTGATAAAAGATATGGACATGGAAGTACCACCCACTGATTGTCTAGTTGTGCACTACGAACTTGAACGGTCTTTCCATTTTTTCTCTTTCTCAGACCGGATATCCATCTTTACCTTGTATTGTACTTTCACAAACGACGGACGTGGGTAATGATATTTGCACTTTCCATCCATCATGCAAGAATTATTTTTGTTCTTATTTCCACATGGTCCATGCATCATATGTCTTACAACTAAGTCAAAGAGTTGCGGATACTTTTGTTGATCAGGAAGCTCAGCACATACAAACCTATCAAAATTATTTGGAGTGGTAATTTTATACTCAGACTTCAGAATTATCAACATATGAGCATGTGGCAAGCCCCTTTTCTGGAATTCAATCACATGAACATGCGCGGCTTTCTCCAAATATATTCTTTTAAACAACTCGATCTTTTAAATCTTGTAGTTTGGCTCAAAATACTCTTGCGGTCAAATCTGGACGATCTTGAGCTCGTTGGCCTTCATATAGTTTATCTTGTATCTCTTTCCACTCTGGATTGCAAGTCATTGTAATAAAAAAATCTGGTTTTCCAAATCTTTGCACCAATGCTAATGCATCAAGATATCTACGACGCATATCTCTTGGCCCGCCAATAAATGATGCAGGAAGAACGATTCTCCTGCCAACTTCACTTCCTCTAATTTCTCCTTTACTGACACTATCCATAATCCCCTGATAGAGTTCAGCTCTCATGTTTGACTGATTCTGTCGGTAGTAGTCCAATCTTGTTGTCTCTAGTTTTATGTACATGTCGACAACATATTGTTGCAATAGTCTTCCAGCAAGGAGAAGTGTTGATTCTCTCTGATTTCTAATTTGTAGTCTATAACAACTATATTCTCTACATGAGACCTTTTTATTACTTTCTTTGCTGACAACTGTAAATAAATAAAATAAAAATTAATTAATAACATTTAAGATTATTAATTTAAAATTAAATTTAATTATTATTTATTATTATATTAAAAAGCACTATTATTTTTGCAAAATTATATATAGGAACTTTTAACTCTTTCCACAATATTAGTCAATGTGCATAGTATTTTTTTAACCAAATAGTAATAATTAAATATATATATATTATTTTTGGCATTTAAATGCATACACACATAGTTTTGAACTTGTAAAAAATACATACCTTCTGATTCACGAGAAATAATATCATTTGGAGATGAAATTCTTGATACTGAAGAGGTGTCATCAATACCTGAACTACTACCTGAGATATAATTTAATGTAATAATTTTAAAATTAATGAAGTTTTAAATAATTTTTTTAGTTATATATATACATATACATAATGTACTTTAGTGTTATTTAGATCGCACATAATTATTTTCATGAATAAGTAGTGATGTACCTTGTTCTGTCAAGGAGTTTTTGTTGATATCAAATTTTTAATGTTTTGATGCCATCCTGTCTCACCTCTAGGAAAAAGAAGTGGATATTGCAAAGGATCGTAACATCCATAAAAATGCTTTATTCTATGTATATCTCCTGAATGTGCATGAACCACAATGTTTCGTTCAAAAGATAAGTCATAAGTATTTCCTTCGACCCATATTGCCGCTACTTGATCAGCTGTTGGGAAGTTATAAACTCGTTGATCTAATTTCACATCTTTTGAGATATAGAGTTGGACATCATCCATCGTCGGATAATCCTTTAATCTTCTCAAGACTTTTGCATATGGATTTACCTCTAAAACTCTCAAGAGCTTATTCACAAGAACTTGATGAAGAGCGAGTTGTCAAATATGTTCAATCTATTTGCGACCTCATTTTCCGTTTCTACAAAATATAATTGGAAATAACCAGGACCAACTTCATTGGGTACTAAGCCCGGAAGATCATGATATACCATTCCCTGCGCTCGAAAAGTATAAATTCCCGTCTTGCGGATGCAAGCTCTTTATCTAATTTTACTCCAAATGAGGTGAAAGAAAATATGCAATTAAATGGACGAATATTTGTACGGAAATTGGTGGCTTCTTCTGATTGAGAAGTGTACAACTCATACAATTCATCGGGAATCTCAATAGGAGCAACTTTAATTTTTCCATTATCACAACAAAATGTCGGAGGCTCATACTCAACCGTAGCTTCGCAATATATGCACTCGCATTTTTTTTAACTCATGTATCTCTAAACATATTGGCCACCCAATTATTGAACCTAAATAAAAAAATATGAAGTAATCTAAATTAATAAATTAAAAAGCTTGATTTATTGTCTTATAAATAAATTTTTTTTGGTATAACTAACCTTCTGAATCATATGTAATTTGATCTTTATGAAGACACGCAACTTGTGAATTTCTTCGATTTCGATGCTTCTTCGCCCTATCAATATACTCTTGCTTCTGAATATTATTTAGACTATCATATTTTCTCTTCATCTTATCACGATTTCTTTCTCGATATATATCTTTCACTGCAGATTAAATATTTTAAAAGTTTTATATGAATGTCGCATTATGAAATGGTATAAATAAAGACTATGAAATTTTAAAGAATTAAATTTATATTTGAATTAACTCACCAGATGATAAATTTGATAAGGATGATCTTCTATACATTCTAGAGGTTGTATTATCAGTAACTCTTTATGTTAAAGTAAATATTACTTCTTACAGCAAGAAATGACCTATAATCTATCTATGTTTATTATAAATGTCTGAATGTTTCTGCTAAAAATCGCATGGACTAGATTGTCCCTAGCTCTTACCATTTTACAATGGCATTTTGGTCATTAGATAAGTTTGGTTATTAAATAATATCATAATGGACATAAAAAACCTGAAACCTGGAGAAATGTAACTTATGAAAGGAAATGAAACTGAAACGGTTTTACAAAATAAAATGATTGCTAATAGAGTGAAATGATACCAAATTAATGATTGTTGATAGAGTGAAATGATAGAGTGAAATGGTCAATTTGAATTCGGACAACATGGCCATCGGTCTTGAAAATAAGTAAATAATGTAGAGTTAATAATGTGGAGAAACTCAACTGAAATGGTACATGCATCTGAATTCGTATAATATTTTTGAAAATTACATGGACTAATTAAAATGACCCTAATTAATACTCTTTATTTCAATGGTTTTTTGGAATTTAACAAATTAATGATTACTGATGGACAACCATTAAATTGAAACGGTACAATTGGATTGGATAAAAGTGGCATCGGTCTTGAAAAGTCACAAAATTAAACTAAAAACAGACCCTCCATAAAAGTTGTCAAGGAATTGGATGAACTTATTTCCACCCCATGCTTAAGTTAAAACAGCCCATGACACCCCCAATGATCTGCACAGAGACAAGGGTTGAAGGCTAAATATGCAAAACATCATTGCTGACACTGAAAAATAAATCTCCGTGGAGGATTTCGGACAAGAAGCCCAGTGGCATCTGATAGATTTCGAGGAGCATCCTTTGTAGGTAATTTCATGACTTATGTATTGAAAGTGATAGGAGAAAAGTCCAGTTTCTTGTTTGTAAATGGTTAATAGTAAGTGCTTCAATAATATGAAATTACAGCTTTCTTTGGTGTACAATGCATAAATTTAATTTTAATCTTGCAAACTTTATTTTAAGATCAAAATACATCAACTCACATTTTTGCACATATCCGATTAGAGGAAAGAGATGTATTTTTTCCAATGGTTTTAGTTTTTCAGTCCTAAATAAATTATTAGTTACAGTGTTAACAATTAGGATAATAATGCCATCCATCTTGGAAAAAAAATCCGCCATAATTACTTTGCATTAAATTCAAAAAAAATGCAACAGAAATACAAATATATTTCATTAAGTTCAGAAAACTTTCTTTTTAGCTGTAGGCGTGTACACAAACTATTCAGTATCATAGCACTTTTTAGGACTGTTCTGTATGGGGAAAATCATGCTCAACCACTAACCAGGTATATAATCTGTTAGAATTATAATTAGTTATTAGTTTATATTTGTGAGGGTAGTTTTGTAATTTCCCTTTGTGTGTCTTCTAGGGTTTGCTCCTATATATATTGGGTAGCCTCCATTTGTATTAATCAAGATCTTGCATTCAAGACTCCAAGTTATATAGAATTCTTCTTCCAAATTTATCTTACAAAAATGTATGTTAATTATTCTAACATGGTATCAAGAGCAAGGTTTTTTCTGATGGGTGTACCAGTGCCAGTGCCAGTTCGCGGATCCGGTGGGTATATCGCGATTACAGTGAGTATGTTGCAGCTTTGTGTTATTTTCATTCGATTTTCGATCTGTTAGCACTTGTTGGGTTTGCTATCTTTTTGGCCTCAAGAATCAGATTATTTGCAATAGTTTGTTGGTAGAGTTGGCTTGATTTGTTGGGTATTTGCATCGATCTACCTAGTTGTTTGGTTGGTATTTCGCTTGATTTTCTCGTCATTATTCATTATGGCTAGTGAAAGAGATGATTCGTTGCGATCGATTAGTGTACGCTTGAATGGAAAGAATTATTCATATTGGAGTTATGTCATGAGAAATTTTTGAGAGGAAAAAAATTGTGGAGTTATATTTACGAACACAAAAACATCCTGTTGAGAAAGATAATACTAAATATCTTTGCGAATTAGAGGTTTGGGAAGTGAACAATTCAAAATTATTACTTGGGTTAACAATTCAGGGAGAACTCTATTGGTATGCAATTGGCTAAATATGATATCTTTGCTAAAGTTTGGGATCATTTGGAACGGTTGTATACTCAATCAAATTTTGCTAAACAAGATGCAGTTGGAAATAGATATTCGATCTCTTGAAAAAAAATATGACTATACAGAATTTTATTCTCGCTATGACCGATCTTTGGGATCAATTAGCCCTTCATCAATCTATTGAACTTCGCGCATTTGCCCCCTATATTGCTCGTGAGAGAGAGCAACGATTGGTTCAATTTTTGATGGCTCTTCGGGATGATTTTGAGTCTCTTCGTGGAAATATTTTGCACCGTATTCCTTTACCATCTCGTTGATTCATTGTCGGTGAATTGTTAGCGGAGAATTACGCCTAAAGTCTCGGCGAGGGAAAGGAGTTCTTCCCTTCCTCCTACATCCGTTCTTCCGTGCCCCATCGTCCATCTTCTCGTTCCTTTCGCACCGCACTCCAAAGGTTGCCGATAATGAGTGTAGTTCTTGTAAACAACCAGGACATTGGAAGGCTCAATGTCCCGAGTTGAATAAAGGTGGCCAACAACGTTTTCAACGAAAAATCCACGACCTCCCCAACATCGGTTTATCCATCCAAATCAACGCGTGGTTTTAGGCCGCCCCCACCGACTCGTGTTGCTGCACCTGTACCCTCATCAGATTCTGTGACATCTGGAACTCTTACCTCCGGTCAGCCTTCTATGGATACAATTGCCGAACAATTTCAGAAATTTCTTGCCTCATCTCATGCTTTATCTGCCTCGGTTTGTCAACTCCGAGCTCGCCGGTATATCTTCCTCTATTTGGGTATTAGATTCGAGCTTTTCATCATATGTCCCCGATATATCATGTTTTACTTCCATTTCACCCACATATGCTAGACTGTTATTACTTTATTCGATGGTACATTGTTACCCTTAGCGAATTGATCTGTAGATACACCTCACTTGTCTCTTCCACATGTTTACCATATTCCCAAACTTACATTAAATCTTGTTTCTGTTAGCCAATTGTGTGATTCCGGCTACTTAGTATCATTCTCTTCTACTTCTTGTTGTGTGCAGGATCCACATTCCCTAAGCCGATTGGGACAGGCCGTAAGCAAGGAGAGTTATACATTTTGGATGAGCTCAGTACCCTCTATCGCAGCTTCTCTTTTGTTGATTTGTCTTCTTTTCGTTTGAGTCCTTCATCGTCTAGCTTTTATTTGTGGCATTCTCGTTTGGGTCATGTTTCGTCTTCACGTTTAAGATTTTTGGCTTCTACAGTTCATTAGGAAAATTGTCATCTCATGATATCTCTTGATTGTAGTGGTTGTAAACTGGCAAAATTTTCCGCTTTACCTTTTAAACGAAGTGTTTCTAATTCTGCTGCGCCATTTGATTTGGTTCATTCTGATGTGTGGGGCCCTGCTCCCATTCCCACAAAGGGGGGTTCTCGATATTATGTCTCTTTTATTGATGATTATTCTCGTTATTGTTGGGTTTATTTTATGAAGCATCGTTCTGATTTTCTGAGCATATATACTTCATTTCGAGCTTTTGTAAAAACTCAATTCTCTGCTATCATAAAATGCTTTAGATGTGACTTGGGTGGGGAGTACACCTCTAATAATTTTCGTGAATTGCTTGCTTTGGATGGGACTTTACATCAAACTTCTTGCCTGATACTCTGAACAAAATGGTATTCTTTGAAAGAAAACATAGGCATATCATTGAAACCGCCGCTCACTTTTACTATCTAGTTCGGTTCAAGTGAATTAAGGGAAGCCGTTCTTACCATTGTCCATTGTATAAATAGGATTCCATCATCCATTACATCTGATTTATCACCATTTCAGAGACTATATGGTTCCACCCCTAGTTATTCGTCCTTACGAGTCTTTGGTTGTGCATGTTTTGTCCTTCGTCCTCATGTTGAACGCAGCAAATTATCTTCTCGTTCAGCTATTTGTGTTTTCTTAGGATATGGAGAAGGTCAGAAGGGATATCGTTGCTTTGATCCTGTTGCTCAAAAATTATATGTGTCTCGTCATGTATTTTTTCTTGAGCATATTCCATTCTTCTCTATTCCCTCTAGTCCTCATAGCATCTCCAAAACTGATCTTGTTCATATTGATCCATTCTCGGATAATACAGATAGAGACTCATCAGATACTGCTGCTCCGCCTACGCCTACGGCACCCCAATCGCTTCCTGAAATTGTGGATCGTTTGCCTCCTCGATATCCCCAACGTACACGTAAGTCCACTCAGTTACCTGACTTTGTTTATTCCTCTTATTCTCCCGCATTTGCTTCATTTTTGTCCTCTATTCACCAAATTTCTGAACCACACTCCTATAAAGAGCGATCGATCCTTTATGGCAAAGATGCTATGACGAGAACTTTCTCGCTGCATAAAACAAACACTTGGGATTTGGTATCTTTACCACCTGGTAAACGGAAATTGGTTCGCGTTGGGTTTATAAAATTAAAACCAAATCTGATGGTTCGGTTGAGCGATATAAAGCACGATTGGTTGCTAAAGGTTATTCACAATAGTATGGTATGGATTATGAGGAAACTTTTGCCCCTGTTGCAAAAATGACTACCGTTCGTACTCTTATTGCTGTTGCTTCTATCCGAAACTGGCACATATCTCAATTGGATGTCAAAAATGCCTTCTTGAATGGTGATCTTCAAGAAGAAGTTTACATGATCCCACCACCTGGAGTTCCTCATAATCGGGGCGAAGTTTGCAAGCAAGAAAGCATTGTATGGTCTCAAACAGGCTCCACGGGCTTGGTTTGAAAAATTCTCTGTCGTGCTTACTTCACTTGGTTTTAGTTCCAGTAACCATGATTCTGCTCTTTTCTTCAAGCGTACATGTGCTGGTATTATTCTTCTTTCCTTATATGTTGATGACATGATCATCACCGGTGATGATGTTGATGGGATTGCATTGTTGAAATCGAGTTAGCTTCTCGCTTTGAAATGAAAGATTTGGGACCTTTGCGATATTTCTTGGGTATTGAGGTAGCCCGCTCCCTCGAGGTTATCTTCTTTCACACAGTCCAAGTACATTGCGACATACTTGATCGAGCTCGTCTTCGATACTCGGACAGTTGATACGCCTCTTGAACTTAATGTTCGATATTCTCCTTCGATGGCACACCATTGTCTCGATCCTACTTTATATCGCACTATTGTTGGAAGTTTGGTTTATCTAACCATTCTGGCGTCCGTGATATCGTGCATATGCGGTTCATATTGTGAGTCGGTTTGTCACTTGCCCCACTACCGTTCATTGGGTCAGCGATTACTCGTATCTTGCGATACCTCCGTGGTACTCTTTTCGAGAGTCTTTTGTTTCCATCTACATCTTCATTAGAGTTGAGGCATATTCGATGCGGATTGGGCGGTGATCCTCACGATCGAAAATCCACCACCGGTTTTTGTGTTTTTCTTGGAGACTCACTTATTTCTTGGAAGAGTAAGAAACAAAATGTTGTGTCTCGATCCTCCACAGAGGCGAGTATCGGGCAATGGCTTCTACTACAATCGAAATAGTTTGGTTACGTTGGCTTCTTGCAGATATGGGTGTTCATTTGTCCTCACCTACTCCCATGCATTGTGATAACCAAAGTGCTATTCATTGCTCACAACTTTCGATTTTTCCACGAAAGAACAAAGCATATTGAGATTGATTGTCATGTCACTCGTCATCATCACCGCAACATGGGACACTCCACTTACCTTTCATCTCATCATCTTTCTGATTCTTTGATCTTTTCACCAAGTCACATCCGCTCCTTTACGTTTTTTGGTTGGCAAACTCTCGATGATTTCTACTACATCATCATGAGTTTGTGGGGGATGTTAGAATTATAATTAGTTATTAGTTTATATTTGTGAGGGTAGTTTTGTAATTTCCCTTTGTGTGTCTTCTAGGGTTTGCTCCTATATATATTGGGTAGCCTCCATTTGTATTAATCAAGATCTTGCATTCAAGACTCCAAGTTATATAGAATTCTTCTTCCAAATTTATCTTACAAAAATGTATGTTAATTATTCTAACATAATCATATGTGAAGCTCCATATAGCAAGTTTTGGTAAAAATTTATAAAAAAAAAAAAAAACTGTTTATTTTACATTGGTAAAACCACTTTGAAATAAATTGAGTATTGCAAGTTGTCCGTTCCAGCCTAAATATTTAGCACTACACACTATCTGTGTTACATTATTTTTGATAGAACTATGGGCACTGAGAATTGAGATCATGTATCTAATCGTGAATGTCCTAAAAAATGAAGAGAGAGAGAGAGAGAGAGAGAGAGAGAGAGAGAGAGAGAGAGAGAGACTAAATCAAAGCACCTCATTCATTACTTAGTGACAGTGAGAGAGAGAGAGAGAGAGAGAGAGAGACTAAATCAAAGCACCTCATTCATTACTTAGTGACAGTGTTACTTCAAATGGAAGACAATTCATAGTTTTCACCAGTAAGTTTGCACAAATCTTGAATAATCCATGCCGTTAAAGAGCAAAGTTAACATTTGTTCGCTACATTTTAAAATCCCATTGCTCTAAGAGTTCGTTTACTCATTTGATATAGGTCATTTTTCGCCACATTACATAATATGTACTTTGAAAGCAATATTTTCCAATTGTTCAAAGTTCATAGTTATTTAGAATATACAAATGCATCAAAAACCATTAACAAATTTATCACCATGTAAATTTTATGTGATTCTGAATATTTTATCATTTAAATCTGAAGTATTCATTTTTTTTATATAACTATTTTAAATATTCAAGATACATATATGACCACTACAAGAAAATAATCAAATTCCAATAAAATAATTCCAACGAAATAGAAAACTGTTGGAATTTTTAAAATTCCAACGGAAATTCCAATCTTCACTATACCGTTGGAAAATTCCAATGAAAATTCCAACATAAACAAACCGCTTTGGTATAATATGTTGGAATTCATGTTGGAATTTAAAATTCCAACGGAAATATCAACACCACAACTAACCGTTGGAAAATTCCAACAGTGATTCCATCGCTAAAACATACCATTGGAAAATTCCAACGGTAAACCAAATATTGGAATTAATCGTTGGAATTTCAGTTGGAGTTTTTAAAATTCCAACGGAAATTCCAATGGTACAACATGTTGTTGGAAAATTCCATTGGAAATTCCAATACCATTGGAAAATTTCAATAGAGGTTAAATGATTTGATAGTATAATCCATATCAATAAAATATATCTTCTTCTTCTTACAGTCAATCATATTAAAACCGCATGGTTAAATGTGCTTGACTTGGGACAAATTGATGATGGGTAACCTACTGGAAAGTTAAAGATATTAGATAATAAGATAAATTGATTGAATATTCCGACGGATATATACCATTGGACTAAATTCCAATAGTATAATTCCGTTGGAACAACTGTTGGAGTTTTTTCCAACGATTAAATATATTCCAATGTTATAACTCTGTTGGAATTAGTGTTGGAAAAAATGTTGGAGTTCTTTCCAACGGTTATATATTCCAATGGATAAATAACGTTGGAAATTCCGTTGGAATATTTTTCCATTGGAATTTTGCCATTCCAACGGTTTTGTGTTGGAATTTCCGTTGGAATCGATAATTCCAATGTTGGAATTTCCTTGTTTTCTTGTGTGGACACTTTTGTAAATAATTATAAATTTTATGTTATAGCGGCAAATTTCTATCGAGAGAGGCAACATGAAAGGTTGAAAAGGCGGATGTCGATTTCAATGCCAGACAGAAGCAAGAATATTACACACAGAGGTAGAAACATAAAAAGAAGCAAAATTCACATGTTACATGTCGTTTTACAAATCAAATTCTTTGTGCATAAGAAGGTTAGTTCTTTAAATCTTCCAGTACATATATATTAATATAGCTTTTTACTTTGTTAAAATCTAGATTTTTTTAATCGTTTAGTTCAGTAATTATTGAACCCATAATTGTTTGGAGACATATGATTTGAAAAAAGTGCCTAATTGTATGCAATGTGGCGTTGTAAATTTTAGTATGAGCTTAATTGGGCAGCAAAAGTCCAAACAACCCATGTCATTCTTCATACCTATGTCACTCTTGATCATCTACACAGAGACAAAGGTGATAGACAAAAAATACAAAAGATCATTACTAAGACAATAAAAACTGCAGATTGGAGAGTCTCAAAAGCAACCTCTATAAAACAAACAAGACCAGAGGCGTCTACTAGATTTTCACAAGCAACCTCTATAGAAATTTCTGGTACATGTCTTGACAGTGGAAGGTACAATGTCTACTTCCTTGTGTGGGAATGGTTTATAATTACTTCAATAGTATGAAATTACAACTTTCCTGGGTGGATGTTTTCATATCAAATCTTGTATGACATAAGGTGTAAATATCTCCCTTTTTTTTGTAAATTTTAGAATTCTTAAATAATGACACGTCAATATTGTCAATGACGGTGTTAACAATTAGGATCATACAACCATCCATATATCTGAAAAGAAAATAAAACGAGAACTCAAAGAAAATAAAATGATTTATTACAACAAATTTTGAAGTTGGTGGTGTTTAAAAATTAAAAGATGCCAAAACAATGGGTCTTCTATAATCTATCCCCAAAACTACTTGCCGCTAATATTTTATGAAATAATTTTTTGTCTTATTGGGACCTGGGGACTTCAAAATCATTCTCGAATTGTTATGTTGTTGAATTGAGAGGTATTTATGTTATGATTGATAAATTTGAAAAATAACTAATTATAAAATTAATATAATCACAAGTCTGAGTAAAATGAACCTTTGTGATGAAATTTAATTTTTTAAATACCATTATATTTATATTTATAATATATATAATAAGATAAGAGTAAAAAATTGTAAAATATATGTAGTAATTCAGAGTAAGACAACCAAGAAGATCAATCAACTTATAATAAATAACTTTATTTCCACTAAATTTTTAATTATCTATTTTCGACATCTTATGTAACTGGAAAAAAATAATAGCAATTTTATTTTAATAAGAAAACACCAAAAAAGTCATATGACAACTATTCAGTTTAATACTTTGATCTAATCAAATATTATAGTGCTAACCTATCAACGCCTATGTAAATGAGCAGGAAAAGGTTAAGAACGTGCAATCTCTTAGCAATATGGTTCCTTCATCTAATGTCGTGCGATCAGCACAACTCCTCCTGCTCTCAATAAAACTATTCTCCATTCACTTGTGTATTTATGAATGGGAGTTGCAGGCAGTTTCAAAAGGGCAAAATTCGTCTTATATGTTGCCGTTTAGTCCGATTTTTAATATTTGTGCAATTTGTCGCTCACGTGGACTAAAATTTGAGCGGAAAATAAATTTAGAGGGAAAATTTCTTATATTACTTTGAATTGAAAATTTAAATATTTGGGACCAGTGGTTCTAAACCATCAACAATAACACAATAGGTGACTTCATTCTTGATTTTATTGTCCATAAAGGCGCATACTAAGATATTTTAGCACACATGGGTGTTACACTGTGGTGTTGAGTTCATCGCATATATGCCAAAAATATTTTCTTTTCAAATATATCTTGGAAAATGAAAAAGATAGATAATTGAGAAATGTGGTGGTTACCAATTGCAAGCCAAACTCAAAATGTAAAAACCAAGACTAAAACAATGGACAGAAAACAAACTGCAGCGATTCCTTAGAAGGTTTCCCCCAAAAGGTTTAATGTTAATATTAAAAATCCTGAAACGGTTCCCACCAAAAGGTTTAATGTTTATGCAAAAGTTTATTACATTACACGCACTAAATTATCCCCTGCACTCTTTCAATTGTACTTCATTTGATTATGCACTAACAGATCCTCTACCCTCCTGCAATTGCCCAACCCATTCAGGTAATTTGCTGAAATTTGTTTAAACAATATGTTTTGTTATGATTTTCTTAAATTCTCAACTACATGTCTGCTTAGATTAAAGAGAAGGAATGCATGGGTGTGAGTATGGGTGTGGGTGAGTGGAGAGAAACACAAATTGAGATAATGTATTTTTGGTTGTTGACTTAGAAAACATTAAGAATAAACTTAAAATAACTGGACGTATTTTCAAATTAACAAAACTTTATACAAAATAATTAGCTATAGGTTGCTTGGACGTCAACTTTGGTTTAATTTCTGTGTTTATACACATGTATCTCTTCTTCATTTTTTTTTTTTTTTTTTTTTCCTTTCTTCCAACTGTTGTTAGATGTGCAATTATTACCACCCTTACAAATTAATTAACAGTAGAGAGAGAGAGAGAGGATCCGATTTTTTTGATTTTTTTTTAATATCTATGTATACCAGTATATATCAATTCCATTCTCATTTTTCTTTTTTTGTTTTACCATATGATGCATAATTAAAATGTTTTTGTATTCTTGCATAGCTTAATAAGTTAAACTTAGTTAAAAAAAAACAAGTCCATCTTAACCCTAATTGTTAACTGATGCTGTAAGAAAACTAAATCAAAGAAAATAATGAATCAGATGGGGGTGTGACAGGGGGAAAAAAGCTTGGATTCAGGACACTTGAAATTGTTCTTCTAACTAAATATGGTAATCTAATTTATAATTCTTAAGTAAGTAGGTCTGTATTTATTAATAACTATGTCTTAATATAGTTAGAACTATGGTAGCGAAAATATGTTTATGAGCATTTGTTGTCCTAATGATTTTACCAATACTTTCTATGATGTATCTTGAAGTACCAAGCTATTTGTCGACTCCACTCTAGGGATGAAAAAAATATCACGTCGACTCGAGATTTTGCTTAGACATGATATTGATTTGTTTTTTTTTTTCTTGATTTACAAGTGTAGGATGTCCAACAGTAGAAAAACTTTCTTTAGGAATTGGATGATTGTTAAGAATATGCACCACTTCCTTAACATGGTAGTATAATTATAAAAAGAGTTTATCGAGAGTCAGTGTTAATTATTTACATAAATATTTCCTATGTTGATATGTATATAATTATATGTCTTGTAGCATGGTTATTTCGGGATCTATTTGCCTCAGTCAATATTTTCTCACGGTCAATTATATGTTGCTCTCTCATGAGGAACTTTAATGTCTACAACTAAAGTATTGACCGGACACCGCAACTGGAAGAGGAGATATAATGACTAAAAATATTGTGTAGAAGCAAGTTTTAAATTCAGGTACACATAATTTTCATTTATGCAATATATTGTATCTTATAAATAATTACTAATATTTATTTTTATTAGGAAAATAAAAACATTGAAGCACGATTTAATGTAGCGCAAAGTGTGATACCAAAATATTAGGTAATGTGAAAAAAGTTTCTTCAACTAAGTAATCAATAAAAATATATAATTAGATTACTTATGATTCTCATACTCAATTAAAATAGTTTAATAATCTTACGTAAAAAAATGAATGATTATTTAAATCTTTGAATATTTACTCTATTGTTGTGCAGGTTGCTAATCTTCTATCGTCTCTAAGAAACAAGTTTGTTCACAAAGTATGATTGAAATTAGCTGAAAGAGGATCACTATATTGTGGCCAAATTGTCACCTACAAAATCTTTTCTTTTAGTTTGCCTCCTCCAATTGTATTTCTTTGCGATACTTATTTACTTCATGTTATTTTTTAGTCTTAAAGTTCAAGGGTGCCTTACAAATATAGTCATTATGCTTAGGAAATGATACAACTTTATTATATCATCATATTTTATGAAATTTAATGAAAACTATATTGAATAAATTATAGTATCACGTGCATTGCACGTGCACCTTACTAGTACAACAAATATTTATAACTATTATATAGTCTTATAATTGAAATAGTAATTAGTATAACAATAAATCAGAGCAAACAAAAAAGTATAAGATTAGGCATATACTTTAACTGATATTACTAATCCATTTACAAAGCTTTAGGGCACAATAAGCGTATCAAAAAATATAGTAGGCATAAGCTTACTAAAGCAACCCAGTGAAAAGTAAATGCAATGACGCAGAACTCAAGAGCATAGAGTTACAATAATGATAACAGGTAGTCATTTCAAATGTGGTCTCAGCCCCATGTGGATACTACTTCACTATCTTAAAGCTTAACGTCATATGTTTACAGAACAAATATAAAATAAATACTATAGAAGAAGCAAGGTGATATGTGGCAACACACAAGTTTTGAAAATTATAAAAGAAAGAAATGGGAACCACTGTTTAGGTTTTAACAATGCTTTAAACTAAGAAATAAGCCAAACACCACTCGGTACATTCACATAATTGAATAATCTTTCACCATTTGTGGGTCACCCAAAATATCACTGACCAATTCTTGTTTATCCAATTTGCCTGAGCAAAAAGTTGCCTTTCTTGAAGAATAGTCATAAGGAGCGGGCGTCTCCTTATGGGGTCTTGTGAGGACCCACCCCCAGACCCTCCCAAAAAAAAATTCAAAAATTCCCTTACTTTACTCCATATATTTATATATATTTTAAATATTAATTTGGTATTTATATATCTATTTATTTTATTGATTTAGGCACACAATTAAATGTCATTCATGCCTGATACGCGGAGACACATTATCCAAATTTCAAAGTAGACCACCTAGATTCCGAATGTATAGCAACTACTTCTAGAAAATAGAATAAATTAAATGGATAACCATTCATCTCAAGATTGATTATATCAATCACATTTTACCTAAACCCCATTAACATAACAAATACAACTTGTATTCATCAAACGTTTGATTACTTCTTGAGATCCGGTTCATAAGTGTAATGTCAGAGAAGAATTTGAATCACTCATGAAAAAATACAAGTTCGTTCTCAAAATCTCACCATCTTCTAGACCATACATAATCAAAAAGGAAAACTACATGGTAAACTAAAACAATTCAAATTTATGCAACCATTAATTCAAAGTGATTCAAGACAAGAGTTTATAAGCAATTTGGAAGAGATAGAGAAATTCAAAATGGGTTATGACCGATGGCGGACTGACAGGCGAAGACCGATCAAGAAGGGCAATGCTTCTAACCCGGGGACAAATCTACTCCGTAAATGTGAGAAAGGCTGGGTGCTTGTAGGCGAAATCTGATCAATAAAGGAACAATTCATCACATTAGGCCATTTAATGATGATGTGCATGTCACCGACATTCGCAAGTCTTGGCAAAATGAGCATCGACAAAAATCACTCGGGAAAAAATAGAGTTAAGCGTAAGCCTCCGATCAAATCGGACAAAGGTCACTAATTATGTCATCATAAAGATTAGGCATCACCGGAAGGTCTAGAACATCAAACACCGATGGCTTCTTGAGAAGCTACACATTGAGACAATGGAAATTTTGATTGCATCATAAATTAACTTGTCTTTTCTTTAAAAAAACAGAACTTCCAAAGAATTTTTTGATGCAATTACAAATTGCTACTCATATTGATGCGAATAAGATTAGAAGCACTTTTTTGGAGATATCGATTGAATTAACATAAAATGAAGATTCAACAAATTAAATGGGAATAAACATAAAATCAGTGTTCAACAAATTAAATGGACATAACTGTATGAATTTTACATGTATATACAGTACCTCCTAAAATCACTGCATATCCTTTTTTCTGAACAAGAATTAAACTCCTAATTTCTCCATGCCCAAATTGAATGGTGAAGTATTGGAAATCTGATTAAACCCATCAGAATAAAAATGAAAGTGTTGGTGTTGAAATTTTATATTTCAACCATATTTATTTTTTGCCTTTATGACCATGCTTCCACTTAACAATTTATTAATTCAACTAACCCATATCCCATGTTCTAAACTCTAACTCTTGTTTTCTCTCTTTATCTTGTACATTCCACTAACACATATCCCATGTTCTAACCCATAACATGTTTATCTCTTTATCTTGTACATTCCACTAACCCATGTGCTAACATATTATCCATGTGCTAACCTACTAATCCATTAACATTTGTTGGTTTAGTGCTACTTTGTTGGATGTGTTTTACAGGTGAAAGGATGTCTTCTACTTGTATATAAGCTGACCAAAGGCTGGAAAAATTGAGAGCCATTGTTGAGAGCTTAAGGACATAAAAAGAGTCGATCAATTTCGGTTCTTTGGAAGGTGTCAAGTGTGTTCGAAGTGTGACGTCACACTTGGCAACACCTTCCTCGAACTTGTTTTTCTTGTGATTTTCGAGAGTGCCTTTCTTTTGTAGTGGAGAGCTATATAGATTGAATGAGGAATCTCTCATTTACAAAACGTGAATGTAATTTTCGAGCAAGATCAAAAGGAGCTTTTGTCTTGTTTTTTACTTCGTATTTTGTACACATTTCACTTAGTGAATTTTTGGCCTAAGGCTACCGCACAAGTATATTTTTATATACTTGTGCAAAAACCAAAACAATGTGTTCATTTTCATCTTGCTATATTCAGTCTTTCATCATATTAATGTGCATTATGTTTTAGACATAAAGTCTTCCGCTGTGTTATCTGAGGTGTTGGCAACACTTTGCACAACACTCACTGCAACTTCAGAATTCACCCCCTTAAATTCTTTCAGAAAGTAATAAAAGAGTAACAGTCCTGGTGACTTGCAATTGCATAGTAGACAAGCAAATCAAACATACAGATATCATTTGATGGTTAAAGGAGATCAACAGACCACATACAACCGGCACTTAAAATTCTACAAGGATTGCAGCATGACAAGCTTAAGAAAACCAATTTCCACACACACACAAACCAGAAACTTTAACACAAATACTTGAAAAACCAGGACTTTAAAACTATGTGACTGTGAAGAACTTAAAAATAACAATTAGATCACGGCAAAAAAGATTAATCTTTTGTTAATTCATAATTCAATCACCTAAACCGAGCCATACGCAAATCAAGCAGAAAGAGGGCAGACTTATTTCTCAAAGCAAAATCTCGATTACATGGGCCCGATTTTCTGCTATTTGTTTGCTTGAAGTTGGAGCCCAATTAGTAGGTTGAGTAAACTGAAACTTGGGAAACGGCAGACCGAAGCTCGATTACGGTGGCCTGCGATTTTCTGCTTTTGTGCTTGAAGTTTTTTTTGCCAATCTTTTGGCAGATTGTAGGTTGAGAAACTGGAAGTTGAGAAATGGCGGACATTTTTTGGGGCAGGCGTTCCTTGGGAGGCGTTTTTTCAGGGGAGGGTGATGAGCGGGAAGGTGGATTGAGGAAGGTTTTGGCTGGGAATAAGGAAGGGGGTATATTAGGTATTTCAATTTTTTACAGAATCATTCGTCGATTTAGGTTTGATATAGATGTAGATTAAAATTAAATCATATAAGTGGAATAATTTTTTAATAAAAAATTTTTTGTATAAAGTAATTATTAAATGTCACTCGTGTAGTTTGATCCTAAAATTGCAAAATTAATACTACAAGAAAATTCCAGTTTACCTACAGAATTAACGACAAAAATGATTTTGTCACTAATTTTTACAGTTACCTACAAAATACTTACATAATAAAAAATATTATTTTCTCCCAAGTTATCCGACAGATTACAGACAGTTTTCAATTTGCCGACAGATTTTCTGTAGGTATTTACCAACAGTTTTAGATTTTGTAGGTAATTATTTTACCTACAATGATTTTACCTACAGTACTTTACAATTTTCTTAATACTTATCTACATATTTTCCTGTAGGTAAATTGATTTTTTCTTGTAGTGTAATATTAAATTTCTTAGTAGTTGAAATATGGTTAGAACATTTTGAACCCCACACACGATACTTACATGATATTATCATAGAATAAAATATAATGCATATTAAAAAACTAAAGAGTAATAAAAAAAGGGATATTCCAAGAACTCGTTTTGCATCAATTCAACTCTTATTTTATTTTTTTAAGTGTCATTCTTCTTCATGTTTGGCTTTGAGATTTTTTTACCATTTTTTAGTGCATTCTTAGCCCAAACATTGATGTATGGATGTTTACCTCTTTTCCCTCAACTCCGAAAATGTGTGTTATCTCTCGACTAATCTATAACATTGAGTTTTCCATTCACCACCCGTGCCTTCACTTCTTTGTTAAGAGTAATGAGCAAGTTAAATATCTTTTCATATGTTCTTATTTTTAAACACCTATTTTCAATTTTGTACTATTCATAAAATCGAAAATATTTTTGTTTCAAGTGCTTTACTAAAAACAAAAACTCATTTTTAAGTTAATTCTCAAAGCTACTTTTCTTATATATTCTCATACGTTGTCATTCAATCACGTCCATCAAATTTACATCACTCTCTCCCACTTTTCATTAAAAATTAATTGTTAGACCAACCCATAACTTATCAATAATACTTTTAATAATAAAAAGTTTGTAAAATTATATTCAAATACACAAAAAATATTTTTATTTGTATAACATGTTTTTGTGTCAAACAAAGTTCTAAAAATACTCAACCACATATCAATTCATTTCTAAACCTATATTAATTTTCAAAAGTTTACATTCAACGAAAAATATTTTTAATTCTCACGCGAAAATTCCCTCAATAAAAATAGTGAAAATGAAAATTTTCAATTGAAATGTGGCTGTATGAGCCCTTAGAAATGAAGATAAAATAAATTAATCAATTACAATTGGAAATGTCAATAAATTAAAATTGAATGAAAAGTCGCAATGTTTATATCTATAAATTATTAAACCACGATCCATTTTCATATACTATGCAAACCATATATTAATGAAAAATAAAAAAATAAAAATATGAAGAAAGATAAGTAACCTATAACATAATACTATTACATATTCAATCGATGTTGAATATTCACTTAGTGGACATCCGATATATATTGTCACTGCCTACTCAAACATAAATTAATGAAAGCACCTTGTACGGCATTCAATAGTAATCTATATTTAAAATTCGTGATATAATGATTATATTTAATGGATTAATAAAATATTTAATTACTTTAAATATTAGTAATACCTTGGTGTACTGTTGTTTCAAAATCTTCTCATTAGATTTATTGCAAGTGACATTTTCTTTATGTATGCTTTGTTTTCTGCTATATCAATAATTTCTTTGAAATAATAATACATATCCTGTAAATAGAAATTAGTTAATATACTACACAAGTTAATTATATATTGTGAGTACATGTATAACATTGTTGATATGATTGTGAAATTTTCAACATTGTTTCATTATATAATTTATTTTTACTAAGTATAGATTGAAATAAATTAATAACTAATTGTGTATATAACCCAGTTCTTTCCCTCAATATATATATATATATATATATATATATATAACTCAATTCAAAAAAAAAACAAAAATAGTATAAAAAACTGTATAGGTTATGTTTAGTTGCATTATAAATTCTTTATATTATTTTTAATATTTTTTTGCATTAGATGCATTATAAATAATTAATCGTGTAATTTTACATGCTAAAATTTGATAATCCATTGCATTAATAAAAAAACTGAATCTAAATCATGTTAAATCGTATATCCGTTAATATAAAAAATAAAAATAAAAACATAGATAAAAATTAATGAATAAAGCTTGGATAACAAAAATATTTTTTCAAAAAATTTAGTAATAACTTATATGTCACTAATTTTAAAACCAATTTTTTTATTGGAAATACATATACTTCTCTGTAATTTTCAATGGTCTCAAACCCCCATCTTCACTTCACATATTTAAAAATTGTGTCATTAAGTTATCTCAAAATTTAGGGAGCGTGATAGATGATAAATATATTATTTTATGGGATTTGTAACCCAAAGTGAATTTAGAAAATATATTTTGCTATCCTATTTATTTAAATCAAACTAAATAAATCAATCTTATAAAAAAATTTATCTTCATTTTGTTGTAAATTCATACTTGTTTCTTTTTGTATATGTATTTAGTTATTAAGAAAATGAAAGAATTTTTTTATAAACGTACATTTTAACTTAACACTCAACTTTAAATGGCTAAAATTATCTCATATGAAGTCTTTTACATATGGTTATGACATATGGTTGAAAAACTCTCGATATCTAGTTTAATATGAAATGAATATTATTTAAAAATTCAAAATGTTCTAAGACTTACAATTAAATGAAAGCATATACAAAGAGTTTGGAATACAAAGAGACACTAATCATATTATTAAGAGACACTAATTATATTATTAAAAAAATAAAAACAAAATCAATATAGAAAACTACATAATTGCCCTTATAACTTTTATTATTAGGATATTTTCTGCAAATCAAAATTTTCAAGAAACCTTCAAGCTCATTCAAACTTTATAATATAATAATAAAAATATATAATATAAAATAAATAAATAAATATAAATATAAATAATAATAATAAATAATAAATATAAGTATAAATATAAGTGTATATATATATATATAACTCAATAACTCATCTATTTAGATGAGTTATTGAGTTAATTTTAATCCAAAAACTAATATACATTTGATATTTTAAAAAATTCAATCATTATTGTTATACTAAAAAAGACTGTATAAGCTCAACATTTTGTTAAGCATTTTTCATATTTATCGCAACAAATACATAATTGCCAATTTAAACTGGCACTTAATTATGTTGACGAAACCTTCTCGTATCTTCTTCAAATACGGGAATTTAAGTATATATGTCTTCCTTTCCCATAATATTAATTGTCATACACAAAAACTCCTGTCAGACTGTTTAACGGGTCTGACCTGTTAGACAGATCTGACCCACGGACCTGGTGGCATTTCCGTAATATTAGCAGTGGTATTTTAGTAGTTTTCAGGGACCACTGGTATTAACAGTCCTTCTGAAAAGTATTAGCCATCCATCTAAAAAGTATTAGCGATTCTTTCCAAATGTATTAGTAGTTTCTGAAAAGTATTTTAGTATTTCTCCCGAATATACTCCCAAATGTATTAGCAATCCCTCAAAAAGTATTAGTAGTTCCTCAAAAAGTATTAGTAGTTCCTTGAATATAATTAAATTTTTCTCCGAAATGTATTAACAATCCTTTCCGAAAAGTATTAGTCGTCCTTCTAAAAAATATTAGCAGTTCTTTTCCGAAATGTATTAGTAGTTTCTTTGAATATAATTAAATTTTTCTCCCGAAATGTACTAACAGTCCTTCTAAAAAGTATTAGCCGTCCTTTTAAAAAGTATTAGCAATTCTTCTGAAGTGTATTAGTAGTTCCTTGAAGAGTATTTTAGTATTTCTCATTAATATACTCTCGAAATGTATTAGCTGTCCCTCGAAAAAGTATTAGTAGTTTCTCGAAAAAATATTAGTAATTTCCTAGAGAGTATTTTAGTAGTGCTCCTGCAAAATATTAGTTTTTCGTATAAAATGTATTAGTATTTCTCCATAAAAGTATTAGCTGATACTAATACTTGTATCATTTAGTGGTTCGTCTTCAAATACTCTGCTATTGCAATATTCATTCTTTTTGCCTTCTACTCTCTATCCTCTCTTTATCCACTGTGAGAGAAGCAGTACGATGTCCATCTCATCCGTAAATTTCCTCATCTCCGCCTCCAAATCACCCTCTCGACCCTATTGGCGACATCCCATCAAGGCCACAAAGCATCAATATCTGATATCCATGTGGTGTTTGAGCAATATCAACTGATGGTTGTTTATTTATTCCTTTTTGTTAGTTCAACACAAGCAATATATTAGTAAGAAATGAGAGTGTTTACATCTTCTGCAACTAAAGTAGATATAGAGTTGAGAGCAACCCAAGCCCAATAAATCTCTGTTAAAATCTTGATAGAGTTCCGATATGGAGTCATTGCACGATTTGCTTCCCTAAACACAAATTGAACTTCGGTGGACTTTGCGGCGGAGAAGGCAGAGACAGCCGTGGATTTGGAGTCGGTGGATTTTTATTTATTTATTTTTTCACGGATCCGGGTCAGGTTTGCGAGATGGGAAGATATCTAGACCCGTTAGACGATCTGACAGGAGACTAACTCTTTGTCATATTACTTTCGGGGAAAAAGGTATTTTTCATGTATTGATCAATTCACATATACACTCGTATATTTCTCACTGGTTAATAATTTTTATGTTCTTGATTTGCTTCGACTTGTTCTTCTTTCAGTCATAATTATAAGAGAATATGAATCAATGTAATAATTACTTAAGATAACAGGCTGCTTAACCTACTCACACACCCGCCCGCCCTCTAGCCAGCAGACATGTTATTTAGAAAAAAAACAAAAAACTGCTTCAACGCTAGGTTGGAATCGAACCTACTATCTACACATGGTAAAGGTAATATTCTACCACTACACCACTAGTGCTTGTTGTGCAATTTCAGTGTAACCATGTATATAAAGTCATTCATAAATACGATTGGTAAATTGAATAAAAATTAAAAACGTCTCTAAATGAAGAGGCTAAGAATCGAACCCGAGTCTATTAAAAAACATGATACATTATCTCAATAAATGGATACTTATAAAAGTGTTACTTTAACTACATCATATTTATTTTTTATTTTTCCTCTTTTTTTGTTCTTAGTTTATAACTGTATTAAGAAATCTGATATTTTATCTCAACAAACGGATATTTTTACTTATAAAAGTGTTACTTTAACTATATCATATTTATTTTTTATTTTTCCTTCTTTCCTTCATTTCTAATTTGTGACTATATTAAAAAACATGATGCTTTATCTTAAAAAATTGATACTTTAACGTATAAAAGTGTTACTTTAACTCATATATATATATATATATTTATTGTAATATATTCATAATTTGTGACTATATTAAAAAATATGTTACTTTATCTCAAAAAACAAATACTTTTACTTATAAAAGTATTACTTTAATTCTATCATATTTATTACTCATCTTTCTTTGTATTTATTATTAAAAAATATAATACTTTATTTAAAAAATAATTATTTTTAATCTTAAAACATGATATTTTGTCTCAAAAAATATATATTTTAACTCATAAAGGTGTTACTTTAACTAATACTTTATCTCAAAAAATAGATACTTTAACGTATAAAAGTGTTACTTTAACTCTGTTATATATATATTTATTATAATATATTCATAATTTGTGACTAAATTAAAAAATATGTTACTTTATCTCAAAAAACAAATACTTTCACTTATAAAAGTATTACTTTAGCTCTATCATATTTATTATTCATCTTTCTTTGTATTTACTATTAAAAAATGTAATACTTTATTTTAAAAACAAATATTTTTACTCTTAAAACATGATATTTTGTCCTAAAAAATATATTTTACTCATAAAGGTGTTACTTTAACTTTGATATATTTAATTGTCCTTCAATGTAACATAATCCTCGCTTTCTTGTGAAAGCTTTCATGAATACCTATACAAATATTCATGTCGAGAAGAACTTCTTTGAATAGTAGAATAATGTAGAGCATTCTTTTCTTTTATTATAGAAAAAAGCTTACTTAATCCAAAAGAAAGTTTTATTCGACTCTATGAATAGGAACATCCTAAAACTAGCACCCGTGAGAACCTTCAACAATCTCCTTTCCTGCCTCTGGCAACTTCATCTTTCCCTCCTCGACAAGTTAAAGCAATCGATAAACAAATCATAATCTGTTGCTATATTAAAAAAATACTTTATCTAAAATAAACGATACCTTTTCTCATAAAACTGTTACTATAACCGAGGAAGAAAGACAGAAAAAAAAAATAAAAAAAGGCAGCCAGCTGTTGTTGACCCGCAGACCTTGTCAACATGATCCCCGGGTTAAATAGGACCCGTCTTACGAATTGAGACCCGTAAGATAGTACTGTATGAGTTTTTGCCCTCCTAAAGTAACTTATATAAAAAGAAGCCTAATCACTAATATTTCCTCAATTATAAAAAACAAAATTCACGTGTCATTTGCGGGGCATCTGAGATATTCTCGATAAATTTAAAGTTTTCAGTAAAATCGTTAAATTTCGCACATACTTTACAAATTTACAAGGGTGCATAAGTTGTCACATTAAAATGACGAAAGTAACATCGAAGCAAAATTACATCTTTGTCTATTCTAAACACAAAATTTGATGATAAAATTTAAGATTTTGGTTTCAGTTTAAAATTCAAACCACACGTCATTGATGGGAGAGAGATTCATCTCACATGTTCAGCATGCGAGTTTAAGTATGTGGGTGAATTGTGACTTATAAGACAAGGTCAAACATTCTCTCTCAAAATGCGCTTTTTATGGATAAAATTGTGAGACCAGCCAAATGAACAATAGCTCCCCACAAGACACAAGTCCACCCACATAGTGGGGGTTTATATTGGGGGTTTTAGGGTAAACATGTGAGCCGAGTCCAAAAATAATTCCTCTTGAGTGGACAACCCCGTGAATCCTTTTGGGTGGACAACCCGTGAAGCCAGACCAAAGCTTATTTGTCTTGGATGGATGCGAGTCACCCCGTATTATGTGTCAAAAGCAAACCCATGAAGCACATACCAAAGTGGGCAATACATTTTGAACAAATGCGAGCCACCTTATGCCATATGTGTCCAAATTGAATAATATCTTTTGGACGGATCGAGTCACCTCGCGCTGCATCACTCGCAAGTTGAGTAATTTTTCTAAAAGATGCGGATAAAATCAACGCTATATACGAAAAGAAAAAATAAAGTTGACACATGTCATCACCTGATTAATCTTGGACATGTGTCAACTTCTCATTCTCTCAATTCCACATGGATGCTTCACATTTATCCATTCGGCATCCCTATCTACAAATTTAAAACATAACAAATAATCCAAAAATCAAGAATTCTATCAACACTATCTTTTAAATTTGTTATCTTTTAATATTTAACGTATCAAATAAATTACAGATAATAAGTAAGAATGAAAAAAAAAATTGACATTGATGTTTATTAATAACCGAGAATATAAAGAAAAAGCTAATCCCAACTCTAATTTGTACATAACTCAATTTAAAAGATAAAATTTAAAAGTTAATAAATAATCCAAAAACATGGATTCTATCTACGCTAACTTTTAAATTTTTGTTATCTTTTATAGCTTAAATATTATATTATACATATAAAAAATTTGAAGAAAACGAGCAAGAAAGAAAAAAAGGCCCCATTACTTCAAAATCTATTGCAAATAAATTTGTGACGCTAAAATTTTATTTTTAAACAAATCTCGTGTAATACACGAGTGTTGTTTTAGTTCATGCATAATCACAAAAGTAGGTACACAATTTTATTAGTTCAAACCCAAATTGGCAACATCTTCCCTTGCTTAATAGTGGGTGATCAATTTGCCACTTGAACAAAACCTCAAAAATACGATATGACAACTAGTAAAATAACTCAAAAAATGTCTTAAAGTAATTTAAAATATATATTGTTGACGTGCGTCTTGGATCAACAAGCAAACTATATAAATATTGTGACGTGAAAATTAAACAACACTTAAGAAATATTTGAGAAAAGGGCTAATTCTGCCTTTTTATATTCAAAGCCGAGACAAATGTTTCTGGTCGGTTCTTTGTTACAGTTGGAGTGTTACATGTATTTTTCTCAGGATTATCTCTCTTGTTCTTTTACTAATAAATGAGGCCTATTTATACCAATACAATTAGTGGATTTTAATCATCATTACATCTAGTGTAATAGAGTGATTACGGAGGGACACGTGTCCTCTTCTAAACATGCATGTTGGTCATGTATGTGGCATTTGTTGACTCATCTTGCTAATCCACTGACAAGTGGCAGCTTGATCTGTTAATAGGACATTTGACTTTACTTAACAGGATGGTTATCCTTGAAACACCTGCTATCATTACATCTCGCAGACCAACCGAGCCCGTTTAGGTACACGTCATCACCGATTCTTTGCGACGCGTCATCGGCCGGTCCACATCATCCTGCGACTTTACGCCACCTATCACCAATGACCACGTGGATCTACTTTTATCCAGCTCGGCCCGGGTGGCATCACATATTATTCTAAATCATCCAAACAAATATTCTACAAATTCAACATCTTGACTCTCATGAAATCCTTAAATCCAAGCAATGCAATTCAATTTCAATTAATTTTATTTATCCTAGCCCAAAGGTGGGATTCCAAATGGAAAAAAAAGGGCTCGTATTGAATTTAAAACCAAAGCCTACACGATGTAATCATTTCACTAACACCTCTAAAGATGCAAAAAAGAATATCACCCTTCTTTTCTAGACCATATTATAATGTACATAACCACTTGTAAATAATAACCATCATTATTTAAATTGTATGTCATAATTAACAAACTGCACGATCCACCATCTGTATAAAACCCTTTAATCAAGCACTACATATATATTTTGCAAAACTTAGGCAACGACAATGCTTAGGAGAGCCTTTACAATCTCCCTATTCTCCAACTCCGCCGTGGTACTAGGGTGGTGCCGGGGATGGGCCGGCGCAAGAGGCGGCGAAAGGGCAGCATAGTACGGCTGGGGAACCGGCGGAGAGGGTTCTGCCTGGGGCCGCGGCCGGTGGTGCATTGGGGGGTGATGGCCTGCCCATTTCGAGTGTTAAAGAAAATAGTGATTCGGATGGCTGCCAATGGGAAATTGGTGGAGGCTTATTGCTGGTCCTTGCCATTTCTACGCCCTCAGTTGTTTCCTTTATGTTAATTGTGATTACTGATAGTAATAATATATATAGTAGGATTTTACTTTTCAATGTTGTATTTTCTGTTTAATTTTACTTTTGTTTTATAAGAATGTACGTACACTTATGTTTCTTGGAAAAAATAAACTTACTTGATTTAAGGGTGTTATCAGTTACGTTGGTAAGTTTCGTAATTCGGACCATGCCTGGAAAGCGATTTAATGAAAAGATTATTAATTTTTGTGGCTCTATTTTTTTTTTTTAAATCTATGAAATGAAAATAGTAGTATTTTTAAAAAAATATCTAGTGATCAGGGAATCAGAAATTCAGGATCATTGTATGACTTATAATCATAAAACCAGACTCCATGTCTTTTCTTTTTGGGTCTTGTCACGCTTTAGAATTTTTCATCATTTATCATTAGTTCTCAATTGTCATGATCAGTAGATTCCTCCATTATATCTTTTTTTTCACTGTTTAATTTTAAGTACTTTTTTATATCATTAGCAATGAATCAATGTAGAATTTTCTTTCTAAAATGTTAGGAATAGTGTCCTTAAAGCAATAGTAAATTATTTTTTATTATTAATAAATGCGACATTTGTTTTTGAACTCTTGTGCATATTGTATGTATTTTCTTGAACATCATGAAAATTCCTAGTTTATTTAATGTAACCATAATCTTAGTAAATAAGTGTCATAACCCAAAATATTGAATTTTAATTATTAGGATTAAACAATCATAAGCATAAGATATATAGTAATAGCTTATACAGACACAATATACATTTGTCTAAGGACGCGTTTGGGAAGAAGGATTGGACTGGATTAAGGCTTTTATCCTAACTTAACCCGCGTTTGGTACGTATGATTGAAGCCCGGGATTTGAATTTGGGCCCGGATTGTTATCCTCAAAACCATACCACCCTCACCCCTGAGATTGATTTGTCCCAACTTTTCACACATTCCGTGAAGACCAAATTGTCCTCACTTTCAAGATTCAAATGACTTCCATGCCCCTTATTTTCTTCATAATTGCTAATGAACCAGATATAAATTAGACATCCTTATTCAGCCTTCCCCCAAATTCAGAAACCCTACGGTGAGGACGAGTCTGTCGATCGATAAGGTAAGCCGAACTGCGTTGATTTTTCAGTCGACTTTTTTGGGTTAATTTTTTCCTTTTTCGAGAATTAATGTGCCAAGGTTCTTCAATTTCAATTTCTTCCATTGTTATATTTTGTCAATCGAATCTGGTGAAGTTTTTTTGACCGATGTTGCGAAAAACATTATGTGTGGTTCGAAGCCCTAACTTTTAAGTGCGAATCCATCTTAATCCAAGCTAAGGAGTTTATATTGGTTCTTTTTTGTTTCTAATGTGTGTTGTTTGTTGTCTTCTTCCTTTTTTTTTTTTTTCTCAGAACGAGGCAAAATATTCTCGGAGGAGTGATACTATTTCGACATTGGACTCTGTAAGTTCATTATGACTTTTGTATTCGGTATTTAGCTTGGTTTGGGTGATTTCCAGATTTTTAGGATTGTGCATCAATTTGGTGGATTTCCAGATTTTCTTATTCTGTGTACATGTCTGTAATTTGGTGGTGCACACGTAGAAAGATCTCGTTTGGGGTTGGTTGTATTTTGATGGGTTATGAGTTTTTATATGGTTTGTTTACTGTGCATTATCCACTAACATTGACTTTGTCAGCCAATTCTTGTAATAAGTCTTTTACTTAGACTAGTAAGGTGCACATGCGTTGCAGTGGATCCTATGATTTTAATAATTTAATTAAAAAAAATTTATTAATGAATTACAAATTAAGTTGGTTTTATTTTAATTGTACAATGCAATATGATTTGAAAGTGTTTTGCAAAAGATTTTAAATTTATATTTATGATATGAAATTTAATAAGTGAAATATAGTGAAGACATTGTGGACCCAGAGACCCATCTAAAGAACTCAAATAAAATTGTCATAGAACTGTATCCGATGGATGTTTAAAAGCGAAAAAAGTTATTTTACGAAGTCAAGTTGTATTAATACTTCTCTTGGTAGGTCATTGATCTCTTCTTGCTTGAATTTGAAAATCTCTTTACATAATTTTTGATGCTTTGGGTAGTGCTCTTCTTACTTAAATTTGAAAATTTCTTTACATAATTTTGGATGATTTGAATAATGTCTTCATTGAAGCACAATTATTAATTTACATCAAAGTTTTATATTTATTTGCTACCCTATACCAAATACCAAGCAGCGAAATACACATAAAAAGGAAGACATAACATATATATATATATATAGGAATAGGATCAAATGAGACCACATTATTAGAGTGAGACAGTGTGGACTAATCATGTCCACAAATCTGTAATTTTAGATGGTTGAGATTCTCTCAATTTAATGGCTTTTTTTAATGTATTTTAAATCTGTAAAGGGTAATATTGTAATTGTATAATTAGATACTTTCCATCAAATTGGTAATTGTTCGATCGTTATCCCCCCCCCCTCAAATTTCATGTTATCGTAATTGAGATCATTTCAATCTCAAGACTCACCTTTACCTAAATCTCAAAGTTCCCCAAACCCAATTACTATGGTTTTGTTTCTTTTTTGAAGTCCTCGTATTTGACAAAAACATCGTAAAATCTCTTTCTCTGTGATTATATTTGTAGAATTTTTGTTTGAGGGTTTTGATTACGGTTTGAGAAAGAGAGGTATTTTTTTTAATTGTTCTAGAAAGAAGAAGATATGAGTTTTCAAGATCTATAATCGGGTCGTTGGTTTTTCTGTTTTAGTGTTTTTAATTCTCTATTCGCTTGAACAAATCGGAAAAACTTGTGATATTTGTGATTGTGAAATCAAAACTAGAATTGGGGAAAAAAATGTTGTTCTTGATGGAGAGGTCAAAATCAATTATTAATATCTGAAGAAATTAAGAGCCCAGATTTTGACGAAATTGCGGAAGAAGAAGAAATAAAATTCCAATTGGTGCGAGTTACGAGAAATCAGGTTTTTACGATGGGTTTTTGGATACTGGTGGAAATAATGGGGATGATAATTGTGAAAACATGGGGATTAATGAGGATAATTGTGAAGGGAAAGAAGAATTTATTGATGATGATTGTGAAAACATGGGGATTACTTATATGTTTTTCGATGTATACTTATATGTATTTTGTTGTATAAGTAGTTAATTTTTGATGTGTGTATTTATGTTTGTTATATATTTATGTGTTTTGCTGTATACTTATATGTGTTTTGTTGTATACATATATTTGTTGAAAAAATTAGGAGATTTTTGTTGTATACTTATATGTGTTTAAATGCTTATTTAGTTAAAGTTTACCATATGTTTTTATATAT
Organism: Rehmannia glutinosa; assembly: GCA_016081115.2. Taxonomy (NCBI): domain Eukaryota; kingdom Viridiplantae; phylum Streptophyta; class Magnoliopsida; order Lamiales; family Orobanchaceae; genus Rehmannia; species Rehmannia glutinosa. The sequence continues at coordinate 59,173,092 of CM071924.1, read as the reverse complement.
TCTCGCTTTAATACTTTGTTTTTTTGTTTTTTTGTATGGACTGTGTTTTGTTAAATGGCTAAAAGAGGTAGAAAAAGTGAACAACGTCGAGGAGGAGACTCGTATACATAGTTTGATTTTATTGTATAGTTAGACATAGTTTATCGTATATGTAGTTTGATTTTGTTGTATAGTTAGACATAGTTTTGCTGTATAGGTTGTTTGATTTTGTTGTACAGTTAGACATAGTTTATCGTATACATAGCATGATTTTATTGTATAGTTAGACATAGTTTACTGTATAATAATTTAGTTAATTGATTTGTGTCTATTAGTTGTTGATTTTTTTAATTATTGTCATTTGGTATATCGTAATTATTGGTCTGTCAAGAATAATCTTGTTAATTAATTCCTTAATTCACTTCGGTCCCCACATGTTTTTGTTTGACCATTTTAACATGCAAGAAAATTATGTTAAACATACAAGAAAATAAACAGTAAAGTATACAACAAATATATGATAAATGTACAAAGACAATAATGAACGTGATTTTCTCTCTCTAATTGATTTACTTAATACACTATCCCCCACATATTAATGAGCGTAATTATCTCTCTATAAATGGTTCATTGATTCACTATTCCCTACACATGTTTTTGTTTGACCATTTTAATATACAATAATATTATGTTAAACATACAGCAAAATAATGTTAAATATACAACAAATCATTGAGAAGTGTACATCATTCTGCATGGCAGAGCACATTCTCTCTCCCCACGTGATTTTCTCTCTCCTAATAACTGATTTCATATTTGGATGGTCCCCCACATGTTTGTTTTGACAATTATACCCTTATTTTGCCTTAATTAAATGTTTAATGTAATTTTAACCCCTATTTATCTTAGCCATTGATATAGATAAGGGAGGGTTGAGATGAGTCCACATTGTCTCACTATAATATGTGGTCTCATTATAACCTCCCCCTATATATATATATATATATATATAGGATTTGGATCAGGTGAGTCCACATATCTTAGGTGAGTACACGAGACCAAATCTGAGACCTTGATTTAATTTTTAAACGGTTGAGATTAATCAGATTTTACCATTTTTTAACATATAACTTAATAAAAAAAGGGTTGTTTTGGTAATTTTAATTAAAATCTGATTTTGGAAAGGAAGTTATTTTTGGGAGTGGCTATAATTTAGGAACGGTTTTAGGGCGTGTGTTATATCCAAAATCTTGCATATCTTCTCCAACTTGGTAAACAAAGAGTCGTAAGAGTTCTTCTCCTTCCAAACACCAGAAATCTCTCTGCAAACTGTCCGCCCAAATAAACCCTACCGTGAGAAAAGTGGCGGAGCTGATCGTGAATGCGGTGGAGAAGGTGGCGGAGCAGGTGGACAAAGTGGCGGAGGATATCACCGATACTATTCCTCAAAGCAAAACTTAAAACTTTTTTGGATGCTATTGAAGATATGGATGAAAGAACTGCTCAAACTGCTGATTCTATCAGAGATTGATCGATAAGGTTCGTATTGGAAAATCGTGTAAATTATAAATTGGATCTTTTGTTCGGTTGAAATCACGAACCTTCTTAATATTTTTGAAACTCTGAGTCCGGAAATTAATGACGAATTTCACTTTTCACAATCCGAGTGCCTTTGAATGTTAATCACTAATGTTTTCTTTCGACGGGGGGTTTTCGAGGTCGTGACAATCCGAGTGCCTTTGAATGTTAATCACTAATATTTTTGTTCAAGTATATGCAAATGCTTAGGAACTGTTGTGGTTTTTTTTACCGATTTTACTAGTTGAAAAAATAAAGTTTGCGCATGTGTAATCAGGAGCACCAATGTTTTTCATACCGGGAGATTGCTTAATGAGGGTTTAAACCGCTTATTGTTGTTGATAATTATGCTTATGTATGTTTTGTACTATGCTTATACATGTTTTATATTATGCTCTCAAACATGGGGGTAATTAGTATTGTCATGTTTTTTCTAAGTCTGGGGGTTGCTTATTGATGTTATCGAATGCTTATTGTTGCAAACAATTTTGCTTATGTATGTTTTCGATTATGCTTATGTATGTGTTATATTATGCTTATGTTTGGTTGTTGTTATACTTATAAATGATTGTATGCTAATGAATGCTTTATATAATTGACTAGTGTTTTTTTTTTATAGATTTTCTGCTGGAAATGGCAAAAAAGAGTCGGTTTTGGGACGGGCGAAGGAGTTTGCTAAAATGAGTTAGGATCACAAGGAAACGTTGTTGTTTCATACTTTTTGATCAAAAATATTGAATATTGTAGTTTTTTATAGCCATTTTAAATATGATTGGTTTTGATGTACATTCGTAGTTGATATAAGAATGTTTTCTAGTTAGTGCCGTATTTATTTTCATGGTTTTTAGATATTGCAAGCAGAATTCAATTATTTTCTAAGCAGAATTCAATTGCCTTGTAAGCAAAATTCAATTGCTTTGTAAGCAATTATTTTTATGATTTTTAGATACTGTAAGCATAATTCAATTGCTTTGTAAGCAGACTTCAATCACTTTGTAAGCAAAATTCAGTTGCTTTGTAAGCAATTATTTTCATGGTTTTTTGAAACTGCAAGCATAACTCAATTGCTTTGTAAGCACCATAACATCATTTCACAAGAAATTATTTACACACAAATAAGAAATTGAACATATGGGACTATAGTAACCAAATTTTGCACGAATGTTGAATTATTTACTCGAAAAGCATTACAACAGTCACAAATAAGCAGAGTACATATCAGTAATAAACATGACCATAATTTTTGTAGAATTGTATTTCGTTGTCAACATTATCAAAATTCATTCCTTCTTTTGGAGTCATATTTTCGTCACATTCTGGTATCCAGTTCGGAGATGAATCCGATGTTATTTCAATCCGATGCTGCGGTACATGTGCAATCCCAACTGATTCAAGTAAAATAAATAATTAAGCAACATTTAGCATCTACATAAGCATATAATTATGCACATGTAAGCAAAATTCTAGCCATAACTAAGCAAAGTACTGGGTTAGAAAAAATAAGAACGTAATCAAAAAATTTGAATACATAAAATCTAGATACGATGAAAAAATAATGATTGAATAAATGGAGAGACCATATAATATCAGTTTATGTATATTTGCTTTTTATCAAACAATGCTCAATTAATCTGAGAGTTTAAAACACAGAACAAACGTAAGCAACATTTTGCATACGTGCGAGCAAGTATTTAAGCACATATAAGCAACATTCCGATCATATCATGCATGTATTTTTTAAAGAAAAAAACGGGGATGAAGAAATGAATTTTCTGCATAACATGATTGGTTTCACATATTCGCAAGTAAGTTCATAATTTTAAGCATATTCATAAGCATAGATAAGCAACATTATAGACATGCATAAGCAACTTTCTGGGTAAATATTAAAAAAAACATGGAATGATAACTCGAAATGATTGTTTTTAAAAATTGCGAATCAAAATTTAATTGTATTCAGTAAAAATGGACATTATAAATAATGAAAGATGAGACAAATGGTTACCTTGTTATTCATTAGTGTTGAAGCATTCTTCATAGTAGTCATCCATTTTTTTTTCTTTCTTCAAGTCTCGAAATTTTGATCTGTGCACGGTGAGAGTAGAATTTTGGTGGACTGACTCGATGGAGAGGATGAGTATGGCTGGGACGATTTTTGGATAACAGATTTGGTGGATTGTGATTGCAAAGTTGATGGTAACTCATCCTATTTTCATGGGATTTTCTAGATTTAGCCAACACCCCTATTTTTATATGGACTGATTTGCCCCATTTTGACTTTATCACATATTTAATCAACATTAATCAGATTTAATCACAACCATTAAAATTAATAGATTTGTGGCTTGGATTTGGTCCTATGTACTCATATAAGAGGGGGGTCCTATATATATATATTCTAACTTGATTGTGATATTCAATAAGAGTTGAAAACAAATCGAGGCAGATTAACGAAAAGAGAATGTAACGACAAAACAAAATATGAAGGTCTACATTCAAGTCATAGATTGACTAAATATGAAGAGAAAACTTCTTTTGTACTATTAAGAATGATATAATTCTTCACCATACATAGCTTTAAAATTAGAAGAGTTAAAATATGGGCCTCGACAAATTCCAATTTTATTAGAATTGATTGATGGAACACATTTAAAGGTAAGTAATTTGCTACAGATGACAAACATATTATAATTGGTTAGAATATTTTTATTCATGACAGAAACAAATTATAGTTGGTTGCTTAATTGCTGCTAGAGTGCAACTTCACCTCACCCTGCATTCTGCAATCTACACTCTCAGAACTGAGCAAATCAAACCATGAATTAGGAGAAAATGAATATATTTTTTATCATATGCTGAATGAAGGGTTTATACTAAGAAAACATCAACACTGACAAAAAACCACGACAGTTTGTTCCACTCTTTCACTTCAATTTCAGGCTAAAAAGGACACATATCTTATTTCCTAATCCATTTTAGATAGTTATTGTTGTCGGGAATATTTTAGCTCCTATAACCGAATATCATAAATGAAAAGCAATACATGAGTCCTAAAAGTGTTGCTCTCATCTAAACCGGCAAAATTGCCTTTTTGGTCCGTTAAGTTGGCTCGATTTCGCTTTTAGTCCTTTAATTTTTATGGGTTTTATTTGGCAAACACTAATTTTTCTAAACCTGCACATTTAGTCCGATTTCAAAATTTTGGGGATATCTTAGTCCTAAAATGCTAAGTTGGGCCACTTTTCCATGAAATAACTATTGTGCCCCTTTTTTTGGAGGGAAACCTTGGTCATGTGCATATCACATGACTTGTTTAATGTCTCAAATAAAATTAAATAACAAAAATAAATATTGATTAAATTGAATTAAAGAAAAAATCTGAACATATATTTGTAATTTTATATAAAGTTGACAAATATAAAATATATGTTCGACTTTTTTTTATTTAATTTAAATAAAATAATATGAACATATATTCATAATTTTCAACAGTAAATAAATTTAAAAAGAAAAAAAACTATATACCTATAATTTTCAACTGTAAATTAAAATTAAAAAAAATAGAAAAACCAAAAAACAAGAAAACAATGTACTTTTTTGTTTTTCTAGTTTTCTTTAATTTTTATTTAAATTTGAAAAATTTAAAATATATGTTCGACAATTTTTTTTGTTTATTTTAAAGAAAATAAAATCAAAAAAATAAAACGAAAAAAATGACAATATAATTATATATTTTTTTGGTTTTTATTTTTTTATTTAGTTTTTGGTTTTTCTATTTTTTTTGCTTTCTATTTTTTTTTAATTTTAATTTACAGTTGAAAATTATAGATATATATGTTTTTTTTATTTCTAATTTTTAATTTTTATATATAGTTGAAAATTGTAAATACATGATTTTTCTATTTTTTTCGTTTTCTTTTTTTTTTTTAAAATTTATTTACTGTTGAAAATTATGAATATATGTTCAAATTATTTTATTTAAATTAGATTAAAAAAAATCGAACATATATTTTATATTTGTCAATTTTATATAAAATTATAAATATATGTGTTCAGATTTTTTCTTTACTTCAATTTAATCTTATATTTATTTTTGTTATTTAATCTTATTAAGATATTAAATAAGTCATGTGATATGCACATGACCAAGGTTTTCCTCCAAAAAAAGGGGCAAAATAGTTATTTCGTGGAAAAGTGGCCCAACTCAGCATTTTAGGAATAAGACATTCCCGAAATTTTGAAATCGGACTAAATGTGCAGGTTTAAAAAAGTTAGTATTTGCCAAACGCAACCCATAAAAATTAAAGAACTAAAAGCGAAATCGAGCCAACTTAACGGACCAAAAAAACACTTTTGTCCATCTAAACCTAGTAATTCTCAAGCTTAATTTTTTTAGCATCTATCGGCAAAATTGTTTTTTTGGTCCGTTAAGTTGGCTCGATTTCACTTTTAATCCTTTAATTTTTATGGGTTGCGTTTGGCAAACACTAACTTTTCTAAACTTGCACATTTAGTCCGATTTCAAAATTTTGGGGATATCTTATCCATAAAATGCTGAGTTTGACCATTTTTCCTTGAAAGGACTATTTTGCCCCTTTCTGGAAAATTAAAATTAAAGAAAAAATAGAAAAATAATAATGAATTAAATAAAAATAAATAAATAAAAAAACTTAAATTAAATTAAATAAAATGGTCGAACATATATTTTTATATTTTTCAATATTAAATAAAAATTAAATAAAAATAGAAAATAAAAATTATAGAAATTTATTTTCTTTTTTTTTTTCATTTTCATCTTTTTGTTTTTTATTTTTTTTTTAATTTTTATTTATATTAGAAAATTGTAAATAGATATTTTTTTCCAGTTTTATTGTTTATATTTTTCTTTAATTTTAATTTACGGTGAAAATTGTAAGTCTATATTTTTTTCTTTTTTTTTGTTTTCTATTTTTTTTAATTTTAATTTACGGTTGAAAATTACAGATATATACGTTTTTTTTGGTTTTCTATTTTTTTTATTTTTACATATAGTTGAAAATTGTAAATACATATTTTTTCTGTTTGTTTTTCATTTTATTGTTTTTTAATTTTATTTACAGTTGAAAATTATAAATATATGTTCATATTATTTTCTTTAAATTAAATTAAAAAAATTTCAAACATATATTTTATATTTTTCAACTTTAAATAAAAATTAAGGAAAACTAGAAAAACAAAAAAGTACATTATTTTCTTTTTCTTTTGGTTTTTCTATTTCTTCTATTTCTATTTTTCTTTAATTTCAATTTACAGTTGAAAATTATAGATATATATGATTTGTTTGTTTCTATTTTTTTTAATTTTTATATAAAGTTGAAAATTGTAAATACATTTTTTTCTATTTTGTTTTTATTTTTTAATTTTATTTATAATTGAAAATTATAAATATATGTTTAGATTATTTTATTTAAATAAAATTAAAAAAAAGTCCAACATATATTTTATATTTGTCAACTTTATATAAAATTATAAATATATGTTCAAATTTTTTCTTTAATTTAATTTAATCTTATATTTATTTTTATTATTTAATTTTATTGAGATATTACACAAGTCATGTGATATGCACATGACCAAGGTTTCCATCCAAAAAAGGGGGCAAAATAGACATTTCATGAAAATATGACCCAACTCAAAGATTTTAAGGATAAGATATCCCCCGAAATTTTGAAATCGGACTAAATGTGCGGGTTTAGAAAAGTTAGTGTTTGCCAAACGCAACCCATAAAAATTAAAGGACTAAAAGCGAAATCGAGCCAACTTAACGGACCAAAAGCAATTTTTGCCAAAGATCTATCTATGATAACTTAAGCAGATAAGAATCACATAAAAACATTTGTTCTCATCTAAACCCAGTAATTCTCAAGCTGAATTTTCGTTAACTATCTACGATCACATATCATCTCTGCTATTTTCAGCTTTTGAATACCAAATTAAAGCAAGATGACAGAATTCAAAAATTTTACCTATCAAGTTTCAGATAACACCAAAAGTCTATATCAATTAACTTCAACACATTCTCAAATCCCACATGGTTAAATGCAAGAACTGAGTTCATCCTAAATCAAAATTCCACCAGCAACCAACACTTAATTAACAACATAATTCACTTCACCAAAGAAATGAGAGGCTAGGAAAATACATGGTTTCACCAAACAAATGGCACATGTATTTTTGTAGCACTCTGTTTCCATTAATATATGGTAATAGATTCTAAAAAACACATAAACTTAAAGTGACAAAAGAAAGAAGGTACCTAGTTTTGCATTAACTTAGTGTCAATGAGATCAAATGAAGGAAATGTTAAAAAAATAATGCATCTTTGTTATTTCTTGTCATTTCTTAAATTTGAACTATTCAATTAGTGCCACTAAAAGCATGTATAGATCCTTAAAGCTTGTTTGATCTCCATTTTTGCTCACTTAAAAATAAAACAAGCTTGTACATAATTTTTATTCGATAAACATTTGAATATTTGGTTAAGCTCGATAGACTCAATTAGTACAAAAAGTAACTTGTCAAGAGAAAAACTCAATTCAATGACCACAATCTATTGGTGTGATCACTATTAAGTTACCATGACTTTTGTCTTCTGCCATCCCTCCAAATAGCCGTTGGTATCCAATCCTCCTTTCCTGTTTTCATTTTTCCATATGAAGCATGGCGATTTTTCAAGCCTTCCTTGACTTTTGACCTGTTCTAGTTTGGTTGAGTTTTTCTCTAACAACATCTACCAATTCAAATTTCACCATTGATAATAACCAAATACATGAGAATGTTTTTTTCTCTGCTTTTCTTTTTAACTTCCAAAATATAAAATTGAGAATTCATAAAAAAATCAATCGTTATCATAACTCGAAAATTTAAAGCACAAAACCTGTAAAAAATATATTTTTATTAACAGCAATTGTGGGGAAATATATGCATCATTCCATTCATTTGTTAAATTACAAGCCAAAGCCTAAGCTTACATTTAGATGGAGTGGAAAAACCCTAAGAACATATTAAAAATAGTCAAAGCATTTCCCCTATTTTACACACATACTCCCTTGGATTTCCTTACGCCTTAACTGACTATATCTTAGAAAGAAGAAGAAGAAATATAAAGAAGCTAAGAATCGATAAATAAGAAAAATAAGCATTTTTGGATGCCAAAGCCTAAGATGGAGTGAGAAAAGTCCTAGAACATTTTAAAAATACTCAAATGATTCTGTCTCATTTTCCAATTTCATCGTGATTCTTTGCTTGAGCATGATTGGTAGATGTACTTAATGTCTTTCTTATTTTTCCCTTCTTCAAATTGGATTGTATTTTTTCCATCATCTAACTACTATATTTCATTCTCCACTTATACTTTTTTTGTTTGATGAATTAGAAACACACTTTTTGTTCATGCTTGCAAGCTTAGCCCTCTGCTACGTAGTATTTTAAGTAATGTTCTCTTTCTTTAAATTAAATATTAGTAATAATTTAGAAATATGATATAAATAAAATAATTAAACATGTTAAAATGCTTTTATATTTGGATGTATTGAACATGCAATATATAAAGTTGTCTCATCAAATATAGTTATTCATGCGCTATGATCACCTTGTCAACACCAACTTATATCTATGTCATCAATATGCACAACTTACAAAGAGACTAAGTAGGAATTTTTATTGGCGTCACCTTAGTGACAAGAACAACTGAATTACATCAAGATATTCATATTCTACAACATATTTTCTTTGTTTGGCCAAATACATTTTATCATGAGATGATATTTGTGCTTTTTCCTCCGAGATATTGATGTACCCATATATGGACCATTTGAAAGTCCTGTAGTGATTTAAGAGATGCCAGTGATTTACCATAGCAGAAGTTTTCAACAGAAGAATATGTTTGTCAAATCTCTGGAAAAATCATTGTACTAAATATAACATGAAAGTAAAAAATGATGATCATGTCTAGGCATAAATGGAACCGAATTTCTCTTAAACATAAATTAATAATAGAAATTCGTTTCTTGCTTTTTACTACAATAATTCTTGTACTTAATATGGCATCAACAAGCATGAAAACTAATACAAAGAGTACTTGCGAGTAGAGTACTTTATATTAAATAAACTATTTGAACTATTACATTATGGTGCAATATTATATGGTAAATGGGTTTTAACATGAGGAACTGTAGCCTTACGACAAAAAGTTGATTTACCACTGGAAACAACATAAATACTTATCGAATAAGAAACTTTATCAAGTAATTAACTATCAGTAAAAGTTTATGAAAGATATAAGATCCAAATCTACCCATTCTAATATTGTGATATGATTCCAAAACATAGCAAAACATTGTCGAATTGGGAAAAAAATGCAAACAACGACAAAGTACATTCAGAACATGATCAAAGTGACCATTACACAATAAAATCCTGGAAACATGGTAATAAAAATGTCTTATGATCTTACCATCATAATTGTTAGACAAATGCTCTTTTCCACTCCTTTCATTCCTCAATCCCAGTGATGATGAATCCACCCTAGAAAGTATCCAAAACAAATATAGAAAGATATTGTCAAATTCACGCAAGACGAAGACATGTCAGTATCCAAAATAAAGCAATAGAAGGCTTAGCACAACTTGATTTTGTGCAATAAATTTCTTTACTTTTAAATACTTTCATTATTTCAGGGATATGTCTCATTATTTTGTAAAATTCAAATCTCACCAACCATTATGATGGGGAACAACAAATTCCTAATTCTAAAGTATGCATTCTCAACAAAAAACAAAAATTAAAGTATGCTTAAGTCGTTTTTCATGTGATTTTCAAAGACAATTTTTAAGTTTCAAGAACGTTTAATGAAACATTTCTAAAATTAGCACAAGACATACTAATTTGACATTGCAATATGATATCAGTATTTGGGAGACATAAGAATCAGTAGAAGACATAATTACACAATTAAGGTTTTTTCCCTCAATCATAATGACAAAAGGAAGCATATTTTCTAGTGTCTCATCAGTTGATAATCTATTCTTTCACTTTGATTCCACTATTTACATCACGGAGCTTCACCTATTAATATTTGTCCATGAAGAACACAAGAAATTAAATTAAGATTTTGATTGGATAAGGATTTAATTAAACTCTCTGGGCATTTAAATCCAATATTTTTGCCATGCATTCATATTCAAGAACTTTCATTTGGAACCACATAAAGGTTTCTGCCTTCAAGTCTGCTTTCTTTCATATCAAATTTTGCCTTCGAGTCTGCTTTCTTTCATATCAGATTTTGCCTTCGAGTCTCCTTTTATATTTATATTTCTTAAGCTTTCATATTGATAGTCTGCTTTTAAATCTTATGTCTTTGAGTTAATAGTCAATTTCTGCTTTGAGTCAATTTCTACTTTAAGTCTCTTTCCTTTCGGAGTTCTTTTTGGTTGAGTCTAGGCCATTCAAATTTCTTCTCCTCTCCTATGTGTATTATATCACTATATTCTGCAGAAAATGAGGATTTGAATCTATATCTATTCTTTATCTATACTACTTATAAATGTGTGAATCAATTAAAAGGTTTCTTGAAACTTTTGATGTGCCAATTATAACTCTAATGAATATGATTTGATCTGCTCAAAGTTTGATTGTAGTAGAGAAAAATAATTAGAGTACTTTCAATTGGTAATCAGAGATCTAGGAAATTGAGACAGATAGAGTCACAATAAACTGATTAAAGAATGAAATCCACAGAAATAATCAATTGCAAACATTAATCAAAAAACTATGAGAAGATTCTTATAAGCCGGAGAATACTATGAGTAAAAATCCTAAATCCTAATATTAATTAAACATGAAGAAGAAAACAATGAATATATAAATAAATTGGCAAACAAATATTAAACAAAAAAATAAAAACTGAAAATATGCACTAACCAATTTTTTTTTTGGGTAAAAAAGAAATATTGTGCCCAAATTGGCACCAAATAAGGAATAGAGGTATAGAGAGGCACAAGGATCAAAATTTCTAACCATAACTTAAATATATAACCTACTTATGGCATGAGAGGTCAACTCTAAAATCCGATTATAACCACACCTGCTTACATTGTTGTGCCGTATTTTCGAAACATCAAAGAGTTAATCTCTACTTAACATCAAATAACAGATAGATCTAATAAAATTTCAGTGTCTTCGCCTAAGCTTCTTTGTATGGATATACTTATATCATTGAGCAAAACCAGATTATAAAGGCAGAAAGTTATCCAAGTCAAGTAAGCAAAAATAGAAATATATCAAAAACATATGAGAGTTTGAAATACAACTGATGCATGAATTATTGCATATAATCAATGTATTACTCGCAATATGAATTATAAAATCGGAAATCTCCATTAAAACACCTCTATCTAATGCTTCGCTTGAACCTTTCCGATGTCAATTAAAAGAGAAAAAACTCTGCCAAAACCCAGCACCAAGTAAGGACCCAGGCGAGAATAGAGAGCAATTCGATCAAATTTTCATGAATTTTCTGGTTTCGGGATTTTCTTCCCTCTCGGACTCTCAGAATTTTGTGCTTTGGATATTTACAACATTTATAAACAAAATATATGTAGAAAAAGAAATAGGAATCATACCAGGCTTGTGTTGAGTGAATTTGTCGACGAACTCACCATCCCGAGTGGACTCCCGAATATCTCACTGGAAGTCTAGCTTTGCTCCAATTCTCTCAACCCTCAGTCCTCACTCACCTCTGCAACAATGTCGTTTTAAATCGCAGATAATCAATCCTAATCTAGGGGTAAATTTAAAAATCAAAATTGGTGAGACTGAAATCCTTTAAGATCTTTTTCCTTATTTAAAATCATAGAAAATCGATACCACTTGAGAGAGGAGGAAGGAAAAAATATAGATGAAATCATGTGACTTTTGAGTTTTGAGATTCCTTTCTATAATCAGATAAATCGATTAAGGAGGAATAGTAAAAGTTAAATGAGTTAAATGCTTGTGAATTGTGATGGCTTTTCAGATTTTTGATACCCTTTCATAATTAGAGATAAATTATAATATCTATAATTTTGCAAATTACCAAATTAAATCATTAAAAATTTATAAATTAAGGGTTATTTTAGTCTGATCGAAATTTCACAGAAACATTCAGACTTTTAAGGTAGAGTAGATTAGTTGTTGTCATGATTTACGTATTTTTCAAAAATACTATATGTTTTTGTTATGTTTATTGATACATTAAATAAGGAATGCGTGTTGCTATAACTATTAGAATGAAAATATACTATGGTAATTTGTAGGTAATTGTAAAAGATTCAATGGCTCATGAAGAAGATATTAATGTGATGGTCATTGTACAAGAAATTGTTGCAATGATCGACGCTATTATATGTCCAAACGTCGTCGCCGCATATCAACAGCCAACCACCACCCTTACAGAATGGTTGACCGTTTATCCGCACAAATTGACCATATGCGAGATTTAATCCAAGTTAGTGATAAAGACTGCATCGCACAACTCCGTATGGACCGAAATTCGTTTGGCAGGTTGTGCTTTTTGTTAGAAAATGTTGGTGGGCTTGCCCGTACTAGGAACGTTCTAATTTGTGAGCAAGAAACGATCTTTCTGTCTGTATTAGCACATCACAAAAATAATATGGCCATTAAATTTGATTTCAAAAGGTCTGGCTACACTATTAGCACCCATTTCAATTTGGTGCTACAAGCTGTGCTTAGGCTTCATACAATCCTGTTAGTCACTCCTCAACCCGTCTCCGATGAATGCACTGATGAGAAGTGGAAGTGGTTCAAGGTAATGATTGACCATAGCCTCTATATCACATGATTTACTTACATTTAACTTCTAATGCCAAATAGTTTGCTGACATGATGCCTCTTGATAATGTTTAGGGTTGCTTAGGAGCCTTAGATGGATCATATATCGATGTTCGGGTGCCTCTTTCGGATAAAACCAGATATAGGAACAGAAAAGGTGCAATTTCCGTTAACCTGTTAGTTGTTTGTGACCGATCAATGAATTTTACTTACGCTTTGAGTGGATGGGAAGGTTCGGCGGCAGATAGCCGTGTGTTGCGTGATGCTGTGAGTCGCCCTAATGGTTTGAAAGTCCATAATTAGTTCTATCGTATTCACACAACACCTGACCATTATGTTGTCCTACTAAGTACGAGTCCTTTCCAATATTGAGGTTCTTACTATTTGTGTGATTGTGGTTACACAAATAGTCCTGGTTTTCTAGCACCATATCAAAGTGTTAGATACCATTTGGATGAATGGGGATCAGGATCATTAGCCCCGAGAAATCATAGGGAGCTGTTCAATCTGAGACATGCCAAAGCGCGAAACATTATTGAGCGTGGATTTTGTCTATTGAAAGGGCGTTGGGCCATACTACGTAGTAAATCTTTTTATCCCATTAAGAAGCAAAATCGCATCATAATGGCTTGTTGCTTACTACACAATTTTATCCGCACTTTCATGGCTATTGATCCCATAGAAGATGAATTCCCTGTGGTTGAGGAACATTCTGGAAATGATGTTGAACCGGACCATGTTGACTTAGTTCAACCATCTCAACCTAGGACTGATTGGCGTGATAATTTGTCTATGGAAATGTACGAGGCCTGGCGCGGGAATTGAAACCAAAATCTGTAGAACGTTTAATTTTTAATGTTTATGTACTAAGTATGAGTCTGAAATATATGCTCTGACAATTATGTTTTATCTTAATATTGATGGTGATTTGGATCAGAGGGTTACCTTCGGGTCATGGACTTTTGGGTAACCGGGTTCAAGTTCTTAAGTGACCTAAAATAGATGAACACACGTCAAGCTAGCCGAGGGGAGATCCCGCTAAGACCCTCCGATGCTTAAGTCAGATCAAGTTCATGAGGGATGGGGGTACGAAGAAAGTAAATGTAAAAGTAAATAGTCAATGTAGTAGGATGAATAGTGATTACCATGTTGTTACTGTAGCAACCTATTTATAGCTAACACTTGGCACATGCAGGCAATCAGGTTATGCCAAGTGTCAGTATCTAAGAGGAGGGTTGTACTTGGGCACCTGCAGCATCAACGGTCAAGTTTGGAGATTACTTTTGGGCTTGGCTGGGCAAGCTTGGGTCCATTAGGCCCAATGGGCTACCCAGCCCCATTCCTTAGTCAGTGGACCTTCGCCACATCATTACTCCCCCGGTTCGCGAGGTCTTGGATAAATGATGGATCAAGACCTCGTGAACCAAGTCTCATCAAGTTCAGGTCTCAAAGAATTATCGAACTCGCGAACTGAGTCTTGTTTTTAACAGCCTTTCGGAGTTCAAGTCTCGAGAGATGCTCGACCTCATGGATTGTGTCCGCGTATTTTCCATGTACTCCCATAAGTGCCCCCTATTAATGACCTGAAGATGTAGGGGTGTGTCCCTTCGTTTCTCATGCCTTTTTGGAATTCGGGATGTGCATTTAATGGGTGATTAATTACTCACCAGTGGCATACATTTATTACATGCAGTGGATGTATTTTTATTATTAATACTATACATATTTACATATATTTATTATTTATCAAAAATTAATTTTTTTTACCACTCTTATAAAAAGGAGGGGGGTAACAGTTGGCCTTCACTTTTCATCGCCACTGTAAAAAATCAGGTCTTGCAAGACCCCACTAACTTGTAACCCTTTCGTCTTCGATTTCCACCTTCCTCCAAGGCTATATCCCGACCCCGAGACCCTTCTCCTCAGTAGGTCGTCTCCTCAGATACACTGCAGGTACCTCTCGGCCTTTTACTTTTTACTTGATCATTCTTTTTAGCAATAAACATGGGTTCTAGATCCGCTTCCAATAACGACCATGTAAATAGTTCTTCCTCGAGCTCGGGTTCGAGTTCTACCTTGAGCTCGAGCTCTGATGACGTGACTGGAAAGACTGGGGATGGGAGTCCTTCTAGGGAGGCTGGGGATGGGAGTCCTTCTAGACCTGGTTTGGGAGAGACTCCTTCTGATTTCTCCCAAGACTCGTGGGAATTAATAAAACATAAAGTGCGCCATGGTGAAGCCTCTCAAATAAGCCACCGCTTTCATTCCCTAGGAGTATAGGATAATTATTCCCGATCGAGACGACTGTATGCACAGACCTCCTGTAAATTGCTTTTCCCTTCATTTAGCGACCTTAGATGCTTGGGTCAAGCGCTTTCCCTTCATGAGGACTTAGAGGACATCCTCATCCATTTAGGGGATTTGCCTAACCTGATTCGCTTCTAATGCAGTTCGGCAAATTTTAGGTTTTATTGTACCCATGAAACATTTCAATGTAGTCCCTTCAGTGGCCCACTTCTGGTCATTATTTTCCATTACTACCTCCGTTCGGACCAATGACCGTGGGTTCTTCTATCTTACCTCTAGACCCCACAGTAAGTTTCTAACTCACCTCCCTTCCTCTTCTGGTAATTGGAAAGAGATCTTTATTGAAGCCCCACCGGATCGCCCCTGGAGGATCCCTCGATCTTGGAGGTTTTCCAAACCTCGGGTCCGTGCCTCGGATTTAGGTGAGTGCTCTTGGGCCGAGGACTTTGTTTCCAAAAAACTCATGACCCACCTCTGCGATATAAGAGCGCTCCTAAAAGAAGAGGTCTTGTCTGCTGTGGGTCTTAGCCCTGCCGTTGTTCCTCGAACCCAATCACTTGGTAATCTAGAAATGTATTTTATTTAGTATTTTTTTTCTTCCATTTTCCTTTTTTTTATTACACTTATATTTTTGTTGTTCTGAACCATGCTTTTTGGCCTTTTCAGGTATGTCTGTTAAGGCTTCCCTTGTGGCCAAGGTCATTAAAGAACAGAAGGAAAGGCTTATCGCGGCTGCGAGGTCCTCGGGTCTTGCTCTCCCCTCTCGCCTTCTGTTCACTCCAGCTGAGCCCATCCTCAATGCTCCGACCGTGATCCCACCTGGTGAAGTTAAATCTTCCGAGCCGGATCTCAAGGTCCGATCTTCAGGTCTTGAGCCTGATCCTTTAGCCATAGAACGCCCCCTCCCATTCTTATAATTGAGGCCGGGGGGTCTTCTGATCCCAAAGGAAAAGGTAAGTCCAAAAGTAAAAAGGACAAGACTCGAAGCCGCAGTGGAAGTAAGAGCAAGGGTTTAGACGGGGGTAAAGCGAAAAATAAAACTCATGTGGAGAAAGAGAAACCCAGTGAAAATGAGATCTCCATAGCTCTTCGTGAGATCGAAGATCGACAGAAAAAATTAGCTCTTGCTCGTGAACAAGCTCAGGCTGAGGCCTCTCGACCCCAAAGGCAGTTCTCAGGCACTTGTCTTATTCCTAAATGGAATATATCACCCGAGAGCTCTATATTGAAGACTCATCTTTGGGAAGATTCCTTGAGTTGTACCAAGTGCATTCTTCCCCAAGATCAATTTGCCTTGGGGTCATGCACGATCTGAAGCTAGAGGAGATAGCCGCTCATGACCTTATGTGGGTACTTTCTCTCCCCTTGCACTTTTTTTTCCCCTTTTTTTCTTTACTTTTTCGATCTCTTACCATGACCCAATTAATTTAGCACACTTCTTTACTTTGGGCTTTACTTCCTAGGCTGCCAATGTTGCGCACAATTTGACAATCCAGAGCCATCACTGGAGAGTTAGGTGCCAGGATGCTGAGGCCTCAGTCCAACGGTTAGAGAAGGAGAAACTAACTATTGAGGCTAGAACCAAGGCTGAGTATGATTCCCGTATCAAGCAGATAATGGCTAAGCTTGCGGAGTTGGAGGCACGCACCAAACACTCCGAGGAGTCTCTTCAAGCTTCTCAAAACGAGGTGGCACGCTTGACCCACGAAATCCGTGAGAGCTTCACCGCAGGCCAAGAGGCTGGGAAAAGGGAGGCTCTTAACTCCCTCGAGTTTGCTCAGAAACTTAAGGATGCTCGAATCGCAGGTGCTTGGGACATCAAGAACTCTCCGGTCTTTGATCGGCTTGTCGTGGAGAAGGCAATCGAGTTCAAGGTCATGAGATTCTTCAAATGTCAATCCCAGACCTATAAACTCGGTGGGTTCAAGACAGACTTCGATCCGAGTCAGCTCGACCCTGAGCTCGATGGAAATGGGGAGAAGGCTCCCAGTGTGGAGGAAGAAAGTGAAGATTTAAGGAGTCATGAATTCAGCTTCTTGCTCCAGGACTCAGGTTCCACAGATGAGGGGGTGCCTCCCTCCGGAGGTCAAGATCATGAAGATGGGGATGACCTGCTGGATGTTGCCGCTCTTTTGGGACCATCCGCGTGATCTGTCGCACTTGGCGATATTTTGACAAACAATATTTTGGTATGGGATTTTTGTAGGGGTCATGGGTTTATTTTGTAAATGGTTTGGGGCCCCAACTCCATCTATCTCAAAATGATGTAAAATTTGTTCAACTGTATCTAGTGAACTGATTTCCTTGTTTTTATTTTCTTAGTAAACACTTTATGCTTTGTGTTATCTCTTTTGCTCAGCTTTGATTTCTATGTTCTTAAGGCCTTCGATTATTATTCGAATTTCAAGTCTTGGAGGTCTTATGGTACTCACTTATCGGGGTCCTAAGCTCCTATTCGTGGGTTAGGGGGTCCATGCGATCCCTTTATCCCACCGGTTGTCGAGGCCTTCGAGACCTGGTGATGTTTCCCACGTTAATGAGATCTGAGACCTTACTTGTGAGCCAGGGGATCCTTTGGGATCCTTTAATCTACACACCAGTTCATGAGGTCTTGAGATCTCACTCGTGGGTTGGGGGATCCCTTGGGATTCCTCTTAAATTCTTACAAGTTCATGAGATCTCGAGGTCTCGTTTGTGAGCTAGAGGGTCCCTTGGGACCCCTCTTAATTTTACGCACAAGGTCATGAGATCTTGAGATCTCCCTTGTGAGTTGGGGGATCTCTTGGGATCCCTCTGCAAGTTCATGAGATCTTGAGATCTCGTTTGTGAGCTGGAGGGTCCTTTGGGATCCCTCTTAAATTTACACACAAGGTCATGAGATCTTGAGATCTCCCTTGCAAGTTGGGGGATCTCTTGGGATCCCTCTGCAAGTTCATGAGATCTTGAGATCTCGTTTGTGAGCTAGAGGGTCCTTTGGGATCCCTCTTAAATTTACGGACAGAGACACCGTTAACTGAGTATATACATCACTTTGATTTCCAATCGAATGAGCCAATAATTTGATCGCCTTGGGGCTTGACAAAAACATGGGGTCGAGGGTTATATACTTACGCGCATGTGCCCCTTACCCCTGACAAAAAATGCTCATAACGAGCTATATAATTATAGGCCTTATAATTCATGACCTCTATAATTCTTTAACAAAACATGGGGTTATAAAATCTCCCCTAATTTTTAGATAAAAAAGGCAAAATAAAAGACTACCGGGAGGCGGATTGCCGTCTAAGCGTAGAACCTTCGCAAATTCTGAGCATTCCAAGGCCTAGGGAGCTCCTTGCCTTGCGAGTCTTCCAGACGGTAAGCCCCTTTTCCCGAAACGCGGACTACCTTATACATGCCTTCCCAATTAGGGTCTAACTTCCCCACGTGCTTGGATACCTCGACCTTTTTCAGGACAAGGTCTCCAACCTGGAAACTCCTCTTCTTCACTCTTTTGTTATACTCGTTCATCATTCTGGCTTTTGCCAGCAGGATCCTCCCATAGGCGTGCTCTCTTCTCTCTTCTATGATGTCCAGATCAGCCGCTCTATTCTCTCGATTCTCGACCCCATTATAATTCTCAATCCTATGAGTAGGTTCCCCGATCTCCACCGGGATCACTGCTTCTGAACCATACAAGAGGCAAAAGGGGGTCTCACCCGTAGCCATCTTTGGGGTCGTTCTGTACGCCCATAACACTCCTGGGAACTCATCAACCCAATAGGTCTTCATTTGCTCCAGGCGCGTCTACAGGTGCTCTAGAATTATGCGGTTCGCGACCTTCGTTTGCCCATTGGCTTGCGGGTTTCCTACCAAGGTGAAGTTTTGTTGGATCTTCATTTCTTTGCACAAGGCACTATCTTCTTTCCCTGAAACTGGGTTCCATTATCTGAGATCAAGATCCGAGGTACCCCAAATCTACACACTATATTCTTCCACAGGAAGTTCATGACTTCAATTTCTGTGATCTTTGCTAAGGCCTCGGCCTCTATCCACTTAGAGAAGTACTCAACAGTGACAATGATAAACTTCTTATGTGCCCGGGCTAATGGAAAAGGACCCAAGATGTCGATTCCCCACTGGTCAAATGGGCATGTTATGGGTATTGAGGTCATTGGGGTAGCCGGCTGGTGCGGCAGGTTCGAGTGTACCTGGCACTTCTCACATTTCTTGGCAAACTCAGCGGCGTCTTGAACTAACATTGGCCAAAAATAACCTTAGCGCATGACCTTTAAAGCTAGTGATCTTCCACCCGAATGATTCCCGCAAGACCCTTCATGGATCTCTTGCATCACGTACGAGGCCCTTTCTGGCGCCAAGCACTTGAGCATGATCTCAGTTACCGACTTCTTATAGAGGTTTCCATCAAGTACGCAAAAGCAGGATGCTCTCACTCTGAGACGTTTCGCCTCTAGCAGGTTGTCCGGTAAGTGACCCTGCAAGAGGTAGTTTTTTATGTCTTCCATCCAAGTCTCGGCACATGAGATCTTGAGCATGAGACCAATCGTGGGGCATAAGCCAATCGGATCTTTTTCAGATCCGTTCTCAGGCTCTTCGGTTGTTAAGACAACCACTTTTCTGGAGCTGACCCCCGTGATGCTACTTGCAAATTTTGCTAATGCATCGACTCGCCCATTTTCCGCCCTTGGAACCTGGTGAAGCTGAAATTGTTCGAAGCCTTTGACTAATTGCTTTACTCGCTCCAAATATGCTACCATGGTCTTTTCTTTGGCCTCGTATGCTCCTTGGACCTGCATTGCTACTAACTGCGAATCCGTGTAGGCTACTAGCTTCTTTGCCTGACATTTTTGAGCTAATTTTATGCCTGCTATCAAGGCTTCGTATTCCGCCTCATTGTTAGTGACCCCAAACTCTAATTTTAGTGCCATTTCTAGTTCTAGGTCATTTGGACCCTGTAGCAGAATTCCGGCTCCGCCTCTCTCTGATACTGTCGAACCTTCAACATGGAGCATCCAAGTCTTTGGGATAGGATCGAGCGGGTTTGACATCTCTATCAGAAAGTCGGCAAGGACCTGGCCTTTATGGTTGTTCTTATTTGGTATCTGATGTCGAATTCCCCCAACTCCACTGCCCATTTAACTAGACGACCCACGAAATCCAGTTTTCCTAAGATCTGCCGTAGCGGTTGGTTTGTTAAGATGATAATCACGTGTGATTGAAAATAAGGTCGGAGCTTACGAGCTGAGGTCACCAAGGCCAGAGCCAACTTCTCAACCTCAGAGTATCGTTCCTCTGCCCCTTGGAGGACCTTACTGACATAGTAGACTGGTTGGTGGACCCCCTTGCTCTCCCTTACCAACACCGAGCTCACGGCATGAGGTGAGACCGCGAGGTACAGGTAAAGGGGTTCTCCTTTAACTGGATTCGCGAGCAGGGTAGTTGAGGTCAGGTACGTCTTGAGCTCTTAAAAGGCTTTTTCACACTGATCCGTCCACTCGAATTTTTTCACATTTTTGAGCATAGCGAAGAAAGGTAAACTACGATCCCCAGATCTGGAAATGAAACAATTTAAAGAGGCTACCATTCGATCGGCTTTCTGACTTCCTTGATACTTTTGGGCGATGTCATCTGGATCACTGCCCTAATTTTTTCGGGATTTGCTTCTATCCCACGTTCGTTAACGAGATACCCCAGGAACTTGCCACCTCTAACTCCAAAGGTGCATTTTGCCGGATTGAGTTTCATTTTGTACCTCCTTAATACCGCAAAAGACTCAGCAAAATGGTTTAAATGATCGTTCTCTTGTTCGCTTTTCACTAACATGTCGTCAACATACACTTCCATGGTTACTCCGATGCGATCTTTGAACATCATATTGACAAGTCTCTGATAGGTGGCACCGCGTTTTTGAGCACAAATGGCATGACCTTTTAACAAGAGACCCGATTATGCCATACAAACGAGGTCTTTTCTCTATCTTCCTCAGCCATTGATATCTGATGATATCCTTGATACGCATCCATCATACTTAGTAATACGCACCCGGCAGTCGAATCCATCAACAGATCGATCCGAGGAAGCGGGTATGGGTCTTTAGGACAAGCTTTTTTCAGATCTATAAAGTCGGTACACATCCTCCATCTCCCATCCATTTTAGGCATGATCACGACGTTAGAGAGCCAATCTGTGAATTGCACCTCAACGATGTACCCCGCTTGGAGTAGCTTGCCGACCTCAACCTCTATTATTTTGTTCCTTTCCGCCCCGAAACTTCTCTTTTTCTGCTTTATTGGCTTTACGAGATCAATGTTGAGGCGATGAACAATGACCTCTGGGTCCACTCCTTCCAGGTCTGCTGGTTCCCAAGCAAACACATCGCAATTCTTTTTTAGAAATTCGATCATCATGAGCTCTTGGGACGGGGTCATTTGCGACCCGATCCTCGTGGTCTTTGTTGGGTCGCTTGAGTCCAACTGAACCATGAGGTACTTTTCTACCGGCTCCATCCTATAATCCTCCGATTTGGATTTTTTGCTTGAGCTCGGCCCTCCGCCGCATACTTGCCTCATGGGTTCCAGGGTGGTCCCCTTTACTTCGCTCTTTTTCAGAGATAAATTATAGCATTCCCTAGCCATTTGTTGGTTCCCCCGAACTTCTCCCACTCCAAACTTCGTGGGGAATTTCATTTTTAGATGGAAAGTAGACACCACAGCTTAGAATAGGTTCAGCCCGGGTCTGCCCAATATTATGTTATAGGCAAAAGGCGCCTCTACCACCAGATACTTAATCATGAAGGTTCTTCTACATGGCTCCTCCCCCAGAGAGGTAGGTAAGTCGATTGTACCCAGGGGTACGACCTCATGGCCTTTGAACCCCGTGAGAGGGGTTACCACCGTCTTGATTGACGTTATCCCAAGGTCCATTCTCCTTAACACACGCGATCTTTATGACATCCACCGAGCCGGTATGTCCACCAATACCTTTTGCACGTCAAAGGTTGCCACATCCATCGTAATAACCATGGGGTTTTTATGCTCCATGTCCAATCCTTGAAGACCTGCTTGGTCAAAAGTGATCGAGGGACCCTGGATCGCGTTGACCTGATGACCTCTAGCGACCTCCGGCTTGTAAGCTCTTGCATACCTCTTTCGAGCTCTTTGTGAATCCCCATTAGTTGGTCCCCTGGCTATCATGTGTATCACCCCCTTTCGGGGTACATTATCTTGCCCGTGGGGGGGACCTGATCCGCGGGCCTCTTTCCCTTATCTGGACCATGTCTGTTACGCTTCGATGACATACCGTGGGATCTCCTCACTGGGTCTTGCTTGTGTACTGGTTACCCTTGTGCCTTGAAGTGCTGGAGGTACCCTTGTTGGATGAGCCTTTCAATCTCGTCCTTCAATTGGAAACAATCCTCCGTGTCATGCCCATGGTCCTTGTGGAAATAGCAATATTTATCCGAGTTTCACCTATTTGGAGTGGACCTCATTTTCTTTGGCCACCTCACCAATCTCGAGTTCTCGATGGCCATCAAGGCGCGCAACCTAGGCCCATTCAAAGGGGTATAGTTTTGGAATTTTGGTCCGTCCGACTTAGGTGGATCTCTGTCACGATCTTTTTCAGATCTATGCCGACTCGGCTCCTTAGATTCCCTCTTGTATTTGGTTCTTGTGTTCTGGGACCACTCGTGATCCTTCAGCGAGTTCATCTCTTCCTCATGTATGTATCTCTGCAACATCTCCAACAGGCTCTCAACATCGCCCGGGGGGTCTCTGGCCAAAGCTGATGCGAAAGGTCCTTTTTTCAAAGCATGAATCATGATACTTATCATCATATCAATCCTTAGTTCATCGACCTCCAAGACCTCATTGTTGAATCGATTAATGAAGTCTTAAAGAGGCTCTTTCTGCCCCTGCCGTATAGTGAAGAGGTACGTGGCCGATCTCTTAGCCTTTTTCTTGCTGGCAAAATGAAAGTGGAATTTCCTCACCAACTGTTCATAGGACACCATGGTACCCGGTAGTAGGCTCGTGAACCATTCTTGAGCTCGGCTCGACAGCATAGTGATAAAGATACGGGCGTTAATAGCAACTGATTGTCCGTATAGCTGCATCACGTGTTCAAATGTTGTTAGGTGTTCTTGGGGGTCCTTGCTTCCATCGTATCGAGGTGGGTCTGGGAGCTTGAAATTCGGGGTCAACACCTCCATCAAGATCTCTTCACAAAAAGGAGATCCTCTCTTTTGCAAAGCGGACGTAACTGCCCCCCTTCTCTTCATCTCCTCCAATTTCTTAGTAGCAAGTTCAATTTGCTCACTAAGCTCCTGCAAGTTGTCAGCTAATGGTACTCGGGTCATGGGCACCCCCAACCCTTCGACCCCTAATCCCGCTTTCTTAGGGGATCTGGGTCTTGGGGGAGGGGTCCTGCTCTCAGCTTCGTCCTCTTGCTCAAGACCTCCTGGGATGCCCTTCTTTCCCAGGCGCTTGTGACCATCATGGTCTTTGGCTAGACCTGTCGTGGGGTCGAGGTCGGGTAACTCCCTTTCTCTTTCTCTTTTCTTCGCGAGCTGCTATCTTTTTTCCAAGACCAGTTTTGTCGAAGTCCTCCTTCCTCATTGAGATCATCTGGTCCGGGTCTTTCCTTCCGGCATCCAGAGGATCCTGAAGAGATTGAGATGAGGAGAACTCTGGTTGTAACACCTCCTTATCCTTCCTGGGGGTCTCTAACACCCCCTTCTGAACATGCTTCCCCGGAGTCTCCATACCTCCGCACCTCAGTCTTAGTTCAGGAAAACTAAGAGTTTCCCATAGACGGCGCCAACTGATTTGGATCAGTTACCTTCGGGTCATGGACTTTCAGGTAACCAGGTTCGACTTCTTAAGTGACCTGAAATAGATGAACACATGTCAGGCTAGCTGGGGGGAGGTCCCGACTAAGACCCTCCGATGCTTAAGTCAGATCGAGTTCGTGAGGTATGGGGGTACGAAGAAAGTAAATGTAAAAGTAAATAGTCAAAGTAGTAGGATGAATAGTGATTACCCTATTGTTACTGTAGCAACCTATTTATAGCTAACACTTGGCACATGCAGGCAATCAGGTTATGCCAAGTGTTAGTATCTAAGAGGAGGGTTGTACTTGGGCACCTGCAGCATCAACGATCAAGTTTGGAGATTACCTTTGGGCTTGGCTGGGCAAGCTTGGGTCCATTCGGCCCAATGGGCTACACAGCACCATTCCTTAGTCAGTAGACCTTCGCCACATCAGATGGTGTTTATCTATTGTTATTTTAGAGTCGTAAACGATGTCAGTACAACAGGAATGATGGAACTATTCACTGTATTTGTATTCATTCTGTTTTTCATTGATGAAGGTGATTTTATTTTGTCATGTTAAATCTGTCTACAATTAATAAGGTTCTTGTTTGCACTACTAAACCTTTTCAATAGGTATAATGGAATCTTCAGGTAGTGTACCCAAAAAAGGACCTACTCGTAAAACAACAGTTTGCAAGACGTAGATGGTCAACACAAGAGGAATATGTATTGTTACATGCTCTAATAGAACTAGTTGTTAGGGGTTACAAGTGTGATAACGGTTTCAAATCAGGGTACCAGGCTATTTTACAGACTTCAATGATACAAGCATTTCCGGATCGATATCGGGCTTCTCCACATTAGTTCCAAATGCGTGTGTGGAAAAAGGATTATGGTTCTCTAAGCACCATGCTATCACATTCGGATTTTCTTGGAATGACTCAGCCAATACTTTGATTGTAAAAGAAAACTGCAATTGGGAGGAGTATGTGAAGGTAATAACTTCAATTATGGATTATTTATTCACTGTGCATTCATACATGACTTTTAAGAAATGATGATATTTATACGAGTTTAACATGACAGTCTGATCCTAATGCGAAGTCAATGTGCTACAAGTCGTGGCCATATTATAAGGACTGGTGTGAAGTATTTGGCAGGTACCGCACAACGGGTGAGAATGCCGAAGGCTTTGCTGAGGTTGTTCAGGACATCCTAAGTGGAGGGCCATCCAATAGGGAAAACTGCCCGCGAGAAAACACTCCTCAACCTGAAACTCCTAATGAAGTAGCTGACAACGCATCCTCATATAATACGGCTACTAGTGCTCATGCTAAAGGGAAAAAGAAGAATAAACGAAAACAGAAAAATGATGAAGGTGAAGACCAATTTATGGATCTGATGTCCAAATTCGGTGAAACAACTGATGCAAGGTTAGGCAATCTTGCAAGACAGATTGGATTTGAACATGATGCTGCCACATCACGAAAAGCTGTTTTTGATGCACTTGAGCCAATGCCGTTCCTATCTGTAGAGAACAAGATATTTATTGCAACACAATTGGGGAACAAGACCAAGGAGCTTGACATTTTCTTCAGCCTAAATGATGAAAATAAAACTACTATGGTGAAGATGATGCTCGAAGGGAAAATATAGGCAGAACTTGGGTGCCAAACTATTTATATTTTTGAACAGTACTATATTATATGTACCTATGGCAAATTTCCAAATAATCGTTTGATTCCCAAATGTTCATTTGGGAATAGAACAGTTGCTACTAATACTTGGTCGTGGCCTAAGTAATATGGAATGATGGAATGACGTGTTGTGACACGTATGAACCAAATATTACTATTTCCTTAAGTTCATTTTGCATATTGAAGCTTATTTCTTGAAGTCAAAGTTTGCCTTTTTTATATTTTATATTTGTGTGCAACATGAATACTCCCCAAATTTCATCAATTTGCTTGTTGTGTTTTATTTAATTTCTGTTTTTATGAATTCAGTTACTATCACACGGTTCATATATATCATTTTCTTCTCCAAGTATGCTGAACTTGTTGTCTTTACTGGTTTGTAACCTAGGTACAATGGTGAAGACACGCAACCAAGTTCAATCGGCCAACATCCGTGGTGAATGGACCATTGAGGAAGAAAATGCCTGCTTCAACATCTTCTTCTATGAATGCTCCCGCTATGAGTCCTTGGAACATGTGGCTGTTTTCAATGCCATTTTCCTAGAGGTGGCTCGGACCCTCAGTAGGAGGATGCATAGGGAATTCAGTGCGCACAAGGTTAAGGAAAAAATACATCAAATTCAGAAGCAATATGAGGAGTTTCGTGAGTTTATCAGTTTGCCTGAAGTTCTATTTCTTGCAAAAAGAAATTATGTCAAAATCTCTGTTGAATATTGGGCAAATAATCGAAAGGTAATTTATTTTATGTTTGCTTGTGCAGTTCATATTTTTTTAACTTCTTCAATAATATACTATAATCAATGTTTTCTAACTCTTAACACTTATACATTCAATAACTTGAGTGGTTTTGATACGTATAGGAGCCAAAGATACACCGGTATTTCAGAATCAATGGATTTAGGTTGTTTGAGGAATGTCAGGATGTTTTCACTACTAAGCATGCAGTGAAGATTGATTTTGGCCCCAATAGTGGCTACCATCGAGATGAACCACTTCTCCTAGACGACCTGTCATCAGACTCATCTTCATATATGTTCGGTGACGATAGTGATGAAAGCATGCTGAATGCATGGTTTGACGATTGGGCACGACGTTGAGTGTTTGTTCTACCACCTCCAAATGTGGATGCTCCCGCTCCAGTTGTCGATGACGCTGCTCCCATTGCTGATGCTCCTGCCCCAGATGAGGATGATCAAGTTGAGTCCGAAGTGGAAAGTAGTTGAAAGGCTAGTTGTTGGTTGAACCTTGCACTGGACATCTAGTATTATGTGACTATTTTTTTATGTTTTGTTTATGTTAATATGGTAAGTTATTTTCCAGAATACTACGTGAAATTCCCTAAGTACTGTGCTTGTAATCTGCATGTAAGTTGTAATGGCAGGAACATGGTCATAATTTTGTTATATTAAAAGTTGGACATGTTAATTCGACATTATTATTGTGATTGTAATCTTCTTCCAAGTCTCTTGTTTTTACTAAGTTGGTTCCAAATCAGAGCTTCATGTAAACAATGTAATTTATGATAGTACACAAATGATTTGTTAACTGTGCATTTTGGACCTCTTTAAGATTAGGGATCCAAATAATAACATAAGCATTCTCAACACATACAACTTCATAGAATATTAAAAACGAGAACTACAACAGATTTTGCAATATGTAAGCAAACCATAATAACAAACACATACAACTTCATAAGGAAATATTGAGAACACACATTACATAACCAATTTAATCCACAACCACATAATTTGAAAGTTGATCAACTTCACTCCATTCAATTTGGCTTGCAAGATGAGCCAGTAGTGTCAGAACTCTTGGATGGAGATGGAACGAGTCCTGGGCGAGGTGCACGTGGTCGACGTGGCATCGTGCAGGACTTGGCCATGGTTATCCCCACTGGAGATAGTTTGCATCATCGCTACGGGAACTTGGTTGATTAACAGATCCCTCCGACCCTTAGTCATTCCCACCGGCGAATCGGGATATGTATTGCCAGAATGACTCATCCCGAGTACACCAGGACGAAGACGACACATTGATTACATGGGTAGGTGGTTGCGGCAAGCCAGACATGTTACCTATGTCATCTGTTTCAGTTCCTGAGGAAATATCAATGACTTCAAAATTAGCCGGATTGAATATACTACCAAAAAGTTGGCAGAGCTCAACCCAACTAGGATCGCCAAACTATTGATAGGCAATGCCAAACTGGTTTTCCTAATATAAACAATTCAAACGTAAAGTTGTTAGTAGGAGTAAAGTGATTAGTTCATAAACAGTTATAAATAAGTACTTCCATAAATGCTCACCTCAAAAATCTCGTCAAGGACATAGTCAGGTGCATTCACTTTATTATTAACGTTGTCATATAATAAAATATTATAGCCTATTGTCAAGGACATAGCCTATTGCAAAGTTAAATCAAATACAAAAGCTTCTTTTTAAGTTCAAGCATGTAAAAGAGATTTTATAGGAGATATGGACAAAGGTTGTGGGGTAAGATGACTGCTCAAAGCTGAGGTTGGACAGCATAGTTTACTATTACATGCAGTTCTGCATAGTCACATGCTCCAAAATATTGTGACTTTTAACAAGGAGAGACAAGACAACTCATGATAAACAAATTCACCCCCAACACAATTGGTAAATCAACATTTGTGGTCACAGAAATTAGAAAAACAGTCCAACAACAAGCTTACATTAATTAACTTCAAATAATACAAGGATTAGTTAACTAGTGATGCTTCACATCACTAGACAATCTCCTAACAACAATAATAGTAAGCATATGAGTTTCTAAACTTTAATATGCTTAATAATACAGACAACAACATTATTAGCGGATATACAAAGGTTCTACATAATGATCACTAAATTCAAAGGCATAGGGATTACATTTCATTCAAGTACATGACACAAACATATAATGAACATATGCGATAAAGCCAATCACAAAGGTAAGAAGCCAAGATACCATTGCAACCTTCTTCAACAACTCAACATGTTGTCTACTAGCAGCCAAATCTGTTCTTACTTTTTTCAGTTTTTCCAGTAACCCAGGAATTATGTTTCTCGACTCCTCAGAAACAGGACCATCCACCCATTTGAAGTAGCCACACTTGTTAACCTGAAATGGAATTAGATTATTTTCAAAATTCGTTGGACAAAGTTCATCTTAAAAAAAAGTAATATAAGGCATTCATAGCAGGAAAAAATATTACCCCCTTCTCCGGACAAGATATAAAACGTCTTCCGGGGTTTGACTTTGTCCATGCAGTCTGAATCTTCGATTAAAATCCACAATGACACCGAATCGGAGCATCAAACGAGTAATTTCTACAACGACATGTCGCATTGCTAGCACTACTAAAAGGATCACTGTTTGTGGTGCTCATATTTGTTACTGCGGTTTGGACATACATATAAATTAGGTAGTGAGTGACCATATTGACATAATCAAAGGTACTTCACACATTTGGGTTAATTATCAGTTAAAAATACCAATCAAAGTAGGTTCCATAGACAAAAATGTTGGACATAAAAAATGAAGCTTCTCCATGCAAATATCCAATCAATACGACCATTTAGACACACACCAAATTCATCCAAACAGATAACACTAAAGCTACCTCAAATCACTGAACCAAAATTGCTTTGCTCCTTATTTATACATTGAAAAAAATTGAAATACCCACATTAAGTTTGAAAGGATTTGTGAGCATTTTAGAACCGAAAGCAATTGGGTTTCAAAACCCTAACTACAGAATTCCCTAAAATTGTAGAAGTAGTAGAGCGCAATGACGGAATTTGTAACCAATGTACTACAAAGCACAATTTTACAAAGACAATTGATTAAAAGGGTAAAATATCAAAAACCATACCCTAAATGCCTGAGGTAAATCGCTGTTTTCGAGTTCGACGCGAATTTCGGTAGCTCCGAAACGTATTGAATTGCTCTTCAATGTTGTTGCTTCTGGAAGATCGGGTCGTAGACGATGCTCCCTTATTCCAATTGTGCGAAAATGGCGCTCATTCAAAGTTGAAATTTGTTGAACATAAATGTGGAGAGGACGGCAATGGCTAGTTGAGGTGATTACAATGTCAAATTTTATTGAGGGTATAACAGACATTTTACATTTTTGTCACAATTAATCCATTTTGCCAAACATAAACTAGGATTGCAAATCCAAATTTTGTTTTAATCAATCATACATCCCAAACAAAATATTATTTCGTAATATATAATCCATGAACAGTGTAATCATATCATTTCTTACTATTTTATCCAATCCATCCAAAATGCAAAACGAGTCCTAATAATATTAGATAACATCACATGCACACATACCGATATATATTATATAAGTTATATATTATATAAGTTGGCTCGATTTCACTTTTAGTCCTTTAATTTTTATGGGTTGCGTTTGGCAAACACTAACTTTTCTAAACCTGCACATTTAGTCCGATTTCAAAATTTTGGGAATATCTTATCCCTAAAATGCTGAGTTTGGCCATTTTTCCTTGAAAGGACTATTTTGCTCCTTTTTGGAAAATTAAAATTAAAGAAAAAATAGAAAAATAATAATAAATTAAATAAAAATAAATAAAAAAAACTTAAATTAAATTAAATAAAATGGTCGAACATATATTTTTATATTTTTCAATATTAAATAAAAATAGAAAATAAAAATTATAGAAATTTATTTTCTTTTTTTTCATTTTTTGTCTTTTTGTTTTTTATTTTTTTTTTAATTTTTATTTATAGTAGAAAATTGTAAATAGATATTGTTTTTTTCAGTTTTATTTTTTATATTTTTTCTTTAATTTTAATTTATGGTGAAAATTGTAAGTCTATATTTTTTCATTTTTTTCTATTTTTTTAATTTTAATTTACGGTTGAAAATTACAGATATATATGTTTTTTGGTTTTCTATTTTTTTTTTTTTTACATATAGTTGAAAATTGAAAATACATATTTTTTCTGTTCGTTTTTTATTTTATTTTTTTTAATTTTATTTACAGTTGAAAATTATAAATATATGTTCATATTATTTTCTTTAAATTAAATTAAAAAAATTTCAAACATATATTTTATATTTTTCAACTTTAAATAAAAATTAAGCAAAACTAGAAAAACAAAAAAGTACATTATTTTTTTCTTTTGGTTTTTCTATTTCTTCTATTTCTATTTTTCTTTAATTTGAATTTACAGTTGAAAATTATAGATATATATGTTTTTTTTGTTTCTATTTTTTTAATTTTTATATATAGTTGAAAATTGTAAACCATGTTTTTCTATTTTGTTTTTATTTTTTTAATTTTATTTATAATTAAAAATTATAAATATATGTTCAGATTATTTTATTTAAATAAAATTAAAAAAAGTCCAACATAAATTTTATATTTATAAACTTTATATAAAATTATAAATATATGTTCATATTTTTTCTTTAATTTAATTTAATCTTATATTTATTTTTATTATTTAATTTTATTGAGATATTACACAAGTCATGTGATATGCACATGACCAAGGTTTTTATCCAAAAAAGGGGGCAAAATAGTTATTTCATGAAAATATGACCCAACTCAGCATTTTAAGGATAAGATATCCCCGAAATTTTGAAATCGAACTAAATGTGCAGGTTTAGAAAAGTTAGTGTTTGCCAAACGCAACCCATAAAAATTAAAGGACTAAAAGCGAAATCGAGCCAACTTAATGGACCAAAAAAGTAATTTTTCCTATACACACATATATGTACTGGGTATGAGTTATATATATATATATATATATATATATATATGACTAACCTTTGTATTTTTATATTATAATATAATAGGTATATGTTAGCTAGCCCTCACTCCATCAACCGACTCAAGCAAATGGATAATGATGCAGAGGCATGCATGTGTAGGATTTCCAATAATCTAATCTAACATAGACACATAAATTACATAACTATAGAAATACTCACCGCCTTGGTCATACCTTTAGATAAACATGTATATTTTATATGACTTAAGCATATAAACACAATTCGCACACCCAAACAGGAGAAAGAAAAGTTTCAATTATGCATCTAAATCTGTAAGTTTTATATAAATCGTTCCTTGAATTAATTTGTCGGAATTAGTTGTATAAAGTTATAATTGTGTATACGGATTCTAAAAACTTTTAAGTTCTTTTATCTCGAGCAAAGAATAATTAGAAGGGATATAAGAGTTAAAATAGGTAAGAGATTTCAACAAATAACACACGTGATGACAAGATAAATATCAAATTAGGAAGAAATATGGGTTTAGCGTATGAAGAAGCATATAGTGAGTTCTCTTTATATAGTGTGATAATCATTGTGCAGGGGCTAATTATTAGTTAATTAAGATTTACATATGCTGAATCTAGGAATACCACACTATTTTGTCATGGAATTGATAATGAAGTCACCAATCATCTTTTTGTATGTTATATGGTTATTTATTGAAGTGGAGTCTAAGCTTAGTTTGCAATTCATTTAAATGAACTTAGTTTTTTTATTCTTATCTGGTTAAATAATTAAGGTAAAAATAATAAAAACTGATTTAGAATTAAGATAATAATAACACATGTAATTATAATTGTAAGTTTAGATATACATATATATGTATATACTTGTTTAAGGATTTTAAAAATATAAAGTAGTGTAATTGAGATATGTCTGTAATAGAGATATCTAATTAGTTAGGGATTGAAAATGAATCAGAAGAAACTATACCAGATTTTTCATTCAACAGTAATATGCTGTTGTATTCGACTATTTGGACCCATTTTATTTCGAATTTAGACATATTTAAAACACAAAAGTTGAAGAAAATTGAACTAGCTTTCTAGGAGCACTTGAATCACCCCAATATCATTTGGGCTCGTTTGGTTGCCCTTAATGGAAGGGATATCCCACCAATTTTTATTATTTCACACCCATTATTGTGTTTGGTTCAAAGTTGATTGGCCCATGAAAAAGCAAGGGCCCGGTCTACTATCCTACCAAGATAGGTATACCATATCCCACCAGGGGGGTGGGATACAATTTCACTCAAATTCTGATAGGAAGTCAAATTACATTTCTACCCTCATATTTACATTACCCACTCATTTCACAGAAGACAACACTGACACTGCTCTTCTCACCCTCACTGTTACGTTGAGCTGTGGAACCCTAGCTCGCGGCCGACCTTCAGAGCGGACGAAAAAGGCGGAATTCCTGATTAAGGTATTAGTGCGAGTTCGTTTTTTAATTTCACGGTCGTCTCCATACTTCTCTCGGATTACTTGTCGCTCCCAAACTCCCCTGTAATTGTGGCAATTTTTACCCCTTTTTGAACAATTTATTTCTTGCACTCGCAGTTAGTTTTCTGGAAAACGGTCGAAGGAGGTTTGTTCTTCTCCATATATTGGGCTGTAAGTATACTTACAACAATTTCTCAATATTTCTCCATATTAGGGCTGCTGGTGTATCTTTTTCGAATGGGAAATTCTTTTTTTTAATGAATGTGGAATGGTTTTGACTTTGTCTTTTTATTAAAATCGGTCGAATATTACTCCAGATTTGATTTAACCCTTGCGTTTTTTTTTTTTTTTTTTTTGGAGTTGTTTGTTGCTGTTTTATTTTAATCTGAACTTTGTTGTATTCACTTTTGTAAACATGCACAAAATATCTGTTTTCATATGATTTGTGATGTACATTATATGTGACCTGCAACTGATGAATGTTGTACATGTTTTAACAATTGAATATCAAGCTATTAAAGAGAACCCTATGAATTCACATTGCAGTTTTGATTAGGAAGATGGATGAAATATCAAGGAAAAGAGCTGAGTTATTCTTAGTTGTTGAAGAAATTATGACTGAAAGTATGTTTATCTTGAACATGTTTGTGAGGACAATTATTTAAACTCAAAAAGACTAGAGAATCGCAGGGTAGGAACTAGATATGTCATGGCAAATAGGATACCAAAACAAGTAGAGCATTTGAATGACTTGATTGCGCAGACTGATGTTGATTGTTTAGATAATTTGAGGATGACGCGTGGTGTGTTTGCAAAGTTGTGTTACTTACTAAAACATGTGGGTGGGCTACTCGAGTCTAGATATGTGTCTCTTAATGAGAAAGTGGCATTGTTTCTTTTTGTTCTTGCCCACCACAAGAAAAATCGTGTGGTGCGGTTCGATTTCAAGAGATCGGGACAAACTGTTAGCAGACACTTCCACAATGTTTTGAATGCGGTTTTAAGACTACACACACACTGTACTCTAGTAAGTCCGCATCGATTCAAGACAATCGCTGCCAATCCACAATGGAAGTGGTTTAAGGTAAATCAATATTACAAAGTACATTGAATTTTAAACAATCAATATTTATCAAGTTTAAAACACATATCAATGGACTTGTATTTAGGGCTTCACTTAGAAATGTTTCTACAATTAAATTTGACAGAAAATATTTGTGTTTAGGGTTGTCTAGGTGCTTTAGATGGTACTTATATCAAAGTGAAAGTGTCCGAGTCAGATAAGGCACGATATAGAACAAGGAAAGGCGAAATAGTCATCAAATGTGCTTGGTGTTTGCGATCGAAATATGAATTTCATTTATGTGCTAAGTGGATGGGAGGGTTCAGCTGCGGATTGTAGAGTTTTGCGTGATGCTGTCACTAGACCTAATGGTTTAAAAATCCCTCAAGGTATCATTTCATTAATCATTTGATTTTTTGACATTTAAATCTATTAGTACGTGGCAATTCTCATAGTTAAGCTTATATCAAAAAATATCATAACACTACTATTGACAGGTAATTTTTACCTATGTGACAATGGTTA
Organism: Rehmannia glutinosa; assembly: GCA_016081115.2. Taxonomy (NCBI): domain Eukaryota; kingdom Viridiplantae; phylum Streptophyta; class Magnoliopsida; order Lamiales; family Orobanchaceae; genus Rehmannia; species Rehmannia glutinosa. The sequence continues at coordinate 59,137,992 of CM071924.1, read as the reverse complement.
CACGAATGGTGAAGGGTTCCTAACTCCGTACAAAGGAGTTAGGTACCATTTAAATGACTGGGGAGAGGGGACTTTAATTCCACAGAATTCTCAAGAATTTTTCAATATGAATCACTCAAAAGCTCGTAACGTGATTGAACGGACATTTGGGCTCTTGAAAAAACGATGGGCTATTCTACGGAGTCAGTCTTTTTACGATATAAAGATCCAAAACAAACTGATAATGGCATGTGCGCTTCTTCATAATTTCATCCGTTTGGAGCTGTCTGTAGATCCGTTGGAGGATTCTTTGAGTGATGACGATGAGGACGATGATGAAGATGATACGAACATTGATTACATTGACACTGTTGAATCGTCACAAGCGTGGAATAATTGGAGAGACCAATTAGCTAATTCAATGTACAATGAGTGGAGATGTTTAGGCTAGTATCATTTATTTTGAGTAATGAGACGGTGGATTTTCTTGTATTTCTTTTCACGGATAATTTATCTATTTTCATTTGTATGCACTAGAGTGCGTTATGTATTTGAAAAGATGTTTTGTTATTGTCCTTATGCACTTACCTATTTACTGTTGCATTATATGATCTACTTGAGGTTGAGTTACTTGTTTTGGAGTTTCAATGATTTAAATTACATTTGTAATGCATGCTTTTTAGATGAGAGTGTACTGGCCAAGATGTATAATTACTTGTAATTTGCTTTGACCTAAATAACTGTGTATTATGGAGTTTTTAAATGATTTCTTTTACCAAGATGGTTCAAGAACCACAAATGACCGGCCTTTTCCTTTTGTACAGTAATTACATTTGCAAGTTACGTGATTTACTATTCCAATTTTTTAGAAATAAAATTGGGATATTGTAAGGTATATTAGTTTAATTTTTGATTGTCTTATGATTTGCAGATTCTACAATGGAGGCATCACACAACCAAATCCCAAAACAATGTCGCAAAAGGAATGACAAGGGTAGAAGGAGTTGGAGTCGACGAGAGGAAGAAGTGTTGGTTGCATCTTTGAAGGAAATTGTGTCAAGCGGGTGGAAGTCTGAAAACGGGTTCAAAATAGGCTACTTACAAGCATTAGAGCAAGAGATGATGAAGGTTCTTCCTGGGACTGACCTTAGAGGGATTCCCCACATCAATTCCAAGATACATGTTTGGAAAAAAGACTATGGGAGCCTGGTTTCAATGCTTTCACGCAGTGGGATATGGTGGAATGACAATACAAAAATGATTGAGGCTCATGATGAGGCTTGGGCTGAGTACGTTAAGGTATTAGTACCAATCACTTTCAGTTTTAATCTTAATTGAATATTACCAAACTCTGTTTTTGATGGATACTATATATCTGTGCAGGTCGATTCTAATGCCCGTCTCATGAGGTTCAAGACTTGGCCATTTTACAATGATTGGGTTAACATCTTTGGGAAGGACAGAGCAACAGGAGAGCATGCGATCGGCTTCATCGAGGCAGGATCAACAATGTCCTTAATGGAAATTGCACCCAAGAGGAAGAGCCCGCTAATCTTTTTGGAAACTTGTTTGAAGAGTTTGAGGAAGAAATCTGAAACAAATTACGTATGTCAACCGCAATCCACCCCTCAAAATTCGCATCCGCCAAAAAAAAAAGAAAGGTAAACGTAAGCATGCGACAACCCCGATCCTATGGTCGAGCTAATGGGCACTTACTGCCGAACACCGATGCTTTAGACTTTGAAATAGCTAAGCGCATTGGCTACGAGTACGACATTTCTACAGCAAGGAAAGAGGTATTTGGGCTTGTTGCAATGATGCAAGGGCTTTCTCTTCAAGAGAAACTTCTAGTTTCTAAGTTATTGGTAAAAAATACTGAGGATCTTGAACTGTTCTTCAGCCTTCCGGATGAAGCGAAGATTGAGTTTGCGAAAATGAAGTTGGCCGGGAATCTATGAAAAGTTAATTAGACGTATGTTTTGAGGACAAACAATATTGTGTACCTGGTATTATGACTGTCAATTCGGGTGCCAATGAACATTTCTTATGATATGGTATTATTGTGTTTTTTTTGAAGCCAATGAACACTTGTTCGGAAATTCTGTATTTTGGATAATCGATTTGGATAATCTGTAATTTGGATATTATATTTTGGATGATAATACCATATCTTTGTTTGTGATGATAGATCTGTTTTTTGTGGTGCCAATGAATGTTACATACAGGTGTAAAATGACATTTGCGATGTTATGGTTTTGTTGCGATGATATGTAGGATCTGTTACAAAGAGATGTTCATTGATACAGAGCTTACATTATTTGCTTTATATAGTATTGTTGGTTTCATTATAATACTTGTCCTCAAAAGATGTTATATATTAATCTTTTTACAACTCTTATTTTTGTCAAATATTTATATATATGGCCAGACTTTTTAGAACTCTTATTTTTGCCTCAAAAGTTATATAGTTGGTTAGTTAATCAAAATTTGCAAAATTCTGGGTATTTTTGTATGAAACAAAAAGTTCTGGCCAACAGGTGAAATAATTATATATATGGCCTGACTTTTTAGAAATCTTATTTTGGCCTCAAAAGTTATATTCTTGTTTAGTTAATAAAAAAGGAGCAAAATTCTGGGTATCTTATTTTGGCCTCAAAAGTTATATTCTTGTTTAGTTAATAAAAAAGAGCAAAATTCTGGGTATTTTTGTATGAAACAAAAAACTTGTAGACTAAAAATCCATACTAACAGAGGTTCATTGAAAACATAAATAGGTTCATTGAAAACAGGGGTACATGTAATCGGAACACTGGAAAGACGAACCCTTGAAATATATTTCAACACAATTTAAGTGAAAGACGAACGCGTGAAATATGACATCCCTACATAATAAACTAGAAACAACACGATAAGACGAAATGGAAAGAAAAACTGCAAATGACTCGAACAATATGACAAACGACACGACAACAAACCAGGCAATGACTAGACGACCCAACACAAATTGACACGGAACAGTGCCTCCTTGGAAGTTCACGGTTTTTTGATAGGCGAGTATGAAGCGGTTGAACTATCTGCTGGGGCGGCATGCGGGGGACGACTTGGACCAGCTTCAGTGAGATAATTCTGCATCTTGCTGAGAACTTCTTCAGTAGTGGATAACTTTGACGGAGGGTTGTTTGGGTCAGGAACTGAAGAGTCGCTTGCAGACTGATACCAAGCTAACTCATTCCAAAATGAATTGTCCGTGTTGTCGGAGTTGCGCTCCACTCCATCAGGCCTTTGGTTGCCTACTGGTTCAACGTCCGGCTGGACGTCATCATCGTGATCACTTGAAATTTCAATTACTTCAACTTCATTGTTTGCACTTTCGTCAACGTCATCTTCTTCGAACATCCAACGAAGCTCATCAAAATCATGCTCGCCTTCTAACATATAAGCCATTCCAAGTTTTTGTTCCTACAAATAAGTCAAATATGTCAAAAATATAACTTTATAAAAATGTACAAAGAAAGTGGCACAAACGAATGGTGTACCCTGCATATGTAGTCCTACACAGACTGGTGACAATCGACTTTGTGGGTGATAGGATCGTAGCACACGCCGCTTATTTGGATAATCCATTTAAACACTTGGTAGCGCTTACGCAATTTCTTAATTCGTTGCATACAATATGCATAGTCGAAGTTTGTACCAAACGTGTGTTAACAACAGCGGTCATTGCGGCAAAACGCAAACGTATTTTCACAGTGAGCTCGAAAATTGCCTTCCATTGCCTGCTCCACCAATGACTTGATGAATTTCTCGGTCAATTTCTCTGGTCCAAGTTGCATTGTAGAATACTTTAGACTGATGCATAGCCCCTTTAGGTGTGTTTTTGTTTTGAGGCATTTTGACAAGGCAATGTATTTTCGAATCAGTTGATAATTTTGGGTTGAATGTCTACTAACTTTCTGAATGATATAAATAGAGGTACAAGGTGAGGACATCACTTGAATCCAAAAATTGAGATGGGACATGACTAATTACATATTCAAAGCAGATTTTGATTCCCCTGCATAATATATGATGATGCATTGAGTTCCAAGGGAACTGATTTGCTAAGACATATGTAGCAGTTGTCTCGTTTATTCAGTATCATATTGTTTCCATGTTTATTTTTGCATTCTTCATATTTAGTACTTTATAAAAGAATATATTCTCTTTTGCCCATTCTATGAAATTTTTGGAAGAAGAACATTGTTGAAGACTAATTTGTAGTTTACTAGCAAGACATATTTTGGTGAGAATGGTAAGGAATATATTCTCTTATTTACCAAAAGCAAAAGAATCTTCCAGTTCAATGTGTAAAACTCAGTAGTTCACATGTAGTATCAGCATGCAGATTTCATTTCAGCTTTTGATTCAAAAAAATTACAAAACAGCCCCAAAATGAAAGTTTGATGTTTTGTGATTTCACTAAATTACAATAGTAGTCGGTCAGAAGTAGTTTGGTTTATTTGATTATATGATTTCTTTGATTTATGTCAATTATACCCATGCACATAAGTTTTTAAAACTCCAAAACAAATAATCGAACATTTTCGGGGCCATTATATAATTTTCGATTTCATTGTTAAGTCATAACCTGGAACAAAGCAACCGGTCATTTTTCTCGATTATGTGATTTATTTGGTTTATGAAAACTACCCATGCACATAAATTTTTAAAACTCCAAAACAGCCCCTGGAACATTTTCAGGGGCCATTATATAATTTCAGTTTCCATTGTTAAGTCATAACCTGGAACAAAGCAACCGGGTCACTTATATAATTTTCGAATTGTTTATTTGGTTTATGAAACAAACCATGCACATGCACATAAATTTTTAAAACTCCAAAACAACCCCTGGAACATTGTCCTTAATGGAAATTGCACCCATGCACATAAATCAGCCCCTGGAACATTGTCCTTAATGGAAATTGCACCCATGCACATAAATTTGCAGGGGCCATTATGTATTTTTCATTCTCAATTTGGTTTTAAAAACTTATGTGCATGGGTCAGTTTCATGTTTTTAACAACACATGCACATAGATTTTTAAAAATCCAAAACAACACGTAGATCATGTACTGGTATGTGTTAATGTCTGGTTTTTCATTCTCCCTTTGTTTAATTCTCAGTTTTTCATCACTTCTCAGTTTTTTTCATTGTCAACTTCTTTTCATACAACAAACAATCCTGCATATATATCCAACTGTTGCATAAGACTGGTTCATACAACAAAATGATCTAAATCCATATCCAACTGGTACATACAATAATTAGACTGGTGCATAAACCATATCCAACAAAATAATCCATACAACAAAATGATCTAAATCCATATCCAACAAAATAATCCAACTGGTGCAAAAACAATGTTTCCAACTGGTGCATACAACAAACCATTCCAACATATATATGATTAGGAGGTGCATAAACCATATCCAACTGGGTTATACAACAAAACATTCCAACATATATATCCAACTGGTGCATACAATAGGTTCTAAAAGCTTCATAGCATTGAAGTAAAGTACCAATCGTCATTAGTTACACAATAGTCATGAGACATAAAGCATAATAAGACAAGTTCTAAAAACATAATTGCATCCTAAAGAATTACCCAAGTCTAAAACACATAAGAAAGATATCCTAACTACTACATAGTTCCTCATGCTTGAATCAGAAACACTTCATCAGTAATGGATCAATCATCAATAGGATCACGAACATCTGATAGGTCAATCTGTGCGGCATTGGCAATTTTGAAAACATTGTAAGCCATGGCATAGTGCTCAAACCCGTAAGTGCGAAAATATCTTTGTTCTACAGTTTCCTGCCAAAAAAATAAGTATCAGTCAATGTCCAATGTTTAAATGACTCTGTACAAGTATATTTATCTCGATTAATTAATATCTATTTTTACCTTGCCAATTTGATGGAAATAGTTGGCGTCAACAGATACAATGTTGCGTTTCTTGTTAAAGTCGACACCAGGAGTCTCAAGGTACTTACAGAAAGCGTCAAATTTGTCTCTCCACAATTGGGCCTGAGTTTTCACCATCCTAACATTGCGCCCTTACCAAACCGACACTTCAATCCTATTGATATCACCCTTAATAAACTATTCAACTCAACAGGATCATCCAAGCGTAGAAGACGAGTGGCATGATTCAGACAACTGTATATATATTCCTCTTCCTCGGGTGTCCAGTTTACTGATTGGTACAAGCATCGAACTATGTCGTTTCTTGTCCTAGGCATTACTAAGCAGAACAAATTTAAGCAAATAACATCAAATAAATAATTAGCACGAAGAAGCAATAATATGAAGTCTTACAAAGGATTTAATACATAAGTTAATTGTCATCCGTACATGAGGACCATTCAGCTCGCAAATAGTATTAATTAATAAGAAAACTAAGTACTTGTCCAATACATTGCAAAGTTACACAACAAACTACATACTCTGCCATACTACGACAGTGATCCTATTATCTTAATTTCAAGATAGTCATATTGCAAACATAATGATAACAACCATGACAACCCAAGAAAATATCAATGCAATCAGATATTTTCTTTCACGATGCTTGAGTTCTTTTATGGTGACTTCATGTGCATTTATTTTCTTTAACAGTCCCGAAATGATTTGAGTTGACCTTCTGCACATGATTGGATCATACCACTCAAAGAATCCACACCTACGTTCCTGCATTGTTTTAAACGCCATCTTAATTTTACTAATATGAATGTGACAATAACCCTAAGAACTTGGTTCAGGAATCATTGAAAATAGAAAGTAATGTTTATGTCATTAGTGGCTAACACATACTTTACAAGTGTGGAATCTACGGCCTGGGTTAGTCGGTGTCCACGATGTCCGTAAAGGTGACTCTACGCCACATTCACATATTTTATTTGCACCGTTGACGGTATGAATACCCGAGGTGTTTGAGTGGCCACTTGACACTGACAATAGGTAATGATACAAAAAAAACAAAAACAACAACATTCAAATCAGAACATTTCCATCAAACATCAAGAAGTTGCAAACTGTTTTTGTACATCTTTATAGTAACAAAATATAGATCATAAAATTAATGAATGATAAAGGTAAAAGTAGAGATGAAGTGGAAAACTTAAACAAAGACAAATCATGAATCGAGAAACATTCAAAGTGAAATTAACATTGTAATACTTACTTGCACTTGAATGAAATATCGAACTTCAACAACTGAAAAAAATAAAAACCCAGACTTGAATTAGATGTGTTCAATTTTCGACTCATGAAAAGTTAACAAAAAATTCACACAGTGACGAAATATGAAATAGAAAAAAACGATACAATTTTCAGAAAACCCAAATCATGGCTGACCTATTTTCAGAAAACCCAAATCATGGCTGACCTATTTTCGTGAAATCCTAAGATGGAGAATCGAATAGAGGATATTGGTATTGTTCAGCAGAATACAAATCAAAGAAGAACGCAAAAATTAACGCCAAAAATAAAGACAACAATTTTCCAACAAGATTGAATATACCTGCGAAATTGAGAGTATCGTGTGGCTGCTCTGGGAATTTTTGTGTTGGTGGAAGAAAAATGAACTGTTGAAATAAGGAAGTGATTGAATGGCAAATAGGTAATATTATGTGGGGGTGAAAAGGGAAAATGAATTATAAGTTGGGGGCAAAAAGGTAAAATTAGTGGGGTTGATTGTTCTTATCCATTTTGAACCAAACACATTATTAATAAAAGAAGGTATATCCATAAGACTAATCCCTCAAACAAACATAATATTAGGACATATTATATCAACCTTATAAGGTTGGAAAATAACTATGGAATGTATCACACCCATTACCATCTTGCAACCAAACGAGCCATTTATGTACTGAACGTTATGATAAATATACTAAAGGCTACCAGGCTATAATTTTCATGCATTTTGAACATATAAGCAAGCTTTATCTTTTTTAAGGTGTGAATCAGGCTAAGACCTTTGACAAAGAAGTTTTGTTAACCTTATACCATTTGATATTAAATTTCATAAAGAGTCTTAAATGACACGAAAATAATTTCATTAATCTTACATATGTGATATTTTTGGTTATGCATATTTATATGCTAATAGGTCAAAATCCCAATAAAAGAGCCCATAAAGCCGAGTAGTCAGAAACATCGGAATAACCACTTGTGAGTATAATCTTTTAACTTGTTGTTTGACTTGTGTGATTATATAATTGATATGTTCAAATAATTTGTTTACTTGTTTGGCTATAATGTTTAGAAGTTGTTGCGCCCTAATGTGAACTGTATGATTCTCTTTGCTGATATCGTGATGAAATCGATATATATGATATCTATGTGATGACATTGAAATGGAATTGAGATATGTGATCTCCACTGATGTTATTGATATGAAAATGAGATTTGCGATCTCTGCTGATGTTATTGACACGGAAATGAAGTATGTGATTACAGAAAATGCATTCATGAGAGATTAAAGGATTTTGTTATGGCCGCTAATGACCTTGAACCATGTGTTACAGAAATAAAGATATCCAGAAATTCTGGATTACAGAGTACCGTACAGCCAACCCGAGTTCACTGAACTCTACGTGAATTAAGAATTATAGAGTGCCATGGCCATCTTCGTGATCACGATTTATTCTTGGTATTAGCTGGCCCATAACAGTAAAAGAATATGACCAAGCATATGCATTTATGTGTTTATGAATGATATGAACAAAGGATATGAAATGGTTACTAATGATGTGCATATATGATGTTAAATAACTTGTTATTGGATTACACTTGGTGAGCTTCCAACTCACTAAATGCAATATTGCAAATTTTTAGTTACAGATAAAAGTTGACCCGTGGAGTGTAAAAGAAGTTTAAAGCATGGATTAAAGGTCGGCCGGCTGGATTCCCATTCTTCTCCCTCAGCTCATCATTTGCATTTCATATAGAGATTTTTGTTTTTGATCTTTGTATAAAAGGGCATTATCGTTAATGTTTTGTAATATTGGTAAATACACGTGTGTATAAGTATGTTTAAGTCAATCTTTTGACTAAATGCTTCCGCTCGTATAAAATGGTTTTGAATAATAAAAACAGGTTAATCTAATATGTGATAATCACTAAAAATGCAGTTGTGTTACCTACGAACTATTGTTTTATGCTATGTTAATATATGTTACAAGGGTTAGGGTGTTACAATAAGTGTTATATACAAGAGGATTAAAATTATGGAAAATAAACTAAAATTAAGTTTGTGATGAAATTAATTAAAGTATGGGATCTTTAATTAAACTATCACTAATGCGGCCCAAAATATTTTGAATGTGACTGTCTTATTCAGACCGTCGATATGGAGACATCTTAGTAGGGGCATTTATATATGATCTGATCATATAGGATTTGGACCGATTTAATTTGAATTTTCCATACAAATTCCGTTGTAGAAATAGAAAATTAAATTAATCACTAGATAATCATATATGGATATATCTTAATCATGAGTGATTATAGACTCGTGTTTATTTCTGTGTGATTCTTAATTTGCTCATTTAAGTTTGTCCTACGACATTCAAAACACTTGCATTTTAGATTCACATTTGAATTAAATAGCTAGGAATATAAATTCACATATATGGAATCCATTCCTTCTTGCGGGAAATAGAAAGACGATTCTCTCATTTTTTAATTCTGCAATTGAATGTTTGAGATCTCTAATTTATAATCCGATTCTAAATTAACCATCCACTAGTGAATTAATGGTAAATGAGGATAATAAGTAATTGAAGAGGTGTAACTTATACTACCTAGCTTCAATTACGAATTGTCTATGGAGGATTAATCTATATGTAATGATTATATCAATGGACTGCTCAAATTTGTAGACTAAGATATTCTATAATTATAAGAGTGCAATTCCGAATTTATAGTTGCTAATTCCATATTTCTTGAACATGATTTGATTGTCACTTTTTGTCAAATTTCGGTTAATGGTTATAATGAGCAGGTTGGTTTCATGTGTATTCCTATCACTTGAGGACTTCTTGTTGAAAAATGAATCTTGGCTCACAAGAAGATAAAAGTAAGGACAAGTTGGAGTTTGTATCAAATAAGGATTCTTATCCCTGGAGAAGTGTATCTAACGGAATGAAAAGATTTGATAGACCAATCAAACAACAGTTGTAATAAGTTTAGGAGTTGTGATTAACATAGGAATAGAATCATTTTGTTAGTCTATATATATGTAGTATTATGCAGAGTAATAGTTACGCTTTCAAAGAGAGAATATTCAGCAGTTATATTTGGGTGTTTTAAGAGATTTGTTCTACGCGCAGTTTATAGATCATCTTCGTGTGTCTACATACGCGTATACATTCTTCGAGAGAAAGAAGGTGAGTTTTCGGGAGAAAACGGTCCATGATTTGGAGGTGTCCAATAGTGAAGGGAATTCATTGCAGCGGATTTTTGGAAGAATAATTTCGCCAAAAATAAAGAGAGTTCAAGAACGGCAATGATTCAAAGAGAGAGTCTTTAAATTGTTTAAGTCCAATTATTTTACTCTGTAACCTTTATTACTAGTGAAATTATTTTTCTCTGGGCATGGCCTCGTGGGTAGGATTGATTAATCTAAACCACGTTAAAATCTTTGTTTTCTTTAATTTCCGCTGTGCAAAAGTATCGGGGTCAAAACTGGTGTTGTAACATCAAATACAACATCAGTCGTTCAAATTACTAGTAATAATTTAATAATTTGGGGCAACAAATTATAACAAGTGGTATCAGAGCGGGTTACCAGATGTACTTGGTTTTGATCTTGGGTTAGATTGTTGCCACTATTGTGAAGATGAATCTACTACGTGAAGGCAATTCCGTTTCCCCCCCATCGTTGTTTGAAAGTTCAAATTTCTCATACTGGAAAGCTCGTATGCATGCCTTTATCAAATCAGTCAATGAAAAAGCTTGGGAATCAATTGTGAATGATTGGAAACATCCGATTATTGAAAACGAGAAGAAAGAGATTGTCCCAAAAGTAAGATCTCTTTGGACGACCGATGATAACGAATTGGCCCATGCCAATTCCAAAGTCTTGAATGCGATCTTTAGTGCCATAGATGCTAACCAATTCAGGCTCATTGCAAATTGTGAAACAACCAAGGAAGCTTGGGATATTCTTGAGGTTGCCCATGAAGGAACATCTCAAGTACGACTTTCGAAATTGCAGATGCTTGCAACTCAGTTTGAGACACTCAAGATGGAGGAAAATGAAACGACTGCTGACTTCAACACCAAACTTTGTGATATTGCAAATGAAGCATTTTCATTAGGTGAAAAATATGATAACACAAAATTGGTGAGGAAGACCTTGAGATCTTTACCTGGCAGATTTTCAACCAAAGTTACGGAAATTGAAGAGGCCAAAGATGCTACCACCATGCGCCTTGATGAACTAATGGGATCTCTGCAAACAATTGAGTTGAACCACTGTCCAAATAAACGCTCAAAGACAAAGGGATTGCACTTAAAGCAGATATTCAACAGCCTGTTTCTGATGTTACAACATCAGAATTCGACATGGGTGAAACTGTGAACTTTTTAGTGAAAAATTTTGCGAAATTCTTGAAAAAGATAAACAAAAAGGATCAGAAGCCAAAATCAGGTAAGAATTCATCCTTTCCCAAAATAAAGTGCTTCTAATCCCTCTGATTCATCTATGATCAGGAAAGAAAAACATATTCAATGTAGGGAATGTGGAGAATATGGTCACATACAAGTTGAATGTGCCAACACTCTCAAAAAGCAAGGAAAATCCTTCAATACCACATGGAGTAATGTTGAATCAGATGATTCACGTGATGAGAAAGATGAAACAATAAGCAATCATGCTGCTCTTAGCACTTGTTTGGACCACGGGTATGATGCTCTTTCTGGAAAATGTCATGTCGCAAGGAATGTTGCAACATCGGCTGCGATATTGATGAAAATTGATAGCAGTTGTGTCACTGCATCAAAAGATAAAGGGAAAACTGTTGTTGACAAACTTACTAAGTCATTATCAGACTGTAGTAGTGATGATGATGAACCAAGTGTTAGTCCAAGTGGCTACGATAATCTAGAGGGGGGGTGAATAGATTATGCCGATTTTTTTGCAAATCACCCTCTTTTTCGAAACAACAAGTAAATGACAAGAATGTAAATGCGGAAAATAAACAACACTCGTTGATTTAAAGAGGTTCAACCCACCTAGGGCCTAATCCTCTACCACCCCAGTATCTCCGGGATGGATTTCAAAAGGAAAAAAAGATTTTATTAATTTACCAAAAATTAATACAACACCTTGAGGATTACCACAACCCTCTTTCACCACCTTGAGGATTACCACAACCCTCTTTCACCACCTTGAGGATTACCACAACCCTCTTACAACACCTTTGAAGATTACCACAACCTTCAAACACCTATCACCTAGATCACCCAAGTGTATTCTTACCACAATATACTCACAAGGATGTCTTGTGTTGAATGATGACCAAAATCAAGATTACAACTCAATAAAGATTGAAACAATATGAGTACAAGTGTAATCAAGAATTGAAAGCCTAGACCTCAAATTTGTGCAAGTGAAAGTGCTTAGGCTAATACAACAAGATATAGAAGTGTTTGCTTTGTTTGCTCTTTTTGCTTGTATTGAGTGTTATATCTTGTTGCTTGAATGAAGCCTCTATTTATAGGAGAGGACTTGGCTTTCATTTCCAAACATTGGATCCTCCTTGGGGAGTGATTTGCTGCAAAAGAAACCATTTAAAATGATCAATATAGTCAAGCAAGAAATCAATCCCACAAAATAGGGAAAAGCTGTCTAAAAATGCAACGAATAGTTTGCTGATAAACAAGGGGTTCGACCGATCGCGCAGAGATAAGATTGAAATTGAATTCTGCAAATTTTTATACAGGGGGACCGATCGAAGGGAATGCGGACCGGTCGCCCTTAGTCGGACCGGTTGCTTGAAGAATTTACGAAATAGAGAAGTCTGGAACAAAAATCCAACTCCCAGTGCACAAAGTCGCCATTGAGATGTATACCGGTCGAAGTGCCCCACACCGGTCGACTGCTTTTATTTTTCTTACGCCCCATTTTCTGTTTCTCACTCAACTCAGTACGGGTTGCCCTATGGGGCTACCGGTCGAGTTGAAACAAATGTGTTGTCCAATTTTTTATTGAAAATAAACTCCAAGAAATACTCCGAAAAATAGTAAAAACATTTTAAGTTGATCGGAAGTATTTAGACAACATTTAGGGACATAGTTTTGGTTTAAAAACTCATTTGAACAAAATCGAACATAATCATCAAAATCATGATAAAAACATTTATCTAACACTAAGTGATGAGGATATTCGGACCATGTACAACCAGATGTTCAAAAAAATTCTTGAAATCAACAATTTGAACAAATCACTTGAAGAGAAAAATGTTGAATTGTCATGTCAGAAATCAAAGTTGGTACATGAGATCCAACACTGTAGAGAACAAATTGTTGAGAAAGACAAGACACTTGAATCTACATTGGCAGAATTAAAGGATGTTAAGGCTTCCTTGTCAAAAATGAACATTGGTAAAACCAACCTTAACGAGATTCTCTCAATTGGTAAGATGGGAGGAAATCGTGAAGGTTTAGGTTATATCAGTGAATGCTTCAACACAAAAAGAGATTCGAAAGATGACATTTAATTCGTCAATGGTGTCAGTTCAAAGGCTCCAAGTCAGCCGTCCGGTAAGAACTTAAGTGTTAAAACTCCAAGGAATAAAAGGTTTGTACATGTATGTCATTATTGCAATATTGTTGGTCACATTCGTTCTAATTGCTATAAGTTGCATAATAATCTATGGTATGGTAAGCATGTTAGAACATCTTTTGCTAGAAACTTCCAACATGGTCTCAAGTTTGTGTAAGTCCAAGCGGCTACGATAATCTAGAGGGGGGGTGAATAGATTATCTCCATCTTTTCGATTTTACCCTCTTTTTAGAACCGAATGCTCAAAGACAATAATAAAGGTGCGGAATGTAAACAACACACGTCGATTTATAGAGGTTCAACCCACCTGAGCCTAATCCTCTACCACCCCAGTATATCCGGGATGGATTTCAAAAAGAAAAAAAGGTTTTATTAATTACCAAAATTAATACAACACCAACTTACAACAACACCTTGAACAACACCACACTCTTCTTCAACACCACCTTTGAGATTACCACAATCTCTTCTTGAAGATTACCACAATCTCCAACGGCACCTTGTGAAGATTACCACAATCTTCAACCTTGAAGAATACCAAATTCTTCAACACCTCAACAAGAAGATTACCACAATCTTCTTACACCTAACACCTAGATCACCCAAGTGTGTTCTTACCACAAGAACACTCACAAGGATATCTTGTGTTGAATGATAACCCAAAAAACTCAAGATTACAACTCGATAATGAATTATACAATTGAGTGCAAGTGTAATCAAGAATAGCCTAGACCTCAAGGATGTGAAAGTGATAAGCTAGGCAAATTACAACAAGAATAATAACAATGAAAGACCAAGTGTTTGCTTGAGTATATCTTGTTGTGTTGTGTTGTTCTCTCTTATTGTTGTGCTTCAAATCTTTCTCTATTTATAGGAGATGATTGATCCTTGATAGGCTCCTCTTGGAATCTGATATCTACAAAAAAAATTGCAATTAAAATCAAGATTATAGTCAAGTTAGAAATCAATCCCATAATTTAGGGAAAAGTTGTCTGTGTTGCACAATGGGTATAATTTTCTTTGTCAAAACATTAGGCGACCGTGTAAAAATAGACGCTTTGAAAATAAGAACACAATTTTACACAGGCGACGGCCGACGGGGTCCGACCGGTCACCTAGGGTCCAATCGGTTGCCCTCTTCAAACAACCAATACAGAGAAGTTTGCAAAAATGAACCAACCTTTCGTGCAGGTCGCCTATAGTCGACCGGTCGACGTCACCGGTCGCCCTATAGGGTGACCGGTCACCCTCACCATTTTCTGCAAACATGAAGTTTTCTGTTTTGCACAACTTTCAGGTACGGGTTGCCCTATAGGGCGACCGGTTGACCTCAAAACAAAAGTGTTGTCCAATTTATATCGAAAATAAACTTTAAAAAATACTCCAAAAAATAGTGAAAACATTTTAGACCGATCGGGAGTATTTAGACAACATTTGAAAACATTGTTTGATGTAAAAACACATTAACTCAAAATCATAAAAAGTGTTGTCCAATTTAATGTCGAAAATAAACTAGAAGAAATACTCCGGAAAATAAGTAGAAACAATTTAAATCATTTAGGAGTATTTGGACAACATCTAAAAACATTGTTTTGGTGTAAAAACAAAATCATCAAAATCATGATAAAAACATTTATCAAACAATCTCCCCCTTTTTGATGATTACAAACCAAAATAATTTACCAAAGTCAATTTTGAAAATAAAACAATTTTACCGGTTAAAAATGAACTATCCGTTGTGAGCAGACAACATTCCACGCAATATAATCACAAGGATGAGAGTAAAGAAATTCAACCACATATAGCAAAAGCTCCCCCTATCAATATGCACAACAAGAGTAATATAAAAGCAATCAACCACAAGCTAAAAGCTTGGCTTTTACATATTGATCTTAAGTACAAGAGCTTATAAGCAATCAACCACAAGCTAAAAGCTTGGCTTTTACATATTGATCTTAAGTACAAGAGCTTATAAGCTCCCCCTGTCAACAAAACATCGTTAGACAAGTATACAAGTCCATAATCCAACAATTGGACTAAGTATGATGCACAACTTATAGCTTTATGAAGCCATAGCTTATAGCTTCTTTTGTTTAGCTTAACTTAGCTTTTATGAGCTAATAAGCTTATAACCTGTTTCTCCCCCTTTGGAATCATCAAAAAAGAGTGTTAGCACGATAAAAACATCATATAATCATATCAAAGTGCGTAACTAAACCGATGTATCGAGCTATTTGAACATTGAAGCTTATAGACCAAATAGGAGGAAAGAGTCGATCATACGACTTGTAGAAGCTTATGAAAACTCATTTGATTGGCAAAACATGATCTCTATAAATATATAAGACATTTGAAAACAAGAGAATCATGTAGGTATGAATTTTTCATTGAGACATATTATCGAACACTTGGCGGGCGTCAAAAATTGAAGAAGATATATAAAGCCCTTGTAAATGCAATCAAGCCAAGTTTTTCATCACCAAATCAGTTTAAGCACAATACAATATATCATAAATAACAATCTCGTCACAAACATATACAAATTTCATCAAGAAAATACATATAGGCCAAGTTCTCAAGGGTTCAACCCAATTGAGATAAGGAAGTAGAATTCTTACCATTTAATCGGTAAAGACGAGCAATGATGATGATAATCGAGCCTAAATATATCCAAGATATGAAATGTATGCAATAAAACACATTTGAAGTGAAATGTGTGTGAAATTTGCAAAGGGGACGAAATAGAGAGGAAAAACCTTAAACTGCCAAAATACAAGAACAGAGACGGTTTTAACCAAACTTAAGCAGTGGGCGACCAGTCATGGGCTAGGGCGACCGGTCGACCCCTGCCCTGGCAGCCCACTGGTTCACTGCTTTGAAAATCCGAATTTTGATCGAAAAATCCGATTTTTCGCCCCTAAGTTTTAAAAACGTGCAAAATGCAAACGTAGACATCATTCAATATACATTATGTCATAATCACGCTCGAAATGGATTAAAGTACTCGGCGGTGTACGATTAAAAAGTCCGCGAGTTACCCTTAAGACGGATTTAAACACATCTCAAGTTTTTGTTAAAACATGCAATCCCAAAAAAAATATCGAATCTCAATATGTTTAGTTCGATTATGACGAACCATATTTTGAAAAATAAAATTTACACCGGACTTGTTATCCCGAAAAATAATAACGTTTTAAAACTTTGAATGAACAAGTCATAAGAAGAAGTGCCTTATAAATATTTGAAAATTTCTTGTAACGACACTTTAAAGAGATTCGTTGGGATTGTTTTAAGTCGAGCATATAGACATAAGGCATATAGAATATCGAGTCTAAGGAGTAATAAACAAATGAACATACCTCGAATTCGTTTGTCAATGCCTACTTCAACCTTTTGTCAATTTTCGCATTTGTAGCCATATAGGTTGAAATAGTTCTTTCTTCTTCAATGTCTCACTTCTTCTTTTGAGTGTGGAATATAATCACTTTCTTGACATTGTTGAACTTGAATTCCAATGATCAAATTTGAGCTCCCCTTGAGTTCACCTTGCATTGACTTGGAAAAATATCTTGCACAAATATTCATTAGTAGCACCAAAAATATTATCAACATAAATTTGCACAAGTAAACAAACTTGCCCTTTTTCAAAACAAGGAGTGTAGTATTAACTTTACCTTTTGTAAAATAATTTTGCAAAAATAGCTAAGTCCATCAAACCATATTCGGGGTACTTGTATCAACCGTACAAGGCCATTTATAAAAATCATTTGGCCAAAAAATTTCAAACTCCGATAGACTTCTATTTGAATAAAACCATTTAGAAAATTGGATTTAACATCCATTTGGTAAAGCTTGAAATTTTCTCAAAACAAGAATGGGCAAGTAAAGTGCAAATAACTTCTAAATGTGCTATGAGTGCAAATATTACATCAAAATCATTACCTTCTTCTTGACAATACCCTTAGGCTACTAATCTTGCCTTGTTCCTTAAACTTGTTCCGAAATACCAAAAATTTCTGCAAAATCTCAACAAAGAATTTTGCACAAGAGCATAGTAATATCGAATGATAGAGACACTATAGCAAGTAACACATACTATGCTTAAAGAAAATCATCAAGAATATGATACAACATGTAAGTTCAAATAAGCTTATAGAAAGCTATATAAGGTCTCTTTTGAAATTTGAAAACCCGAGAGCATATAGTTGAGACCTCATTTAAAAGAAGCATTTGAACACGAGTTTTGACAAGAATGAATATGAGCAATCAAATGCATAGTTTGAGAAGAGGATAAAATTCAAATGTTTTATCAAAACAAAATATACTCCTTTACAAATCTTGGATAAAACAAGCTATGTCAAATAATGCCTTTTCAAAAAAAATAAAAACACCCTCTTAATGGCACTTGTATAAAATAAGCACATAGGCATATGGCACAACATGTACCGAGTCTAAGAGATGAAATAACAATAGTGAGCGTACCTCGATAGTTCATGTTACTCTTGACATATTATGACGTAGATGGCCATTTGTGATGATATATGAATCCTACACAATTCTTAAACAAGACTTGCACAAAACAAAAATGATACAAGTGTAGGCTAAAACAATAAAAGATATCGCAAGTAAGCTCATGCCATAAAAATTCATAAGAAATGATAAATCAATTAATTCTAAGTAAATACACAAGAGTTTAATATAAGCATCATACAAGGTCTTCTTTTCAAGGAATTTTTAAAAACACAAATATATATTGAAGACCTTAATTTTAAAAATAAATATTTTGAAAACTCATTTTGAAAATATAGGCACAAATAAAGACATGCATAATAACTAAATAAAATGCATATTTAAATAGGGAGATACGGTTTACCAATTTCGCCATTTCCATGGGTTGTGTCGTTCCCATTGTTGATGATATCTTCCCCTTTGAAAATCATCTTGTTGATGATAGCTTCTCCGATTGTTCCATTTCTAAGGATTATGTCTTTCCCATTGTTGATAATTTCTTTCTCTTGGAAATTCATTGTGGTGATGTCTTCTCCTTTGATTAAACGAGATGGTCATTTGATGTCTCCTTGGCGGTATGAATTTTCTTCGATTATTATTTCGCCGGGTACTTAATATAACATTGTTTTGTGGTACCCTCAAGTGCTTGGGTCCTTCGGGATTAGTCTTGAGACTTTTAGGTCTCCAACAATAATTAGAGCTATTTCTAGCCCGACAATTATTTATCGTATGACCCTTTTTACCACAATAGAAGCATGTAATAATTCTAGAAGTGTAATGACCAACATGCTTAGAGACATGACTATTTTTCATATGATTGACAATAATAGGCTTATGATCAAGTTCACTATTCAAATTGTCACAATCATTAACATTCACAACATTGGGCAATTTATTGGTACTCAAGTTGGATTTTGATAAATCATTTTTCATGCAATTAATATCTTCAACAAGAGTACTATTTTGTTTTTCAAGGTTTCTAACCTTGTCAAGTGTGGTGGTGTGAGCACATGATAGTGATTCATAGGAAGTAAATAAACTATCCTTTTCATTTTTCAAAACATTGAATTCCCTTTTCAAATTTTTGTACTTAACTAGTAAACTTTAGAATTCATTTTGAAGATCATCAAAATCATTTTGCAAATCACTATAATCATTTTGAATGACAATATCATAGGAAGTAGAGGGTTTAAGACATACCTCGTTTTCTTCTTCAATGCCCATAAAACATTGTTCGACTACTTCATAGTTGGAAGTTGTAAAAGGCTTGTTCCTTAGATTTGAACTTGTATCCCTTTGAGAAGTAGATGCTTTTGTTTGACTCCTTTCATTTGCAAATACTCCATAGATGGCTTCTAATGTTTGCCATACTTCATGTGCCGATCGAATTCCTACAATATGTTCATATTCCAAATTAGTAAGTGAACAATACAAAATATTGAGAGCTTTACCATTTAGGGAGATTGTTTTCTTTTCTTCATCATTGAGCTCCTTGAGAGCTTTGGAGGTGTATGGTGTGTCTTTCATTGGAATGGATTCTCCATTGATGATGATGTTCCAAATATCGAACCCGCAACCTTGTAAATAACATTCCATTCTTTCTTTCTAAAATATATAATTTTTGGAATCAAATAGAGGTGGCTTGGTGGTGGAGGTGCCGGAAAGATGAGCTTCATTCGTAGCCGACGATCGTTCCTCTTCACTTGCGATGTGAAACGAGCTTGCCAAAGAGTTTGGCTCTGATACCACTTGCAAGTCCAAGCGCTACGATAATCTAGAGGGTGAATAGATTATCTCCATCTTTTCGATTTTAACCTCTTTTTAGAACCGAATGCTCAAAGACAATAATAAAGGTGCGGAATGTAAACAACACACGTCGATTTATAGAGGTTCAACCCACCTAGGGCCTAATCCTCTACCACCCTAGTATATCTGGGATGGATTTCAAAAAGAAAAAAAGGTTTTATTAATTACTAAAATTAATACAACACCAACTTACAACAACACCTTGAACAACACCACACTCTTCTTCAACACCACCTTTGAGATTACCACAATCTCTTCTTGAAGATTACCATAATCTCCAACGACACCTTGTGAAGATTACCACAATCTCCAACCTTGAAGAATACCAAATTCTTCAACACCTCAACAAGAAGATTACCACAATCTTCTTACACCTAACACCTAGATCACCCAAGTGTGTTCTTACCACAAGAACACTCACAAGGATATCTTGTGTTGAATGATAACCCAAAAAATTCAAGATTACAACTCGATAATGAATTATACAATTGAGTGCAAGTGTAATCAAGAATAGCCTAGACCTCAAGGATGTGAAAGTGATAAGCTAGGCAAATTACAACAAGAATAATAACAATGAAAGACCAAGTGTTTGCTTGAGTATATCTTGTTGTGTTGTGTTGTTCTCTCTTATTGTTGTGCTTCAAATCTTCCTCTATTTATAGGAGATGATTGATCCTTGATAGGCTCCTCTTAGAATCTGATATCTACAAAAAAATTGCAATTAAAATCAAGATTATAGCTGTTAGAAATCAATCCTACAATTTAGGGAAAAGTCATGTCACGACGAACGACTAGATTTTGTCACAAACATTAGGCGGCCCATGGACCGTCGTGCGTAAATAGACGTTTGAAAATAAGAACACAATTTTACACAGGGCGACCGGTCGACGGGGGGTCCGACCGGTCACCCTAGGGTTCAACCGGTTGCCCTCTTCAAAAAACCAATACATAGAAGTTTGCAAAAATGAACCAACCTTCAGGTACCGGTTGCCCTATAGGTCGACCGGTCGACGTCACCGGTCGCCCTATAGGGTGACCGGTCACCCTCACCATTTTCTGCAAACATGAAGTTTTCTATTTTGCACAACTTTCAGGTACGGGTTGCCCTATAGGGCGACCGGTTGACCTCAAAACAAAAGTGTTGTCCAATTTATATCGAAAATAAACTTCAAAATACTCCGAAAAATAGTGAAAACATTTTAGACCGATCGGGAGTATTTAGACAACATTTGAAAATATTGTTTGATGTAAAAACACATTAACTCAAAATCATAAAAAGTGTTGTCCAATTTAATGTCGAAAATAAACTAGAAGAAATACTCCGGAAAATAAGTAGAAACAATTTAAATCATTTAGGAGTATTTGGACAACATCTAAAAACATTGTTTTGGTGTAAAAACAAAATCATCAAAACCATGATAAAAATATTTATCAAATAGTTTGCACTAGACAAAATCTTAAGTTTAAAATTGATTTAAAGGCCAATTATCCTCATAGGACGTGGGTAAAAAAATCTGATCTTAAGTGTCTAGTTGCAAACACATCTCTTAAAGCCACAACCAATCCCTCATGGTATTTCGATAATGGTTGTTCTAGACACATGACTTGTGATAGAAACAATTTGTCTAATTTTCATGAATTTGAAGTTGGTCTTGTGATTTTTGGAGATGGTGGGAATGGTAAAGTTGTCGGTAAAGGAACCCTAGATGTTAAGGGATTACATAGACTTAAGAATATATTGTTTGTTGATGGTCTAAAAACTAACTTGATTAGTATTAGTCAATTGTGCGATCAAAATCGCTTTGTGAAATCTACGAAAGGTTTATGTGAAGTATTTGATGAATCTAACAAGTGCGTTTTGCAAAGAAATAGACCGTCTGATAATTGTTACAGGTTGAAACTTCCAATAACTTGCTTTAACACGAGTCTAGACGATGTGGATATTTGGAACCAAAAACTTGGACATTTGAACTACAAGAGTCTCATGAAACTAATAAATACAAAAAGTTGTTCTAGGGGTTTCAAACTCAAAGAAGAAAAAGGATGGCATCTCGTGGTCCTTGCCAAAAGGGCAAACAAAAATGCATGTCGCATCCCATGTTGCAACATGGAAATACGACACAGATTATAGAATTACTCCACATGGATTTAATGGGACCTATGAAGGTTGAAAGTATGGAAGGTAAGAAATATGTATTTGTTTGTGTCGACGATTTCTCTAGATTCACTTGGGTTGATTTCATTAGAGAAAAGTCGGACACCTTCGTGTTTTTAAGAAACTCTATTCTAGACTCAAAATTGAGACAAATAGTGAAAATATTCATATTTCTAGGATTAGAAGTGATCATGGGAAAGAATTTGAAAACACTATTTTTGCTAATTATTGTGAAAAACATGGTATATTTCATGAGTTTTCAGCCCCTAGAACCCCACAAAAAAAGGGGTTGCCGAAAGGAAGAACCGTACTCTACAAGAAATAGCTCGAGTCATGCTTAACTCGAAGAAATTGCCAAAAAGGTTGTGGGCAGAGGCTGTAAGTAATGTATGTTATATATCCAATCAAGTTCATCTAAGAAAGGTACAGAGAAAACCCCATATGAGATTTGGAAAGGTAAAAAGCCAAATGTTAAATATTTTCATGTTTTTGGAGCCAAATGTTATATTTTTATTGATTATGTCCATCTTGTTAAATTTGACTCTAAAAGTGATGAAGGTATTTTTCTAGGGTATTCCAGGAATCGTCGTGCCTATCGTATATGGAATAATCGTACTCATTCTATTGTGGAATCAACTAATGTAATTGTAGATGATTTTGCTGATTTTAAAGATGTTTCCAAGGAAGAAGACATTGAAAACCTCTTTTATGAACCTGGGAACTTTGGAAAAAAATCAGCAGACACATCTGATACAGGTCACAACGAAGATGAAACTGGAGTTCCTAGCGATGTCGACAACGATGTTGCGACATCAAATCCAACATCAAGTTCCGATGAGTCAGATTCAACAAGGGATGATGTACCAGCCAGAATTCAAAAGAATCATCTGAAAGATTATGTAATTGGGAATCTGACAGATAGGATAAAGACAAGAGGAAAGCCTAAGTTGAATTATAGAGAGATGGTTAGGTATGTTTGCTACACTTCTCCTATTGAACCTAAAAATGTTAAAGAAGCATTACAAGATGAATTTTGGGTGATAGAAATGCAAGAGGAGTTAGGTCAATTTGTTCGCAATGATGTATGGGAACTCGAACCTAGGCCTAATGATTTTAATGTTATTGGTACCAAATGGATTTTAAAAATAAAACCAATGAACTTGGGAATATCACTAGAAATAAAGCTAGACTAGTTGCACAAGGCTATACACAAATTAAGGGGATTGACTTTGATGAAACCTTTGCTCCCGTAGCTAGGCTTGAATCAGTGAGGTTACTCTTGGCTTTTGCCTGTCTGATGAAATTCAAATTGTATCAAATGAATGTCAAAGAGCCTTCTTGAATGGGGTTTTGAACGAAGAGGCATATGTAGAGCAACCTAAAGGTTTTGAGGATCCACATTTCCCTAACCATGTCTACAAATTCAAAAATGCTTTATAATGGACTCAAACAAGCTTTCTGAGAGCTTGGTATGAACGTTTGACAAATTTCTTAATAAATAAGGGCTACAAAAGAGGAGGAGCCGATAAAACTATGTATGTCAAAAATTATGGTAAACAATTGATCATTGCTCAAATCTATGTTGATGACATTGTTTTTGGCTCAACCTCTAAGAAGAATGTTGATGAATTTGTTGAACAAATGTCAAGAGAATTTGAGGTGAGTATGGTAGGTGAGTTGAATTACTTCATAGGTCTTCAAGTTAAGCAATTTGACAATGGGATATTCATTTCCCATAGCAAATATGCTCGAAATCGATTAAAAAGTTTGGTTTGGAGTCCGCCAAGCATCCGAAAACTCCTATGGGAACGAAAGATTCGATGTCAAAAGACAATGTTGCAACATCGATTTCGACATCACCGTATGAAGCATGATCGATGACTTACTTTTATCTTACTACTTCTAGACCGATATTTATTTCAAAAGTAGGTGTGTGCTAGGTACCAAGTCGATCCAAAAGAATCTCACCTCAAGTCATTAAACGAATCATTAGATACGTCAATGGCACATTCGAATATGGCATTTGGTACTTTTCGAAAGATACTAATGCAAATCTTGTAGGGTATAGTGATGCAGATTGGGCCGGAGACATGGATGATCGCAAAAGTACATCAGGAGGTTGTTTCTTTTTTGGTAACAATGTCATATCATGGTATAGTAAGAAACAAAATTGTATACCCGCAAGGGTAGCCAAGTTGGTGGAGTAGGTGAGCGCGGGACTGAAAGGTCACGAGTTCGATTCCCCCTACCAACACTTTCTTGGTTGAGCCTGTCACACATGGCTTGCCTAGTGTGGTTTACCTGGTTGGCGTAGTTTGCAGGCTAGTACGTCCAGCCCGAGGGTTTATCCAGTGCGCACTCGAAGAGTAGCGGCTGCGGGTTCCCCCGTCATAGAAAAAAAAAAAAAAGAAACAAAATTGTATCTCTTTATCAACTGCTGAGTCTGAATACATTGCATGTGGCAGTTGTTGTTCAAAACTCCTATGGATGAAGCAAATGCTTGCTGACTATGGAATTGTGCAAGATTCCGTAAGTGTGTTTGTGATAATATGAGTGCAATTAATATCTCCAAAAATCTTGTTCAACACTCTAGAACTAAACACATTGACATTCAACATCACTTTATTCGAGAACTAGTTGAGAGTGGAACAGTACTAATTGAACATGTTTCAACAGAGAATTAATTAGCTGACATATTTACCAAAGCGTTAGAGGTGCAAAGATTTATTACTTTAAGAAAATCCTTGGGTATTTGCATTATGTGATGTGTTTTGTATTGCATTTTCGTAGTTTGATAGGCTATATATATATATATATATATATATGCACCATCTAGGATTGCATTAGACATACTGCATAACGGTAATATAAGAATTTGGATTTTCTTGAAATCTTTTACTTGACCCCTATCTGAAATGACTGAATTTAACTGTCTAGCCTTAGAATCTTGATGATTTCAATATTGCTTCATATATATATATATATATATATTAAAAAAAACAGGATCAATTGAAGTTATACTCCTCTAGTTGTTGCTGCTTAGTAAGTAGGAGCATTTATGAGCCCCATGTTTGTCTCTTATGTAAAACATCGGTACAAATAGGAGTATGGAAAACCACCAAAAAAAAACAGAGAGGAGGAGATCAATCGAGGTCATACTCCTCTAGTTGTTATTGCTGAGTAACTAGGAGCATTCATGAACCCCATTGTTTGTCTTTTACGTAAAACGGCGGCACAAATATGAGTATAGAAAACCACCCTAGGAGTTTTTAAAAGGAAATTCAAAATTTAAACCTAGTGAAAGCATGTTTTGAACGAACTCCCTTGCGAAAAAAAAATATGGGATCAAGAAAAAAAAATAAAAAAAAATTGAATGACTCTGACTTTGGCTTTTTGTTTTTTTTTTTTTTTTTTTTTGAAATTTTGGATTGTGGGTCGGTTATTTGATTTCTTTGAAATCCTCCTAATAAAACTTGACATGATTTTTTTCATTTTTGTGTTCATATTTGTATGTGATTTGCATTAATGCATTAGGCATAATGTTATTATTATTATTATTTTTAATCTTCTCTCTTCCTTTGGAAAATATGAAAGCCGGTGAAGTTCAACGGAGAAACAAGTTTCAATTTGTTCGTTGTCCGACTCTCCTAGATCTCAAAATTTTGTATACTCGTTTGAAAATGAGTTTAGATTTCTGGATGTATTTTATAGTATTAAGGAGTTGTTATTTACATTCTTATCTTGAGTTACAAAAAAAGAAAAAAGAAAAACGATGAAAAGGCTACTTTTAAAATTCTCTGCTTTTAAATCATCTTCTTTCTCAAAATCCCTAACCTCAATTGCACTTTCTCTCTCCATAAAAATATGGTTATTCCTTAAGTTTTATTGAGATTTTCTCAGTTATAGTGTACGAAACAATGCGGTCCAAAAGAGAAGTTAGACGCGGTGGCAGTTCCACCGCTGGTTCGACAGCTATGCGACACCGTTGAAACGGCTCTGAACCAGAGAAAACAAAGTGTCGCTGTCAAGATATACCAGATTCAGGGTTGAACTTTGATGAGCACCAAGCATACCCGGTTTCCATTAATGTTGTTTCACCTCCCCTGGCGATTACGTGGGCCATAGCTTTGTCACCTCCTATGGCGGATCCACCACCTTCCCCACCGGAGGAGCATCTTCCCGGGTCCAACTCATGGGACACCAAATACATTTCAAAGGTACTGACCATCATACCCTTATACACTCTAATGTCCATTCTTTCACGCCTCAAGGTTCTGATAATGGCGATGCAAGTGATTATGTACAGTCAGCCACCGAGTCCGAACGCGTGCCTCACGATGACCCGTGTGTGGTAAACCGAGCTTGTAACTTTCAATTTTATACTTTTGACGCTCGTAATTTGGGATGTTGTGTCGAAGAGACCATTACTTGCTGAATGTTCTATTTCCTTAGACAAATTGGATGTGTGGGTATGACCAGTGTGTTGAGAGGATGTGGGTTACTAAAATCTGTCCAATGTTTGAAGCCTTATGTACCTGATGTGGTTATTGATTTTTATGCTAATCTACATTCCACGTTGATTGATCCGACATCGGCGAAGTTTGGAAAATATTTGTCCACAGTCGGGTGTTAGATTTTTCTGCTGAAAAAATAAATGAATTTTTGGAAATGGCAAATGTTGATAAGGAGGCCGTTGTTGATTCTGATTTGATAGTACGTACTCTTACTGGATCGAAGAAGACTGCTTGGGACAGTGGTGAGACAATGTTCCCGTCAAATTACTTACTCTCAAGTATGCCATTTTACATAAAATGGGTCGATCAAATTGGTTTCCAACAACACATGCTAGTGGTGTATTGCGAGACCATGCACTTTTCCTGTTTTCCATGGTCATTGGATCTCCATTTGATGTTGGTAAGATGATAATGCGAACTATTATGCGACATATTGATGGTGGTCGAACCAGTGATATTTTGCCTTATCCAGCTTTAATTTACCATATATTGCACAGACAAGGTCTCCGTAAGAAGCGGAGTGACAGTGTTCACAAGCTTGACGAACTTGTACTGACAAGAAAATATTCCAGGGTCATATGGATGATTTATTGCACTCTGGAAGCAGTCAGGTGCCGTCTGGACAGTCTAGTGTGTCTTTCTTTCTTCAGCACGAATTCCAGGTTACTCGTTCGCAAATTGTGTATTTTGAATCTCAGATTGTACAACTTCAGTTCAAGGAAAAGGAGATCTTACGTATCCTCAGTCGACCTACTTCCTTCACCAACTGTTCAGTTGGTGCCTCTAATGCATTTTCTGATTCTGATATATCCCTTGCCGTCATTTTTTTCCAAAAAGGGGGAGTCAAGTTCTCGTTTCCATGCAACCGAGGCAAAGGTAAAGGTAAAAAGTCAGATGAAGCAGTCGTTTGAAGGGGAGTCTGTCTACTTCATATTTAAGGGGAGTACTACTAATTCACTTACTCAGATTTTGGCATGTAAAAATTAAAACTAAATGCATTACATGATACTGCTGAATGATACTACTGCTATTTTGCTATTTTTTAGTGCAGGTTGACATTTAGTATATTTAATTATATTAAACTAATGATAATGATTTAAGCATTGTCTGATGTGTTCATTTGGATATTTGCAGATGATGTTCCAACTTGATTTTCATTCATGTGATATTACTTTTCTTGATATCAAGTTAGACGTGTTTTGACAAAAATGCCAAAGGGGGAGAATGTTAAGTCCATATTTCTTGGACGTGATTTGATTGTCACTTTTTGTGAAATTTCGGTTATTGATTATAATGAGCAAGTTGGTTTCATGTATATTCCTATCACTTGAGGACTTCTTGTTGAAAAAGAAATCTTGGCTCACAAGAAGATAAAAGCAAGGACAAGTTG
Organism: Rehmannia glutinosa; assembly: GCA_016081115.2. Lineage (NCBI taxonomy): Eukaryota > Viridiplantae > Streptophyta > Magnoliopsida > Lamiales > Orobanchaceae > Rehmannia > Rehmannia glutinosa. The sequence continues at coordinate 59,109,797 of CM071924.1, read as the reverse complement.
GAGTTTGTATCAAATAAGGATTCTTATCCCTGGAGAAGTGTATCTGACAGAATGAAAAGTTTTGATAGACCAATCAAACAACAATTGTAATAAGTTTAGGAGTCGTGATTAGCATAGGAATAGGACTGTTGTTAGTCTATATATATGTAGTATTATGCAGAGTATTAGTTACGTTTTCAAAGAGAGAATATTCATCAGTTGTATTTGGGAGTTTTAAGAGATTTATTTTACGAGCAGTTTATAGATCATCTTCGTGTGTCTATGTACGCGTATACATTCTTCAGGAGGAAGGTGAGTTTTCGGGAGAAAACAGTCCGCGATTTGGAGGCATCCAACAACGAAGGGAATTCATTGTAGCTAATTTTTGGAATAATAATTTTGGCGAAAATAAAGGGGGTTCAAGAACGGCGACGATTCAAAAAGGAAGTTTTTAAATTATTTAAGTCCAATTATTTTACTCTATAACCTTTATTACTAGTAAACTTATTTTTCTCTGGGCGTGGCCTCCGACAGGGGCACGTCTCCCCTCTAGACTGCCCATAAATACCGATGATCCTCATTAATGAAAGGCAGTGACACCACAAGAATTGTGTTCAACATGAATACTACTAATTGGAGTGATACCACACTATCATTATTGAGATATGGAGTCATCAATATCAAATATAAATTTTATATTTTTATTATGTAATCATGGATATGAAAAGATGTTTCTATTCATTTTGCATTGATTAAGTGGTACTCCTCATTAAAGCTAAAGAATCTTTATTTTGAATTTCTATTGATTTTCTGATATTAATCTTACAAGCTCAAGATCCATCATGTAGATCAATTATTGCAAGCCTAGAGTTGGCTTCTTTTGGTTCAATTCAGCACTAAATAAAGACCATCATTTGGAATCTATTCAATAGCAGGAGAATATGAATAGTTAGAGTTAAATTATTACTCCTTTATTTGAATAATAATTATATTACGTATAATGATGTTATGTTCATAAGAAAAGTCATTTTTCGTCATTCTTTAAAAACTAAATTCATTTCAATGTTTTATCTGAGAAACCACCGTAGAATTATTGTAGTTGGCAACCTTGAGGATATCAATTCTTAATTTTTGTAATGTTTTTCTGATGGTGATGGTGTGAAACTTATTTCAGAAAAAGCATATTAAAATTTCACTATAGAAACAAAAGTACTTACAGGCATATTAAAAGTACTTATAGTATGGTTGTTCTTTCTTTCTTCCAAATTTTTCCTTGAGGGGCAGATTCTTTTTCTTTGACATTTTACTTGTAGTAAACGAACCCTAGAGTGATAATATTATAGCAAATCATCTTAAATCCTCAAAATCAGCCCATTACAAAGCTCTAGTAGAAGAAAAACAAAATGGAAAAGAAAAAGGGATTATCGGCATATATTGTGACATTTTCGGTTTTGAAAGTTGTAATTTTGTGATGATTGGCTTTGCGGTCATAAATTAATTATTTTCTTTTTGACATAGTTGCATAAATTAACCGTGGACACCTTTTTGCTGCTTTCTAATTTGGTCCATATTTTTCGTAATTATGGAAATATGTTCTTATCATGTTGATGTTGCAGTGAGGTTACTATCAGTACATTGGAAATTCAACTATCATTGCGTTTGCCACTCTTGGGCTGTTCTCAGCTGTTGGCTGCATGTATTTGCTTAAAAAATGGGGAAAGCAACTCCACCAGACTATACCCCACTTGTGATCTATACCCATTTTCTCTAGAATTCATCCTACTGATCAAAGCCTCAGAGGTGGCAAATATATTTTATATACTCCAATGTTAAATCATTCAGACGTGTGAATGTCACTTAACACTGAATGCCTAGTAAGTATGATTTTGCTTGCTAACATCTTGCATATGTGAAGAGAAACTTAACAAGCTATTTGTCTAGCTCTAGCCTTAAACATTTGGGCGTCTTCTGTTGCATATTCAGTTATCTTACCTTCACTACAACATAAATGACATTAGGTAACACTCAAAAAATGTTACCTAATGGCCATAAAATGTTACTATAGACAATAGGTAGCACTTTTATGGCGGCACAAGACTTGTCCGTCTTACCTATAGTCTAAGGTATCACACTTTTATTAGCTTTTAGTAACACTTTTTTCTATGTGTTACATTAAGTTTTCTATTGGTAACACTTTGAAGCATATTTCTAAAGTGTTACATATGAATCTTATGTAACACTTTTTTGTAACACTTTTTATATTTGTAACACTTTAAAAAAAATAATTTTAAAGTGTTACATATGAATCTTATGTAACACTTTTTTGTAGCACTTCGCAGAAATAATACTTTTTTGCCACCAAGTAGATTCGAACCCACAACCTATTATGTATGGAAGTGACAATTTGCCACTAAGCTAAGTTGATTCTTATTACAACTTTTGCTTTGTTTTATATATATATACACACACACACACACACACACATATATATATATATTATGTATATATAATATATTTTATATAATAAGATTATATTTTATAATATATGTATTAAAATATATTATATACTGTATATATCAAATTTTATATTGTATAGTATATAGTTTGAAAATCATATTATATTATATATTAAAGGACACAACAAATTAAAAATATCAAAAATATATAAAATAAATTTATCGACTGATAAATATTCAATCGGTAAAAAAAAATATATAAAAATATAAAATTAATTTACCGACAGATAAAAAAGTTCTAACAGTCAAAAAAATAAATAATAAAGAAAATAACAAAAAAATAATTTACCGACGGAAAAAATTCCTAAGTAATTACCGACAACATCAATTTTCATTGGTAATTTTTTTTAAAAAGGTAAAAAAATATAAAAAAAGGTTAACGATGAAATTGGTCTCCGTTAGTAAAATTTAAAAAACAAATAATAATAATAAAAAAATATATACATGCGCATTTTCCGTCGGTATTAAGACGGAATTAATTGCCTTCATAAAAAAAAAAAAAATAAAAAAATAAAAACAAAACTAAAATACTTTGTAAAAGAAAACAAAAATTCAGTTAAAAAAAACAGAGTACATGATGTCTATAATTTTCAGGTTTGGTGACATCAATTACTTAAATAAAAATTTGACATGATTTAATAATAGTTATATAATTTTGTATTTTTGTGTTACTAAAATATAACTTAAAAAGTGTTACAATCAATAAAATATAGTGTTGCCAAGAGTGTTTCTTAAATAAAGTACTACCTATTTGTGTTACAAAAGAAAAAATAAAAACAAAGTGATACTGAAAAAGTGTTACTTATATAAAAGTGTTACATATAAGCGTTACATATTGATAAAAGTGTTACATATTTGCGTTACAAAAGAAATAACAAAAAAAGTGATACTTAAAAGTGTTACTTATATAAAAGTGTTACATAGAAGTGTTACATATTGATAAAGTACTACAAAAGTGTTACATAAATATTGTAATGTAAAAAGTGTTTTAAACATGTGTTACATATGTACCTTATGGAAAAAGTGCTACAAAATTTGTGTTACCTAATGTCATTTATGTTGTAGTGCTTGCATGTGCATATTCGATTCCAGAATCCAAATTGTTTGGTCATGGTGGATAACTCTGTTATGGTGAATTTACTGAGAGAATTGAACCTCCAACGGTGGTATGTAGCAAATAGCTTTTCTTTCGCGATTTGTCCTTCATATAGAGTTTTGAGTATCAAAGTTCAAAGACAATGCTTTTTATTGGGTGGCGTGGGAGCGATCTAATTGTCGGAAGTTTTATTAGATTGAGTTTACGTATTTAATATTATATTGAAATTATTGTTTTTTTAATTTGGGTTGATATTAATGATTGAATGAAGGCATTTTGGTATTCATATTGTTGGGTAAATATTGATATCATTTAGGTAAATTTTGATATTAATATTGATATCAATATTTTTGTGACAACATGTTGTCGCAAAAGTATTATTTGCGACGACAAAGATGCTTTTGCGATTTAAAAATTGTTGTCACAAAAACGTGCTTTTCTAGCGGTGAAATATTATTTTTATTTTTGCTTATTTATTTATTTTCATGTGAATGGGTGGATATGATGGAGTTTGTGATTAGTTGGGTTTTGGTGTAGGTATTCTTATGTTACAAATACCTCAGCGGTTGGCATCAAGTACAAAGATGACATTCTGTTGCCTGCCGATATCAGAGGTTTGATTCTGAAATATGCATCTTATTATGCTTTCAAGAACATTTAATTGTTAAAGAAATTTAAGTATTGTCGACATCTTATTTTGTTTCTTTTTCATTTTTGCTACCCTTTTTGATTGTATATGTAATATTGTGCAGAGAAGTTGTTGGAAATGGCATGTACGATGATTGGGGCAGTTGGAAAATCGTAGGCTTAATAATCAAGTATAGGATCAAAAGGGTATAATTATTGTTTCTTATTTTTGTTGTAATGATAGGAGCTGGAATGACAGGAGCAATATTGATCATGCCTTTAGTTGAATGTATATAGCCTTTTTGTTGGCTGATAGAATTGGGTTATGAATTTGTAGTTGCTTTATCGAAAGGAAACTTCGCGACAAGTACTTTTTGTTGGATTATGGATCTTTGTGATTTTAGTATTAATGCATTTTTTGTTGATTGGTAGAATTGGATTTCATAATGAATTGCTTATTAATATGGAATTTTTGCTGCTTTAATTTGTATTATATCGAGAGCTTACAAATTTTATTTCATACAAAAGACACCGGTTTAAAACCGGTGTGTAAAACCGATGTGTATTCCTTCAAAGACAGCGGTTCTAAGCCGGTGTCAAATACAAAAACTTTTAACATCAGGGCCTTAGAAAGTAGATATTTTATCTCTACGACACCGGTTTAAAACCGGTGTCGTTGAAGGAAAAGACACCGGTTTTAAACCGGTGTCAAAAAGTCCAAACTTTTAACACCAGTGGCTTTAACACCGGTTGGTTTACTAATAGACACCGGTTTAAAACCGGTGTCTATCAGCTTTTTTGTAGTAGTGAGGATTTTAATAACTTTTAGGACAAGAGTTGACACCTTACAAAGCATCAATGGTGGAATATCAAAACAAGAGTTGTCACTTTACAAAGCATCAATGGTGGAATATCAAAAAGACCTTATAATTCTAGAAGTATTCTGGCTCTTACCTATGAAAAGCTATGAGACCAATTTATTTAATATCGTTCCCGGTTTTTGCAGCTTATGGAAGAATACGAATTGCCGATTGAGATCATATTGACATTAAAGAAAAACGAGTGATGAGCAGGTTTATTTCAAGAATCTGATCGGAGAACCGATTCCCGATGAGGTCTGCCAATAGTGGTAATTATCTCCATATGTAGCTAATGCAATTTGCATCATGTTCATTAGATTTTATGTATCTTGAGATACCATAATAGAATTTTGATGGCCTTGATGATTCACTGATGGATCTACAAAACAAAAACGACGAGTGCTCATGAATGATTAAAAATCATGCCGCTCATACCTAGTAATTAACTTGGGGGTTGCCAACAATTAATGTGATTAATATATCAATAGACTCTAGTAGTAATTAGTTTATAAACAATATGTTTTGAAATTTCATGGACATGAACATCATAAGGACAAATATTCATCAAATTCTCGTGAATGCACTCTAGTGTAAAAACATGATTTTAGTAGGCAACGAGTTGCTCATAAGACGAAGCCTGGTTTTCAACTAGCTGAATTTGATTGATTATTTTGATGTTAATACCTGCTATCATTGTAAATTTGGGATCAAGGGCAAAAAGAGGAAAGATAGTTATTCTGTTGTTTTTCACATTATCCGTATGAGTTTCTTTGTGATGTAAAAGCATGCTTGAAGCTTGTAAGATTGGATCCTCATTGAGCGAGATGATGATTGACTAGTCATATTTAACTGGTAGAGACATCCCGTTGAATGAAAATTCAGTTCGAATATTGATGGTAGAATTTATGTGATTAACTCTATTCGTGCAACATCATGAATTCGTGATAGTAAATATATGCATGAAAATCATTATCAATTGGAGGACTTGAAACAAGAAGATGTTTGTTGATATTCCTCTTAAAACCCTGAGAGTTGCAAGTTCTTTTATATATGTCAAGGTTGTTGGAAATTTGGGTTTGAGAAAGTGGGCGTCGTCCCGACTTTGACCAAATTTTCGGTGGCTAAGAATTTAATTTTGGAGGAATTAAATTGTATATTATTGATCTACTTTCCGAGTAGATGTTCGTAGTATTTTTTATTTCTCAAAACCGAATTTCGGTGAGTGAGAAATTAATACACGAAGTTGGCCACAAAAATGGGTATTATGAAAAGGGAGTTGAAAGGATTTTTCTTCATCCCACATAGCTTAGAAAGCTAAGTTTATCCTAGTTTATAAACTAGAAGATGTTATTAGTTGGATATACTATAACATAAGTGGATGATCACAAGTGGGCCACACGCGCGCGCGCGCCCGCCCGGCGTGGGCGTGGGCTTGGGCTTGGGGCGGGGCGGCCCGGACCTATTGGGCCCGGGTCCTGGTCCACAACACTTTTGTCACTCGAAAATGGGCTTGGCCCAAATTCGTGATTGTTGGGTGTTGGGCCGCCGGATGAACCTGGACATTGCAGGTGTCCAGATTCATAGTTGACTAATGGAGTATGTAACTCCTTAGATAGTGGGGTTGTAACCCCAGATTGTGGTCATCAATGTGTTTGTAACACCTGGGAGTTACAAAGGAGGTTAATGCCCATTACCTTACCATGATTAATTCCCTGCAGGTGGAGTTTTTGCTGTCTATAAATAGTTGGTTCCTTTGCAGATTTCAGACACAGAAAATCGCATACATTCAGCATTTTTCAAAGGTATCGTCGAAAGTGTCGTAACATTTCGTATCACATTTTCAACAACATTTCACTTTGCATTCGAGTCCAAAGAACTAACCGATTCTCGCTCCTTCGAGTTCGAAAGGTGCCTTTGTGTCAGGGGTGCTACTGTACACAGAGGATGTAAAGCCGTTTTATCTTTGGGAACATTACGTCAAACTGTGAGCACTAGCCGAGACGTATTTGTCTTGCGGATAGAGTTCTACTCGACTCGGCTTTCTGTTGTTTCAAGTTGTACTAGTCAGATTTCCATTTCCTTGTAATTTTACATTTTCTGTTTGTAAAGCCATTGTTGAAGGCTCCCGTTGTAATCACTTTGTAAACAAAGCAAATTTAAACAAATGCAAGACAAATATACGATCTTCATGATGGCGAGCACAAGCGGGACCCCGATCATCCCTCCCGCTCAGGCTGAGAAACCCGAGAAGTTCATGGGTTTCGACTTCAAGAGGTGTCCGCAAAAAATGCTGTTTTACCTCACCACTCTGAGCTTGGCAAAATATCTGACTGAGGACGCTCCAATGGTGGTGAAAAACGAGACTATCTTTGAAAAACGCGCTGCGTTTGATGCATGGGGCCGTGATTTCTGTGGGAAACTATGTCCTTAACGGGCTTAGTGATGCACTTTACAAATGTGTATTGTGCGGTGAAATCCTCCAAAGAGTTGTGAGAATCTTTGGAGAAGAAGTACAAACCCGAGGATGCCGGCACAAAGAAATTTGTTGTCGGTAAGTTCTTGGATTTTGTGATGGTTGATTCTAAAACCGTGATGGAACAAGTGCAAACGTTCCAGTTGATCCTACATGAAATCTCTACCGAGGGGATGGCCTTGCCGGAGGCATTCCAGGTGGCCGCGTTGATTGAGAAATTGCCTCCTAGTTGGAGGGACTTTAAAAATTATCTCAAGCATAAGCGAAAGGAGATGGGACTAGAGGATCTGATTGTCAAACTCAGGATTGAGGAAGACAATAGGAGGATTGACTCTAAGTCCAGGCTTCAGCCAATGGAATCAAAAGCTAATTTGCTGGAGCATGGCTCGTCAAGCAATTCGAAGAAAAGACCTAAGAATAAAGGCAAGAAACCGGCAAGTGGAAAGTTCCAAGGGGATTGCTTCAATTGTGGCAAACCAGGGCATATGACAAAGGACTGTCGTCAGCCGAAGAAAAAGAAAACAAAACAACAATCCAATGTCAATGTGGTAGAGCAAAGGGAACTAACCGACGTTGATATGTCGGCGGTGGTGTTTGAAACCAATTTGGTTGATAACCCGAAAGAATGGTTTGTGGATACCGGTGCCACTTGCCATGTCTGCTCTAAAAGGGATGCATATTCTTATTACGTCCCGTCCACCGGAAGGAAGCTCCACATGGGGAATCACACCTCTTCTGATGTTGTTGGCGTTGTAACGGTGGTGTTGAAGCTTACTTCGGGAAAAGAGTTGAAGCTGAAGGATGTGCTGCATGTCCCAGACATCCAAAAAAATCTGGTTTCGGGTTCATTGCTGGTTAACCATGGGTTTAGACTAGTTTTTGAATCTGAAAAGTTTGTATTGAGCAAGTTTGGACAGTTCCTTGGTAGGGGTTATCTAGACAAGGGATTGTTCAAAATGAATGTAATGAATGTACGCCGTTTAGGCGATGTTGAAATGACTAAGAATGAATCTTCTTCTGTTTACATTCTTGAGTGCTCTGATTTATGGCATGTTATTTTAGGACATGTAAATCTGAATGCTATAAAAAGATTGGTAAATTTGGAATTAATAAATTTGCCAGAAGTAAACTCACAAAGAAAATGTGAAGTTCGTGTTGAAGCCAAAATGGCTAAGTTACCATTTCATACGGTGGAAAGGAGCACTTCACCTTTAGAATTGATACACATTGATGTGTGCGATCTGAAGTTTGTGCAAACTAAAGGTGGTAAAAAGTATTTCATCACGTTTATTGATGATTGCACAAGATTTTGCTACTTATATTTGTTAAGAAGCAAAGATGAAGCCTTGGAGGCGTTCAAAAATTATAAAAATGTAGTTGAGAATCAACTTGGCAGCCGGATTAAGATAATTCGGAGTGATAGAGGTGGCGAATATGTTGCACCGTTTGAAGAGTTATGTACCCAGTCGGGAATAATTCATCAAACAACGGCTCCATATTCACCATAGTCTAACAGTATTGCTGAACGCAAAAACCGGACTCTTAAAGAGACGATGAATGCCATGTTGATTAGTTCCGGATTATCACAGAATATGTGGGGGGAGGCTGTGTTAACGGCGAACCACATATTGAATAAAATCCCACTTAAAGGGAAAGATAAGACTCCTTACGAATTGTGGAAAAATCATAAGCCTTCTTATAAATACCTTAAAGTGTGGGGGTGTTTTAGCTAAGGTTGCAATACGAACCAAAGCAAGTGAAAATCGGCCCTAAAACGGTCGATTGTGTTTTTATTGGTTATGCACTTAACAAAGAGTGCATATCGTTTATGGTACATAAGTCGAAAAATCCGAAATGACAGTTGGTACCATAATTGAGTCAAGGAATGCTATATTCTTTGAGAATATTTATCCTTGTAAAGAAAGGATAAATGGAAGTCTAAAGAAAAGATCAGTATTCAAATGTTCTTTGGAGATGTGACTTCTGGTGTTATCACATCCGAACAATTGCAAATGTTACCGCAGATGTTCTTGAAGGTCTTTGCCGCCTCGGATGTTATAACATCCGGAACGACATCCGATGCGACATCTGCGTCGATTTGAAGTTAGCTCAACACCGAGTGGTGAAGAACTAAGACGGAGTAAAAGGCGAAAGGTGGTTAAGTCCTTTGGACCTGACTTTCTAACGTTGATGTTAGAAGGTGAGCCGAACTCGATTAAGGAGGCTCTAAGTAGTCCCGATGCTCCGCTCACGGCAAGAAGCAATCAATAGTGAAATCGATTCCATTCTCGCAAAACCATACGTGGGAGTTGGTTGATCTCCTGCTGATCATGCCTTTAGGATGTAAGTGGATCCTAAAGAAGAAGTATAAAGCAGATGGAACTATTGATAAGTATAAAGCACGCTTGTAGCCAAAGGCTTTAAACAAAAAGAAGGGTATGACTTCTTTGACACTTATTCTCCGTGAATTCCAGGATTGCGTCTATTCGGGTGCTTCTCGCGATTGTTTGCTTTGCACAATCTAGAGATTTATCGATGGATGTCAAAACGGCGTTTACGAATGGAGAGATAGATGTCGAAATCTATATGGAACAACCTTTGAAGGGTTTGTTGCACCTTGTCAAGAAAAGAAGGTGTGCAAGTTGATAAGATCCTTGTATGGATCAAACAAGCTCCAAAACAATGACATCTTAAGTTTGATAACACGATGTTGTCAAACGGGTATAAAATCAATGAATGTGATAAATGCGTATATGTCAAAGGGACATCGGAAGCATTTGTCATAGTTTGTCTATACGTAGAGCGATCTTTAATCATGGGCGTAGTCATGATGTTATCATGGACACGAAAAGAATGTTAAAGAGAAACTTTGACATGAAGGATATGGGAACTGGGCGATGTGATCCTCGGGATAAAAATCGTGAGAACTCGTGATGGAATTATCTTGTCACAATCTCACTATGTGGAGAAAGTGCTCAAGAAATTCAATGCTTTTGACAGTTCACCGTCAAAGACGCCCATTGATTGAAGTGTAAATCTGGTTGCTAATAAAGCGGAGAACCAGTGGCTCGGATGGAATACTCACGTATTATAGGCGATGATGTACATTACAAATTGTACACGTCCGGACTTGGCCTACCCTGTAAATATGTTGAGTAGGTTCACGAGCAATCAAGCTCTACGAGCATTGGAAGCGTTAACCAAGGTGTTAAAATACTTGAAGTATACCTTGGGTATGGGCTATTCTACTCGAGATATCCTACATTGTACTTGAAGGGTATAGCGATGCTAGTTGGATTTCGGATTCGAAAGATTCTTATTCCACTAGTGGATACATATTCACCATTGGAGGTGGTGCGGCATCGTGGAAGTCCATGAAACAAACGTGTATAGCTCGGTCCACCATGGAATCAGAGTTTATAGCTTTGGATAAAGCTGGTGAAGAAGCAGAGTGGCTTCGAAACTTTTTGGAAGATATTCCATGTTGGAGGAATCCTGTGCCTTCGATGACGATTCACTGTGATATCCAAGCGGCTATAGGAAGGGCACATAGCAATATGTATAACGGTAAGTCTAGACATATTCGTCGGAGACATAATACCGTTAGACAATTGATCTCAAGTGGTGTGATGTCAATTGACTACGTAAAGTCAAAAGACAATTTGGCAGATCCTTTGACGAAAGGATTGAATCGAGATCAATTGTGTAAATTGCTAGAGGGAATGGGCCTAAAGTCCACAAAGTAAAAATAACTATCATAGTGGTAACCCAACCATGATGACTGGAGATCCCAAGAACTTGGTTCAATGGGAAAACTAAGCTATGAAGGTTGAGTTGTAACACTTGGAAACAATGTTTCAACCCATCCCTAGAGAGCAATGCCAAGTGTTGAACACCTGTAAGTTGTGGTGAGGCTAAGTCATTTGACTTTTAATGATTCCTACACCTCGTTGAGGTAGAGTATGGCAGGATACTCGGATAGGAGATCACCTATATAAGTGAGAAGTGAGGGCCGCTTCAAGGTAACACTTATGAATCCAAAGGTGTGTCCATGGCCAGAAACGGACACAAACGTGAGAACAGGAGGGGTTGAGACCTTACTGTGTTAATGCTATTGTCTCGGTATACACCATGGAGGAATAGTTCAAGGCATTACATCCACTAGGCCGCCAAAGGTACCCGATAGTATTGACTATGGAAGGTTCAAAGCCACAAGCTACCTATCCTGATGCAGTATTGTCTCTTGAGGACTGGTTGCGTGTCTGCATTCATGCATGCATTAATTTCCACTCATGTGGGGGATTGTTGGAAATTTGGGTTTGAGAAAGTGGACGTCGTCCCGACTTTGACCAAATTTTCGGTGGCTAAGAATTTAATTTTGGAGGAATTAAATTATATATTATTGATCTACTTTCCGAGTAGATGTTCGTAGTATTTTTTTTCTCAAACCGAATTTCGGTGAGTGAGAAATTAATACACGTTGGCCAAAAATGGGTATTATGAAAAGGGAGTTGAAAGGATTTTTCTTCATCTCACATAGCTTAGAAAGCTAAGTTTATCCTAGTTTATAAACTAGAAGATGTTATTAGGGATATACTATAACATAAGTGGATGATCACAAGTGGGCCACACGCGCGCGCGCTCGCTCCGCCCGCCGCCCGGCCTGGGCACAGGCGTGGCGTGGGCTTGGCGGGCGGCCCCGGCCCTATGGGCCCGGTCCAGTCCACAACACTTTTGTCACTCGAAAATGGGCTTGGCCCAAATTTGTGATTGTTGGGTGTTGGTCACGGATGAACCTGGACATTGCGGTGTCCGTTATTCATAGTTGACTAACGGAGTATGTAACTCCTTAGATAGTGGGATTGTAACCCCGATTGTGGTCATCAATGTGTTTGTAACACCCGAGTTACAAAGGAGGTTAATGCCCATTACCTTACCATGATTAATTCCCCTGCAGGTGGAGTTTTTTTGTCCTATAAATAGTGGTTCCTTTGCGGATTTCGCATACGTAAAATCGCATACATTCAAAGATTTTTCAAAGGTATCGTCGAAAGTGTCGTAACATTTCGTATCACATTTTCCACAACATTTCACTCGCATTGAATCCAAAGAAATGGTTCGCTCCTTCGAGTTCGAAAGGTGCCTTTGTGTCAGGGGTGCTACTGTACACAGAGGACGTAAAGCCGTTTTATCTTTGGGGACATTACATCAAACCGTGAGCACTAGCCGGGACGTATTTGTCTTGCGGATAGAGTTCTACTCGACTTGGCTTTCTGTTGTTTCAAGTTGTACTAGTCAGATTTCCATTTCCTTGTAATTTTCCATTTTCTGTTTGTAAAGCCATTGTTGAAGGCTCCCGTTGTAATCACTTTGTAAACAAAGCAAATTTCAACAAGGGTAATGAGAATTGTAGACCATTCAAACAAAATTCATCCACTCACAGATAAGCTCAAGAGGTATGTGCTATTTTAGTTTAAATGCAAAAATATTTATTTCAGTATTTTTAAGCTTAAAAAAATATTTCTTATTGGCGTGTTTTGGTGAATTGTTATGTGAATGCCAAAGCCTTATTTATGATTGTGATTGTGTGGTTCGGTTGATTTATTACCTCATGTGATGTTACTGATTTCCACTACTGTCTTTCTGAATTTGAGTATAGATTTTCTTTCTTAACTCACTTGGTAGAATGGGCAACTATGAAAGTGGGGAAAAACAATTGAGAATGAATTTTTCTCTTTATAAACCTACAAGCCATGTTACCGATGTCCTAGAAATTGATTTTTCTACTCTTATGATTCCGATTCCAAATAAATGGTGTTTCTCCATTCCGCAAAGTTTTGATGAGCTTTCTCATTATATGAGGGAAAAATGCTAGAATATTGGAAAGTTACAAAGCCTTTGTTGTTACCATTAGCTACTATAGTAATACAATAACGGTTTATTGCGTATACGAGCAAAACAATGGCATTAGAGAAGGAAAATTGCACTCTTATTTTGATGGAGCTTAAAACACCTTGAATTAACTTATATCTGGTTATCCTAAAAAAAAAACTTATATTTGGTTATCTTTTTCTTTGAGAAGTTTGAGGCAAGTTTCTCTACTCAATCTGTCATCGAGATTACTTTTTATACATTATTCCATAATTAGGGATTGAAAATCAGTAATTACATGGAGAATGATATATATGTTTTGTTCCATTTCTTCCCTTTTCTATTAGGGAAAATAAGATTTTTAGTCCTGTAAGTTGGACATGTTTTAGAATTAGTCCTCTAAATTGTCACATTCATTTTTTAGTCCTTTAACTTTCAAATTTCTAGATATTCAGTCCTTTAACTTAATAATTTTATTTTTGGTCCTATAACGTAACATATTTCAGAAATTTGGTCCTATAACTTAACATATTTTAGAAATTTGGTCCTGTAACCTTTTTTTAGGGGAATTTAGTAATATAACTTAACAATAGTTAAATTTAATTAATTTATTAAAAGGTTATTCTAAATTAATTTTATTTTTCAAATCGAATGATTTTAATTAACAATTAATTTTTTAAAAAATAATTAATCATTTTTTACTTTAATTAATTTTTTAAAAAAATATTTAAGCATTAATTTTTTAAACCTTCTGAATTAAATGCATCTTGTACACTAGTTTACAGTTACATTTCTTGGAGATAATTATCCTCACCAAAGGTTAATTCCATAAATATGACAAATTATTCTTAAGTTACTAATTTGATGTAATTATTTTAATTTTCCTAGAATTCATTAATTATTTTAGAAATTTCTATTTATTCAAATTTTTTATTAATCAAATTAATTTAATTTTAATTATTTTTATAATTTAATTAGTTTCCAAACATTGAAATTTAATTATTTTATATTTGGTCCTATAAAATAGTTAAATTTAACTATTGCTAAGTTATAGGACTAAATTTCTAAAATATATTAAGTTATAGGACCAAATTTCTGAAATATGTTAAGTTTTAGGACCAAAAATAAAATTGTTAAGTTAAAGGACTGAATAACTAGAAATGTGAAAGTTAAAGGACTAAAAAATAAATGTGACAATTTAGAGGACCAAATCTCCAAAAGGTCCAAGTTACAGGACTAAAAATCTTATTTTCCCTTTCTATTAACATATAACTTCTTACAAATTGAGGAACATGATCCTAGGGATGGCTATTTTACATAAAAAGTCACTAAAGTTACATTCTTCAATAGGTTATTATCTTTTTATGTGCACAAGGTATTGGATGGGCAAATACCCATTTCAAAAATTGATGTTGAGGAAATTTACAGTTTTACACAACCTGCTTTAATAAATATGAATATGAAAGACAACTGTCTGAGCCTTGATTGAGTATGATTTCTTGTTTTTGGGTATGATTTCTTGTTTTTGATGCATAAATATTATTCTTATGATCATTGCTCTGCATTGGTTAACAATTTATTATGTTCTGTACAAACCAGTTACGAACTCAAGATGAAAGGTGAAATCCATATGAAGAAGAGCCATAGATCCACTTCTAAGTTTTATGTTCTTATCATCAAGTGATTATTAGTGGGATTACTCATTATATATGGCTAGACTCGTTGAAGAGTTGAATAATTATAATATATTATATATATATATATATATATATATTCACGAGGACTAAGCTCCTTGATGAGCTCACTGTAGGTTAGAAGCTGATTGCATCGATTAGAGGTTGAATTCTTGAGTCTATTATGAGAAGACACTCTTGAGTCTGGTTTGAACGACTTCAAAGTTCGACCAAACGAGTCATTTCCTAGTTTGAACAACTTTCGAGTTGGGCCAGATGAACTTATTTACGGGTGATGGAACTGTCCCAAACTCGTCTGGTTTGAACGGTATCGAAGCTGGGCTAGACGAACCATTTCCTAGTTTGAACAGCTTCCGAGTGGGCCAGATGAACTTTGATGGGCGGTTGCTCTTGATGAGAAGTGCTTGACTCGAGCCGATCTTCAAACACTAACGGGTGGATGCCCTTGATTTATTTGATCGACGACGCCCTTGACGAGAAGTACTTGGCTCGAGCCAATCCTAAAACATTGATGGGCAAATGCCCTTGATTCATTTGACGGGCGGGTGCCCTTGTTCTATATGATTGGATGAGTGCCCTTGGTTTACGTCATAGATGGATGCCTTACTTTTATTAGCTTTGTTGATCGAGAGTTATAGCCTGCTTGGAGCTCATTGCTTACTAACCAACCCTCCCATGTTAGAAATTTGAATTGAGGTGGGTCATGATTTGACCAAGATGAAAATGACTCTACTCTTATAGTTCAAGACATGATGAACTACAAGAGTAGAGGAACTAATTTAATTTGTGACTCATTATTAAAAATGAGCCCAAATACGAATATGGGTTCTATTAGGACCATAATTAGTAATATTTTATATAAAAGAATAGATGATATATAAACCAAATATATCTAATTGGATGAAAAAATAATGTTTATCCACAAGATGAAGTGGACTTCTTATCTTAATGACTACTCTTTTTATAAAGATGGCTTTCCATAAAAAGGAAGTATTCTATTTTGTCCTCTCTTCTATGTTATCTCTTCACATGAATTACTTCAATTGCCCTCTGATTGATTTCTGACTTGAACGTCGGAGAGGGTACACTTTAAAAAACCCTCCCCCTTCTCACCGTTGTTGTTTTGCAGGCATCAAAGTGGAATGAGTTTTGGAGATCGAGTTTTCTTGGTGGCATAAATTTCTTGTTCCAACATGTAAATAGAATTATTCTTGTCTCTCTTGTGTCGTACTGTGGTGTGCGGGGCCGTATCATTCGTGCTTCGGAAGATTTTACTATGATTTTGTAAATGGTGATAAGAATGAATGTTAGAATTTGGAAAATAAACCGGAAAGAGAATTATGCGCGATTGCTTAGCAACAATATGATTCATTCTCGAATCAAATTATCATGACAAGTTGACAACTACAATCATTTGATGGAATCTTTTTTTTTTATGATTTTGTAGGCATTACAAAATATTTTTCTTCATTTCAATCCTAAAATTGAAATTTGGGTAAAATTAACTTTACCCACTTTACCCCTTTACGATCAATTTTGTATGGAATATCTACTTCTACATTTTAAACTTTCAAATACCCCCTAAACTAACAAAACTTTATATTGATGGACCTAAATACCATTAAATTCCACATGTATTGTTAAATTTCACATGTTGCCTTCTCTAATATTAATTTCAAATATTATTTAATTCAATATCTTTTAGCTCTACTTTAATTAAACAAATAAATCTGTAATTTCATTTAATGCATAATAGAAAAATATAATTTCAAAAATATAGAGAAATTATATTATTTTTTTAAATAAATAAATTTATATTACGATCATTATGTTTGTTAAATATATTTTCCGATCTTTAATAAGTACTATATTTAGAGTCATTTTAGTTGTTATTAGCTTATGCTAGTTTTTTACCTGTGCGATGCACGGTATATATATGTGAGGCATTTATTTTGTACCGTTACATTATATTTTTTTAATAGTTCTATGAATTCTATCACCTGCATATTTTTTTAATAATTTTTTGAATTCTATCACCTGCATTTAGGGATGGCAACATCCCCATTGGGAACTATCCCTGTTTTGTAACTGAAATAGAATGGGATGGAGAATCCCGGTTAATTCAGAGATTAGGTTTCCCCGCTTCTCTATAATCGAGGATGGGACAGGAACGATATTTATATCCTCGTTTTCTTTCTCATTCTAATTAGACAAAACGGGGATTCTTCATTCTCATCCTCATTCCTAGAATATGTGTATTATATTTATCTATTATTAATATTAGTTCTTTTTTATTTTTTTATTTTATCAATTCTAAAAAATAAACCAATAATATTTATAATTTTACTTGCACTAATTCTTTGTTTTACAAATTATGGATTTAAGTTATCTATGTTTAAAAAAATGATTGCTTTAGTTTTAAATCTCAAAAGAAAAAAAAATATATATATATATATATATAAAATTAATTTAATTATAAATCATACGTTTAAACAATAAAAAATAAATTATTATAAACTATAACAAAATATCTTTAAATGCAAAATATTTGGTTGTATGAATATGAACTGTATTTATTTATAGAACATGTTTATCTATATTAAAATAATATTAAAAAAATTAGCTGTCCAATGTTGATTTCTTTTTACTACCCCAATACTGATAATTTAATAAATTGTATTATAATAAAGTCATTTCAAATTCCAATATTTTTGGGGTTTAGAAACTGGATAATTGTCAAAATTATTAAAAGAATTAAAACCATGTTTTATATTTATCAACGCATTTTTAAGGGAAAATAAAATATTTCTAAAAAATAAAACTATTTATTTTTATATATATACATATATCAAAAATTATCAAACTGACAAATTCATATATAATTCCAAATGTACAACTTTAAACTTGAATATCAAAACTAGAGCTGTCAAAATGAGTCCGGACTGACGGGTTGGTAAAAACACTGAGTTGGGCTTTATTTTTAGAAACCCGAAATGAGTTGGGCCTATTTGGCCCAGTCCCTTCTGCCCGAAACACCAGGCCAACTCGGTTGGTCTAAAATTTCATGTGGTGTAATTTCATGGGTTGCATCGGGCCTAACTCCAGAAATTGCAGCCCGATCACTATTTGACCCGCCACCAGTCCTTTGACATGACTCTAATCGAAATATCTTGATAAGTAATAAATAATTTCTATTAACATGAAAAGTTCGTTAATATATAAAAAAAATAATTTTTAATATATAAAATACAATTATGAATATATTTTTTTCTTACGTAAATATATATAATGCTATGTATGGGTATATGCGACTTAAAAAATTCGGATACATATTTTGAGATATTTTCTTCAATTAAAATAAGTATTTTAATTTAATTTAATAAATTTAAATATAATTATTAAGAAATGGGCAAAGCCCAAATAACAACTATACATATATCATAAATAGCCAAAATACATGAATATACAAATTGGTGTCTGAAAGAAACTAAAGAGAGAAATTTTATTTATTTTCATTTTCTGTTACAAGAAGCAGAAAAAAGAGCAGTCAAATAAATAGAAATCTAAGAGCCTAACTTTCCCTAACTTTCTCCTCAAATCAAGTTGAATCGTTAAAAGTTAGGAAACTAAAAAGTAACTGCTAATTACCCCTAATCTCAGCAACAAATTATCCCTAATTTATGCAGCTATTTTTTTGTAATTTACCAACACTCCCCCTCAAGTTGGTGCATAAATATTTATCATGCCCAACTTGCTTACATGAAAAATCGAAATTATGCCTAAGTAACTCTTTGGTGAAGACATCTGTAATCTGCTGTGTTGAGGGCAAAATGGAATACAAATAACTTTATCTTCAAGCTTTTCTTTTATGAAATGTCAGTCGATCTCTATATGATTGGTTTGGTCATGTTGAACAAGATTATTAGCAATGCTAATAGCAGCCTTATTATCACGCGAACAACTTCATAGGAAGCTCCACCGACATGCCAAGTTCCTTCACACACTCCATGGATCATTGCTTTATATTCAACTTCAAAGACTACCCTAGCTACCACACTTTGCTTTTTACTTTTCCAGTCACCAAATTTCTCCACAAAAAGGTATAATAGCCAGAAGTGGATTTTCTATCAGTAGTAGATCCAGCCTAGTCTACATCAGTGTAAACTTCAATTCCACGTTGATCACTTTTTTTGAAATATAAACCATTCCCTGGGGTTACCTTTAAATACCTCAAAATCTTGTAGACAGCTTTCGTGTGTTCTTCATAAGGAGAATGCATGGATTGGCTTACCATACTGACGGCGAAAGAAATATCTGGTTGGGTATGGGATAGGTAAATCAGTTTTCCCACCAAACGTTGATATCGGCCTGTGTCCCCTTCCTTAACCTCTCCAAGCTTGGAGTTAAATTCTATTGGAGTATCTGAAGGCTTGCATCCAGTCATCCCTGTTTCTTCTAGGAGATCTAGAATATATTTCCGTTGTGAAATCACTATTTTTCTTTGATCTAGCAATTTCCATTCCAAGAAAATATCTCAATTGTCCAAGATCTTTAATCTCAAACTCGGATGCCAAACTATTCTATCAACGTCCTATTTCCTTAACATCATCACCCGTGAGGATAATATTGTCAACATAAACAATCAACACAACGATATTTCTTTCTCTTGAAACCTTTATGAATAATGTGTGGTCTGACTGTCCTTGTCAAAAATCTTGAGTCTTTACAATTTTTGTAAATCTCTCAAACCAAGCTTTGGGAGATTGTTTAAGCCCATATAAAGACTTTCTTAATCTGCAAATTTTCTTCCCGAACTTACTAGTTAACCTTGGAGGAGCTTCTTCTAATACGCCGTTCAAGAAGGCATTTTTAACATCCAACTAATGTAATGACCAATCCAAATTAACTGCAAGAGATAGTAATAATCTCATAGTGTTCAACTTAGCAACTTGAGAAAACTTCTCTGAATAATCGATACCATAGGTTTGTGTAAAACCTTTGGCAACCAACCGAGCTTTGTATCTTTCAAGAGAACCATCTGAATTGTACTTTACTATAAACACCCACTTGCTCCGACTGGAGTCTTTCCTTTGGAAGATCAACCTTTTCCCGTGTTCTATTTTTTTCCAGAGCTCTAATCTCCTCAAGAACCGCATCCCTCCATTTAAGAACTTCTAGAGCATCATATATATTCTTCGAAATAGAAACACATGACAACTTTGAGGTAAATGCCTGAAAAGATAGAGACAAACTCGATAGGTTAGAAAATTATACAAAGGATGTTTGGTGCACGTTCTAGTACATTTCTTAATAGCAGTGGCCTTTTCTAGATTTTATTCTAACTCTAATTTGGAATCGGAATAGGAGTTGGCACCGCTTGAGTTTTATCTGACTCTATTGTGGAATCTGGACTAGAAATTATTTAACAGGTCTAAACTTAGACTAAGATTTACCTGACTGGTCTTCAAACTCTTGATTTGTCCTTGGTTCAAATTCTCAGCCATGTCCAAGTTGTTGATTCTCTTTTCTCGTGTTGGATATTTCCTTACATAGACTTTCTCTTTATTTTGAATATCACATTGCCTTGCACATATTTCTTCTCCTTTATGAGTTTCATCTAGTAATGGTATAGATGTTTGATCCATATTTTCATTATTTGAGACATTTTCAATTGATTTGTGAATGACATCCATAATCTCAGATTCTTTGGGGGTTTTTTTTAGAAATATTTTCAAATCCACATGTCTCCTTATGACTTTGACCATTTTTAGTAACAAGATTACCACGCAAAAAATCATGAATGAACCAGTCAAAACTCGAATCTTCACTAGATGTCTACCCCTGAAGATGAGTAGATGAAAAAAAAGATTTATTTTCAAAGAAGGTGACATCATAGAGATAAAAAAAATCTTAGTTACTGGATCAAATATTTTGTACCCTTTTTGGTTTGAAGGATAGCCAACAAAGACACATTTCCTTGCCCTAGGGTCAAATTTTCCTCTATTATTATCATGAATATGCACAAAAGCAACACATCCAAACACTTTTGAAGTTATCCTATTGATTAAATAAGTAGTTGTAAGAATAGCCTCACCCCACAAATATTTTGGTACCTCAGTTAAAAATATTAAGGACCTAACAACCTTCTAAGAGATGTTTGTTCTTGATCTCTGCAATTTCATTTTGTTGTGGAGTGTCATTGCAAGAACTTTGATGAACAATACCCTTTTCAACAACAATATTCCCTAAAGTTTTGTTAAAATATTCATTGCCATTATCACTCCGGAAAACCTGAATCTTTGTTTGAAACTGTGTTTGAACCATAGTATAAATGTTTTTGAACACATCTGCAAATTCAGATTTTTCATGAAGTAAAATATGGTCATCAATAAAGGTTATAAACCATCTTCTTCCAGATGTTGTTTTAACCCGTGAAGGTCCCCACACATCACTATGAATGATAGTAAATGACTTTGAGGCCTTGCAAGATTGAGGAGAAAAATAAGTTCTATGATGTTTTGCAATTTCACAAATTTCACACTAAAGTAAAGATGGATTCTTATTCAAAAAAAAGCTTTGGAAACAAATGTCTCATATAATGAAAATTTGGTGTCCTAACCTAAAATGCCATAACATAATTTCATTATCATTAAGAATTGAAATAGAATTGAGGCAAGTCATTTGGTATTGCCTGCTTGAGTCATATCCATCATCAAAGAAATAGAGACCTCCAACTTGCTTAGTTTTGCTAATCATCCTCCTCATGGTCAAATCCTAAAATTGACAACCCGAAAACTTAGCTTGACAATTTTGATCAAGAGTTAATTTACTGATTGGCAATAGATTACAAGACAATTTAGGGATATGAAGAACATTATGGAGTACAAAATCAGGGGAAATAACAAGTGATCATTTCCAGGCTATAGGCGAGAAAGTTCCATCTGCTATCTTTACTCTTTGATGCCCTGCACATAGACTATATGAAGAAAACGATTTAGAAGATCCGGTCATATAATATGTTTCCCCTGAATCGACTCTAAAATACGATGACACAAGATAATTACCCTTTTGAGCCAAAGAATAAAAAGGGTTCCCATATAATTATACTATTATATATAGGATGTAGTTTAGGCGGGAAAATAATTTTAGAAATATATTTGTTATTATATATAGTAGATGAGACCCTCGTGTAATGCACGGTTTGTGCATATGTAATGCCTTTGTTTTGTAATATGACATGTGCATTTTTTGGATAGTTCTAATAATTATATCTCCCGACATTGTAATAATTTCAAAATAGCATCAGAAAATATGGGGGAAAGTTGATTTTGTAATGCCCCAAACCCATTTTAAGTAGGGGTGGCCACGGTTCCGGAACTGTCAGTTCTGGTTCCAAAACCGCCGGTTTCGGTTCCTCATTTTGGAGAAACTAATACCGAAACTGTTGCCTCATGGTTGCGGTTCCAAAATTGGAGCCGATGGTTCCGGTTCCAGTTTTAAACCCGGTTCTTCCACAGTTCTGGTTATGGTTTTAATCAGAACCATTTGTTTATCTTTTGATAATTTTTTATTTTTTTAAATGGTTGATCAATTTCGATTATAAAAAAGGAAAAAGAAAGAAAAGACTTTGACTTAATATTTAATTAAGTTTTGCACTTAATATTAATAATAATATTAATCTATATATATATATATACTATTGGAGTATAGAGGAATCAAAGTTCACATAATTCGATTACAACATTTGGTCTAAAACGTGTCTCATATAGTTATGAATATAAAACATTATAACAAATATTTAACATATCTTCTAGCATATTTTTACCCAAAAAAATAAAAATTATCGGTTTTAACCTCAAAACTACCAGTTCCAATACGGTTCTATTGACGGTTCTAACCGACGGTTAAAACCACCGGTTTCACGATTTTTGGGACCAAGGAACCAGAATCGGAACCGGATAACACGGTTCTGGTTCAGGTTATGGAACCGTTGACAGATCAATGATTTCGGAACCGTTGACCATGGTTCCGATTCCGATTTGGAACCCAGTTTTGGTTTCATTTGGCCACCCCCAATTTAGAGTTCAGATTGTCACTGTGGAATAATAAATGCACTTAAAATATTTGTGAAAGTGTAAATGGAATAATACCAATCTAAGAAATTCTGAAATATTATTTTTAAAAAAACACGCCATAGATATATATACAACATGTCAAAATGCGAAAATTAAAAAGCTTAACATAGTTGGTACGTCCAAAATACGAGTCATCGGAGTACGATTGACTTCTTAATACAACATGTCAAAATGCACCTTCTTTCCCAGATGGAGTTCGTGGTTTCGCATATTTATCGGGATGTAATAGAGTGGCCGACTGTCTCAGCAAATTGCACGACCCTTCGATTTGGTGGGACAGTCCTCCAGAGTGCATCAAGAATTTACTCAATGAAGATTATGTTGGTAGATCCCAGTTCAGATTTGTCAGATAGCCTGTCATTTTTATGGGCGAATCATGTGGATCATTTTCTTATGAACATTTTTGGGGTACTCTTTTTCCTTCCAAGGGTTTTCCCCACAAGGGTGGGTTTTACCTAGAAAGGTTTTAACGAGGGCCCAACTTTAAGCTACTTGATCGGCTTTTGATCAGAACGCTTTCCATTTCTGGTTTTTCGGTTCGTCTTTTGCTTAAATCTATCTGGTTGGCTTGTGACCAGAAATACTTTTCTTTTTTATATTTATTTTTGATTTATTCAAAAAATAAAATGTCCATATATATTTTTACTAACTTAAATATTTCATATATGAAGATCAACACCAAAATAATCATCAAAATTCATATATCATCATATTCAAACATGCTAGATAATATTTTAATAAGATATAATGGAACAAAAATCATCTTCTAAGAAAACAATTATGACTAAAAGTTACGTGCCAAAATGTCCAAACTTTTGTTTTATTAACACAAAACCAACATAAACTCATATACTAACCAATTGCATGCTTTTACTAAAAAAAACTTACATTTTTATTGAAGGAAAAATTAAATCAAAACTTGAAAGTTGAAGAGAAAAATGGGAGTTACTTGGAGTTATAATCTTAACCTACAAGACAAAGTGTTAGTTTTTTGGGGATATTTTAAAGGCTAGAGTTCTTTGGTTTGGGGGGGTAATTTGAGTAATTTCCTAATCACCAACAAAACAAAATTAATTTCTTAATTTCTATTTTATAAATCCAAAAGAACTCTTGCATAAAAATAAAATAAAATAAAATCTACTAATATCTTAAACTACCATAACTTTCAATATTATATAATACTAGTAGGAAAACTCTAAGATTCTACGCAATATGGCAATATCGCCCAATAATTCATGTTTCTCCAAATATCGTACTGAAATCCCGAAATACCTAAGTCCAAAATTAGTGTCTCAAATATTAAGTTCTAAAATTATCGTGTCTTACCTCTAAGTAATGGGCGCGTTCGATCTCGATTCTCCGAATTTCAGAATAATGCTCGATAAAATATATACTTGAATTTAAATAAATTTCTTTATGCAAATTTAAAAATTATAAATTATGATTATTCTAAAATAAGTGTGTACGTTATGCTAAAAAGGGTCGGGTTTTCACAACCTCCCCTACTTATAAAAAATTCCTCCTAGAAATTCGACTTACTAGTAAAGATATCCGGATATTTTGCTAAGATCTCGTCTTCTCGCTCCCAAGTAGCCTCCTCCATTCCATGCCTGGTCCATTAGATCAAAACTAAGGGCACTACTCGATTTCTTAAAATATGAATCTTCTTCCCTAGGATAGTAACGAGTCTCTTCTTGTAAGTGAGATTCTTGCCAACCTCAAGTCCTCCGTAGCTAATAACAGGACTGGGGTCTGACATATACCTTCTAAGCATGGAAATATGAAAAACATCATGAACAGTTGCTAAGTCTGGTGGTAAAGCTAGCCGTATGCCACGTCTCCAATTCATTCTAATATCTCAAAATGTCCAACATATCTCGGCCTTAACTTCCCTCTTTTACCAAAACGAATCACCCCCTTCATTGGCACTATTTTGAGGAATACTTTATCTCTGACCCCGAACCTCAAATCTTTTCTACTCTATCCGCATGTGACTTTTGTATGTCCTGGGCAGATTTGATTTTTCCACGTATCTTGGTTACCACGCCAACTGTTCTCTCCAAAATTTCTGGCACAAAAACTCTACTTTCACCTACTTCTTGCCAATGAATAGGCAATCTGCATTTTCGTCCATAAAGTGCCTCGTAAGATGCCATCTTGATTGATGCTTGATAACTATTTTTGTAGGAAAATTCCACAAGTGGTAGGTGTTTCTCCCAACTTCCTCCAAGTTCTAACACAACTGCTCGGAGCATATCTTCTAGCGTATGAATTGTTCTATTGGTTTGTCCATCAGTTTGAGGGTGGTATGTATGTTGAAACTGAGTTTTGTTCCTAATGATGTCTGTAGGCTTCCCTAAAACTTTAAAGTGAAACGAGTATCACGGTCTGAGATGATAGAAACCGGCATTCCATGCAACCTGATAATTTCATCAACATATAACTCAGCTAATTTTTCATGCTGAGGGTCATTCTTATCGGAATAAAATGTTCTGACTTTGTGAGCATGTCCATGATTACCCAAATGGTCTTATTCCGCTTTGTTGTTTTTGGTAACTCGGTTACGGAATCCATCGTAATGTGCTCCCATTTCCACACTGGAATCTCTAACGGGTTCAATAACTCTAATGGTCGTTGATGTTCTGCTTTCACTTATTGACAAATCAGGCATCTCTCTACGAATTGTCCAATTGAATGCTTCATATTTTGCCACAAAAATGTTTCTCTGAGATCTTTGTACATTTTAGTTCCTTCGGGATGAACAATATATGGTGTATTGTGTGCTTCTTCCATAATTTTCCTTTTTTGGTATTTGTCCTTAGGCACACATAATCTCCCCTCATATGTTAATGTCCCATATGGTGAAATGATAAATCCTTTGATTTTTTCGATTTGAGCTGTTTCTTTCATTTTCTCGAGAAATTTATCTCACTTCTGAGCTTCCTTAATACGGTCTCGCAAAACTAGTTGTTCTGTCAAGGTTGTTATAATTGCATTGGTGCTACTTGGGTGGTCGCACCACTTCCAGATTTAACTTAAAGAATTCTTTGATCAATGTTTCTTCTTGAGTAATCATGGCTACCATAAACCCTTCATTCTTTCTGCTGAGAGCATCTGCTACCACATTAGCCTTACCGGGATGGTAATGAATGGTACAGTCGTAGTCTTTCACCAACTCTAACCACCTCCGTTGTCTCATATTCAGTTTTTTCTGAGTGAAAAAGTACTTTAAGCTTTTGTGTTTTGTGTATATCTCGCACTCTCCCCCATAAAGATAGTGTCTCCAAATATTTAGCGTGTGTACCACAGCAGCCAATTCTAGGTCATGCATAAGATATTTTAACTCATTTGGTTTTAACTACCTTGACACATAAGCAATCACTTTACCGTGATGCATAAGTACACATCCTAGTCCAGACTTGGATGCATCCGTGTAGATAACGAAACCTCCAGTTCAATCAGGAATTGCTAAAATAGGTGCCAATAGTAGCCTTTACTTCAATTCCTGAAAATTCTCTTCACACTTTGTTGTCCACTCGAATTTCTCACTCTGCTTCGTTAGTTGCGTCAAAGGTCTTGCAACCTTAGAAAAATCTCGAATGAACCTTCTGTAATATCCCGCTAATCCTAAATAGCTTCGTAGTTCTCTAACATTCTTTGTTGTTTTCCAGTCCAACACTGCTTCTACTTTAGCAAAGGTTTACTTATTTCCTTTAGTGACACAATATGTCCCAAAAATACCATTTTGTCCAACCAAAACTCCCATTTTCTATATTTGGCATACATGTCTTCTCGTCGTAGAGTCTGTAACACAATTCTTAAGTATTTCTCATGCTCTCGTAGACTTAATGAGTAAACCAAGCTATCATCAATGAATATTATCACAAATTGATCTAGATACTAATGAAACACTCGATTAATCAAATCCATAAAAACTGCTGGTGCGTTATTCAATCCAAATGGCATTACCATGAACTCATAATGTCTATAACGTGTTCTGAATGCAATCTTAGGAATATCAACTTCCTTAATCTTTAGTTAGTGGTATCTGGACCTCAAGTCAATTTTCAAAAATACACTAGTGCCCTTCAATTGGTCAAACAAGTCTTCGATCCTAGGCAAATGATATTTGTTCTTGATCGTCAAGCGGTTCAATTCCCAGTAATCAATGCACATCCGGAAAGATTCATCTTTCATTTTTACAAATAATACTGGCGCTCCCCAGTAGGTCGGATAAATCCATTATCCAACAATTCTTGAATTTGAACCTTCAATTATTGTAGTTGTTTTGGTGCCATTCAGTATGGTGCTTTAAACACTGGTGTCGCTCCCAGCATTAAATCAATAGCAAATTCAATTTGACGGTCTGGTGGTAGTCCCGTCAACTCATCCGGAAAAATGTCTAGAAATATCTAACTATCGGTTCTTCCATCAATGTCTTTTCATGAGACTTCTCCTCTATAATGTTTACGAGAAACCCTTGGCAATCCTTCTTTCGTAACATTTTGATATCTTTCAACGTAGATATAGTCCTTAGGATCCTACACGTCTTCGCTCCGAGAAAAATGAATCTCATCCCATCGGATCTCTCAAAATCTATTCCCGATCATAACACTTGATAGCAACTTTATTCTTACTTAAACAATCTATTCCCAATATAACATAAATATCTCCCATCTCGAAAATATATAAATATGCCTCCATCAGTTGACCATTAATAGTAAAACATATTCCTTTAACAAAGCTCTTAGTCTTAATCATATTTCCTGAGGGAATGCTTACTTCTAGTTCTTCACTACTATCTCCACATTTCAAATCAAGTTTTCTCCTAAAATTCTCTGACATGAAAGAATGTGATGCACCAGTATCAAATAACACAAGTGTTGGCATGTTAAGTATAGTTAACATGGGAAAAATTTTTAAGTACCCACTATGGATAGCGGGTACTCTTTTCTACCCACCAACATAACAAAATTCTTTTCTACCCAAATTGACAAAATTGCCCTTCTTAAAGTTGGGTGTTTTTGAATTTTGAAATTGAAAGACAAGTCAAAACCTTCCCCCAATACCGTATAATACATCCACTCCAAGACAAAATAGGTGTAAACAAAAAGTAACAAAAGCAAAAAAAGTAGAACCCAAACATATCGTGTCAAAGAAGAACCAGTCGAAAAAGATGGATACCAACGAAGAGACACCCAACCCCTCTGCCGCTGCTACAGTCACCGACGCACCATCTTCCGCTGCAGCAGTTGCCGACGTACCCTCCTCCTCCACTCCACAGGTTAGGGTTTTTAGGGTTTGGAGTTTTCTAATAAATATTCGATAGTTTTGGATGTAATGTTGGGTTTTTTTTGTTCGGAATCTTTAGTGGTTGGTGTATGAATGTTGGATTTTACTTGATAATATGAATGAATGTTGTTTTATTGATGTTTGTGTTGTAAGATTTTGTGTGTTGAGTTAGAAATGTTGGATGTAATGTTGGATCTTTTTTTCGAAGTACCTGGTTTCCTTGGCACGATCTAGTGAAGAAGACGAAGAGATATGGGCACGATATCGTGCCGCTGGTTTGTTTCGGCATGATATAGTGTTGAAGATGATGGGGGCACGATATCGTGCCGTAGGGTTATTTGGGCACGATATCGTGCCCTAGGTTAATTTGGGCACGATATCGTGTTGTAGGTTTGTTTAGTGTTATTTTGAAATCATGTCTATATCGTGCCTCACCTTCTGCTCTTTAATTATTGTTTTCTTTCAGTTTTTCACTACATGTCTTCAATTTTTCAACAATTCATCTTGTTAAATTGCAATTAATTATTGTGGCCTTATACTAGGTCCCGGACAATTGATAATTGAAACATTAACTGTAGGTGATAGTGGACGCAGATGATCAATAATTGGAACATTGTTCATATGCATAAAAGGTGCTCCACTAGGCCTTACTGCATGACTATATAGATTGATGTGCGGTACACCGTATTGTTGAAAACCAAGATGGTGCATGTAGTTGTAATTAGGCCCAATGACTGTTCAAAAATCATTCTGACTAGCCATTAGTTGCATAAAACTTCCACCAACACCTTGTTGACCTTCAACGTTCTCAACTCGATTATGCCTGCATCGACTTCCCAATACATTATGCGAACTAGTCTCACCCATCCTTTTTCTTTTTCGATGTTACAAAAACAATCGGTAACTCGGTGTTCTCAAACGCACTTTCAATGTCATCGTCGTTTTTCAACTTTAACTTCCCAAGTTTGTTTCCAGAAATATCTGCAATAGCATGCAAACATAATCGTATACGCCCCTATCAACTTCAACAACACCATAAACCTCCTCCAATATTTCACTATAATTCATTTTGCCCGGTTTAATACGTACAACTTCTTTTTCACCATTTTTACATTCTAAACCTTCCCAATGACCACCAAATCGAATAAGAACATAGCCAGAGTTCATCTACATACAAGAAATATAGAAACAATATTAAAGAAATCCAATCATACATAAAAAAGGGCCTATTTTGTACTAGGGCACGATATATCGTGCCCTATATTAGGCATGATATATCGTGCCTCAGTACAAAATAGGCACGATATATCGTGCACTGTGCTTCATAGATGCAGAAAATTTTCCATTTCACAATACATTTCACATATTTTGCAAATATATTGGTCTTGAACAATTTAAACAAGGTTAAGTAATTAGGAGAAGAAGAACATTACCTTGTTATTCGATTTTTTGGTGCGATTTTGGTGATGAAAGACCACAAAAAGAACTTCTTGATATTTTGTGAAGAAGAAGAAGAAGAGAGAGAAAAAATGAAGAGCAAAATAGAAGAGGAGGGAAACGTATGTATGGGAGTATTTAATTGCAAGAGAGAGAAATAAACATCTACCTACTTTAAAGACTTGCATTTAAAGCCTCAAGGGTATTATGGTAAAAGAACCCCAAAAGTGGGTAGAAAACTATGTTTTTTATCCTACATGTCAAAAAACTCTCTCACTTATCCCAAGTGGGTAATTTGCCCTATTTGCTCTAGTTAACATTCTTGTCATGGTCTCATTTTCCTCTATTTCGTCTCCATAATCTTCCCCATCCATTGCGAATGCTCGCGCCTTTCCCTTTATATCCGGGTTTTGTCGTTTTCCCACCCTTGCTCCATGTGGGTTATTCTTGTTGGGATTCGCGCAGTTATCAGCCATGTGACCCAGTTGGTGACATTTGAAACATAGCCTTTTGCCCATAAGACATTCTCTGTAGTGATTTTCATTGCAAGTGGGGCACAAATGCTTGTTCAAAAGAGTTTGAGCTCCAGCTGGTTTGATCTTTTACTATGGTGGAACAAACTTGCCTTTATGTTGTGGGTTCCATTTATTTTTGTCTGTCAATTTATGTGGCTTATGAGCCTGCTCCAAATTCAGCCTGTTAGACACAATCTGAGCTCTCTCAACAATCTCCTGATAGGTAGTGAGTCTGAGCCCTAAAATAATCCCGCCAATTTTGGATCATAAACCTTGCTCAAACCTTCTTGCCTTTTTCATGTCAGTGTCAACAAGATGTGGAGCAAATCTGGACAACTGATTAAACTCTCTCGTAGTCCATCACCATTTTGTTCCTTACGTAAGGTTCAAAAATTCTGTTTTTTTTATCCTTAAGTGCATATGGAAAATAACGATCCAGAATCATTCCCTTGAATTCCATCCACGTTAAGTTTTCTTTTTGCTCTTCAGTCAATGTGCTTTCGTGAGAAATCCACCAATGAGCAGCACTTTCTGCCAATTTGAATATTTCCACATGATATTTTCTATAGTTCGGTGCGTTCCATATGGTCAAAGATCTTTTCTAACTCTAGACACCATTCTTCTGCTATTGTGGGGTCATCCTTTCCATAGAATTTTGGTGGGTTAAAATGACGGAACTGTTCCACCACCTCATTCTTATGTGGAAATGGTCGTGGATTATTTGGGGAATTTTGCGGTGTCTCCTGATGTACAATCCCTTGAAGTGTTGTTAGAAATTCCTAGCAAAATCAGCTGTTGGTACCCCTACTGCAGGTTTTGGATACTCTGGTGTTGCTGGTAATTCATTCGCAGCTGACCCAACTGACGGTTCTTGATCTTGCCTTAACATTTTGTGTGGTCTTCCTCGTGACATGACTTATCAGGATTCTGTAAGAATGTTTTGGTTAGAGTTAGAAATAATCAATCATACAGACGTACATATATCTACAATATAAATGCAAATATTGTACACATATCACACACATCCACATGAATAATAGAAACAAGTATCATAGCACATCCAACAAAGATGAAAAGTACAATACAACAATTGTACATACATACATATCATATATACCACTAACAAGAAGAAGGAAAATAAACCCATTTTCCTTTACATACAATGCCAACAAGCTTCATGCTCTACATGGAAAACATGAGCACGAGAGAAAATAAAGACATGTCCAAATACTATGTCGAACACACTTCATGCTTTACAACTGAAAACGAGCACGAGTGATAACAAAATGAAGGCCTATCATACTATATCAAATATGCTTCATGCTCTACACAAAAAATGAGCACGAGCGACAAAATAAAAGGCTTATCATGAAAACCTGTCGTCCATAACAGAAAGAAACTATAATATGCATCCATAAATATGTACAATCTACTGTAAGAATACTCCTAAGTAGCTGGGGCGCTGCCCTGACTCTTTGAGCTACCGTTATAATCGACTGATGGAAAGTATCCAACACGTCCTAGCTGGTCGGGCCTTGACTCCTCTGAATGGGTGATGCTATCACAAAACTCTATGGGGTCAATCTGATCCTCGGGTGGCTCCAATCTCAACTCCTTGTACTTCATAAATGCTACCTCATGAACTATATTTGCCCTGTCACGACGTCCACGAGCAAATCCCTCCAAAATCTTCATCTCCCTACGTAGTCTAGCCTCATCGGCCAAAAGACGATCACCCTCCTCATGTTCCTGGCGTCGAAGTCTCCATGTCACCACCAATCATCGTCCAAACTGATCATAGTCAATATCAGCTCCCTTCAGTGAGTCGATCTCGACTAGCTCATCAAACCGTCTTGCGCCAACTCATAGTCTGAATATCGAAGTGTGTGGATCAAATATAGGGCTGTTGAATAGTCTGGGTCATCGATCCCTAAACTCATAACGCGATCCCTCAATTGTGCCAACCGGCGTAAGTACGAGTTCAATGGCTCTAAGAACATCATCAGTGTCGACAAGTAATTGGCATGGGTCTATCGTGGGGTCTGTTGTGGGGTCGCGTGTCAAAACGACTTCCTAGCAGTCACTCTAGTACGTGCCATCCTAGAAGTGTGAAAGTACAGTCAATCTCTCTTAAAGACCACCTAATGCTAGTCTTATTTCGAGGACTAAGTGTAAAGTTATGAGTTTGTAAGTATAAGTTCTAAGTTCATAATAAGATGCTAACTTCGAGGGCATTTCTAGAAATTCTAAGTTCTCTTAAAATATTCTCATTTCATGTACACTTTCATAAGCATTTCCATATCATGAAATAACTTCGATGAAATATGCAATATTTTAAAATTAACAAGGAATAAAGCATACCTCAGGGTGAGCATAGGTTCGTGTACGTTGTCGCGTTTTCTTATTTTTACCCTTTATATATATATATATATATATATATATATTTGTCAAAATTATTGAGGGAAATATTTGTTGCAGTCTACTGAAACATAGACCCATTCTGACATCACTTTGTAACGCTCCAATCCCATTTAGAGTTTAGATTGTCACTGTGGAACAAAAAATGCACTTAAAATATTTGCGAAAGTGTAAATGGAATAATACCAATCTAAGAAATTCTGAAATACTTTTTTTTTTAAAACACGCCATAGATACAATTTTTCAAAATGCGAAATTTAAAAAGTTTAACATAGTTGGTACGTCCAAAATATGAGTCATCGGAGTACGATTGACTTCTTCATACAAGTTGAGAATATATATTTATGTTTGGAGTTTATGGAAAAATAGGTAAGGAATGCGCGACTTCCACGTGCACGACCCTACTACTACTCGAACCCATCATCCGAAAATAATATTAGTTTGAAGGCGTGAGTTTTTACATTCGATGGGGAACGTGAGCGATTACACTAACAGGAGAAATACATCTATGCTACATAATAAATTCGACCCAAATGTACTTTTTACACTTTCACCCGAAGGCAACTTTCTATTTGACCCAAAGACACTTTTCATTCATATGGCCCGTCGGTTAACACCGTAGTGTCACTTTCAATTCCATGCATTCATAGGGAATTTAACCAAATTAGCACAACAATACAACATGCTTACAAATTGATGTTTACACACCTTCGTTTGATGTAAAAATATCTAATTTTTTGGATTGAGAAGAGTTCGATCATGTCGCACCTAACACAAGTGAATCGTAAAGTTCAAGGCTAAATTCAACAATTTATGTGAGGTCTATAATATTCATAGAGTATATTATTCTAGGAAAGTCAAATTTAATATTTAATCTAACTATCCTTAATTAATGAAGTAATAGGTCACTTAAGTGAAAAAAAAGTCCTTTAGTAGTCCACTTGACTCTATATTTATTTTTAAATTAAATAAATAAATAAAATAATAATAATACAATTTATTATAGATAAATAATTAATTAAATTAAATGATTTAAATAAACTAATAAAATTACTAAATAATTAATTAAATAATAAATAATTCGAATTAATTAATAAATGAATATCTAATTAATTAAATAATTTCGAAATTAATTAAATCATTAATTAATAATTAATTAATTAATTTATAAATTAATAAGTAGTCAAATAATTATTAAATAATTAATTAATTAATCAAACTTAGTCACCTAAGTTGTCATAACCTAAGTCAATGTCAAAGTTTAGTCAACTCATCCATCTAAGGTATTAATCATAATTATTATCGCTATTATAATAAATCAAGATCTAATTTTTTTATTGAATTAATTATTAACTATGTTTAAAAATTCTAATCCTTATTCAACTAAGCGCTTCTCTTTAATCACCAACCATCATCTAATCACCAACAATCATTTTCCTAAAAATATCTCCCAACAACACTTCCTAATTTTAAGACTCTCACATACCTCCTGATAAAAAAGTACAACTTACTCCACCCAAAAGCATGGCTTCTATTTTATCACTATTCACTATCTCTTATACTAACACACAAAATACACATTCAAATCCTCCCAATTGGCCACTACTCCTCACTCTACCCCTCCATTTTGTTATTTTTCTACATGTTAAAAATTGTTCAACCGTTAAATATCTATGAAAGTCCAACGATCCTCGCAAGATAATGAGATCAATCGTAGGGTAGCAAGTTATCCCAAGTCATCTCTCAAGGAAGATTTAGCCGACAAATAATTATCGTGCATCACAAATAATAGAAAATAAATCCTAAATACTCTATCAAGATTTGTATGATTTTAATTAACTAAAAAAATAAATAAAGAACCAATTAAAACTAAACACAAATAAATCTGGTGAAAATGAAATAGATAAAACGTCTAGGATTTCGGAATCATCTCATCAAACTTGCAAGCAGAATATCAACTAATTGATCATGCAAAAGACAACAGATATAAATAGGTCTAAATCGACACTCACGTACTCATAGATTAAGTCAATCCATAACCAGTTTGCCTTTTTCATTAACTAAATTAGATAATACATTTCTGATTCATATCTAACTCCCTAAATAAATTTAGTCCAGGAATAATATCTCCTTTCGATCTCAATTATTCCCTCAAAATAATCAAAAGCTGGCCAAACAATCAATTATCAAATAAAGCAAATCAATTAGTCCATATTCATTCTTCTTTGTTTGAAAGGGAGCAAAATTACAATCCAGGAAGAGATCGGCGTGGAAATAGGGGTGATAGGGGACGCGAGGATAGCAATTTGAGCAACATCAAAATGTAAATCCCATCGTTCCAGGGAAAGAGTGATCCGGACACCTATTTGGATTGGGAGAGAAAAATCGAGAATGTGTTTGATTGCCAAAATTATTCCGAGTTGAAAAAGGTGAAATTAGCTTCAACCGAATTCTCGAATTACGCGAGTGTGTGGTGGGATCAATTACTGGTCTCAAGGAGGAGAAGCGGCGAGCGGCCTATTTCCACATGGGAGGGATGAGGAGTTTGATGCGATGTCGTTTTGTTCCAAATTATTATTACAGAGGCGTCTATCAAAGGTTGCAGAGGTTGACCCAAGGGTCGAAGAGTGTAGAAGATTATCATAAGGAGATGGAGATGCTTATGGTGAGGGCCAATATTGAGGAGGATCAGGAGGTTACCATGGCAAGGTTTATCGCGAGATTGAATACTCCTATAGCGGATGCCGTCGACTTACATCATTGTGTCGACCTTGAGGAGATGGTGCACATGGCAGTGAAGGTTGAGCAGTAGCTCAAGAGGAGGGGTTTCAACCAATAGGCACAGAGATCTAACTCCAGTGCATGGAAGTCAAACACCAACAAAAAGGAGGAGCAGAATTCAAAGGTAGCGGACCAAAGGGGGAAGGCGACCGAGCCTAAACCCCGGGTAAATTCGAACCCTCTACTGCTTGAACGAGGGATATTAAATGCTTTAAGTGACATGGGCTTGGGCATATAGCTAGTCAATGTCCAGAAAAGAGGGTGTTGGTGTTGCGTGAGAATGGGGAAATGGAGTCGGAAAGTGAGGGAGAGCCGGATTATAGCAATATGCCGGCGTTGAAGGATATTACGGAGGTAGTAGAGGCGGCAAAAGGAGAGGCATTATCCTTAGTGTCCCGGAGGGTGCTAAGTATTCAGCCTAAGTCCGATGAGGGAGTCCAGCGAGAGAACATCTTTCATACAAGGTGTTTTGTCAATGGAAAGGTGTGTAGTGTTATCATAGATGGTGGGAGTTGCACTAATGTAGGCAGTTTGAAGTTAGTAAAGAGATTAGGAATTCCAACGATGAAACACCCACAACCATATAAATGCAGTGGTTGAGTGACTGTGGGGAGATGCGAATCAGTAGGCAGGAAAAAGTAGCATTCCAAATAGGGGGATATAAGGATGAGGTGTTGTGCGATGTTGTGCTAATGCAGGTGGGGCACATCTTGTTGGTAGGCCGTGGCAGTTTGATAGGAGGGTACAACATGACGGTTACACCAATCAGTATACTTTTGTTCATAATCAAAAACGTTTTATGCTTGTTCCTTTGACTCCAAAAGAAATTTATGAGGATTAGATAAAATCGAGAGTTGGAGAGACAAAAGAAAATGAGAGTTCGGCTAGTGAGAATAAAAATCAAAATAAAGCCGAGAAAAATGAGAGTTTGAGGGAAAACAAGAATAAGGGTCTGGCTAAGGGTAGAAGTGAGGTTCAAGAGATAGCCAGGGAAAAGGAGAGCAATATTAATGAGAGGGCCGAAAAACAAAAGGAGAAAAATGGCCTTGAGGTAAGAAACGAAGGAAAAATAAATTTGATGGCAAAAATGAGTGACCTTAGAAAAGCCACCTCGAGTGGTTGTTCGATGATACTCTTGGTTTACAAGGGTGCTTATTTATCTACTAGCAATCTTAACCCTGATTTGCCTAGTTCTATCTTGTCTTTATTGCAGGAATTCGAGGATGTATTTCCAGACGAGATGTCGGATGGATTACTGCCTATTTGGGGGATTGAGCATCATATTAATTTCATTCCGGGAGCACCACTGCCGAACCAACCGGCATACAGGACTAACCTGGAAGAAACTAAGGAATTGCAGCGACAGGTGGATGAATTGCTAAGTAAGAAACTTATTCGGGAGAACATGAGTCCGTGTGCAGTTCCGGTATTACTAGTTCCAAAGAAAGATGGGTCTTGGAGGATGTGTGTGGATTGTCGGGCTATTAACAACATCACTATCAAATACCGACATCCCATACCTCGCTTGGATGATATGTTAGACGAGCTCCATGGGTCTAGCATCTTCTCCATGATAGATTTGAGGAAATGGGTACCATCGATTCGGATACGAGAAGGGGATGAGTGGAAAGTGGCTTTCAAAACTACACATGGTTTATATGAGTGGTTAGTTATGCCGTTTGGGCTAACTAACGCGCCTAGCACATTTATGAGATTGATGAACCATGTTTTGAGGGCATTCATTGGGAAGTTCGTTGTCATCTACTTTAATGATATTATCATCTATAGTAAATCGTTGGGCGAACACTTGGATCATTTGTGACCGTCTTAGAAGTGTTGAGGAAAGAGCAGTTATATGCAAACGTCAAGAAGTGCATATTTTGTTCTGAGCAGTTGATATTCTTGGGGTTTGTAGTAAGCTCGAGGGGAATTACAGTGGACGAGAAGAAAATTAGGGCTATTCAGGACTGGCCTAAATCCACGTCGGCCAGTCAAGTACGTAGCTTTCATGGCCTTGCAAGTTTTTATCGGAGGTCTGTACGAGACTTTAGCACTATCGCAGCACTATTGACGGAAATGATTAAAAAGAGTGTTGCGTTCAGTGGGGGGAAGCCCAAGACAAGGCATTCGAGTTGTTGAAGGAAAGGCTAACACACGCACCGTTACTAGCATTGTCGGATTTCACCAAGGTCTTCGAAATTGAGTGTGATGCATCGGGAGTTGGGATTGGAGCCGTATTAATGCAAGAGGGGCGACCGATCGTGTTCTTCAGTGAGAAGTTGAGTGGGGCGGATTTGAACTATCCAACGTATGACAAGGAGTTGTATGCTTTGGTTCGGGCCTTGAAAACATGGTAGCACTATTTGTGGCCGAAGGAGTTCATAATCCACACTGATCACAAGTCCCTAAAGTACCTTAAGGGGCAGCAAAAGTTGAACAAGTGACATGCGCGCTGGCTCGAGTTCATCAAGACATTTCCTTACATCATCCGGTATAAGCAAGGTAAGACTAATGTTGTAGCAGACGCACTGCCTTGGAGGTACACTCTTATCTCTACTTTAGATGCTAAAATTCTTGGATTTGAACATATTAAAGAGTTGTTCTTGCATGATCTTGATTTTTCTAAGTCGTTTGTTGCATGTGAAAAAGGGGCGGAGGGTAAGTTTTATCGGCATGATGGGTTTTTATTTCGGGAGGATAAATTGTACATTCCCGAATGTTCATTAAGAGACTTACTAGTGAGAGAATCACATGGTGGGGTCTTATGGGTCATTTTGGGGTAGCCAAAACATTAGCGGTCTTGCAAGATCATTTTTATTGGCCAC
Organism: Rehmannia glutinosa; assembly: GCA_016081115.2. Lineage (NCBI taxonomy): Eukaryota > Viridiplantae > Streptophyta > Magnoliopsida > Lamiales > Orobanchaceae > Rehmannia > Rehmannia glutinosa. Next base: position 59,071,278 of record CM071924.1, on the reverse strand, counting down.
ATATGAAGCGTGATATTGAGCAAATTTGCAGTAGATGTGTTACTTGTAGGCAAGCTAAATCTCGGGTTCAAAATCAAGGTCTTTACACGTCCCTACCCATTCCGACGACACCTTGGGTGGATATTTCTATGGACTTTATTTTAGGACTTCCGAGAACTAAACATGGGTCCGATTCTATATTTGTTGTTGTAGATCGTTTTTCAAAGATGGCACATTTTATACCATGTCATAAAACTGATAATGCATCTTTGATTACCGATTTGTTCTTTAAAGAGGTTGTGAGATTGCATGATATGTCTAGAACTATTGTTTCGGATAGGGACGCTAAGTTCTTAAGTTACTTTTTGAAGACCTTGTGGGAAAAATTGGGAACTAAATTGCTATTTCTACTACATGTCATCCCCAAACAGACGGTCAAATCAAGTAGTGAAATGGACTTTGTCTATATTGTTAAGGGTTATCATTAAAAAGAACATTAAAACTTAAGAAGAGTGTTTACCGCATGTTAAGTTTGCTTATAATCGTGTTGTACATTCTCAGATCGAAGTTTTCACCATTTGAACTTGTTTATGGTTTTAATCCGCTAACCCCATTGGATTTATCACCTTTACCTGTTTCTGAGCTTGTTAACTTAGATGGACAGAAGAAAGCTGATTTTGTGAAACAACTACATGAGAAAGCAAGACTCAACATCAAGCGGCGACGAAGCGTTAAGAAGACACGGCTAACAAGCATCGCAAGTAGATGGTGTTTGAGCTGGGTGATTGGGTTTGGATACAAATGTGACCCAAACGATCCCCAGCCCATCGAAAATCCAAGCTGCAGGATGGTCCATTTCAAGTGCTTGAGCGAATCACTGACAATGCCTATAAGATTGATTTGCCGGGTGATTATGGGATTAATGCTTCTTTCAATGTTGCTAATCTTAGTCCATTAGATGACAATTCAAATTTGAGGATAAATCCCTCTCAAGAGGAAGGGAATGATGAGAATCCATGGAATAAAGATCCAGTGACGGTGCCAGTTGGTCCGGTGATGAGGGCTCGAGCAAGGAAGTTCAAGGATGTGCTCAATGGGTTGATTCAAGTTATGTAGAATGAGACCGAGAGTGCACTGCCAATGGAGGAAGGAGTTTTGGTGGTCCAGTTGATTAGCGTCATCAACGATCCAGAGTCCACCTTAGACTGAGCAAGCAAAGATGCCAATAATACGAGCCACTTTCTTGAAGATATTGTAATCAAGTTCTCATTAGTGTCTTGTATTCATCTATCTTAGTTAGTTGTAATTTTCATTATGTTTAAGTCGTTTTGATGTTTAGAGGCCAAGTAAACCTTTAAGGTCACGTCTTAAGTTGTTATTTTGAGTTTGGGTCGAGCAGGGATCAAATTCGAAGGTGAAGTCGCGAGGAAACGTTCGCACCACGCACGACCAAGAAGCACGCCCATGCATTGATGCACGACCAAGACGCATGCCCGTGTGTGACCCGTGTGTGATGCCGTACATAGTGGGAGCCTTCGACTTGATGCACGGCCCATGTGTGTGCCCGTGCGTGGCATCAACTTAATGTACGGCTCGTGCGTGAGCCCATGCGTCAGTCCGGGAATTTGAGTTTTTATTATGTTTTCATTTCCTTTTCAATATTAAGTTATTTCCTAGTAGGTTTAGGGTTTTGGATTCCTCATAGGGGTGAACACTTAGTGTTTTTCATGAGTTATCAATTGATTTAAGTTTTTACTCTCAAATTGAGTGTTTCTCCAAGTGCTTCAAGATTTGTGTTTCTTGTTGCAATTATCGACTTATCATGCAATAATCCATATTTGCTCGTGGCGTCTTCGCATACCGAGGTTCTTGCTTTGCTAAGCAACAATTCGAGGTTTTCACCATCTTTAACCGAACTAGTGAAGATCTTGGGTTAACAACATATTGTTGTTGGGTTGTATGCACAGTTGTTGCTGCGGTTCACATCAGAAAGAAAATAATTATAAACATCATCATGAAACAACAATAATTACCAAACAATTGAAATCAGATAAAGAAGATGAAGAAATATTATGCATTGATAAACAACAAAGTAACTTCGATGGGAAGAACCCAAGCAATCCTAATGTTGAATGGAAGAGAAAATAATAAAAACTAGGGTGTAAAAGTGTTAAGAAGTAAAGGTGTTCGAAAATATAGGCTCCCCAAGTCTTATTTATAAGTCTAGAGTCCTATACAAGATGGAAGAGCCAAAAAGGGGAAAACAAATCGCGAATTTCGTGTTAAGGAAGTCACAGCGCACGCGAGAGGCCGTTCTGACACTGTGTGCCGTGCGAGACCGCTCGCCCTCCAAACTTCGGAATTTGGCCTTTATATCTTCTTGAGAATTGTAACTCTATCTCTTAGCTTTCCATGCCACTTGACTGGCCTCAAAATCAATTTTCTAGACACTTGTCATTTCCGAAATTTTAACATATTATTTCTAGTTGCACATGATTTTAACCCATCCAAACATCTTCATTTGCATTTAGTAGAAGAAACAGACATTGTAGAACTTTGTCTTATGTTCCAATGGTGCATGAATCATGTCAATTGGACTTCGGATGAAAATATTATGTCCAAAATATGACGACTGTCGTAGCTGCCCAAAATGACTTTTTAACGTTTTTTGCTCTAAAACTTTTTTTTTCGATCGAAACCTAGAAAATCAGTAAAACAACACAACATAATACTAAAACATGCAACATGTAAATAAAGCACATCAAAAATATGCACAAATCATCACACAAAATACTCACAAAAATATGCAAAACAACTCCACACACTTAACCTTTTGTTTGTTCTCAATCAAATAATAGCACCTACAAACCCAACAAGAAATATTATGTACAATTTGAGGGTCAATTTATCTATAATACCACGTTCTATCCACTTCCAATTATCCCTAATTGTTCCCGAACCTTCACAATGGACTCACTCGGCTAAGGTTAATAGCTAGTCAAGGTGTTCAACCCTTCTTACTAACTTTCAAAATTGTGTCAAAAGTTGCAATCTTGTAACACACAACACAACACATGCTTACTAGCCATGAATATCTCTTTTCTTTTCATTATATTTTTTTGTCACTAGAACTTTTGCGATATTTTCCACTAAGTATAAACTTCGGATTTTCTCCAAAAGCTCCTAGGGTAGATTTCTATACTCAGGTTTGTGCCCATTTTTTACATAAAAGATAAACATGGGGCTCATGAATGCTCCTAGTTACTAAGCGGCGCAATCAGAGGAGTATAATCTCAATTGCTCAGCATTTTTTTTCCGATTCTCTCTTTATATATATTTTTTTGATCATTTTTTTTTCTTTTTTTTTGTTCTCAAGGCTAGCAATTTTGTGTACACACACAAATTAAAATAGAGTTTTAACTGAATTCACATCAAAGAAACTCCGCAATTCAAGCACCACAACCTAGACTATCATTTAACCATCGCCTAAATTGTCTACCATGATGATTGAGTCACAATTTAGTCAAATCCTACGTATCAAATTCACGGAGCAATTTTAAAATGAGACTCAAATTGCTACATCTATTTTAAGTTGGCTAAACAACACTATTATTAAGCTTAAAAAATCATAGGGATTGTGAAAGAAGTAACCACATGCAATGATAATATGCCTAGACAAAGACTAATCGCTCCCCCACACTTAAATCACGCAATGACCTCAACGCGTAAAATATAAAAGAGAAGAAGAGAGATATGTCTCTAGAAAATGCTATAATTGGCAAATGGTTAAGGCAATCACGTGAGCCGTCAAACCTACAAAAGACATGTGAAGGGAACAAAATAATAACACAGCACATGCAAACATAAAAAATACACAACTCACACAAACTCTTTTTTTTTAGGAAAAAAATAGTAAAATACTTGGGTTGCCTCCCAAGAAGCGCTCTTTTAGTGTCATTAGCGATGTCAACGGAGAAAATCATGGCGGGTCATCGAGCAAAACCTCTATCACCACCTTGGAATTTTTATCCGGCTTATTTGCGCTTTGAATCATATTGTGTTCCTGACATAAAACATCTTTCACAGCAGAATCGATAGAATCAATAATAAAATTATCATGTAAGGCATGGGCAGGACTACTAGCTATATCAGAAATTGAAAACGTTACAGTTTTTCCCAAGACATGCATACTTAGTTTTCTATTTTTGACATCAATCAAGGTGTTAGTGGTGGTCATGAACGGTCTACCCAACAAAATAGTATGATCCTTAATAATACCTTTATCAAGACAACAAAATCAATGAGAATTTTAAGACCACCTACTTGGACCAAAATCTCTTCAACAATACATTTAGGATACCTAAGTGACCTATCATCAAGTAGCAAACATAATTTGGTGGACTTCATTTCCCTAAATTTAGTTGTTTAAAGCAGAAAGGCGTAAGGTTAATTCCGGCTCAAAGATCAAGCATACCGTCGACTTTCTAACCATTCCCAAAAGCAATATTAATGATGAAACTACATCGGCAACGGCGCCAAAATTTTGATCAACCACTAAACACCTATGAAAGTTTAACAATCCTCGCAAGAGAACGAGATCAATCGTAGGGTGGCATGTTATCCCAAGTCATCTCTCGAGGAAGACTTAGTCGGCAACTAATTATCGTGCATCACAAATAACAGAGAATAAATCTTAAACACTCACAACGATTTGTATGATTTTAATTAACTAAAAAATAAATAAATAACTAATTAAATTGACACAAAAAAACACGGTAAAAACGATATGGATAAAACGCCTAGGAATTTGGATTCATCTCATCAAACTTGCAAGATGAATATCAACTAATTGATCATGCGATTAATAATTAAAGCAAACAGATATAAACTAGGCCTAAATATGATAACTCACATATTCACAGATTAAGTCTATAAAAAAAACAATTTGTCATTTTTATCCCAATTTATATAATACATTTTTGATTCATATCTAATCCCCTAAATAAATTTAGTCCAGGAATAATATCTTATTTCCATCTCAATTATTTCCTCAAAATAATCAAAAGTTGGCCAAACAATCAATTATCAAATAAAGCAATCCATTCAGGAAAGCAAATCAATAAGTCCATATTCATGCTTGTCTGTTTTAATCAAATCAACTTAATCCTAGAACAAAGAAATTAATTCATGCTTGGGGATGGGATCAAAATTTCAATTGCAGGAAAGAAAATAATCATAAACATCATCATGAAACAACAATAATCACCAAATAATTGAAATCAGATAAAAAAGATAAAGATATACTACGCTTGGATTAAAATGCAAAATAACTTCGATGGGAAGAACCCAAGCAATCCTAATGTTGAATGGAAAAGAAAATAACAAAAACTAAGGTTTAAAAGTATTAAGAAGTAAAGGTGTTCGAGAATGTGGGCTCCCCAAGTCTTATTTATAAATCTAGAGTCCTATACAAGGTGGAAGAGCCAAAAAATGGAAAAACAAATCGTGAATTTCGTGTTCAGGAAGTCACCGCGCACGCGAGAGGCTTTTTTGTCGATGTCTGTCATATGCGACTGTGCGCTTCTAGTGTGTGACTGCGGGCCCTCCAAACTTCGGAATTTGGCCTTGATGTCATTGTGAATTGTAGCTCTATCTCTTAGATTTCCATAGCTAGTTGAATGAACTTAATATCAATTTTCTAGAGAGAGTTATGGCCAAAATACTAAGACGTATCATTTTCGAAATTTCAACATATTATTTTCACTTGCACATATTTTAACCCATCCAAACGTCTTCATTTACATTTAGTAGAATTAAATAGGCATTGTAGAACTTTGTCTTAGCTTTGCAATGGTGCATGAATCATGTCAATTGGACTTCAGATGAAAACATTATGTCTAAAATACGACGACTACCGCAGTTGCACGACATGACTTTTTAACATTTCTTGCTCCAAAACTTGTTTTTCCCACCAAAACCTAGAAAATAAAAAAAAAACAACACAACATAGCACTAAAGCATAAAACATGCAAATAAAACATACCAAAAATATGTACAAATCATCACACAAAACACTCACAAAAACATGCAAAACAAAAACCATGAATCTTCTCCAAATTTGTCATGTAGTCCATTTCCACTATCAACTTAAGCACTACACCAACACAAAAGGCTAAAATACTTAAAATGTCCATAAATACTTCTACTAACTTAAATATTTCATATATCAAGATCAACACCAAAATAATCATCAAAATTTATATATCATCATATCCAAACATGTTAGATAACATTTTAATAAGATCTAATAGACCAAAATTCATCTTCTAAAAAAATAATTATGACCAAAAGTTACATGTCAAAATGTCCATTTGTTTCATTTATTTATACAAAACCAACATAAACTCATAAACTAACCTATTGCATGCTTTTACTAAAAAAAACTTACATTTTTATTGAAGGAAAAATTAAATCAAAACTTGAAAGTTGAAGAGAAAATTGGGAGTAACCTTGGAGTTCTAATCTTAACAGACAAAGTGTCAGTAAAAGTGAAGAGTGATGGTGTAGTTGTGGATATTTTAAGGACAATAGTTCTTTGGGGGGTAATTGGTAATTTTCGAATCACCAACAAAAAAAATTAATTTCTTAATTTCTATTTTATAAATCCAAAAGAACTCTTGTATAAAAATAAAATAAAATAAAATCTACTAATATCTTAAACTACCATAACTTTCAATAATATATATAACTAGTAGGGAAACTCTAAGTTTCTACGCAATATGGCAATATCGCCCAATAATTCAAAATTGTACAAAAATCCCGAAATACCTCCAAAATTAGTCTCTCAAATATTAAGTTCTAAAATTATCAAGTCTTACCTCAAGTAATGGGCACGTTCGATCTCGATTCTCCGAATTTCAGAATAATGCTTGATAAAATATATGCTTGAATTTAAATAAATTTCTTTATGCAAATTTAAAAATTAAAAATTATGATTATTCTAAAATAAGTGTGTGTGTGTGTAGGTCCCAAGGGGTGTAAGTGTAAGGTTTAGAAGGGGGGGTTGAATAAACCTTACCAAATTTTCGATTTAGTCCTTTGAAATATTCGAGTTGATACTACCGTGTGTCTAGGTGGATGACCAATTTAGTTGATCATGAGAGTTAGTCTCTCAACGGACTCAACTGAGCCGTTGATGGAATAACTCACTGTTGGGTCTAAATTAACTCAACTGTGGTTTGTTTTCATTGGAAGACTTAACACCCTTAAGTTTGGTTAAGCAAGGATTTAGTGCTTGGTTTAGTACTTAGAAATTATCAAGTGGATAGCAAATTTATCAAGCAGATTTAAACAATTAAGATGCGGGAATTAAAGTCTTTGAAATGTAAATGACACAATGAAATTTTTATAGAGGTTCGAAGATGGGGTAATTCTTCTACTCTTCTCTTCTCCAACTCCCGAGGAATCCACTAGGTATTGATCGAGATACAAAGTGGTAACAAATCCGGATACAAGTCTTGATCACACAAATTGACTTGATCCTTTGGGACTCGATCCGGAGACGCCTTGATCACTCGGTCACCGGCTTCTCGTGCGACTCAACTTCTTCACAGGGCACCGCCTTGCTACTACTGACCCACTTGCTCAAGCTCTTTGGATTTGATCACGAAGCCCTCCAAAAGCTTAAGACTTGGTTCGACCTTGAACCTTCCTACAATCCTTCGTGGAATGTAGACCCGCTTGATTTTTCAAGTATTTTCCTCTTCAACTGATTGAAGTTATCTTTCCTTCACGGTGAGTGTTGGATTGATGTTCTTCGTAGTGTAGGCGAGGATTGAGAATATTTCGTGTTTCGATTCTAATAATTGCTTGAACGTTTTTGGTTACAGTCCGTAACTTTTCTCAAAATCATTTCTCGGCTTTTATAGTGATCTTTCAAAAATTTGCCCGTTGAAGAGATAGGCTTATTTTTGAAAGTCACTTGCGATCGTTGGCTTGTCTTGTTGCGATCCTTGGAATTTCCATTTCCTCGTATGAATTGTTATTCACCTTTTCGAGTTCGACACGGTGTAGTGCTTCCCATTGGTTTGTTCCTTTTGCACGCTTCTGGGACCGAGCACTTCGAGAAAGGTGGTATGGAGATATTACTTGTTTAGGTAATTCTCTTGATTTACGTGCAATGGATCTTTTTCGATTATCTCGACTTGACGCATTTCTTTGCTTTCCCCAGGTGACTTAGAGTCGACTTCCAATCATGGGTGACTCTTCTGTCACTTCAACTTGAGACTTGGCTTTTCTTGAGTTGACTTGATGATGCTCCACTCAGTGCATCTCACCTGCTTCTTCATAGAGTTCCGTCTACCCTTCTTTTTGCCATACTCAGCTGTCTCGCAATGGAGTCTTCCTTCTAATCTCCAGTTGTCTTCTTGCATGTTAGGGCGTAGCTGACTTAACTCAGCTTGACCAGCCCTATTTATTACAATGCATTTTACAACAAGAATGGGGTGCCAACTTCCTATTCTAAGTTTTACATGGCATTCATCAAAATCTAAACAATAAATTTCCTAACAATTTCCCCCTTTTTGATGATGCCAAAACTTAAACCATTCAAAAATGCAAATAGCAAAGATACATACAGATAGTGTATTCACATAGAATGTATGCGTAGAATCAATCTTTTTATTGATCATAACATTCTTGTTCTTTTACACAACTGTTTACAAGGTGTATCAGAGCAAACATTTGTCTACACAGAAAATAAAGAATTTATAGCTTTATTGCAAGAAAACTTACATAGTATGTATTTACATCATAAAATACATGAAGGGGTGGACAGAACACTTCATCTCCTTCGTTGTCTCCTTCTTTCATCTTGTTCAGCATCTTACGCTCTTCTTCTTTTTTCTCATCGTCGATTTGCCTTCTTCTTTTCATATGCCTTCCTGGGCAGCTTCATCTCTTCTTAATCTCTCTTGTATTTCCTCCCATTCTTTGAGTTTGTCTCTTGTTTTCTTCTTCTATTCTTTTCGCATACTCGGCATTACTTTTAGCCACTTGCAAATTTGCTATTTGGTCAAGACCAGCCCGATGAGATCCCTCCTTTCTTGCCGGATCTACGTATTCAATGTTTTTGGGCGAGGCCTGGTCGAAACCTCTTCCTCCACCATCGCTTCTTCCTCTACCTGGGCGTGTATTGTCTTTGGGGTCTTCTTCTTTCGGTGAGTGACCCGGCGGAGTGACCAGCCAGAGTGATTTGCGGTGTCTGTTTGCTGTCGGCTTCTTCACATAACGTGAGACCCTTTTCCCGATCAAGTCCCAAGCTTGAGCTATAGACATATTTGCAAAGTATCCTTCGGATGCGGCGTTTTAAATTCATCAACGATCGTGGCTCTGTCCCGACATCCGAGATGGCATAAGTATCTCTGTCTCTTGGAATGCCTCCATGTTGTTTCAAGATGTTCATAACCCGGCATCCATTCTTCCTTCCACTTCCTCCATCCATACCGCTTCAATTGTCTTTCTCTTTTCGGCCATAGATATAGCGAGTGTTGGAGTGGCGAGTCACGGGGAGTTTCTTTGCGATAATGTCACCGTGACAAGACCTTGTTGGGGGTTTGTGCAATCATCAAGGTCACATCTTTCGATCCTTCCCCCTCAACAGACTTTCCTTTCTTTTGTTTCATTGCTTTCTCACCGTCTTTCCCTTCGCACTCCATCCTCTTTTTAAACTTCGGATCTCTTACGTGCTTTAAGGTATTCTTCTTCCCCCTTTTTGGCATCATCAAAGGAGAGAGGAACGCTGGAAACATCTTGGCAAGCGGAAGTCGAGCCTGGCGATAGTCGAGTTACTGTCTCGAGTCTGGCTGCGGAGTATGCGGCCACGAAGTCGGATCGGATCGAGTAGCGTTGGACTCTGCTTTGAAATTAGCTTCATCTCGGCCATGAGAAGGCTGAATTTTCTATTCATGTTTTCTTCCAAACATCAGTAGATCACTCTTATTTTGCTCACGCAATGCCTTTATCTCGGCGTGTGAGCTTCATGCATGTGCTCAATGTGTTCTCTCAACTTCGTTTTTGCATCGGCATTCTCGGCTCTCCATACCCGACTTGTTGAACAATGTCTGAAGTATCTAACTTGTTCCACACGCATTGTTTCTTCTTTGTTGCCACCATTCCCGATCTGACATTGTTATGCCTCTTAAGTCGGCGATAAGATTGGCATCTCTTTGTCGATCGCATGTCCATAGAGGCCTCGATGCCTCTCCATCCGTTCAATCTCGGCAAATAATGCCTTGAACACTTCGCGGACTTGGTGATTCTTCCGTTGCGGTGATGGCCATGCGGCGTCAAAGTCATGTCAGTGGAACAATGGTACCGATGGAATAACGGGAGCTGGTCATGGAAGCGTCGCGTTCGTTCTCGATTCTTCATGTGAGGTCGGGTACCTCCGGGGGAGAAAGGAAAAGATTCTATAAAGGAATCATCACGGCCAACCGTATTTGTTCAATGATGAGAGGTGCGCGTGACGTTCCTTTTGGGTCGAACCTGCTGCGGCGTGGGAGCTGCGCGATGGACTCTGTCTCACCGGGTCTGTTGTGAAGTGGACCCGACTTGCTTTGAGCCTCGGTTCTCTCAACAACCGTTGGTCTCAAATGGTTTCTCCAATTGAGTGGACTGGTCCTCGGCCTTATCGAAGCGTCATCGGACGATGATGAGATTTCCATTGGTGGCTCATCATCAAAATTAAAGGTTTGACGAGTAGTCTTGAGATCGAGACTTGCTCGTTCTTGGAACATCCGTGTTTGAGTCTTTTGTAGGCATCACGGGGGATGACTCGAAACTTCTTCCCCCGTCGCCTTGATCCCGAGAAAGGTTACATCGATTATCCTGGGAATCATGAAGCGCTTATCTCCTTTTCGGATGGGTCAATGATAGCGGGAGGGATGTTCTCTACTTGACTTCTTTACCCCGGAAGTCTCAACCTCCCGTGGGCCTTCATTACCTCCTGCGGTCTCTTGCGAAATGAGGCACTGGACCTCCCTTTCGGCGGTGTCGGTGTCTTAGGGTCTTTCACGTGGTGGCATCCATTGGAGTCTCAACCCCATGGATTGCACTTTCATCGCCAGTGTTAACTCCCGGGGTTGTTCCTTCATGTGCCTCGCACATCGGCGCGTCATTAGCCTTCGGTTGGCACCTCGGTGAAATAGTCTCAACTGCCGAGCTTCGTTGATGACAACTTGTTGTTCGTTTAGTGTTTGTACTTCCTCCACTTCGCCTCCTGGATTCGTTGTTGAGTCATCTGCAGGCATTCTCCGACCTTCTTTGCCGCGGTGGAGGGAGTTTCCCCTCACATTTGGCGCACCCACGCGAGTGACTTGGAATGGGGTCACTCGTCTCGGACTCCCGGTTGTTTCTATTGAGTGTTCAGTAGTTGGGGCGGTGGTAAGACACCTTCAATAGGGGTTGGCTCGATTGGGGTCCCCACTATCCAAGTTTCATCGCCATTCCCTTATTGCCTTCTTCCCGGGAGTGAGTGGGGAAGTGGTGGCAGCAACAACAACGATGGCGATTTGCTGAACCACTCCCATTGGATCAATTTCATTGTGTTACGGAGGACTCTCCTGTCCCTCCATCAATCTTTGCTCGTGAAGGATTCTAGATTCGTGCAATGCTTGCTGCATTTGCAACTCTTACGTGGGGGCGGCGAGTCCTGGATCCTCATCAGCTGTCGGATAAGACATCAAGGAGAGGATGTGTGTGTTACGTGGTGCGGGAGATAAGGCGATCTTTGGCCTTCTCACGTGCCTCGGCCTTCCTTCACTGCTTCTTTCCTTCTCCTTGTCCTTGAAGATCTGCAGGATATCTATGCGATTGTCTTCATCCAATCTTTGAGATCACAGTGGTTAGGCGAGGAAGTTTAACAGATTCCTCTTCTTCTTCTATAAACTCGGGCCGTTGGGCTGTTCCCCTTGATTTACTCAATTTCCATTTCCTCCACTCACGCAGACGATTTTGGATGTCGGGTAAGGTGGAGATAGGATCATCACATCACTATCGACTTTCTTATCGGCTTCTTCTTGTGTCTCAGTGCGCGGACTACGGACTATTTCTTGAGTTGCCTCTGCTGATCGCCTTGAAGACTTATTGTTTCATCAATTACATCAGGGACTCGGCGCTTGGCGATTTAAGTATTTGTTCCAATGAGTGGGCGACTCGGCCGGTTTTTCAAGCTCGGAGCGCTTGATGATTCTTCTTCGTCTTCTAGTTTGTACCGAGGGATTTTTGGTTCGAGAGGCGTTTCTTAGTCTTGGGCGGCGGGGCGTCTTAGTGTTTTCTTACGAGGAGCGGGCCGTCTTGGCTTATCGGCTCCTCTCTTTTGACGATCGGAGAAAGGTATTTGAGAGTCCTTCGGACCATCTTTGCTGAGGCGGGAGACACGCGCTGCGAGGGGGTGACTCTGCTGCGGGCGGGAGCGGGTTTGACTTTCTTTCTTTGCGGGAGCGTGATCTTCTTAGCAAACGGGCGACTTTCTTCTTTGGTGTGGAGAGGAAACAATTTGTATCTTGAGGTCACCGATTCCCCTCACTTGTGTCGGCTCTCTTGGCGTAGGCTCTCTTACGTGCGCCCGGAGAGGTTTGATCTGAACATCCTCTTGTTAACATGGAACGCCTTTCCATGTCTAAGAGGACTCCTTTCACCTTCATCATCCGGCCAATCACCAGGCCATATCCTGAGGATCCTCCAAATGTGCCATCTTCCTTGAAGGATTTGTTCCCTACATTCGGCATAGTCTGCTGTAGACAAACTCGGCCAGTTTATTTTCCTTTCTTCAATGATCGCGCCATCACGATCAACTTTGCTTTGTGATTGGTCAAAGTTCTCGCCAAATTGATGTCAATGCATTTGGCAACTATGTCCAACAACTTGTGATAATCCTCCTTGGCGATCTCTTGTTTTTTGTGTAAATTAAATTTTTTATCGGTATAGTCGGGCTTGGCTATTTCCTTCCAAGCGGCGACCAGTTTTACATCGGCTTCGCTAATTTCGATGCTCCTTCCGTTGGTAGTGCGGTGTTCGACCAAATCCTTGGCGAGAGATGGTGAGTGCTTTAGTGAGCAGATGACTTTATCCGCTTCATCGTGAATCTCGGCATTCACGTAGAAGCGTGCGACCTCCTCCACATAGGTCATCGGTATTCGGCATCGAAAACGATTTCACCCAGGCGTTTCCAATTTCTCGGCGATTTTCTTCACTAGGGTGTCATCGGACCCTGTTTCACCATCTTGTCGAAATCCACAAGTGAGACCGGTGTGGATTTGCTTTCCTAACTTGACAAAATCATAGGTTGGTGCCATTTTTCGAGGATTTTATCGAAGAAAACTTAGAGATTGATTTGAAGATAGATAGGGTTTTGAGAAGATTTTTGCCTTTGCTTCGAGAGAGAGAAATGAATAGTTTTGGTAGTGTGTGAGAGAAACGGACGAAAATGGTTTAAGTATGGTTTATGAAAGGGCGTGCGGGTGGTTTTTGAAATGTGATCGAAATCAACGGTTTAGATTTTGCACGCCTATTTAGCATTTAATGTCTCGTATTTAATGCGGCGACATTTATATCCAATCATAAGCTTGGTGTGCGGCTTTATGTCCGTACACATCATCATTATCTTGTGACGTCATTCTTAAAAACATTCCCGCTTAGTAAAACGACGCATTTTTGTCACTTTGCTCATAAGTGACTCGAACTTATCCCTTAGCCGATTTAACTCTTCTTCTCACGATTCTCTTAGTGACTCATTAACAATGACTTGGTATATTGTCTTTCCAATACAATTGGTTTACTTAGGCGATTTGTGAGTTCACTCTTTTTCCCTTTTAGTGTTCCATTTCTTTTCTTTGATTCTTAAGTGTCACCAAAATTCAATTAACCCTAACTCATGTTTGAGTTCTTCAAATCTTGCCTCACATAATGGTTTTGTGAAGATGTCGGCCAATTGTTTATCGGTTGAGATATATTCCAAGATGATGTCCTTCTTTCCAACATGATCTCTTATGAAGTGATATCGACATCGATATGCTTTGTTCTTGAGTGCAACACGAGTTTTGAGTGATTGCAATTGCACTTGTGTTATCACACATGATTGGAATTTCTTTTTCCTCAACTTCATAGTCTCTTAGTTGTTGTCTCATCCATAGGACTTGGGCACAACAACCCCGCAGCCTATGTATTCTCAGCCCACGGTAGTAGAGGTGGCTATTGAATTTTGCTTCTTGCTAAACCAGGAAATCGACTGTTTCCTAGCATTTGACATGTGCCGAGGTGCTTTTTCTCATCAACTCGCATCCAAAGCATAGTCGTAGTCTCGAATAGCCAATTAGCTTGAATCCACCTTCCTTTGGATACCATAAGCCAACTTCTTGGCTTCCTTTCAAGTATCTCAATATTCTCTTAGTTTTCGCCATATGGCTCTCTTTTGGAGCGATTGAAATCTTGCACATACACCTACAAAAGGTGATGTCGCCCGCTTCTTTGTAAGATAGAGCAATGATCCAATAAGTGCTCTGTATCTTGTTTGATCTACTGAGGCTTGCCATCTGCATCCATGTCCATTTTGATCGATGTATTCATTGGTATTTTCACGAGAAGACTTCTCCTCCATACCAAATTTCTTCATTAAGTCTCTGGTGTATTTTGTTTGACTTATGAAGGTTCCATCCTTGATTGTTTCACTTGGAGTCAAGGAAGAATGTTAGCTCTCCCATCATGCTCATTTCAAATTTACTTTGCATGAGGTTTGAAAATTTTTCACACAACTCTTTGTTTGTGGATCCAAAAATGATGTCATCCACATATATTTGAACAAGCGGTATACTCTTTTTGTCTTGAATTACGAAAAGTGTTCTATCTACTTTTCCTTTTGTGAATCCATTTTTAGTTAGGAATTGTGACAAAGTATCATACCATGCTCGGTGCTGTTTCAATCCATATAAGGCTTTCTTGAGTTTGTATACCTTATCTCCAAGAGTCTTACGCTCAAATCCTGGAGGTTGTTCAACATACACTTCTTCTTCCAATAAACCATTTAGGAATGCACTTTTTACATCCATCGATATACAATGAAATTCTTGTGAGTGCATAGGCAAGAAACATCCTTATAGCTTCCAATCTTGCTACAGGAGCAAATGTTTCATCAAAATCTATTCCTTCTTCTTGGCAATATCCTTTGGCTACTAGTCTTGCCTTGTTTTTCTTACCACGAACCTTCCTCGTTCATCTTGTTTACGAACACCCATTTAGTACCAATAACATTTTGATGTGTGGGTCTTTGAACTAATTCCCATACTTTATTTCTTTCAAACGATTGACTCTTCTTGCATAGCTTGAATCAATGTGTGTCGTCCAATGCTTGTAACACATCTTTGGGCTCTATTTGCGAGATAAAGCATGTGAACATGGCTTCTTGTTGAGTTACGGATCTTGTTTTGACACCTTCTCTTATATCTCCAATGACAAGTTAAGTGGATGGTCTCTCGGCCATCTTACATCGAGTTGGAGTAAGTTAGGCTGGATTGATCGACTTGCGGTTGTGTTGCTCTGTTCACTCTCTCGTAATCACTTAGTTTGCAAATTTTCCACTGTTTTTGAGATTCACTATCTCATCTTCTTCCTCGAGTTTATAATTCCGGCTTTCCAACCAAAGATAGGGACTCTTCTGTATGGTTGGATGATTCAAACTTGTCACCGACTCTTCAATGTCTTCTCCATTTACATTTGGCTCATCGAATACCACATGAATGGATTCTTCCGCAACCATAGTCCTTTTGTTGAGTACTCTGTAGGCTTTGCTTTCGATTGAGTATCCCAAGAAGATACCTTCATCGACTTTAGCATCGAAAGCCTTTAGATTGTCTTTGCCATTGTTGTGGATGAAGCATTTACATCCAAATATTCTAAATATGCAACATTTGGTTTTCTTCCAGTCCAAATCTCATAGGGAGTCTTTGTCACCGTCTGTTTTATCATACATCTGTTTTGAGTGTAGCAAAACTGTGTTGATTGCTTGACCCAAAATCTTTTTGGTAACCCCGCTGCTTGACTAACATGGTCCTTGCCGCTTCTTTGAGAGTTCTGTTCCTTCTTTCTGCAACTCCATTCTCACCGTCCAGTCCTTGTTGCTAATAGTTCATGACCAATACCATTTTCAATACAATCTGAGTTATTATTCCATTGACAAACTCGGTTCCTCTGTCTCGATCTTATTTTGATAATGGTTTGGCTCTTCTCGTTTTGAATCCTCTTCATCGGATGTGGTAGTTTCTGTAGAGTTTCTTTCTTCTTACACATGAATATTGTCCATGTATATCTTGAGTAGTCATCTACTACCACCAAGGTGTATTTCTTTCCACTTATCTTTGTTGGTTTCCACTTTGGGCCAAATAGATCCATATGTAGCGATGCAATATTCTTGTTGAAGATGAACATGTCTTTTCTTTGAATGAAGATTTGATTTGTTTTCCCTTCGACATGCATCACATATACTCTCTTTCTTGTATACTTTGAGTCCGGAAGTCCTTCCACAAGACTACTTCTCGGCAAGCTTGTTAATCGTTTTGAAATTCGGGTGACTCGGCTTTTTGTGCCACAAACAACTTGATTCAAATTGTGCTCTTTGCTAATAGACAGTCTTGTGTGTAGCGGTTGACCAATCTACTACATACATTTCTTTTGCGCATCCTTGCAACACAACTTCATTCGATTGATATCCTTGATTTGGCATACACCCATGTTGAATCCAACATTATAGCCCTTGTCAGAGTTGACTTATGCTTAGCAAGTTGAAGTTGAGTCCTTCGACATATGCAACATCTGTGATTTCTAATCCGTTCCTCTTGACGGATCCAATGCCTCTTATTTCACCCTGGAGCTTCATTTCCTCCAAATATGACTTTTGCTCCTTTAACTTCCTTGAATTTTGACAGATTTTTCTTATTTCTGTCATATGTCCTGGAAATGTACCACTATCCATATACCAGGTTCCTTGGCACTCACTGTTCCTTGAACCCGCAATCAAGGAAATTAAGTTTTAGGTACCCATACTTGTGCGGGTCCTGAGGGGTTAGAATTGTAAGATGATCCAACCAACTTATAGCCAAATGATTTGACTCAAGAGGTTGCCATCTATCGATGCCATAATCATAATTAATCCTGGCAAATTGCTTGGGGATTCTAGGTTCATACAAACTGTCTCTTTTGTCAGTATGCTGTGTATAAGTTTTAGCAATCGCCTTCTTTGGGTAATTGTGGTGTCTCTCCGAGTGTAGTGCCTAGGTGCATATGTGTCTTGATGAAAGCTCTTATACTTTTGGAATGGCCTTTCTTGAGTTCTAGGCCTTTGCCATTTGGGCTTATATTCCATAAGTCTATCTTTGATAGTTTACATTATTCCAATCACTGGCTTGGATATTTTCTACCATTCCCATCATTTGTATTTCTTTTATAGATTTTAAGGGTTTTGGTAGCTCTGCTTCTTCTTTACTGAGTATTTTCTGTTTGGAGTTTCTTTGAGGAACTCATTGAATCTCTTCTCGCTTGTCCTTTCAGCGCACTCAATCGGTTTTTCCTTTTCCTTTATAGCCAAGGCCGCTTTGCTTGTAATTGTGCTTTGGAGTGAATGTGTGTGCAACATTTAGAGTTTTGGATTTTTAGACTCTTCATGGCTTGAAGATCCTTTTTCCAAAATTACTTTTGAGGTTTGACACAAAGACACGGAGGAATTAAATCCTAGCTGTCTTGTCTTCACATTCTCTTTGACTCATAATAAGATCATCCAATGATTTAGATGCCTTAGTGAATGAGGCAATAACATTTTTGAGGTCATTCTCTCTCTTCTCTATGGCGCAATTTCTGCTATTAACTTAGCATTTTCACCTTTAAACTTTCATTCTCATCGGCTATTTGACTTAGAGTACTCAACTCCTTAGTCGACTTTGAGTTTTGCTCTTGAGTAGGCTGTTTTCCTCATTTAATAGTGTGTGTGAGGATTTAATGTGTTCAAAATCTTTCATCATTTTGCCTAATGAATCATAAAGATCGAGTGGGTGATGAAGTGTGTGTGTCACAGATCACTATCACTAGAGTCCGAGTTTGATGAGTTAGAGTGTACCTCATCTTCTTGGTCGAGTTGATCTTGTTCCTTGGCCATCAAGCGGTCGGGGCTTCTTCTTCGAGTCACTTGAGTAGTCGGCTTCACTGGTCTCTGAATCAGTGTCTCTCTTGACTTGGTCATTTTCAATGATCTCTGCAGCCATCATTGCCTTTTTCTTTTCTTGTCTTCTTTCTCTAAAGACCTTTCTTTCTTCTTCATTCTTGTATTTGTTAACTACAGGATATGAGCGATCAATGGCATAGTGACCTGTTGTCTGAGTTCAAAGATAGAAATTCAGCCTTTTGATCGCTCTTTCCATTCTTGGATTATCACCCTTTGATATTCACTTTTTGACGATCTGTTCTCTTGGTTGGTCTATCTTCCCTTGATTTGGAGGGAGCTGAGTGTCTTCTGGAAGATTCGCCCTTTCCTCTCTTGTAGTTCTTATTGAAGAACTTGTTGAACCTTTTAACCATCAGGGCTATTTCTTCTGGATCAATGACTTCTTTGACCTCAGCTCTCTTCCCATCTTTAACAATTAGAGCAGCTGTTTTGGGTGCAAATTGTCTCTTCCTGGTCTTTTCTTCTCAACTCAAACTCGTAGGCTTTGAGGTCTGAGAATAGTTCATGGTTGGATGTCTTTGATAGGTCCATGGAATGTCTTAGTGCCATGACCTTCATTTCCCATTCAGCTGGAAGACTTTTTAGGATTTTCATACACATTTCCTTCTGTGTATATTCCTTTCCAAGTGCGGATAACTCGTTGGTGATTTCGTGAATCGAGCATCCAGTTGATCCAGGTTTTCTCTAAGATCATTTTGAAGTTCTCAAATTTCTGTCATATGACCACGATAATTTGTTTTCTTTGATTTGCTCACGAGCCTTCACAAATCAATGTTAGCTTGTCCGATTTCTTTAGTAGTTTTGCATGATTTGACTTTATTGAACATGGCTTTGTCGAGGTTTTGTAAAGGATGTCCTTGGCTACATTGTCCAGGTTGTATCTTTTTCTGTCATCATTTGTCCATTCGGTTCTTGGTTTTTCAACCACGACGGTCCGGGAGCAACATCCTCTTCTCCTTCACCGCACTCTTCTTACAGTGTGTTCACCTTTAAGATTTGCAGTGGCCCATCCTCTATCACTATCCACATCTCATCATGTAATGCTGATAGATGAGCCTTCATACGAATTTTCCAATCATCAAATTCTTCAATAGTGAACATAGGGATGCGTGTCAAATTTGCTTCCATGATAATAACTTTTAATGATAAAAAGAGTTTTGAAAGTTTAAGTACTAAAGCAGACTTTGAAAAGTTTGGAGATCTAGTTCAGTAACCAGTGCGGAGGGTTCAATGAACCAACCGCTTTGATACCACTTGTAGGTCCCAAGGGGTGTAAGTGTAAGGTTTAGAAGGGGGGGTTGAATAAACCTTACCAAATTTTCGATTTAGTCGTTTAAAATATTCAGAGTTGATACTACACAGATGTGTCCTAGGTGGACAGCCAATTTAGTTGAATAACTCAGCTGTTGGGTCTAAATTAACTCAACTGTGGTTTGTTTTCAGCGGAAGACTTAACACCCTTAAGTTTGGTTAAGCAAGGATTTAGTGCTTGGTTTAGTACTTAGAAATTATCAAGTGGATAGCAAATTTATCAGTGATTTAAACAATTAAGATGCGGGAATTAAAGTCTTTGAAATGTAAATGACACAATGAAATTTTTATAGAGGTTCGAAGATGGGGTAATTCTTCTACTCCTCTCTTCTCCAACTCCTGGAGAAATCCACTAGGTATTGATCGATATACAAAGTGGAAACGGTCCAGGATACAAGTCTTGATCACACAAACTGACTTGATCCTTTGGGACTCGATCTGAGACGCCTTGATCACTCAGTGGCTTCTCGTGCGACTCGGCTTCTTCACAGGCGGCTGCCTTGCTACTACACCCACTTGCTCAAGCTCTTTGGATTTGATCACGAAGCCCTCCAAAAGCTTAAGACTTGGTTCGACCTTGAACCTTCCTACAATCCTTCGTGGAATGTAGACCCCTTTGATTTTTCGGTATTTTCCTCTTCAACTGATTGAAGTTATCTTTCCTTCACGGTGAGTGTTGGATTGATGTTCTTCGTAGTGTAGGCTTGAGGATTGAGAATATTTCAGGTTTCGATTCTAATAATTGCTTGAACGTTTTTGGTTACTCAGTCGTAACTTTTCTCAAAATCATTTCTCGGCCTTTTATAGTGATCTTTCAAAAATTTCCCGTTGAAGAGATAGGCTTATTTTTGAAAGTCACTTGCGATCGTTGGCTTGTCTTGTTGCGATCCTTGGAATTTCTATTTCCTCGTATGAATTGTTATTCACCTTTTCGAGTTCGACACGGTGTAGTGCTTCCCATTGGTTTGTTCCTTTTGCACGCTTCTCGGGATGAGCACTTGAGAAAGGTGGTATGGAGATATTACTTGTTTAGGTAATTCTCTTGATTTACAACAACGGATCTTTTTCGATTATCTCGACTTGATTGCATTTCTTTGCTTTCCCCGGTGACTTAGAGTCGACTTCCAATCATCATGACTCTTCACTTCAACTTGAGACTTGGCTTTTCTTGAGTTGACTTGACCGATGCTCCACTCACCGCTTCTTCTTGATGAGTTCCCTACCCTTCTTTGCCATACTCACTGTCTCGCAGCGGTCTTTCCTTCTAATCTCCATTGTCTTCTTGCATGTTAGGGCGTAGGCCGACTTAACTCAACTTGACCAAATTTATTTATTACAATGCATTTTACAACAAGAATGGGGTGCCAACTTCCTATTCTAAGTTTTACATGGCATTCATCAAAATCTAAACAATAAATTTCCTAACAGTGTGTTATGTTGAAAAGGGTCGGGTCGTCACAGATTATTCATAAAATCATACAATGCGAAACTTCATCACCCATTGTGTTTTAATCATGTTTAGATCCTTAATAAGTGTAGAAATTAGTGTCATGCCTTTTTTTAATGTTGTAGTAGTAAATTCGGATGTAATTTTATTTTCGAAAGCTATTTGTATGTGTAATTTGAGATGCAATTAAAATATGTATGCAATTAAAATAAATATTTTTTAATTAAATATAATCAACTTAAATATATTTATATATAATTATGAAGAAATAGGCGAAATCCAAATAACAACTATACCAAAATACATGTATATACCCAAATGCATAATTTTAATGCACATTACTAAATAAGATTTTGAGTAATTATATCTTATTTTGTTAATTTTCTATGTTAATTCTTATTTCATATACGTAATATGGGTGCCAAACTGAAGATCATAAAAAGATGATTAATTTGATATATTGTACATCAAAAATGGATCAAAAACAAAAAAATATTATTAATTTTTAAAAATAAAAAAAAAGACCAAATATAATAACTAATACGATACGTAAATTTTTCTTTTTATATAATATTTTGTTATTATATATGTAATAATTTTTCAGAATTAATTCACGAATTACCAAAATGAATGTTACATGATGTAATTATATATATATATATATATATATACACACACACACACTAGCCTTTTGCCCGTGCGATGCACGGGGTGTGTTGCGTCAAAGCACATAAATTGCATTCATCTCATAGTTACAATGTTAATGAATATAAAAACGCACGCTACAAACTTCAATTAAATCAAGTTAAATCACTATATTTCAGAACTATAAATTTTGGAATACTTCTTTGTATACTACATTATTCGTGTATAATTGGTTTTATTTTGTCGTCGTTAAAAACTAATATTTTCAAAACCTTACGATATGTACTCGTGAAACAACATCATCTAATTGACCATGACTGAAATTGGATTCTTTATAGTAGAACTAATGAAAATAATTAAGAAAATTAATTATTCTCATTATCTGCTATGTTTTGTAACATTATTAGATGGTTTTACATTATGATGTTTGCTTTGGGATATTTTTTGTTTCTTGAATAATTTGGTTTTCAATTGTCTAGTAATTTTATATTTTTATATTATTTTTTACTTCTAATCATGGATTTTTGTATCCATCTTTTATGGAAATTCAATTGATTTACGAGAAGATGATTTATTATTATTCATTTAATGAAGCATAACATCAATATGTATGTTAAATTTTTCTTATTGTCAATATACATATGTTATACTTTTGAAAGTTTTGTATATTCGAAATAGGGATGATTTCAGACTTAGTACCCCAAGTTTACCTACTTTTTGGTTTTAGTACCCCACATTCCAACTTAATCAACGTTGGTATCTAACGTTACAATTTTTAATTACTATCACATCCTGTCGTTAGTTGACCGTCCAATACTACTTGAAAACTTGCTATAGCAGGTAAACATGTGTTCAAAGGTTGTTTTTTATGTTCCAGCCATCATTTTTCAAAAGTTGAATTTTTTTTATTATATAAACATAGTTGAATAAACACAGATATTTTTATATAAGCACAGATATCAAAATAATTGTATAGTTGAATAAACACAAATATTTTTATATGAACATAGATATATATATTAAAAAAAGTATGAAACAGACAAATTCATATTTAATAGACCTAATATACAACTTCATAGTTGAATATCAAAATATGTTGATAAATATAAAAATAATTTATATTAACATGAAAAAAATGTTAATAAGTATTAAAAATAGTTTTCTATATATAAAAATCTATTATGAATATAATTTTATTTGAAATATAAATATAATTTATTATTACATAAATATATAATGTTATGTATGGAATATAGATATATATAATTATGAAAAAATTGGCTAAGCCCGGATAATAACTATACATATATCACAAGTACCAAAATACACGAATTTACAAATTAATGTCCAATAGCCCAAACGTATAATTATTGTATCCCATTACAAAATAAGACTTTTAGTAAATATATCTTATTTTTTTTACTTTATATATGCGATATGGGTGTCAAACTGATGAGCGTAAAAAAACGAGTAGTATGATATGTTATACATCAAAAAGAGATCAATAAGAAAAAAGTTATCAAATTTTACAAAATAAAAATAAAAGGGAAATATAATAATTAATGCAGTACACACTTAGATTTGGAAAGTTTATTTTTATATGATGTTTTGTTATTATATATGCATATAAATTTTCCATAATTAATTTACTAATTACCAAAATGAATGTTATATGATGTAATTATATTTACTAATTCTGCAAAGGTGTTTTAGGTGGGAAAATTTTTTGATTACTATTTATAAGTGACTTGGTTATTATATACATAGATATAGGGGTTGGTTCTTGTGAGACCATTTCCTGCAGTGAGACCGTAGGGACTGATCTGGACCGTTATGATAAATCAATAGAAGGTTGAGATTTAAACATTAAAAATAATTGAAAAAATTGAATAGTATCATACCAGGGGTAAAATCGTCCATATCAAATATTATTAAAACAAGAAACTGCCGTGTAATTGCTTTAAAATAGGGAGGAGATATTTCACCATAATTATTTCCTTAAAAAACGCATTAATACCTATTTTATCTCCATATCCACGTTCTTAATTAAAAACAAATCTTAACAAATAACAGGGGAATAAAACACAATTATCACCAGAATTGAAGGGAAATCACGCCCAAACTGATTACATGATTCATAAAACAAAAAATGCACAAAAAAACAAAAATCCAAATTCTATGCTGAAAAGACAAACATGTTGCATAAATATTTAATAATTACCGCATATATAACTTTGTGATGATGCATAATTGAATTTTACATAACTTGCATGTCTAACTCTCTTATACATTTTTTTAATCTTTGACGACTAATTAAAACATATCGCTTCAAATAAATTGTTCCTGGATTTTGTTTAGAATATTGTCAACACATTAAAAAATAGAAAATAAATATTAGAACATTGTATATATTGGTCCACTAAGGTGCATTAATAGTTAATAATTACTGCATAGATAGCTCTATGATGTTGCTTAATTGAATTTGTAAAACTTACATGTTTAACTCTCTTATAATATTTAATGAGTGATTAAAACACATCACAATAAAAAATTACTCCTCACTTTTTTTAGAACATCGTTGACGGAATAAAAAAAAATAGGAAATTATATTTTGGACATTGCATATATTAGTGCATTATGGTGCATACATATAAAGGAGTTACTGCAAGTTTGAATTAATAATGATGTCTAAATATAAATAAAACATTGCATGTGTTGTTTAGTTTTATGCATATTTAAAAAGAGACAACTGCAAATATATTACTATTTCATTGCATATTTAGTAAAATCAATATACAATAGCAAACGTGAGCATTGATGCCAGACAAGGGCTTGAAATATTGTCTGGTTCGATAAAATATTGTGTTCCTGATATTGAGCAAGATACAATCCCAAGAGTTGGAATGAAAATTATTACATTGGAAGATGTTCTATAAGGAATATGGCTCCAAGAGTGAGTTTGACATACAAAGAAGTACAACAAAAATGTTTAGAATATGTGTGGTACATGTATAATATGTAGTGTGCAATAGGGAGGAATTTAAAAAAATTAAGAGCTTCAGTCCGGTTGATATTAATAATGAAGACATGCCAACAAAAATATTTCGGCTTCCTGACATCAACATTTTCCTCCATGTGATTCCAATTGTACTTAATGTCATAGAAAAAATGACACTAAATAAACCTACAAAAAAAAAAGAGTTAATATAATAATCCACTAGTTACATATAAGCATAAAAATCATTCGCGTATACCCTTTCAATTATAATGCATATTTATTTAACTTATACTGCATATTTGTATATAGTATACTGTATTAATAGTTCGCACGCTGCACCTTATATATATTCGGCCTATGCATAATAATCATACTAATTATGCATTTAAAGTCATCGAACTATGCATGTAAAAATGGGTAAAATATGCAGTGGAATATACTAATAAGTTTAAGTCTAACCTTCAATAGAAAACATTTACAATATGTCTGAAATATGAACTAAATATGCTATTAAACAAACTAATTATACGGTGCACTCAAACATTATAATAACACTACACTAGCTATATTCAAAAAAGAAATCATAATATGCAGTAAATAAGATCTAAATATGCAATATAATAATCTAAACATGCAATATCTAATATAAAAATTAACATTACAAATCAGAACTACCCATTCTTCGTCCATGCTCTATTTTCGATTTATGTCTCCCACATATGCAGTCCATACTTAAACTACTATGTACACGTTCCAAACACACAAAACCAATTTGAACAACAATCCTCTACTGTTTATATACCATAATGTAGTATTCTATATCACCAACTCTCATGAACAACCATTATATACAATGAACTTGATCTATGTATAGAATATGTAAAAATAAAATATGCATTAAAAACCATGACAGTTGCGTGTTACTGCAACAAAAATATTCAAAATATACAACATAACTATATTGAAAAATCAACACAAAAATTATCTCTATGTATGCAACCGAAATAAACCTAAGTATGCAACAAAAACATTTTATCTATACATCATAATCGTATTGAAAAATCAACACAAAAACATTCCTAATTATGCAACAAAACAAAACTAAGTATGCAACAAAAATATTCTATATATATACATCATAACTATATTGAAAAATCAACACGTGTAAACGCAACAAACATATTGTATCTATACACCAAAAAAAAAATCAACACATACTAAAACCCTAATCAGCTGAGCTAACCCCCTATTGTTAGATAAATGTTTTTATCATGATTTTGATGATTTTGTTCAAATGAGTTTTTATACCAAAACAATGTCCCTAAATGTTGTCCCAACACTTCCGATCGATCTAAAATGTTTTTACTATTTTTCGAATATTTCTTGGAGTTTATTTTCAATAAAACATTGGACAACACATTTGTTTCGGAGCTCGACCAGGTCGCCCATAGGCAACCTGTACTGAGTTGAGCTAAGAAACAGAAAATGGGACGTAAGAAAAACAGGCGGCGGCCGACGACGGTGGGCGGCCGGTGTGGTCGGCCGGTCGGCCGACGCGACTTGCACTGCTGCAAGTTGGATTTTTGTTCCGCACTTCTCTGTTTAAAAACGCTGAGGGCAACTTCACATACTAAGCATGCGACCGTCGCACTTCCCTTCGACCGTCCCCTGTGTAAAAATTCGCAGAATTCAATTTCAATCTTATCTCTGCGACCGGTCGAACCCCCGTTATCAAAGAAACTATCCGCTATGCGTTTTTGATGACCTTTTCCCTATTTTGTGGGATTGATTTCTAACAACTATATTGATGATTTTAAATGGTTTCTTTTTGCGACAAATCACTCCCCAAGGAGGAGCCAATGTCTGGAAATCAAAGCCAAGACCTCTCCTATAAATAGAGGCTTCATTCAAGCAACAAGAAACAACACACAATATACAAGCAAAGAGCAATTGAGCAAACACTTTCATATATCTTGTTGTATTAAGCCTAAGCACTTTCACTTACACTTATTTGAGGTCTAGGCTTTCAATTCTTGATTACACTTGTACTCATATTGTATCAATCATTATTGAGTTGTAATCTTGATTTTGGTCATCATTCAACACAAGACATCCTTGTGAGTATTCTTGTGGTAAGAATACACTTGGGTGATCTAGGTGATAGGTGTTTGAAGGTTGTGGTAATCTTCAAAGGTGTTGAAAAAGGATTGTGGTAATCCTCAAGGTGGTGTAAGAGGATTGTGGTAATCCTCAAAGTGGTGAAAGAGGGTTGTGGTAATCCTCAAGGTGTTGTATTAATTTTTGGTAAATTAATAAAATCTTTTTTCTTTTTGAAATCCATCCCGGAGATACTGGGGTGGTAGAGGATTAGGCCCTAGGTGGGTTGAACCTCTTTAAATCAACGAGTGTTGTTTAATTTCCGCATTTACATTTTTGTTATTTACTCGTTGTTTCGAAAAAGAGGGTGATTTGCGAAAAATCGGCATAATCTATTCACCCCCCCTCTAGATTATTGTAGCCACTTGGACTAACAAGTGGTATCAAAGCCAAACTCTTTGGCTAGCTCGTTCCGAGTAAAGAGGAAAGATCCATGGCTACAAATGATGCTCATCTCACCACCGGCGCCTCTACCAATAAGCCACCACTATTCGACGCCAACAACTACGCTTTTTGGAAAGACCGTATGGAGTGCTTCCTACAAGTGGTGCGGGTTCGACATTTGGAATGTGGTCATTGAAGGAGTTGATCAACCAACAAAGAAATCGGAGGATGGCACCTTGGCTCCTAAACCTTTCAAGGAGTTTGATGAAAACGACAAGAAGGCTTTTCTCTAAACGGTAAGGCCTTAAATATTTTGCATTGTTCTCTTACCGCCACCGAGTACAATCGCATAAGAGGCATAAGGTCGGCACATGAGGTTTGGGAAAAATTGGAGACAATCTATGAAGGGACTAAGAAAGTCAAGCAAGCAAGAAAAGACCATGCTTGTTAAAGACTTCAAAACTTTAACATGTATGATGGCGAAAGCATCTCAAAATGGTGGAAAGGCTTGACAATATTGTCAATCCTCTTGTGGCCCTTGGCAAAGTCATCTCCGAAGAAGACAAGGTGACCAAGGTACTAAATGCACTTCCCGGCTCATGGTCCGAAAAAGTAACGGCAATCACGGAGGCACAAAATCTTGAGACACTCAAGTTTGATGAGCTTATTGGAAACCTACTCATCTATGAAGTCTATCTCAAGGAGAGGAAAAATTCCAAACCATCCACAAATCAATCGGGTATGCAAATTATTCCTAAAGGTCTTGCTTCTTCTTCTAATAATGCATACTATGATAATGATGATGATGATGAGGAGACGGCCGCACTTGTTCGAAAATTTGCAAAATTTGTAAATAAAAATAAAGCAAGAAAACCAAGAGATAATGCTTGCTTTAAATGCGGAAAACCCGGCACTTTATTGCCGATTGCCCAAAGCTCGATGAAGAGGAGCAAAAGAAAAGGAAGCCTTTCACAAAAAAAGGCTCTAAATGCGGAAGTCAAAACATGGGATGAACTACTCGAAACAACCGATGAGGAAGGAGAAACCGAACACGGTCTCATGGCTATAGACGATGAAAACAATGAGGTACACTCAAATTCTTCTACTTCCTCCATAGTTGATGACTTGCAATGTGATTTTGATGAATTGCAAATTGAGTTTCAAAATTTAATCGTTAAATACAAAAATTTGAAAAAGGAGAATAAGGAGATTAAGGTTGAAAAGGAAAAATTATTTACCTCTTATGAATCTTTAGACAAAGCTCATGCTCTTACTCTTACTAGAATTCATTCTCTTGAAACCGAAAAGGAATCGCTCACAAAAGATATTGAATGTTTGAAAAATGACGTGCATCGTTTCAACATAAGTACGGATAAAGTCACAAAAATTTTAGATGCACAAAGAGGTGAGCATTCCAAATCGGGACTTGGTTATAAGCCATTTCAAAGTGTTTTTAAGAAAAATAACCAAGAGCCAACTTTTGTACGTGCTAATAATTATAATACTCCTACTTGTTTTTATTGTGGCAAAGTTGGACATTATGCTAATAATTGCAAATTGAGAAATAGCTCAAGACATGTTTGGAGACCCAAAGGTCTCAAGACTAACCCCCATGGACCCCAAAATTATAGGGTACCTAAAAGAAATTCTTTTGTAGGTAATAGGGGCCATAACCACAATGGAAGATTCAAAATGGCTCGTGGACAGCGGATGTTCACGCCATATGACCGGGAGGAGAGAACTTTTTACCAACATCAAGCTCCAAGAAGAGGGTATGGTCATGTTCGGCAATGGCAAAGGAAAAATTCTTGGAAATGGAGAAATTGGTAACTCTTCTTTCTCTCTTAGTAATGTTCTATTAGTTGAAGGGCTTAAGTTTAATTTGATAAGTGTTAGCCAACTTTGTGATTCAAAATATGATGTTTCCTTTAATAAAGATAAATGTCTTATTCTTAAAAATGGTGAAATTATTTGTGAAGCAAATAGAAAAGGCAATCTTTACAAAATTTGTACAAGTGATTTGGTTAGTCAAAATGTTTCTTGTTTAGTCGCCAATAATGATTTAACTAGTTTATGGCATAGGCGACTTGGACATGTTGGATACAAGAATTTGAAAAATATTTACAAAAACCAACATGTGAAAGGACTACCCAAATTGAATTTTGAAAATCTTGGCTTATGTGACACTTGTCATAAGAACAAATTAGTTAAAAGTAGTTTTAAGCCCAAAAATGAAATTTCCACAACCAAACCCCTACAAATGCTTCACCTTGATTTGTACGGGGATATTGGTACGGCTAGTCTAAGTGGAAAACATTACACTTTTGTTATAGTCGATGATTATTCGAGATATACTTGGGCTCTTTTTCTTACCAATAAAAACGATGCCGTTAATGAGTTTGTTAAGTTGTGTAGACTTATTGAGAATGAAAAAGAAGATACTATCAAGTCTATTCGGCGATCGAGGTGGAGAATTTGACGGTGAATTTAGAGTATTTTGTGAAACCAAAGGATATGCTCATAATTTCTCGGCTCCAAGGACACCTCAACAAAATGGAGTAGCCGAACGGAAAAATTGAACATTACAAGAAATGAGTCGGTCCATGCTCAATGAATTTTCACTTCCAAAGTATTTTTGGGCCGAAGCCGTAAGTACCGCTTGCTATGTCATTAACCGAGTTTATATTCGTCCTAAAATGAATAAAACTCCATATGAGCTTTGGAAAGGTAGAACTCCAAATATTAGTTATTTCAAAATATTTGGTTGCAAATGCTTTATTTTGAATACCAAGGATCAATTGGACAACTTGATCCTAAGGCCGATGAAGGGATATTTATGGGATATTCAACAAAAAGCAAAGCATATCGAGTTTACAATAAGACTAGTGGAGTTGTTGAAGAATCCATCCATGTTAAATTCAATGAAGCTTCGGAGTTGAAAGAATTCCTAATGATGAAAGTGATGAGGAAGATATTATTGAACAAATTGTTCAAATTGATAATCAACCGTCTACATCAAATGATCAACCGTCCACTTCAAATGGTCCTCAAGAAGATAGAGGTGATATCTCGGATCTTCCCGTTGCATTGAAATTTAAGGAGATCACCCAAAAGATCTTATTATTGGTGATCCCCTTGATAAAGTAATGACTCAAGAAACTTTGCCGAGAAAGCTCTTATTTCTCAAAAAGAGCCTAAAAATGCTAAAGAAGCTATTGAGGATGAGGATTGGTTTCTAGAGATGCAAGAGGAGTTGAATCAATTTGAAAGAAATGATGTATGGGAATTGGTACCTTGTCCTCCTTCTCAAACCATTATTGGCACAAAATGGGTTTTCCTGAACAAACTTGATGATCAAGGCAACATTGTTCAAATAAGGCAAGGTTAGTAGCTCAAGGGTATTGTCAAGAAGAAGGTATTGACTATGATGAAACTTTTGCACCAGTAGCACGTTTAGAAGCTATTCGTATTTTGCTTGCCTATTCTTGCTTTAAAAATTTCAAACTTTACCAAATGGATGTTAAATCCGCCTTCTTAAATGGTATTATTCAAGAAGAAGTCTATGTAAAACAACCTCCGGGGTTTGAAAATTTTTCTAGGCCTAATGATGTTTATAAACTTAAAAAGGCCTTGTATGGTTTAAAACAAGCACCCCGTGCATGGTATGATAGACTTAGTTCGTTTCTTTTACAAAATGGTTTTATAAGAGGTAAAGTTGATACAACTCTATTTGTTTTTGAAAAAGGGCAAGATTGTTTACTTGTGCAAATATATGTTGATGATATTATCTTTGGTGCTACTAATGAATCTTTGTGCAAGAAATTCTCCAAGTTAATGCAAGGTGAATTCGAGATGAGTATGATGGGGGAGCTAAACTTCTTCCTTGGACTTCAAATTAAGCAATGCCAAGAAGGTATTTATATTTCGCAATCAAAGTATACAAAAGAACTTTTGAAGAAGTTCGGCATTGAAGAAGGAAGAACCTGTCTCGACTCTATGGCAACCAATGTCAAAATTGACAAAGATGAAAAAGGCAATACGGTTGATGAATCCAAG
Organism: Rehmannia glutinosa; assembly: GCA_016081115.2. NCBI lineage: Eukaryota > Viridiplantae > Streptophyta > Magnoliopsida > Lamiales > Orobanchaceae > Rehmannia > Rehmannia glutinosa. The sequence continues at coordinate 59,040,036 of CM071924.1, read as the reverse complement.
TATCGAGGTATGATTGGTAGTTTACTTTATTTAACCGCTAGTAGACCGGACATTCTTCATGCCGTATGCCTATGTGCTCATTTTCAAAGCAATCCAAAAGAATCTCATATGAGTGCCGTTAAACGGATTTTTCGATATTTGAAAGGCACTATTCAATATGGTTTATTTTATCCAAAGAATGAAAATTTTTCTCTTAAAGGTTATAGTGATTCGACTATGCGGGTAATATTGATGATCGGAAAAGTACTTCCGGATCATGTCAATTTTTAGGCGATTGCCTAGTTTCTTGGTTTTCAAAGAAGCAAAACGGTGTTTCTCTTTCAACGGCCGGCGAATATATTTCCGCCGCATTTTGTTGTACTCAACTTCTTTGGATGAAACAAACCTTAGCGGATTACAAATGCTCTTTTGACAACGTACCTATCTTTTGTGATAATATATCCGCTATAAATATTGCTCAAAACCCGGTTCATCATAACCGTACTAAACATATTGAGATTCGACATCATTTTCTAAGGGATTGTGTTTCAAAACGAAAAATTGAGATATCGTTTGTGCCATCTCAAGATCAATTAGCGGACATTTTTACAAAACCGCTAACTTCCGAGACTTTTGCGTCAATACGAGCTCGGTTAGGCATAATGCATATTGAATGAGGTCTACGTTTGCATTTTGCATGTTTTTAAAACTTAGGGGCGAAAAATCGGATTTTTGGTTGAAAATTCGGATTTTGAAAAATTTGACAGAACAGTGGGCTGAAGAGGTTGAGGGCAACCGGTCGCCCTCAACGTCGACCGGTCGCCCTCAACCACGACCGGTCGCCCTAGGCTAAATTTTGGTTTAAGTTAGATTCTGTCTTGATTTGATAGTTTCACTTCTTTTTGCCATTTTTCGTCCCCTTTGCCAAATGCACACTATTGTCACTCAAAATTGATTTTCATGCATTCATTTCATATCTTGGACCTTATATAGCATGTTTATCATCATCATTGCTCATCTTTTCCGATCAAATGGTAAGAATTTTCCTTACTTTGCTCAATTGGGTTGAACCCTTGAGTTTATGGCTTTCTTGTATATTTCTTGATAACTTTTGCTTATGATCTTGATGAGATTAGTTATTATGTTGTATTGTATGATGTTTGATGTGAATTGGTGATGAAATTTTTTGGCTTGGATCATTTACAAGGGCTATATACAACTCTTTTTATTTTTCACGCCCACATTGTGTTCGATGAAATGTCACAATGAAAATTTCAACTTATACATGATTCTCTTGCTTTCAAAAGTTTTCTATACTTAACGGGATCACGTTTTGCCAATCATAACAAGTGTATAACTTAATTATATTACATTTCTCCCATTTTTCTTGGATTATGATGCTTTAATTGATCAACGGTTCATAAACCGTCCCTTTGGCGCACTTTGATATTATTGTATGGTGTTTTCACCATTCTAACATTCTTTTTGATGATTCCAAAGGGGGAGAAACAGGATATTGGCTCGCTAGCTCAAGAGAAGCTAATAAAAGCTCGTAATAAGTATTGTGGACTCTAATACCTAGTCCATGGCTTGAACCTTGGACTCGCATGACATTGATTATAAGTCTTGTGATAGGGGAGCTTCTTAGCTCATGATGCAATCTATATAAGCTTGTTAAAGCTTGTGCTTCTAGCTTATGCAATATTTCTTCTTAATGTGCTTGTTGATAGGGGAGCTTTTGTAAAATGTTTTTAAACGGATAGTTTACTCATAAACCGGAAAATTATTTTGTTTTTCGAAATCGTCCTCTTGAAAATTGTTTTGGTTTGTAATCATCAAAAAGGGGGAGTTTGTTAGATAAATGTTTTTATCATGATTTTGATGATTTTGTTCAAATGAGTTTTTATACCAAAACAATGTCCCTAAATGTTGTCCCAACACTTCCGATCGATCTAAAATGTTTTTACTATTTTTCGGAATATTTCTTGAAGTTTATTTTCAATAAAACATTGGACAACACATTTGTTTCAGTTTCGACCAGGTCGCCCCTATAGGGCAACCCGTACTGAGTTGAGCTAAGAAACAAAAATGGGACGTAAGAAAACAGGCGGCGGGCGGCCGACGACCCGGTGGGCGGCCGGGTGTGGTCGGCCGACGGCCGACGACCAGCACTGCACTGCAAGTTGGATTTTGTTCCGACTTCTCTGTTTCGTAAAACGCAAGCGGCAACCGGTCATTACTAAAGGCGACCGGTCGCACTCCCCTTCGACCGGCCCCCTGTGTAAAAATTCGCAAATTCAATTTCAATCTTATCTCTCGCGACCGGTCGAACCCCTTTTATCGAAGAAACTATCCGCGTTTTTTGCATGACTTTTCCCTATTTTGTGGGATTGATTTCTAACACTATATTGATGATTTTAAATGGTTTCTTTTGCAAAGAAATCACTCCCCAAGGAGGAGCCAATGTCCGGAAATCAAAGCCAAGACCTCTCCTATAAATAGAGGCTTCATTCAAGCAACAAGAAACAACACACAATATACAAGCAAAGAGCAATTGAGCAAACACTTTCATATATCTTGTTGTATTAAGCTAAGCACTTTCACTTACACTTATTTGAGGTCTAGGCTTTCAATTCTTGATTACACTTGTACTCATATTGTATCAATCATTATTGAGTTGTAATCTTGATTTTGGTCATCATTCAACACAAGACATCCTTGTGAGTATTCTTGTGGTAAGAATACACTTGGGTGATCTAGGTGATAGGTGTTTGAAGGTTGTGGTAATCTTCAAAGGTGTTGAAAAAGGATTGTGGTAATCCTCAAGGTGGTGTAAGAGGATTGTGGTAATCCTCAAAGTGGTGAAAGAGGGTTGTGGTAATCCTCAAGGTGTTGTATTAATTTTTGGTAAATTAATAAAATCTTTTTTTCTTTTTGAAATCCATCCCGGAGATACTGGGGTGGTAGAGGATTAGGCCCTAGGTGGGTTGAACCTCTTTAAATCAACGAGTGTTGTTTAATTTCCGCATTTACATTTTTGTTATTTACTCGTTGTTTCGAAAAAGAGGGTGATTTGCGAAAAATCGGCATAATCTATTCACCCCCCCTCTAGATTATTGTAGCCACTTGGACTAACAAGTGGTATCAAAGCCAAACTCTTTGGCTAGCTCGTTCAGTAAAGAGGAAAGATCCATGGCTACAAATGATGCTCATCTCACCACCGGCGCCTCTACCAATAAGCCACCACTATTCGACGCCAACAACTACGCTTTTTGGAAAGACCGTATGGAGTGCTTCCTACAAGGGTGCGGGTTCGACATTTGGAATGTGGTCATTGAAGGAGTTGATCAACCAACAAAGAAATCGGAGGATGGCACCTTGGCTCCTAAACCTTTCAAGGAGTTTGATGAAAACGACAAGAAGGCTTTTTCTCTAAACGGTAAGGCCTTAAATATTTTGCATTGTTCTCTTACCGCCACCGAGTACAATCGCATAAGAGGCATAAGGTCGGCACATGAGGTTTGGGAAAAATTGGAGACAATCTATGAAGGGACTAAGAAAGTCAAGCAAGCAAGAAAGACCATGCTTGTTAAAGACTTGAAAACTTTAACATGTATGATGGCGAAAGCATCTCCAAAATGGTGGAAAGGCTTGACAATATTGTCAATCCTCTTGTGGCCCTTGGCAAAGTCATCTCCGAAGAAGACAAGGTGACCAAGGTACTAAATGCACTTCCTACTCATGGTCCGAAAAAGTAACGGCAATCACGGAGGCACAAAATCTTGAGACACTCAAGTTTGATGAGCTTATTGGAAACCTACTCATCTATGAAGTCTATCTCAAGGAGAGGAAAAATTCCAAACCATCCACAAATCAATCGGGTATGCAAATTATTCCTAAAGGTCTTGCTTCTTCTTCTAATAATGCATAATATGATAATGATGATGATGATGAGGAGACGGCCGCACTTGTTTGAAAATTTGCAAAATTTGTAAATAAAAATAAAGCAAGAAAACCAAGAGATAATGCTTGCTTTAAATGTGGAAAACCCGGGCACTTCATTGCCGATTGCCCAAAGCTCGATGAAGAGGAGCAAAAGAAAAGGAAGCCTTTCACAAAAAAGAAGGCTCTAAATGCGGAAGTCAAAACATGGGATGAACTACTCGAAACAACCGATGAGGAAGGAGAAACCGAACACGGTCTCATGGCTATAGACGATGAAAACAATGAGGTACACTCAAATTCTTCTACTTCCTCCATAGTTGATGACTTGCAATGTGATTTTGATGAATTGCAAATTGAGTTTCAAAATTTAATCGTTAAATACAAAAATTTGAAAAAGGAGAATAAGGAGATTAAGGTTGAAAAGGAAAAATTATTTACCTCTTATGAATCTTTAGACAAAGCTCATGCTCTTACTCTTACTAGAATTCATTCTCTTGAAACCGAAAAGGATTCGCTCACAAAAGATATTGAATGTTTGAAAAATGACGTGCATCGTTTCAACATAAGTACGGATAAAGTCACAAAAATTTTAGATGCACAAAGAGGTGAGCATTCCAAATCGGGACTTGGTTATAAGCCATTTCAAAGTGTTTTTAAGAAAAATAACCAAGAGCCAACTTTTGTACGTGCTAATAATTATAATACTCCTACTTGTTTTTATTGTGGCAAAGTTGGACATTATGCTAATAATTGCAAATTGAGAAATAGCTCAAGACATGTTTGGAGACCCAAAGGTCTCAAGACTAACCCCATGGACCCCAAAATTATAGGGTACCTAAAAGAAATTCTTTTGTAGGTAATAGGGGCCATAACCACAATGGAAGATTCAAAATGGCTCGTGGACAGCGGATGTTCACGCCATATGACCGGGAGGAGAGAACTTTTTACCAACATCAAGCTCCAAGAAGAGGGTATGGTCATGTTCGGCAATGGCAAAGTAAAAATTCTTGGAAATGGAGAAATTGGTAACTCTTCTTTCTCTCTTAGTAATGTTCTATTAGTTGAAGGGCTTAAGTTTAATTTGATAAGTGTTAGCCAACTTTGTGATTCAAAATATGATGTTTCCTTTAATAAAGATAAATGCCTTATTCTTAAAAATGGTGAAATTATTTGTGAAGCAAATAGAAAAGGCAATCTTTACAAAATTTGTACAAGTGATTTGGTTAGTCAAAATGTTTCTTGTTTAGTCGCCAATAATGATTTAACTAGTTTATGGCATAGGCGACTTGGACATGTTGGATACAAGAATTTGAAAAATATTTACAAAAACCAACATGTGAAAGGACTACCCAAATTGAATTTTGAAAATCTTGGCTTATGTGACACTTGTCATAAGAACAAATTAGTTAAAAGTAGTTTTAAGCCCAAAATGAAATTTCCACAACCAAACCCCTACAAATGCTTCACCTTGATTTGTACGGGGGATATTGGTACGGCTAGTCTAAGTGGAAAACATTACACTTTTGTTATAGTCGATGATTATTCGAGATATACTTGGGCTCTTTTTCTTACCAATAAAAACGATGCCGTTAATGAGTTTGTTAAGTTGTGTAGACTTATTGAGAATGAAAAAGAAGATACTATCAAGTCTATTCAAGCGATCGAGGTGGAGAATTTGATGGTGAATTTAGAGTATTTTGTGAAACCAAAGGATATGCTCATAATTTCTCGGCTCCAAGGACACCTCAACAAAATGGAGTAGCCGAACGGAAAAATTGAACATTACAAGAAATGAGTCGGTCCATGCTCAATGAATTTTCACTTCCAAAGTATTTTTGGGCGAAGCGTAAATACCGCTTGCTATGTCATTAACCGAGTTTATATTCGTCCTAAAATGAATAAAACTCCATATGAGCTTTGGAAAGGTAGAACTCCAAATATTAGTTATTTCAAAATATTTGGTTGCAAATGCTTTATTTTGAATACCAAGGATCAATTGGACAAACTTGATCCTAAGGCCGATGAAGGGATATTTATGGGATATTCAACAAAAAGCAAAGCATATCGAGTTTACAATAAGACTAGTGGAGTTGTTGAAGAATCCATCCATGTTAAATTCAATGAAGCTTCGGGAGTTGAAAGAATTCCTAATGATGAAAGTGATGAGGAAGATATTATTGAACAAATTGTTCAAATTGATAATCAACCGTCTACATCAAATGATCAACCGTCCACTTCAAATGGTCCTCAAGAAGATAGAGGTGATATCTCGGATCTTCCCGTTGCATTGAAATTTAAGGGAGATCACCTAAAAGATCTTATTATTGGTGATCCCCTTGATAAAGTAATGACTCAAAGAAACTTTGCCGAGAAAGCTCTTATTTCTCAAAAAGAGCCTAAAAATGCTAAAGAAGCTATTGAGGATGAGGATTGTTTTCTAGAGATGCAAGAGGAGTTGAATCAATTTGAAAGAAATGATGTATGGGAATTGGTACCTTGTCCTCCTTCTCAAACCATTATTGGCACAAAATGGGTTTTCCGGAACAAACTTTATGATCAAGGCAACATTGTTCGAAATAAGGCAAGGTTAGTAGCTCAAGGGTATTGTCAAGAAGAAGGTATTGACTATTATGAAACTTTTGCACCCGTAGCACGTTTAGAAGCTATTCGTATTTTGCTTGCCTATTCTTGCTTTAAAAATTTCAAACTTTACCAAATGGATGTTAAATCCGCCTTCTTAAATGGTATTATTCAAGAAGAAGTCTATGTAAAACAACCTCCGGGTTTGAAAATTTTCTAGGCCTAATGATGTTTATAAACTTAAAAGGCCTTGTATGGTTTAAAACAAGCACCCCGTGCATGGTATGATAGACTTAGTTCGTTTCTTTTACAAAATGGTTTTATAAGAGGTAAAGTTGATACAACTCTATTTGTTTTTGAAAAAGGGCAAGATTGTTTACTTGTGCAAATATATGTTGATGATATTATCTTTGGTGCTACTAATGAATCTTTGTGCAAGAAATTCTCCAAGTTAATGCAAGGTGAATTCGAGATGAGTATGATGGGGAGCTAAACTTCTTCCTTGGACTTCAAATTAAGCAATGCCAAGAAGGTATTTATATTTCGCAATCAAAGTATACAAAAGAACTTTTGAAGAAGTTCGGCATTGAAGAAGGAAGAACCGTCTCGACTCTATGGCAACCAATGTCAAAATTGACAAAGATGAAAAAGGCAAGACGGTTGATGAATCCAAGTATCGAGTATGATTGGTAGTTTACTTTATTTAACCGCTAGTAGACCGGACATTCTTCATGCCGTATGCCTATGTGCTCGTTTTCAAAGCAATCCAAAAGAATCTCATATGAGTGCCGTTAAACGGATTTTTCGATATTTGAAAGGCACTATTCAATATGGTTTATTTTATCCAAAGAATGAAAATTTTTCTCTTAAAGGTTATAGTGATTCGGACTATGCGGGTAATATTGATGATCGGAAAAGTACTTCCTGGATCATGTCAATTTTTAGGCGATTGCCTAGTTTCTTGGTTTTCAAAGAAGCAAAACGTGTTTCTCTTTCAACGGCCGGGTTCGAATATATTTCCGCCGCATTTTGTTGTACTCAACTTCTTTGGATGAAACAAACCTTAGCGGATTACAAATGCTCTTTTGACAACGTACCTATCTTTTGTGATAATATATCCGCTATAAATATTGCTCAAAACCCGGTTCATCATAACCGTACTAAACATATTGAGATTCGACATCATTTTCTAAGGGATTGTGTTTCAAAACGAAAAATTGAGATATCGTTTGTGCCATCTCAAGATCAATTAGCGGACATTTTTACAAAACCGCTAACTTCCGAGACTTTTGCGTCAATACGAGCTCGGTTAGGCATAATGCATATTGAATGAGGTCTACGTTTGCATTTTGCATGTTTTTAAAACTTAGGGGCGAAAAATCGGATTTTTGGTTGAAAATTCGGATTTTGAAAAATTTGACAAACAAAATGGCTGAAGAGGTTGAGGGCAACCGTCGCCCTCAACGTCGACCGTCGCCCTCAACCACGACCGGTCGCCCTAGGCTAAATTTTGGTTTAAGTTCGTTCTGTCTTCAGCATTTGATAGTTTCACTTCTTTTTGCCATTTTTCGTCCCCCCTGCCAAATGCACACTATTGTCACTCAAAATTGATTTTCATGCATTCATTTCATATCTTGGACCTTATATAGCATGTTTATCATCATCATTGCTCATCTTTTTCCGATCAAATGGTAAGAATTTTCCTTACTTTGCTCAATTGGGTTGAACCCTTGAGTTTATGGCTTTCTTGTATATTTCTTGATAACTTTTGCTTATGATCTTGATGAGATTAGTTATTATGTTGTATTGTATGATGTTTGGTGTGAATTGGTGATGAAATTTTTTGGCTTGGATCATTTACAAGGGCTATATACAACTCTTTTTATTTTTCACGCCCACATTGTGTTCGATGAAATGTCACAATGAAAATTTCAACTTATACATGATTCTCTTGCTTTCAAAAGTTTTCTATACTTAACGGGATCACGTTTTGCCAATCATAACAAGTGTATAACTTAATTATATTACATTTCTCCCATTTTTCTTGGATTATGATGCTTTAATTGATCAACGGTTCATAAACCGTCCCTTTGGCGCACTTTGATATTATTGTATGGTGTTTTCACCATTCTAACATTCTTTTTGATGATTCCAAAGGGAGAGAAACAGGATATTGGCTCGCTAGCTCAAGAGAAGCTAATAAAAGCTCGTAATAAGTATTGTGGACTCTAATACCTAGTCCATGGCTTGAACCTTGGACTCGCATGACATTGATTATAAGTCTTGTGATAGGGGGAGCTTCTTAGCTCATGATGCAATCTATATAAGCTTGTTAAAGCTTGTGCTTCTAGCTTATGCAATATTTCTTCTTAATGTGCTTGTTGATAGGGGAGCTTTTGTAAAATGTTTTTAAACGGATAGTTTACTCATAAACCGGAAAATTATTTTGTTTTTCGAAATCGTCCTCTTGAAAATTGTTTTGGTTTGTAATCATCAAAAAGGGGGAGTTTGTTAGATAAATATTTTTATCATGATTTTGATGATTTTGTTCAAATGAGTTTTTATACCAAAACAATGTCCCTAAATGTTGTCCCAACACTTCCGATCGATCTAAAATGTTTTTACTATTTTTCGGAATATTTCTTGGAGTTTATTTTCAATAAAACATTGGACAACACATTTGTTTCAGGCTCGACCGGTCGCCCTATAGGGCAACCCGTACTGAGTTGAGCTAAGAAATAGAAAATGGGACGTAAGAAAACAGGCGGGCGGCCGGTCGACCAGGTGGGCGACCGGTGTGGTCGACCGGTCGGCCGGCGACGACCGCACGCAAGTTGGATTTTGTTCCGGACTTCTCTGTTTAGTAAACGTCGAAGCGGCAACCGGTCCAGACTAAGAAGCGGCCGGTCGCACCCCCTTCGACCGGTCCCCTGTGTAAAAATTCGCGAATTCAATTTCAATCTTATCTCTGCGCGACCGGTCGAACCCCCTGTTTATCAAAGAAACTATCCGTTGCGTTTTTGACAGACTTTTCCCTATTTTGTGGGATTGATTTCTAACACTATATTGATGATTTTAAATGGTTTCTTTTGCAGCAAATCACTCCCCAAGGAGGAGCCAATGTCTGGAAATCAAAGCCAAGACCTCTCCTATAAATAGAGGCTTCATTCAAGCAACAAGAAACAACACACAATATACAAGCAAAGAGCAATTGAGCAAACACTTTCATATATCTTGTTGTATTAAGCTTTAAGCACTTTCACTTACACTTATTTGAGGTCTAGGCTTTCAATTCTTGATTACACTTGTACTCATATTGTATCAATCATTATTGAGTTGTAATCTTGATTTTGGTCATCATTCAACACAAGACATCCTTGTGAGTATTCTTGTGGTAAGAATACACTTGGGTGATCTAGGTGATAGGTGTTTGAAGGTTGTGGTAATCTTCAAAGGTGTTGAAAAAGGATTGTGGTAATCCTCGAGGTGGTGTAAGAGGATTGTGGTAATCCTCAAAGTGGTGAAAGAGGGTTGTGGTAATCCTCAAGGTGTTGTATTAATTTTTGGTAAATTAATAAAATCTTTTTTTCTTTTTGAAATCCATCCCTGAGATCTTTGGGGTGGTAGAGGATTAGGCCCAGGTGGGTTGAACCTCTTTAAATCAACGAGTGTTGTTTAATTTCCGCATTTACATTTTTGTTATTTACTCGTTGTTTCAAAAAGAGGGTGATTTGCGAAAAATCGGCATAATCTATTCACCCCCTCTAGATTATTGTAGCCACTGACTAACACCTATTCTCAAAAACAACAAAAAATGTAAGAAAATAAAAATTGCCAAGGCCATCCATTTGCATGTTAAACTCCCACAAAAACACAACTCCTAAACTAACCAACACAATGACATGAAAACTAACCCTACTTAGAAACTGAAATTTCAGAAGGTATAAATATGAACTCAAACAAGTTTCAGAAAATTTAACGAAAAATCTCCATGTAAAAAATTCCTTATACACGGCCAACCCATACAAAAATCGAATGAAAAAATCTTACACACTACACAAAAATACACGAAAACCTGAACAAAAATGTTAAAAAACGAAAAAATCACCGAAAAATAAAATTTAATATAACATGCAAAAAGTTCTAGAAATTTTTAAAAAAAAGGTAAAAAATCGTAACAATTACTATATAAAAAAGTCGAAATCTAAAAACAAAGTTCCTGCCGAATTTTCTTCAACCTTGAGTCTACCTGTCTTCCCTCTTCTTTTCCAAACCTTGGTTGGTCTTCAATGCCTTTTTCTCTCTTTAAAATATTTTTTTTTTGAGAGAACTCTTTAACATAAGTTAAAGAGACGTGTATCTTCAATTTTGGGATAAATCCATGTCCCAAGAATCTCGGTGAAATCAATATCCACCTCTACAGATTACCTACCAAATTATAAAACTGTCCTTAATTAAAAAATCGATCCATATGCATATTTACAAAAATATCCCTGTAATCGTTTTTAAATTTTTAAAATACCTTAAATACTGTAATAATCTAAGCCATTCAAAATTAAAAATAAACGGCTCAAATCAGTCCCTACAGTCTCACCCCAACATATTGGACTCATTTGAACCAATACCTATAGATATATATATATATATAGGATTTGGTTCAAATGAGACCACACTCCCTAGGTGAGACAGTGTGGACTCATCTTACCCATTGATCTTAAAAAATGAAGGAATGTGATTAATTCAGTTTTTTTTAATTATTTCCTAATTTTCGCTGATTTTAAGGGTAAGATTGTAATTTTGTAATTCAAATTAGTGGTTCCAGCGGATTTTATGGGCTGAAATTGACACTGCCGGATTTTGTGGCGGAATTTAAGGAATCTGTTTTCTTTCCAAATATTTTTATTTTACAGCATAGTTAGGGTTCTTCTACTGCATAATTAGACATCAAATAATGCATATTTAGTTATTTTGTTGGCACTGTTTTACGAAAACAAGACATAATTGAATATAACGTCTTTGCGTATGTAGTTATACTATCTTTGCATAAATAGGTTCAATATAATGTATATTTAGTTATGAAAATGGGATGTTGCTTTTGGAAATTATAAAAATGGGATGTTACATAATATACTGCATATTTAGTTATTCCATAATGCATAGATAGTTTCTAGATAATACACAGTTAGTTGATTTTGTTACATAGTTAGATATATTGTACTACATATTAGTTTTTTTACGCTGCATAGATAGTTTTCAGATAATGCATATTTAGTTGAGTTTTGTTGCATATTTAGTTTTCGAACTCACTTTGCTCGTTATTTCCTAATATTGCACCGATTTTTCTTGTTTTTTCTCTGTAATTTTCGAGTTCTTCACAGTTTTCTTTATTTGCGTTAATGGAGGAATGTGTGTGAGAGAGAGAGAGAGAGAGAGAGACGTGAGATTGGGAAAATTGGGAGATGTATGAGAGAGAAAGAGATTTGATTCCATTTTTATAATTAACTTGTTATTTTATTTTACCCTACTACCCTTATATTGATTAAATTAATATTTTAATATATTTTTTATCCATTAAATCATACCCATTGATTAATAGTGGGGGATGGTTGAGATTAGTCCATTGTGTCTCACCTAGAGACATGGTCTCACTTGATCCTCCCCCTATATATATATAAGTATTTATATCATATAAGATGTGCTTATATAGGTCAAATATATTAACTAGTTTAGAAATTAATTTGTAAACTAAAAACTAAATATTATAAATGATAGAACAAAATTTTACTATCAGATAAATATTAATAGTTTGACTTATTTTTTTATTTAAGACTAGTTTTTTAAAGAAATTAATCTGGATTCAGTTTAAAATGAAGTAACAACTAAATACATAGTTAATAATATCAAAATTAAAAATTGTCACATATAAATATATATTATACTATTTCAAAAGGCATGTCTTAGATTTTTTATTTTTTATTTCATCATTATAAAGTTCTTGTTACAATAATATTGTACAAGATCTTTATTTTAGAACCTATATTATTTTTACTTTCATACGTAATAAATAACTGCACATTGTGATAGATCTGTTAATATTTTTGAATTAGACGTATGTACCATACATAACAAATTATACGCATAATTAAATAAGTTACTAATTTGAGTCTAATCTTGTTATTTAGTTATTAAATCTATAAATTTAAATTTATTGTAATGAAGATTTTTACGTAAAAATGAATTAAAATATTAATGTGACTTCTTTAAAATATTATGGTTCTATTTAGCTATATACTTGTTTGAAATTTAAAGTAAGATTATTTTTGGTTAATAAATAGTGTTCCATAAAAATTTGAGATCAAATTAATTAATAGTTAGTTATAGAAGGTGTAAAGTAACTTTAATATTTTATTTAAATCAATGATACTTTTGTCCATTAACAAGACTTTTATAGTTTCAGTGGAGGTATAGAAGGTTTTAATAGTATAGCGCGTATTTGATACAAAAAAGATAGTACAATGATTAAAGTGAATTTTACCCTTGAAATTTTGTTTAGTAACACATGTACATGATGATACGAGTAATTAAGGGATAATTATGTTTGCTTATTGATGTTGTCGCTTTACTTGAAGTCCAGCTTACTTCAAATGAAGGATAAGCTAGCGGCCGAATGATTGAAAGACTTCTTTCTTATTCTATTAGGTTATTTATTATTCACGTATTCAATATTATTTACATTCAGAAAAATGGATAGTGACCCAGTTTTTAAGGCTATCAAGTGACAAGGGCTTTGATTCCCATAAGAAATATTAGTAAATGACAAAATCTTTAGATTGGATATTTTGGGGGGTAAAACTGTAATTATATTTTTTTATTTAATTATATCATTTTTTAATTATTCACCCATGAATATTTATTATTGGGTCTGGATATTATCAATTGGCTCATTAGTATAGATGTTAAACGCAGTGGCTTTAGCCCCTATAAGCCCCTAATGGGCTTCGGGCTAAACGAGCCACTATTAAATGGGCTAGCATATTGTGAACCTAACCCTAGCCCTAGCGGGCTTCAGGCTAAACGGGCCACTATCGGGCTATAAACCAAAAAAATAAAAAAATATATATTTAAATCTAAAATTTTAAACTCGAACATATATAATATTTAAGTTTAACATGTTAAGTTAAAGTATTCATTATCAAAAAATCTTGCATAGTTTATAATTATATTGCATTAACAAAATTATAAAATTTAAATATTCCATGATCTAAAATTTTAAAATAAAACTATAATAATAAAAAATAGCCTTATTAATATATACCCATATAAAATGAAAACAACAATACTTTTAAAAAAAAATATTCATATGACTATAAGTCATAGTTTTAAGAATTATATATTTAAACCTATTAAAGATGAGGAGATTTGAGCTTGAAAAATATATTTAGTAATAGGTAATATGTATTAAAATAAATTTATAATATTAGAATTATATTTATTTTTTTAAAAAAACAAAATTGGCGGGCTAGCCCGGTTAACCTACGGGCTAGTCCTAACGGGCCTCGGACTAAACGATCCGGGCCAAGAAAAACCCGAACTTAATGGGCCAAAATAATTCGGCCCTAACGCTCTTTTTTCCCAGTTTAAACGGTCCTACCAACCCAGCACGACCCATTTAATATCTCTACTCATTAGGCCCAAACCAAGATTGAAAGCGACTGTGAGGTTCGGTTCACTATTTAGTATTTACACCCACGAGGCCTACTACAGCCTAAATGACTCACTTTATTACACTAGCCCATGCGGCCCATCATCCCAAGTATAAACGGTCCCCCATTGGTCATTTGTAAGTAAGTTTAATAAATGAATGATTATTACTTTCCTACTCTGGATTTTTCTCTCCTACCATCGTTGAGTTAAGCATCGGAGGAGCTTCCCTGGGATAACCCCAGGGATCATGTAACCTTGTTATGTGTGTTGCAGACTTGCAGGATGTAGGTCCCAATGGGTGTTTATGTTAAGTCTAGAGGGGGGGTTAACTAGATTTAACCAAATTTCGATTTTTATCCTTAAATCAGACTTTTAATCACAGGTCAGCTTAATTAGCATTGAAGGACAGCTTAGTTCAACCTCAACAGTAGAGTTAGTCACTCAACAGACTCGAGAGAGCTGTTGATAAGATACTTCAGCTAAGTCAAGTGACTTTTTTATAAAAACAACTAACTTGGTTTTTCAGTGGAAGTCTTACACCCTTTGTTTGAAATATGTTTTCAACACTTGCTTTAGGTTAAGTTATTATCGATGAGACTTAGCAAATTTATCAATCAAACAGATATAATATGCAAGAAATAAATGTGCTGAAAGTAAATGACACAAAGCAATTTATAGTGGTTCGAGGATGGAGTAATTCCTCTAATCCACTCTTTTTCCAACTCCTGGAGGTAATCCACTAAAGTAACAAAATTACAACTGGATATAACTTGATCGAGCAAGCCTTGATCACATAGGCCGACTTCACTCTGGGACTCGATCCTGTTCCCACTCATAAATTTCCCGACTCTGAACCAAACTCAACTCTTGAACAGATGAGTGGAATTTGGACTGTCAGCAGCCATGCTTTTCATGAGGCAATTGAGTATTTGAAAAAAAATCCAAATTTGAAATATTAGTATCTTCTCTTGTGTGGCCAACCACCTAGATCGAAACTAGCTCCCACAAAAAAGAGTATTTGAAAAAAAATCCAAATTTTAAAAATCTATTTTTTTTAAAAATAAATAAGTAAATAAAAGTTTACTTTTGACTGGGTATTCACATAGCTCCCATGGCAGTGAATTTTTTTAGGAGCTATTATTTTTAGAAAGAAAATTTGCAGTTAATATGATGGATTATTTGAAGAATACGAATGAGTATTTTCCAAATGTTTGCATTGTTTATAAGGTCTTGTTGACAAAATACTGTTGGATAAATTATATGTGGAAGGTTTCTGTTTAGAAGAAAATGGCTGGAAATAGTGTATGGTTTAGGCTAAGTCGAGGCCTGTATTTAATATAGTCTCCGCAAGATGAAAACACCCCGTATACTAGTGCTTACGGTTCCGGCGCTCGCCTCTAAGATACAACGACTTACAATTCTGGTTTAGCAGCACTTGCAAAAAACCGTAATACAAAATGTAACGAAGTGTTTTTCGACTTTCAAGCTTTTCGAAGATGAAGATGAACAATATGCAAAATGCAGTGCTTGTTTAATGTTATTATCTGATTATTTTCGTCTCTTTATTAATCAGTGGGGACGTTGATAATATAGGCAAGCAAGTGCCCGTACGGAAAATCGCGTCTGTAGGCTCGAAAAGGCACATTTTCACCGAACAGACGCACTGCGCAGGAGAGCACGACCTAGACGCACGGGCGTGCGCGCCCGGCCGTCTTGGTGCTCCAACCCTCGGCGAAGCGCACGACCGGCGCACGGGCCATGTTCCACCGTGCGCGGTTCGAAACTCGGCCGGCAGTAAGACGACGACCGATCGCACGGCCGTGCTCCCGCCCGTGCGTGGGGCCGTACCTTTTCCCTGGTTGAACTCTTATTTAATTAATTACAAAAATTAATTAAATCCATTTAATTTAATTACAAAAATTAATTAATTATTTTAAAGGTTTTTGGTCCAAAAAGAATAAGGGCCTTGAAGCCCAAGCCCCAGGCCACGACCCGACACCGGGCCGGGCAGCCGAGCCGGCGAAGCGGCGGCGGCCCAGCCTACGCGCCGTGTATGCTTTGAACCAAACCCACAAGCATGTAGGTCCTCACCCCTTTAAAAACTTGGGTGCCCCTGGGGCCCAAACCCATATGTCCAACTTGGGATATATTAAGTGTGCAACTTTGCCTCCTTTTTCTATGTGGGGATGGAGCATCTCTCCTCCCCCACATTTTCCATTTTCCATACCATTTATTTGTATTAAGTGGCTAACTTCTATCATTAATTTCTCATTCACCCTAATCGGTTTTGAGAAATTCCAAATGCTATTCTCATCTACTCTCTTAGTAGAATTTTTACAAATAATTTAATTCAATTTTTCACAAATGGAAACCACTTAATTAATTGGTCAAAATCGGGTCAACACCCCATTTATCAAAGACCAATTCCAACAATCCCCCACATGAATGAAATTAATGCATGCGTGTATGCGATTCGCATGAAAGTCTCGGCGAATCGTTATTGCATCGTGATAGGTAGCTTGTGGCTTTGAACCTTCCTTAGTAAAATACTATCGGATTTCTTCGGGTCGCTTAGTGACGCGATGTCTTGAACTACTCAGCCGTTTGTGTAAACCAAGACAATAACAACTCTAACACTTGTTGTTCTCACGTTGTGTCCATTTCGGCCCTAGACCATATCTTAGGTTCATAAGTGTTTCTTTTGAAGCGGCCATTACTTCTCACTTATATAGGTGATCTCCTATTGAAGAGTATCCCGAATACTCCACCTTTCGGTATAGGAATCATTAAAAGTCTTAAACTTAACCTCACCACATTCAAAGACGTTTACATACACTTGGATGTATCGAGAATGAGCTAACACATTTTCCAAGTGTTCACCAACATTCATAACTTAGTTGTCCCATTGAACCAAGGTCTTGGGATCTCCAATTCACAAGGTTGGAGTTACCGCTATGAACATTCTTTAAGTTGTGGATTCTAAACCCATTCCCTTAACAGTTTATACAGTTGATCTCGATTTATACCTTTTGTAAGCGGATCCGGTTTTCCTTTGACTTCACGTAGTCAACCGAAATAACCCCATTCGAAATCAACTGCCTAACTAATGGTATTATGTCTTCGACGTATATGTCTGACTTACCATTATACATACTCGCTTTGTGCCCTTCCGATTCTTTGATTGACTATCATAGTGTATCATAACAAAGAAAGTACGCTTATTCCAACAAGGAATATCCTCTAAGAAGTTTCTAAGCCATTCACTTCTTCTCCACTTTATCCAACGCAATGAACTCGGATTCCATAGTGGATCGAGCTATGCACGTCTGCTTAGAAGACTTCCATGACACCGCTCATCCACCTATTGTGAAAACAAATCCACTTGTGGACTTGGAGTCTTTTGTGTCTGATATCCAATTGGCATCACAGTATCCTTCTAATATTGCTGGATATCTTGTATAAAGTATTATATAGTTCATGGTATACTTTACTGAATATGCAATGTCTGGACGTGTACAATTCGTTAAGTACATCAGACTGCCAATTACCCTTGCATATTCCAGCTGAGAAACGGGTTTGCCTCTATTCTTGGCCAAGTGTAGACTTAGATCTACAGGTGTCTTAGCCGGAGGATTATCAAAAGCATTAAACCTTCTGAGTATGTTTTCGACGTAATGGGATTGTGACAAGACAATTCCATCTGAAGTTCTAGAGATTTTAATCCCTAAAATAACATCAGATAATCCCATATCCTTCATGTCAAAGTTCTTCTTCAACATGTTCTTAGTATTCACGATTAAATCATGACTACTACCCATGATCAACATATCATCCACATAAAGGCATACTATGACGTAATCATTTGTAATACCTTTAATGTAGACACACTTGTCACATTCGTTGATCTTGAAACCGTTTGACTTTATAGTCGAGTCAAACTTTTCATGCCATTGCTTAGGTGCTTGTTTTAGTCCATAAAGTGACTTAACAAGTTTACACACCTTACGCTCTTGACCGGGTGCAACGTACCCTTAGGTTGTTCCATATAGATCTCCTCTTCAAGCTCACCATTCAAGAAGCGGTCTTAACGTCCATTTGATGTATCTCAAGGTTATGCAAAGTCGCAATAGCAATGAGAACACGAATGGACGTAATCCTCATGACAGGAGAATATGTATCAAAGAAGTCATATCCCTCCTTTTGTCTAAACCCTTTAGCTACCAATCGGGCTTTATACTTGTCAATAGATCCATTTGCTTTATACTTTATTTTAAGGATCCATTTGCATCCCAAAGGTTTGCAACCCGGTGGGAGATCAACCAACTCCCAAGTGTAATTTTGTATGATGGAATCTATCTCATTATTGATAGCTTCTTTCCAGAGAGGAGCTTCTGGACTAGACAGTGCTTCTTGAATAGTTTGGGGTTCGTTTTCTAACATATAAGTTAGAAAATCAGGACCAAAAGACTTAGCTACTTTTGTCCTTTTACTGCGTCTTGGTTCCTCTTCATCATCACTTTGAGGTAACCTTGCAGTATCATATGTTCATTTACTCGAACTTTCTTCTTTCCGTTCTTTGTTCGGAAAGATATTCTCGAAGAATACAGCATTTCTTGATTCAATGATCATACCTTCATTTATATCAGGAATAGCCGACTTGTGCACTAAAAAGCGATATGCACTACTATTGTTAGCATATCCAATGAAAGTACAATCGATCGTCTTCGAACCAATTCTTACTTGTTTCGGCTTAGGTACTTCGACTTTAGCCAAACACCCCCACACTTTGAGGTATTTATATGACGGTTTACGTCCCTTCCATAACTCATATGGAGTTTCGTTTTTACCTTTGTGTGGGATCTTATTAAGAATGTAGTTTGCGAAAGTATGGCTTCCCCCACAAGTTTTGGGTAAGCGAAACTTAACAACATCGCATTCATCATCTCCTTAAGAGTACGATTTTTGCGTTCTGCAACACTATTTGATTGAGGTGAGTAAGGTGCAGTCGTTTGATGAATTATACCCGCTTCCGAGCAAAATTCTTCAAACGGAGCAACATACTCTCCGCCTCTATCACTTTGAATCGTCTTAATTTTCAAATTAAGATGATTTTCAACTTCATTCTTATAAGCTTTAAAAGCTACTAAAGCTTCATCTTTGCTTTTCAAGAGATACACATAATAATATCTTGTGCAATCGTCTATAAACGTTATGAAGTACTTTTTCCCACCTCGAGTTTGCACAAGTTTTAAATCACACACATCTGTATGAATTAACTCGAGTGGTTTTGTACTTCTCGTTATCGAATGAAACGGTGCCTTAGCTAATTTTGCTTCAACACAAATTTCGCATTTGTCTTGTGAATCGGTTTTAAACATAGGTATTAATTCCAGATTCACTAACCTTTTAATTGTGTTGAAGTTTACGTGTCCTAATCTATCATGCCATAAATTAGAACAATCCAACAAGTAAACAGAAGTAATAGTTTTATTCTTCGCCTTTTGGCAGAAAACAGACATTACAAACATTTTGAACAAGCCCTTATCAAGGTAACCTTTACATAAAAACAGACCATTCTTGGTCATTACAAACTTGTCGGACTCAAACACTAGTCTAAAGTCGGCCTTGCTAAGCAAAGGACCGGAAACCAAATTCTTGCGGATGTCCGGGACATGCGGCAAGACATCCACAAGCGTAAGCTCCTTCCCTAAGTCATCTTGAGCACCACTTTTCCAAGCCCAACGATGTTGGAAGTCGAAGAGTTCCCCATGAACAACTTCCTTCCATTAATCGGCGTGTAGGAGGAGAACATCTCCTTATCGGCACAAATGTGATGAGTCGCCCCGGTATCTATCCACCACTCCCTTGGGTTATCCACCATATTGGCTTCAAACACAACGGCAGAGAGATCGAGCTCCGACAAGTCAATTGGAACCGACTTGTCCTCCGTCACATTGGCTTGTTGGTTGCCACCTTGATTGCCCTTTTTCGGGTGTCGGCAATCCTTCACCATGTGGTTCGGTTTGCCACAGTTGTAGCAATTACCCTTGAACTTTTTGGCCTTTCCTTTTTCCTTCCCAGAGTGCTTGCGTTTCTTGCTAGTGCTCGATTCTGCAAGATTAGCCTTAGCCTCCATTCCAGACTTGCTGGATTTCACATCGATTTTCGGTTGTCTTCTTCGATCGCGCCCGAACAATCGATCCTCAAGCCCCATCTCTTTGCACTTGTGCTTGAGGTAATTTTTGAAGTCCTTCCACAATGGCGGCAATTTCTCGATAATTGCAGCCACTTGAAGGATTCATTCAAAATCATCCCTTCGCATACTAAGTCGTGAAGGATGATTTGAATCTCCGAACTTGGCCGATCACCGCCTTGGTGTCAACCATCTTGTACTCGAGGAATTTACCGACAACAAATTTCTTTGTGCCGCATCTTCCGTCTTGTATTTCTTCTCCAAGGATTGCCACGCTTCCTTGGGCGCTTGAACGTGCTATAGGCGTTATAGAGAGTGTCGTCTAGCCGTTCAAGACGTAGTTGCGACATAGAAAATCGTTGTTATGCCAAGCATCCACAGCGATTCTCCGGTTGTTGTCAACTTCGTCTTCTCCAACGGCAGTAGGGGGTCGTCTTTCAGAAAACGAGCCAACCCCAAAGTGGTGAGGTAAAACAACATCTTTTGTTGCCAACGTTTGAAGTCGGCGCCGGAAAACTTGGGCGGCTTTTCACCGTGAGCGGGAGCAGCAACCATGGGTGTGAACGAGATCGAACTGGAAGCCATCGTCTTGAACAGAAACAAAAATTTTCGTCTTGCGATTGTTGGGTAAATTATATGTGGAAGGTTTCTGTTTAGAAGAAAATGGCTGGAAATAGTGTATGGTTTAGGCTAAGTTGAGGCATGTATTTAATACAGTCTTCGCAAGACGAAAATGCTCCGTATACTAGTGCTTACGGTTCCGGCGCTCGCCTCTAAGATACAACGACTTACAATTCTGGTTTAGCAGCACTTGCAAAAAACCAGAATACAGCGAACAAAAGTGTTTTTCGACTTTCAAGCTTTTCGAAGATGAAGATGAACAATATGCAAAATGCAGTGCTTGTTTAATGTTATTATCTGATTATTTTCGTCTCTTTATTCATCAGTGGGGACGTTGATAATATAGGCAAGCAAGTGCCGTGCCGGAAAAAATCGCGTTTGTAGGCTCGAAAAGGCACATTTTCACCGAACAGATGCACCTACGCAGGAGAGCACGGCCTAGACGCACGGGCGTGCGCCAGCCCGTGCGCTGGTACTCCAACCCTCGGCAGGGCGCACGACCCGTGCTCCAACCCGTGCGCTAGTTTGAAACTTCAGCAGGTAGCACGACCCGACCGCACGGGCCGTGCTCCCGCCCGTGCGCGGGGCCGAACTTTTTCCCAGGTTGAACTCTGATTTAATTAATTACGAAAATTAATTAAATCCATTTAATTACAAAAATTAATTAATTATTTTAAAGGTTTTTGGTCCAAAAAGAATAAGGGCCTTGAAGCCCAAGCCCACGGCGGCGCGACGCGTGTGTGTGCTTTGAACCAAACCCACAAGCATGTAGGTCCTCACCCCTTTAAAAACTTGGGTGCCCCCAAGGGCCCAAACACATATGTGCAACTTGGGATATATTAAGTGTGCAACTTTGCCTCCCTTTTTCCTATGTGGGATGGAGCATCTCTCCTCCCCCATATTTTCTATTTTCCATACCATTTATTTGTATGAAGTGGCTAACTTCTAGCATTAATTTCTCATTCACCCGGAATCGATTTTGAGAAATTCCAAATGTTATTCTCATCTACTCTCTTAGTAGAATTTTTACAAATAATTTAATTCCATTTTTCACAAATGGAAACCACTTAATTAATTGGTCAAAATCGGGTCAACACCCCATTTATCAAAGACCAATTCCAGCAAATACTAGATATAGTAGCAAGTACAAAAAAAGTTTCTCAAAGTTTAATCTCATTAAAACTTTTTTTTGATCAACCATATCACAAAAAGATTGAAAACGGGGAAGAAGCGTGGCGGTCTTTCCTTAAAAGCCTGGAACGATGGGGGTCACAGAGGGGGAAAAAAGACACGCACCCCAAACACCCCCTGTTTCCCATGGTCTATCATTGGTCCGGTCCTTGAGAGACAGGAGAAGTACAAGATGCAAGCTCATAAACGAGACGATAGGATGGAATGCAGTGAGGGCCCATTCTTTTACTTACAATATCTGCAGGCAGTTCCTTGTTCTATTTGATTAGTTATCATATCGATTGAGAAAATAATAATTGCAACTTGATTATGCACATTTGATTATTTTTTGTCGCCAAAATTGTGATCTATTCTTTGAAGTAGCATCAGATATGCTGATATGCACTCAAAACAAATATTATTTACGTTCACGGACAGTATTATGTAAATGACAAAATCTTTAAATTGGATAAATTTCAAATCAAGGGATTAAATAAGGTGAACTCGTAAATATCGTGGTTTTTTTTTTTTTTGGTTTTAGTTTATTTATATATTTCGTGTGCTGGGGGTTACATTAGTTAATTTCATATCGATTTAATCCGGCGGTTAATTTGGTAGCATCGTGAGCCACAAAAAGGAGTAGAACTGAGCAGTGGGAGTATTTCGGAAGAACCAAAGAAAAATGGCTTCTTCTCTCATGTCTGCTACTCAATCCACCCTCTTCCTTTGCAGTCCAATCACTTCCCTTTCCACCAACCGCCGCACCGCCTCTTTCTCACTCCCCTCAGCCCATGCTCCCCTTCGCCCACCCCTCCCAAAACCCAAAATCCTCTCCTTTTCCCTACTCCCAAAACCCTCGAAATTAAGAATTTCAGCTTCAATTTCCACTGCCCTAAAATATCCGGTAATCGAATCGTCGAAGAACCCAAACCCGGGTCAGGATTTGCTCTCGGGTTCGACACGGACCGTCACCACCCTCGTTGGTATCGCCCTAACCGCCTCGAAATTCTTCGCCCACGGACTCTTTAGCTTGGCCCTGCAATTGAAGGAGCCTCTGCTCTATACCGCTGGCCCGGCTTTCTTTGCTGCGGTGAAGGATGTCCCCACGGGTTCGTTGAACACGCCGTTCACGGTGGTGGCGGCGGGGATGGCGAAATGGCTGGACTTGTACAGTGGGGTTCTGATGGTTAGGGTTTTGTTGAGCTGGTTTCCAAATATTCCTTGGGACAGGCAGCCTTTGTCCGCAATTAGGGATTTGTGCGATCCTTATTTGAACCTGTTTAGGAATATAATTCCTCCGATTTTTGATACACTGGATGTTAGCCCCCTTTTGGCTTTCGCTGTTTTGGGAACGCTGGGTTCGATTCTGAACAGTAGCAGGCAAGCTTATTGAGTCGGTTGATTTGATTGGATTGCATTTGTTTTTGGTACGGTTGATAGCTTAGTGAAGTTTTGTAGTAATTCTGATAGTTCTGTTATAAGTGTTAAGGTGAGGTGTCAATTTTGCTGTGTAACTGGTTTTATACAGTTTGTTGGTTCAATCATAGAGAACGATATAAATTTAGATGTTAATTACTTGAAATAAATCAATTACTGGTGGATTCTTGAATCTTGATTCTTGAATTTGTTACTTATTTATTGCTTTTGGTGACTGAGAATAACATTTCTTGTTCATGTGTTTTGTCTGTTTGAAACAGATTAAGCAGTTGTGTTTAAGGTCTGGTATTTGAGTTTCCTTATTATGTTCAGATGTTGTTTCATTGTTTATGTTTAATGTTTTATCTGAATAATTAGTGCAATGCCACCATTTTTTCTATTTGTTAAGTTGACCTATACGTGAATGTAATAGTTTGCATTGAATGCCCCCATCTTTCCTTTTTGCATTGTTTATCATACTTCTCTGTCCAATCCTCTTTAAACCTGTTGTGTCAAATAGCAAAGATGATCTTATGGGGAATGAGTGACGAAGAACACCCACCCGATACAATCCAATGGTCAGTGGTTGGCCAGGTGTGTTAATTTGGAATAACCCTCTTTCTCTGCAGTGTTCTCTTTTCTTGGAAAAAGATAAAGTTAATGCAGGTATACATGTTGTCTTTGTTAAATATAGCAACTTCTAATAGAACTAGTTACACCAAAGGTTATGTTAAAATGATAGAGTGTTGTCAATTTTCCATGGAAAGAGGAGGAAGACATGATGAAGACCTTCCTCAAGTATATATACACATTTGTAGCCTGTAACTAAGATGTTCATATCTTCTATTCTGAGAACTTGTGAACTTTGAGAGGAATCGAAACTGAGCTTATGTCTTCATTGAAAACTATGTATCTTAATCCATAGAGGTTTTAACAAGTTCAGTAACATTACTATTATAGTTCACCTGGTTTGGTTAATTTTTCTTTCATAGTTGGACTTCCATACCCACTAATACCTAATATCTTCATTTCCGTATATAATATTTAAGTTATATATTGAGGGCCCATGTGCTGCTTCCTTGATGTATACCAGAAATCCTGGGATTGTTAGGCCCCAGTTATGAGTGATGTTGATATGATGCCGAGGCTTATTGGCATATTCTTGCAGCCTCTCTTTCTATGGTGAAACCCCGCTTTTAAGGTCTCATTAGCAATGATATTTGGTCTCTGCCGGTCTTGTAGATCTTCACACTGTCAGACATACACTCGTCTGGCACATCTACCATTAAGAGATGTCCTATTTTAAGGAAATGGGGTACTTGGCATTCATTGGTGTACATACACCTATTGTAGCATGAATATCATTGTCTCTGCCCCCATGATAATGTCAAATTGGTGCCTAAAGTTACGACCCGTTGCTATATGTATTATGAGTGTTGTGTGGTCGGTCTTTCTATTTGAATGAACATGGCTGCATTGGTTTTCGACTTTTCTCCTTGTTTGATTGGATAAAAGGAAACAAGGGACGTCCTCTTCCTGGTGGGTATGTGGTGGTTGGTTCGTTTGTTTATGGTTTTGTCATGATTCTACTACTCAGTCGATTAATACAATCCTACTATTTTATCTGGCTACTTGAAAGAGGATTAGATGTCAAGGATTCATCCAACTTGAGTTGAATTAAACTCAATCCATTCCCTTGCTGTATAACTTGCCACAGCGCCTAAATGTCAAATTTCTCTCAACACGAGTTAACATTATTTAAATTTTCCTGATATTGTGTAGGATATTTTCTTCAATATATATCTCAATATTCCTCAGGTGCGAAATGATAATTAGGTGAAACTCAAACTTCTGCTCCAGTACAAAATATGAACTTTAAAAGAATTTGACGTTTGTTTGCAGTTTTCAGAAAATTTGTGAAGAATGATTGTAGTGCTAACTCTTCTCACTAATTGTCCATGTACTAGATATGTTGCATTGCTTGAATAAGCTTATAAGCTTTCAAAAGATGTTCGAGAACTTATAAGATCTTTAAAATTGTTTGGTAATTTATTTTAAAAAAATATATTATAAGTTTCCAGAATAAGGTGTTAGTGTTATAGATAATTTCAAAAATCTATATGTATAATCTTGTGCAAATAATATTATTAGATACTATATATATTTATCTATGTATGGAGCGCAATTTAGTGAGAGAGATTAGTACTAATTTTGCTTCAAAGTTGTGTGTATTCTTAAATCCGCAATTACACATTTATAGCTAAGAATTACACATCTTAATCAAACTTGTGAACATATGCTAAAGTCAACAACTAATCCATGATAATTTGTCATTCCACAACTACTTCATTAAGTTTGTCATAACACTCCCCTTTGGACATAGCATTGTTGTACTTTGGATGAGTATGCCTCGTAAAAAACCTCAAGCCGGAAAAACCCAATTGGAAAAAAAATCGGACATAAGGGAAAAAGAGTACATTCTCAAATCCAGACCTTGTGCATAAGCTGCCTCATTAAAAACCTTTAGCTGGAAAAACCCAATGGTATAAAAACCAGACAAAAGGGAAAAAGATAAGAGTAAAGCACGCAATATATTCGCTCCCCCTGAAATGTAGGATATTAGTTGTATAACTTGATCTATTAATCTTGCTTCATATTCACTCTTTTCATTCCGATGCCGTAAAAGTTTCTCGAATGTAGACGTAGGCAAAGATTTTTTGTAAGCAAATCAGCAAGATTATGACAGGAGTGAATCTGTTGAACATCTACTTCTCCATTTTTCTGGAGCTCATGTGTATGGAAAAACTTTGGTGAAATATGATTGGTCCTATCAACTTTTATATAACTCCCTTTTATTTGAGCTATACATGTTGCATTATCCTCATAAATAATAGTAGCGGTATCTCAGAATCGGTTTCAATTGACAACTATTTCGAATATGAGATATAACGATCTTAATCAAACACATTCTTTGTCGCTTCATGAAGCCTAATTATCTCATAGTGATTAGAAGAAGTAGCCACTAATGTTTGTTTGGTAGATCGCCATGATATAGTTATACCATTATAGCAAAATACATAACCGATTGAGATCGAGCTTTGTGCGGATCGATCTATATCCCGCATCAGCATAACCAACTAATCCAGATTTATTGGATTCTTTGGAGTAGAATAACCCAAAATCTATAGTACTTTGATCTATTAATCTTGCTTCATATTTACTCTTTTCATTCCGATGCCGTAAAAGTTTCTCGAATGTAGACGTAGGCAAAGATTTTTGTAAGCAAATCAAAAGATTATATGACAGAGTGAATCATTGAACATCTACTTCCCATTTTTCCGGAGCTCATGTGTATGGAAAAACTTTGGTGAAATATGATTGGTCCTATCACCTTTTATATAACTCCCTTTATTTGAGCTATACATGTTGCATTATCCTCATAAATAATAGTAGCGGTATCTGTAACCGGTTTCAATTGACAACTATTTCGAATATGAGATATAACAGATCTTAATCAAACACATTCTTTGTCAGCTTCATGAAGCCTAATTATCTCATAGTGATTAGAAGAAGTAGCCACTAATGTTTGTTTGGTAGATCGCCATGATATAGTTATACCATTATAGCAAAATACATAACCAGATTGAGATCGAGCTTTGTGCGGATCAGATCTATATCCCGCATCAGCATAACCAACTAATCCAGATTTATTGGATTCTTTGGAGTAGAATAACCCCAAATCTATAGTACTTTGATCTATTAATCTTGCTTCATATTTACTCTTTTCATTCCGATGCCGTAAAAGTTTCTCGAATGTAGACGTAGGCAAAGATTTTTTGTAAGCAAATCAGCAAGATTATGACAGGAGTGAATCTGTTGAACATCTACTTCTCCATTTTTCTGGAGCTCATGTGTATGGAAAAACTTTGGTGAAATATGATTGGTCCTATCACCTTTTATATAACTCCCTTTTATTTGAGCTATACATGTTGCTTTATCCTCATAAATAATAGTAGCGGTATCTGTAACCGGTTTCAATTGACAACTATTTCGAATATGAGATATAACAGATCTTAATCAAACACATTCTTTGTCAGCTTCATGAAGCCTAATTATCTCATAGTGATTAGAAGAAGTAGCCACTAATGTTTGTTTGGTAGATCGCCATGATATAGTTATACCATTATAGCACAATACATAACCAGATTGAGATCGAGCTTTGTGCGGATCAGATCTATATCCCGCATCAGCATAACCAACTAATCCAGATTTATTGGATTCTTTGGAGTAGAATAACCCCAAATCTATAGTACCACTGAGGTATCGAAAAATATGTTTAATACCATTCAAGTGTCTTCTAGTTGGCTTAGAACTGTATCGCGCAAGTAGATTGACAGCAAAAGCGATATCTGGCCTGGTGCATTGTGCTAAATATATTAAATATTAATGCTCCAACAGCATTGAGATAAGGTACTTCAGGACCTAAAATCTCTTCATCAGACTACTTTGGTTGAAATGGATCTTTATTGGGATCTAAGCTTTGTACGACCATAGGGGTACTCAAGGAATGAGTATTGTCCATATTAAATCGTTTGAGCAATCTTTTGGTATAAGCAGATTGGTGGACAAGTATTCCGTTATCTTTATGATCTAGTTTAAGACCAATGTAGAGTTTGGTTTTCTCAAGATCTTTAACCTCAAACTCCTTCTTTAGATATTCAGCAACATTAGATAATTCTTCAGGGGTGCCAGTCAAATTCATATCATTGATATATACAACAATGATAGCAAATCCGGTATCTGATCTTTTAATTAAAATGCATGGACAAATAGGATTGTTTTTGTAACCTTCCCTAGAAAGGTATTCATTCAACCTATGCTACCACATGCGACCAGATTGCTTTAATCCATACAACGATCTTTGAAGTTTGATCTAGTAGAGTTCACGAGGAGTGTCTGATTTTAGTATTTTATATCCATCAGGGATTTTCATATTTATATCAGAATAAAGTGAATCGTATAGATATGTCGTTACCACGTCCATTAAGAGCATATCCAGATTCTCGTGGACAACCATACTAACGAGAAAACAAAATGTGATAGTATCCATCACAGGTGAATATGTTTCATCATAGTCAATTCCAGGTCTTTGGGAGAATCCTTGAGCCACGAGTCGAGCTTTATATCTCACAACCTCGTTTCTCTCGTTTCTGTTCCGAACAAATACCCACTTGTACCCAATGGGTTTTATATTGTCTGAAGTTCGAGTAATTTTGCCAAATACATTTCGTTTCTCTAGGGAAGCTAATTCAGATTTTATCGTTTCCTCCCACATATGTCACTCAGGCCTCTGACGACATTCTATTATAAAATGTGGTTCACTATCATAATCATCATTAATGATATCTTGAGCAACCGAGAATGCAAAATTATCATCAATAATTATTTCATTTCGATCTCATATCTCATTACAATAACTCATGGGATTCTCAATGCTATCAAAATTTTTAATTTGAATATCTTCTGAGATATTAGGCTCTACAGATTCATCTGGAGCATGCTTACTAGCATCAATTTTCCTCTTTCTTTTTCGAGGATCAGTATCTTTTGAGCCAATAGGTCTACGACGTTTTTATCGTGGGACATCATCATTCAATTTGTTATGTTCTTAGGAACAATAATCCTAGCTCGAACATTTGCAAATGTGAATATAAGACTTCGTGACTTTGCTAGCATCATTAAATGCATCGTAAGTCTATTGGCAATATTCTCAAAATGAATGATTCTACTCACCTCACTTTTACATTTAGAGTACGCGGTCCAAATATGATAAACTTTGTTCATTCCAGGAGAGATTCTCGACTGGCTTTTGTTTATCATTTTGCAACACATCTTTATCCATTCCCATTGATGGAAATATTGTGTCATCAAAATGGCAATCCGCAAATCGAGCGGTAAATAAATCTCCTATCATTGATTCTAAATATCGAATAATTGACGCATAATCAAATCCAACGTATATACCAAATCTACGTTGTGGACTCATTTTTGTTCTCTAAGGAGGTGGAATCGGCACTTGGACAGCACACCCAAAAGTACGTAGGTGCGAAATTTTTGGCTCAAATCCGAGTGTTAATTGCATTGAGAATTGCATATGATAAGCAGTGGGGCATAATCTGATAAGTGATGATTCATGCAATACAGCATGACCCCATGCTACACTAGTGAGCTTTAATCTCATTAATAATGTACGAGCAATGACTTGAACTCATTTAATCAGGGATTCTGCTAACCCATTCCAAGTATGAACATGTGCTACTGGGTGCTCAACATTAATTCCCAATGCTGCACAATATTCATCAAAAAAATTTGATGTAAATTCTCCGACATTATCCATTCTTATATTTTAATAGGATAATCAGGGAAATGTGCTTGGAATTTAATAATTTGCGCTAGTAATCAAGCAAATGCAACATTTCTGGTAGATAATAAACATACATGCGACCATCTACAGGATGCATCTATTAAGACCATGAAATATCTAAATGGTCCGCTTGCTGGATGTATTGGTCCACAAATATCACCATGAATACATTGTAAAAATGATGGTGATTCATAACCAACCTTTTCCATTAAAGGTGTAGTAATGAAGTTTCCTTGTGAACATGATTCACAAAAATAATCTTTGGATATCAGCATTTTTGTGCCTTTCAATAGATGTCCATTAGTATTTTCAACAATCATGCTCATCATAGTAGTTACCAAGTGTCCTAGGCGATCATGCCATAACCCAAATATATCAGGATTCACCAGCTTCCAAGTGGTGTAGGATTCAAAAACTTTAATTGGGACATAATACAATCCAGAAATTGTCGCTTCAAATTTCTCATGGACATTATTCTTGCCCATTTTATAGGAGGTGATACATAAACACTCTTTATCATGGTCATTTAATGTCCCCAAATGATAGTCATTATTACGCACATCCTTAAAACTTAGTAGATTTCTTTTTGATCTACTAGATAATAATGCATTTTCAATCTGTAGGATTGTACCATTAGGCAACATTAATGTTGCATTTCCAGAGCCATCAATCATCTCAATGGGACCAGGTATAGTTGTAACTTGTGCTTTGCATAATTTCACACTCGAGAAATATACTTTATTCGTTAATATTGAGTGTGTTGTTGCACTGCCAAGTAGACAATAATATTTCTTCTTGGTGTTTCCCATAATACCTGATATAATATTATTGAATTAATTTATGCGATTATCTTTATGATTTTATATGCCAAAAATTCTATCAATGTGAAACAGCTAAATAATAACATAGAGGCATAACACAACTTTTACAAAAATTATTCGAAAGCATAAATGAGATAGACATACATAATCATCTAAATATTACATCATGCTAAATAAATTGCTACGGCTAATAACGGATAAATGATGACAACAAGAATCTCAATAATGAGCCAAAAAAACCCAGAGGATATTCTCCAACAAAAATTAAAATGGTATATATCATGACTAGTAAGATAATAAATACCATAGTTGGGTTAAACATCTTGAATGAAGAAATAACACTAGATTGAAGTATTGAGAATATATGATAATGTGAGAATTATTGAATGAAAGTTGGTATATTTATAGATAAAAATTATTGTTCATAGTCATTACATGACCGTTGGGGAGGAGAAAATTTTGAATGTGAAATTTGTGAATGATTTAGTGGAATTATAATGATATTTTGTGATTGACATAATAAACACAAATATTGTGATAACAAATTTATTATTCATATAAAAGTTTCAACCCGGAAATATATCTTCCCGGGAAAATACATACACAATCAAAATATTCCCACTCTTACAACACCAACAGATTTGCATGAAATACTTAGAAATTAATTTAAAACATAGGTACTATTGCTTAAATATTTCGGTCCACAATCAAGTGATCAATCATTCCTTCTGGATGCTCAAAGAAATTAGTAACATCCAGATGTGTAATATCCATATTCAGGTCATCAAAATTATCATCTTTTGGATGATTAGAAGCGAAATATGCCTCAGCATTTTTATTTTTCTTGCGAAAATATGCTTGATAAAGCTCTGCTAAATGTTTCGATGTACTACATATGACATTTCATTCCACACCGATAACATTTCTCTTTACTACCCTCCGGATTTATCACTTTCTCTTTTTCTTTCTTATCATTTCTGATCCACTTCTGGTGATTATTTGTATTTTTATTATTCTGACTACCACGATTATATGGCGTATTTTTCCACGACCACGTCCTCTCCCGCTGCCTCTAAAATTGTTAAAATTTTAATCTCTAGTCGCATTCACTTCATGGAATGGAGTAAAACCAGTAGGATGTGATTCATGATTTTTTTTATCAATAACTCATTATTTTGTTCGGCCACAAGAAGGCACGAAATCAAATCAGGATACTTTTTGAAATACGAACAAAAATGAAGTCTAACATTGATCAAAAATAAGGCAAGAAGACTCAATCTCGTGCAAAACACACCTCAGTGTGTTGGGAAACATGGCAATGCTTCAAAGGGAAGAAAAACAAAAAAAGCAGAAAAACACACCCAGGCCGTGCTTACAAAGCACGGCCGTGTTCCGCATGACGACAAGCAAAACACGCCCAAACCGTGTTTAAAAGCACACCCTGCCAAAAATTCCCAAGTGACGAAGAAAACACGGCCAGGCCGTGCTTCCTAAGCACGACCGTGTTCGTCAATTTTGACGAACACGGCCGTGTTTGGCTTCCAGCTCAAAATTCTTCTTCTTTTGGCGGAAATTATGGAGACTCTTGCTTTTTGACAACCTTTGAGCAACTTTTATACCTCATTTTGTTGCACAAAACTCTATTATTCCTCAATTATCATATGAACACAAGGATTCAATAACCCAACTATGGAAGTAGAGCAATTATTTGCCAAAAGATGACATTGTTAATGTGTTCTTTCACAACAACAATGTCTATAAAAGCCAAGAGTTTGGGTTGGAGGATTCCATTCCATTCCATTCCATTCAATTCAATTCATTGATAGAGAGATTCATTGTATATTCATTCTAAATTTCAAATCAAAATACATTGAGAGGATAAAAGAGAGGTAGAGTTGGAAGTTGAAGAGCAATAGAGGAGAAGGCTTGGAGATCAACATCATTGCAATCAACCAAGGAGGAAGTCTTGAATTGGTCTTGAATAAGAGCTAAGTACACCATGTTCATTTTATTCAAATCTTCATGTGTAGTATACTCTTTTGTCAAAGCCATGTGTAGCTAAATTTCTAGTGTTTGAATGTAATGAACTCTAGAATGAAATTGTGATTAAGGCTTGAATGTTTTTAATAAAATCTTCATGTTTTGTGCGATTCACTTATATTATGTTGTATTCATTCAAATTGGTATATGCGCAATATTGATTTGAAGTTTATTTTTCATCTGGGAAATCGAGAGATTCATGGTGAAATAGAACCTATATAAGTGAAAAGAGTTGCATGCAATCCTAGATATAGGACGACATAAATCTTCTGGATTATGGTCAAACCTAATATTGGAATTCACAAATCATTATAATGCTGTCTTGGGGGTTTTAACTAGAAAGAGATTTCAGTTAATCAACTTGAGGTTAGAAGTTATTCACGCTCGATAGAGGGTTTAACTTAAATCGAGAATTTCTACGGTCCATGAAACATAAGATTTTATTAAAAGAGGTTGATTTTTGCTTAAGGGTTTTTGGTTGTATCTTTATCTTGTTAAATCACAAAAACATTCTAGAGGGATTTACATTCAAACACATTTCTAGCTCTTGATTTCTTCTTCTACAATCTACTTTATTTGATCTATTGTAAGTTTCAATTATTTTAAATTCTTTATTTTTTCATTTTTAAACAAACAAAACTCTGAAAATTGTTAGATTAAATAACAAAAAGACGGTAATTATTAGTACTTACAATCCTCTTGGGAATGACACTCGGTACTCAATAACCTATACTATAAAACGATAGGTGCACTTGCCTACGATTTTCTAGAGTAGCTTTTGAGCCATCAAGTTTTTGGCGCCGTTGTCGGGGATTGTAATATTAAGAACGCTCTATTTTTGTTAATTCTCTCTTTTTATCTATCTTTGTAAGTCTTGGATTACACTTATCCTCTTTATTTACCGCAATGCATGCCTACTCGACGTCGAATTTGGAAGCGTGATACCGCTGGTAGCAACACAGAGGAAAGTACTAATACGGACCACGAAGAAGATATTAACGAAAGCAAAGATTTCACCATGGCAGACGAACAACAAAGAACCATGTACGACTATGCCAAACCATTCATGGACGGGACATCGTCTAGTATCGTACGGCCTGCCGTTGCAGCCAATAATTTTGAGATCAAACCAAATGTCATTCAAATGGTGCAACAATTTGTTCAGTTCGACGGCCTACCTGACAAAGATCCAAATAACCATATCGCAAATTTCCTCGAAATTTGCGATACCTTCAAAATAAATGGAGTCTCTGATGATGCCATCCGTTTGCGCCTATTCCCATTTACTCTTCAGGGACGGGCTAAACAATGGCTAAATTCTTTACCAAAGGGAACTATCACAACATGGAGCATCATGGCCGAAAAGTTCCTTTTGAAGTATTTTCCACCAGCCAAAACTGCACGATTGAGGAATGAAATCTCTTCATTCACTCAAGAAGATGATGAGACCTTGTACGACACTTGGGAGAGATTCAAAGAACTGTTGCAGAAATGCCCAAATCATGGCCTCCCTATTTGGATGCAAGTCCAAACGTTTTACAATGGGCTACTCTCGTCAACGAGGCAAATGATTGATGCGGCAGCCGGGGCAACATTGAACAATAAAACACCAGAAGTCGCCCAAGACCTGATAGAGGGAATGGCCATGAATGGCTATAAATGGCAATCCGTACGAGGTAAACCTAATAGAACAGTGGGTGTTTATAATGCAGATGCCGTGGTTACACTAGCTGCACAGGTTGAAGCTTTGACCCAAAAGATCGACGATCTAGCGGCTCCTAAACCACCACCCCCGCACGTTTTATCTTGTGAAACTTGTGGAGGATCGCATAATCATCAGGAATGCCCACACACAATACCGCAAGCTGAACAGGCCAATTACGTTGGGAATCAAGCCAGAAATTACCCAAATAATCCTTACAGCAACACATACAATCCTGGGTGGCGACAACATCCAAATTTTGGTTGGGGAAATCAAGGTCAACCACGACCTAACCCCAATCCTAATCTACACACGTCTCCCCGAGTTCAGCCAAATCAAGGTAAGCCTAACTTGGAAGAACTCATAACAAAGTTTGTGCAATCAACAAATACTCGATTCCAGGCGGTGGAAACATCCTTGAGAAATCAAGAGGCATCTATCCATAATTTGGAAAACCAAATAGGACAGATTGCAAAAATGATTTCCGAAAGGGCACAAGGAAGTTTGTCGGGTAACATAGAGCCAAACCCAAGAGAGCACCTAAAGGCAATCACCATCAATGTTCCACATGAGCATAACACTCCCATGCAGAAATATGTGGGGAATGACAAACCCGTGAAAAACGTGGTTGCAGAATACAAGCCCAAGATTCCTTACCCGAGTTTAACTGAAGAAGATAGAAGGGATGACAAATTTGGTAAGTACCTTGATTCTTCCAAGCAATTACATACCAATATTCCATTTGTTCAACCTTCTTCAAAGCATGCTAAGGATTTAAAGGACATCACTCCTAATGAAAATAAGCTTAACAAATTATCAAATGTGCAATTGAATGATAAATGTTCTTCCAATGAATTACCACAAAAATTTAATGATCCAGGAAGCTTTATTATCCCTTGTACAATTGATGGTTTACCTGTTGATAGGGCACTAGTAGACTTAGGAGCTAGTATCAATGTGATGTCTTCTGATACATTCAAGCATATGGGATTAAGTGAACTGAAACCTACTAGGATGGACATTCACTTAGCCGATAAATCGATTAAACATCCTAGAGGTATTATTAATGATGTGTTAGTCAAGATTGATAAATTCATGTTCCCAGTTGATTTTGTTATTCTTGACATGCATGGTGATATTGATGTTCCTCTAATTCTTGGGCGTCCTTTCTTGGCTACGGCGAAATCTATCATTGATGTGCATGAGGGAAAATTAACTTTGAGAGTGGGAGATGAACAAGTAATTTTTAAAATTCATGTTGAAATTGATAAGGATATTACTTCTTCTTTTGTTGACTCAGTTTCCTTGAGTAATGTGAAAACTAAAAATCTCTTGGAGAAAAAATTTGATCAAGGTACATGCCAAAGGAGATCTATTTCCAAAACAGAGACCCGAAAGGTCAAAGAGCACAATTTGAAGCTTAAAGTTGGAGGTAATGCTACTAAATGCCCAAGGGATTTTCATAAGTCCAAGGCTCCACCCGACTAATCTCCACATTTGGATAAACGGTCTAGCTATATGACGTTAAAGAAGCGGTATCCGGGAGGCAACCCGGCATTTTGTGTGTATTTTCTTTTTCTTTGTTTTTTCTATTTTTTGTTGCTTGGGGGTGTCCTGTTTCTTTAAATTTAAAAAAATAAACGTACAAAATACGGCCAGGCCGTGTTTATTGAACACAGCCGTGTTCGTCATTAAATTGACGAACACACCCTGCCAGTGTTTGTCAATCCAGGTCCAACTTCGTACGAAACACGGCCTGGGCGTGTTTATTAACACGCCCGTGTGTTTAATCAAAAAAAAAAGAAAAATCGAAGATTGGGTTGGAAAATGTGTAAACAACACGGCCTGGGCCTGTTTAATCACACACCCGTGTTTTAATTCGCAAAAAAAGAGGGGCTGAAGATGTTTTAGACATACCGAACACGGCCTGGCCGTGCTTTGTAAGCATGGCCGTGTTCGGTACCGTCAAAAATAGGGGGCCGTGTTTATTCCCATTTTTCTTTCCCAAAAGTCTTCTTCTTCCCCAAATTCCCCTCTTCTCTCAAACCCTTCCCCCAAAACCCCAAACCTCTTCTCTTTTCACTTAAAAATCTTCACCACACCACACACCTTCACATCACAAGGCTCTTACTTCTCTCCCCTCCACAATGTCTTCAAGGTATGTGTTATTTTTCTTTTCTTTTATTTTTTAAATTTCGAATTTGTTCATTTTTCTTGTTTAAATTGGTATTGTGTGTTGTAGTGAAGGTTATCCCATGTTGTAATTGGGAACTTCATGAATTTTTGTTACCAATTTTTCATGCCCTGGAAATTGAATTTTAGGGAAATTAAAATTTGGATATTTGTTGCTTAATGGTAAAATCATGAATTTCTTTTTATGACATATTTCTTGTGCTTTTTGTGAGTTTAATTGGGTTTGTTTGTGGTAATTTCTTGATTATTGTGGTAATGGTGGGAAATTATTCTTGTGATGTTCATCTTGCTAAATTAAGGAATTGATCATTTATTCTTGATATTCATGAAATAAATTTGAAGAATTAGTCTTAGATTCATATGATTGATATTCTTAAATTGTTGTTGAAAAAGAGATATCATTGTTCTTGTTGAATTGCTCTTTGGCTATTGTTGAATTGTTGTTGAGAAGGGGATGTTGTTGAATTATTGTTGCAAAGGGGGTATATATCTTTTGAAGATTGTTCTTGTTGAATAATTGTGTTAATATGGCGAAATTTTGGATGAATTGGTGATCCTTCATGCTTGGGATGTTGTTATGTCTCTTAGAATTATTTTTTCACGTTGTTATAAGTTTCTATTGACATAGGAATCCCAGGTCCAAGCGCAGTCTTACTGGTGATGCTTCATCCTCCGCGGCCCCGCACACGGCGGTCGCCGAGCCGCCACGCCAACGCACCGGTCCCTGCCAACCCATATGGCATTTCTTTCCGGGATGCCGATCAGGAGGCCCAGTATCATCGTCTAGCCCAACGCCAAATTATAAACACACGATTCTCAGACAACCTTACATTGGATGGACTCGGGCTTTGTACAGATGTGGATTGGATGTTCGATCAGCTTGGGTGGGGCTATTTCATGAATTTAGCCATGCCCACCTACCTCCGTCTCACATTAGAATTTCTGAGTTCTTATAACGCTGAGATCACATCGGGCCGACACGCTGAAGAAGGACGTATCACCTTTCGGCTCTTCAACAATGATCACCAACTCACACTGGCAGAATTTAACACTATATATGGTCTGCCCACAAATGGGTTGCGCATAAAGCCATTGGGGTTCCGTGATCGATAATTTTGGCAAGCTATTACGCATGAGCTAGAATATAACCCTTCCTCATCCAAATCCTCGTGTATCGCCAATCCATGCTTCCGTTATGTCCATCGGGTACTCTCAAGCACACTATTTGGCCAGGGCGAAAGCGAAAGGGTCGTCCACCTTGATGAGCTCTATTTTCTATGGTCTATGGTGTATTCCTCTTTAGCTGACACGGGCTCCTATCTAGCAAAGCATTTTCGCAAAGTGAGCAAGAAAGATCGAGGTAAAATCGTCATTGGTGGCCTTATTACTCCCATTGCCGCCCATTTCGGTTATGATCTCGCAGGACTCGAGCAAGCCCGGGGACCGACCCGGATTGACTTTGAGTCTTGCATCGCCATGGGAATGATTCAACGGAGCGGTATGAGTTATGTCTTAAAATTCAAAAATACCGACTACACGCATCCATTGCCGGACCCTTCTCGCACTTCGGTTCGGGATCCAAAAAATTGGAAGATGCTTTATGCTCACGGCAATGACCCGGATGCTTTACAACTACCTACCCCGCCGGCTTCGGACACGGAAGCTTATCAAAGTGATAATTCGGATGTTGAAGGTCCCTCCACTTCTCAACCACCTAGAAGACCTCCCCCTCCCGTGGATGACACTAGATCTCTCCTCCAAGCCATGCGATTGGAGCAAATGGAGCAACGAGCTATATTGGATCGCCACGAGGAAAGAATGACGCAGCACTATGCTCGAGTTGAAGAAGAACAACAACAACATTTCATGAATCTTCAACGGCAGCAACAACAATACGACCAACAACAGTCCTACTTTGCCATGATAGATCAAATCCACCAATGGCATATCTCCAAAGGACATTTTCCTCCACCACCTCCACCACAATAAAGGTCGTATTTGTTCTCTTATTTTCAGATTTTTGTTATTTTATTTTCGTACTTTATCCCATGTTTTTCTTCACATTGGGGACAATGTGACCCTTGAAGTTGGAGGTGGTGAGACTTGTTAGCACATTTGGATTTTTCTTTAGCTTTGCGTGAGATTTGCGTGTTTTTAGTTATTTTTGTGGATGTTTTATTTTCTTTTTATGCACTTTATCAATCTCTTGCAAACAAACATGAGATATTATTTTTTTACAATTAGATAAGTTGTTTGTGGATTTGTTATAACCATTTTTCTCCCGAAAAAGTCATCTTTTTGAGAACTCAAATTGCCAAAATATTTTAAAACAGTGTGACTTTAGTAAAAGGATGAACTTGGCCAAAATAGTTTAATGTCATGAAAATAGTTTGGATTTTACTTAAATTTAGATATTTTGTGTCATGATCACTGGAGAAACCATAATTCAGGTTTATATAAATAAAAAAAACAAAAATCGAAGAAAAAAAAGAAAAAAAAATTGTTCATATTTTTTTATAAAAAAGGACAAATCGAGGTTATACTCCTCTGTTTGTTGCTGCTTAGTAACTAGGAGCATTCATGAGCCCCATGTTTATCTTTTACGTAAAACGGCGGCACAAATATGAGTATGGGACACCACCCTAGGAGCTTTTGGAAAGTCATTCAAAATTTAAACCCAGTGGAAGTTTGCCTCAAAAATGTCCTAATTTATAACTATATGCATGATATAAAAAACCCCGAGTTTTGGACATCTCCATTTATCATTACATTCTTGTATTTGGTCTAAGTGAATGATTAACAATTTCTGTGATATGACAACTGTGATGATTAAACGATTCCAATTACTAAAGTCACCATCTTTTTAACAAATTGGTTGACTTGAAAGAACGAATCGATGGGCTCAATTAGGGAATAAAAAGGTTAGCGATTTACTTCAATTTTATCGAAATTGTGAAAGTAAATACCTCTTTTTGTTTTCAACCCCACTCTTTGTTTTTAAAATTGCTTGAGGACAAGCAAAATTTCCAAGTTGGAGGCGGTTTGATAAGTGCATTTTTGTTCATGTTTTTATAACTCTTTTTGGATAATTTCTTTAACTTTTTAGCTTAATAATCAATAAATTCAAGAAAAATCACATTGGCTTGTTTTGAATGATGAAGGTAAAGACTTGAAGCAAATTCACATAAATTTCGTATGAAAATATGAACAAAAATGAAGTTTAACATTGATAAAAAATAAGGCAAGAAGACTCAATCTCGTGCAAAACACACCCCAGTGTGTTGGGAAACATGGCCATGCTTCAAAGGGAAGAAAAACAAGAAAAGCAGAAAAAAAACACCCAAGCCGTGCTTGCAAAGCACGACCGTGTTCCGCATGACGACAAACAAAACACGCCCAAACCGTGTTTAAAAGCATACCCTGCCAAAAATTCCCAAGTGACGAAGAAAACACGGCCAGGCCCTGTTTCCTAAGCACGCCCGTGTTCGTCAATTTTGACGAACACGGCCTGGCCGTGCTTTTAAAGCACGACCGTGTTTGGCTTCCAGCTCAAAATTCTTCTTCTTTTGGCAGAAATTATGGAGACTTTTGCTTTTTGACAACCTTTGAGCAACTTTTACACCTCATTTTGCTGCACCAAACTCTATTATTCCTCAATTATCATATAAAAACAAGGATTCAACAACCCAACTATGGAAGTGGAGCAATTATTTTCCAAAAAATGACATTGTTAATGTGTTCTTTCACAACAACAATGTCTATAAAAGCCAAGAGTTTGTGTTGGAGGATTCCATTTCATTCCATTCAATTCAATTCAATTCATTGATAGATAGATTCATTGTATATCCATTCTAAATTTCAAAGCAAAATACATTGAGAAGATAAAAGAGAGGTAGAGTTGGAAGTTGAAGAGCAATAGAGGAGAAGGCTTGGAGCTCAACATCACTGCAATCAACCAAGGAGGAAGTCTTGAATTGGTCTTGAATAAGAGCTAAGTACACCATGTTCATTTTATTCAAATCTTCATGTGTAGTATGCTTTTTGTCAAAGCCATGTGTAGCTAAATTTCTAGTTTTTGAATGTAATGAACTCTAGAATGAATTTGTGATTAAGGCTTGAATGTTTTTAATAAAATCTTCATGTTTTGTGCGATTCACTTATATTATGATGTATTCATTCGAATTGGTATATGCGCAATATTGATTTGAAGTTTATTTTTCATCCGGGAAATCGAGAGATTCATGGTGAAATAGAACCTATATAAGTGAAAAGAGTTGCATGAAATCTTAGATATATGACGACATAAATCTTCTGGATTAGGGTCAAACCTAATATGGGAATTCACAAATCGTTATAATGATGTCTTGGGGGTTTTAACTAGAAAGAGATTTCAGTTAATCAACTTGAGGTTAGAAGTTATTCGTGCTCGATAGTGGGTTTAACTTAAATCGGGAATTTTACGGTCCATGAAACATGAGATTTTATTAAAAGAGGTTGGTTTTTTCTTAAGGGTTTTTGGTTGTATCTTTATCTTGTTAAATCACTAAAACATTCTAGAGGGAATTACATTCAAACACATTTCTAGCTCTTGATTTCTTCTTCTACAGTCTACTTTTATTTGATCTATTGTAAGTTGCAATTATTTTATATTCTTTATTTTTTCATTTTTAAACAAACAAAACTCTGAAAATTGTTAGATTAAATAACAAAAAGACGGTAATTATTAGTACTTACAATCCTCGTGGGAATGACACTCGGTACTCAATAATCTATACTATAAATCGATATGTGCACTTGTCTATGGTTTTCTAGAGTAGCTTTTGAGCCATCAGTCACATACCCCATGGGAGAGAATGATGTTACCATCGCCGAAAGCGAAGGGGTTTGCCCTCGAAGAAGTTCACCGACTGGGGAAGCCTTCCAAGCTCTCGCCGGAC
The DNA here is from genome assembly GCA_016081115.2 of Rehmannia glutinosa. Classification (NCBI taxonomy): domain Eukaryota; kingdom Viridiplantae; phylum Streptophyta; class Magnoliopsida; order Lamiales; family Orobanchaceae; genus Rehmannia; species Rehmannia glutinosa. Next base: position 58,998,311 of record CM071924.1, on the reverse strand, counting down.
GAAGTCGCCTTTAATACTTTGAAGAGTCAAGTTGTGGTCGGGCCGCGGGGAGACCGCCCCGAGCTCTCCCACGTTGAAACCTGACTGAAAGGTCAAGGATGAAGAAAAGAAGAATACGATGAGATTCATGAAGAGCCACCACTAGTCAAGAATCAAGTCAGGGGCCGGGTCGGGGAGCTAGGAATCAGCAAGAAGAACTATCACATTGAAGATGAGAGGCCAGCCCCCCTCCTCCAGGAGGGACACAACCTCCTCTTAAAACCAAGAAGGGCATCGCCTCCTCCTCCCGGGGGGCTTCACCTGTTGAAGAAGTTCGCTTAACGTAAAGAGCCCTTGTAGCCCTGCTCAAAAAAGCTGACCGAGCTGCTTCAAGGAATCATGTTGTGGCGAAAGCTACTGGAAGACCTTCCTCAAAGCTCCGCCAGATGTTGAAGACCCCAACCTTGGGGAAAGAAGATAAAAGAAATGAAGGACTTGGAATAAATCAAGAAGACCAGCACACTCTTGCTGGAAGAAAAGCCTAAAATGGAGACTAACACTCCCAAGTCCACGTTCACAAGCCCGCAGAAGAGTTGCAGGCGGTAAAACATCGGCCAAGCTAACTCGCGGGCATCGCTATAGGAGAAGTTCATCGGCCCCGCCATTCGAGCCAAGCCATTTCCTCGAGCGTCAAGATCTCTAGCCTCCCGAGTGTGATGAAACCGAGAGGTCCAACATGCGCACTTAGACAAACTCCATGCAAAGGCAGATCTCTACGATATGATGGACGCTTCATGTTGTAAGGTTTCCAGACAACACTGACCAAGCGCCACTAGCATGGTTGATGAGCTCCCAGTTAGATCAACCACTGGGAGTGATAAACTCACTACTGCCTTCGCACGATGATTCTCCATCAGAAGGAAGTATTCAGAGACCATGATTCATCTTTTTCAACTGGAAGGAGAGTTACTGCAAGACCTCATGAAGCGATTTGTGGAAGATGCAGGCTCCAAATCCAGGAACACCAAGCAAGAAGGCAGATCATTGAGAAGACATAAGGATATACCCTCCTTCCAGATGGACGCCATTCAACAACTCAAAGAGCTGAAGGAGGAGCCCTTGCCCGCTCAAGGGGACGCCCTAGCCTAGCCAAAAAGGGCGCTCTTCCGCAACTTCTGAAGGGCTCTGCTCATCAGATAAGTCCACTAAACATGGTAAGCTCTCCAGCTCAACGAAACTACCCGAAACGCTCTAAGACATTAATGCTCCCGGAGCTGCACGGGGATATCCTCTAATTAAGACCCTGGAGGGGATGGCCTCACCCTGCTTAAGATCTCGCATGGGATGACCCTTTCCTACTGAGACCTCGGATAGGAGGGACTCCTCATAGAGGTCCCGACTTTACCTCCTCCTCCTGGCTAAGAGCCCTGAGAGGATGGTCTCACCCGCTAAGATCCCTGGGTGGGATGACCCTTCCAACAAGACCCCAGATGGGATGGTCCTCTTCATGGAGGTCCTAGTAATTTACCTCACCCGGCTAAGACCCCGGGTGGGATGACCCTTTTTGGCTAAGACCCCAGATGGTGGAGGTCCTAGTAATTCACCCCCTCCGGCTAAGACCCTGAAGTGGAAGGCCTCACACGGCTAAGACCCCGGGTGGGATGACCCCTTCTGGCTAAAACCCCAGTTGGAAGAGGATCCTCATGGAGGTCCTAGTAAAACTTCTTCCACCTCCGGCTAAGACCCCAGAGGGAGGGGCCCCCTCGTAAGAGTCCCCGTAAATTATTCTCCATGGTGAAAATGTGCAAGGAAAAGAAGGCGAAAAAGGTAACACATATAGATAAGAGATCAAAGTGATAAAGCACAAATTATGAAGGAAGCTCAAAAAAGGTGCCTCCTCCACTCGATGAGCTCCATGAGGACGCCCACTCCGAGCCTCAGAAGGACACCCCGCGAAATATTCTTCTCAAGCAAAAAAAGGAGGCAAAAACTCTAAAGCTGGGAGGAAAGAAATCAAAGCAATGGAGTAAGAACTGAAAAAGAGCTCAAGAAAAGTACCCCCCTCTGGGCTTCAAAAGGGCGCCCTCTCCGAACTCCGGAAGGGTGACCTTTGAGCTCGGGAAGGGTGGCCTAGGGTAGCTCCAGAACAAGTAATTTCGGCTATTCTGAAGAAACTAAGGCTTCCCTCAGAAGGAAAGATCCACCTCAACGTGGAAAATGAACAAGTCTCACACCAACAAGAAGTCACATGCAAATACTGCGAGTAAAGCATGATAAAAGAAAGCAGATAGGCATAAGGAAAAGCATCCATATAGCGTGAGTGCAACTGAATATCATCTGAACTCATGAGGCAAAGATTAACACTTCAAGACCAAAAGAGCAAGAGAAATATCCAAGTTAGTGAAGCAAGCCCTAAACAAAAAAGGGCGGGAGTTAAGGGCCATCAGGCCAAGAAATAACTATCACTACTCAAGTAGGGGGCGCCTCATCTGTAGCAGCAGCATCAGCCTCTCAAGGCTCACCTCCATCGCCTCCTGCATCGTCGGGAAGATCTTGCAACGCCTCGACCTCGCCATCTTTCTCCTCATCAGAGACGCCACAGTCCAAGATGTCAATCGCTCGCTAGAAGCCTTCCCATTTCTGCCGTAGAAGTTTACGCAATGGCGAATCGCTTCTATCAAAGATAACCCCGGATGGGAAAATCCCTCTGGCTAAGACCCCGGATGGGAGAGGCCTCCTCACAAGGGGGTCATAGTAAAAAATTTCCTCCTCCGGGAGGAAGGGGCCTCCTCGCAAAAATCCCCGTGAATTCTTCTCCATGATGAAAATGTTCAAGAAAAAAGCGAAAAAGCTAACATATGTGGGGAAAAGATACAAGCAGAAACTTGGAAGAAGCTCGAGAAGGGTGCTCCCTCCGAGCTCTGGATGGGTGCTCCATCCAAGCTCGAGAAGGGTGCTCCCTCCGAACTCCGGAAGGGATATAACAAGACACAAGTATCTCCGGCCACTCCGGAGGTATTAAAGCTTTCTTCCAAAAGGGAAGGGTTCATCTCTACACAAATAAAGAACAAGTCCCCACGAACAAGGAATTAGAAGCTAGACTCCCGAGAAGACAAAGGAACGCGGGAACGGATGAAGTACCAAAGTCCAAGATATGACTTGAAGCATACGAAAACTTAGGAAAAGATAGGGAAAATCGCGAAGGAAAATGGGCCAGGGGGCTTGGGATGCCCCCCGGGGGCGCGCCCTCCTACACCGAGGAAGGCGTCTGGGTGCGCCCTTGTGGCCGCTCGGGGAGGGCGCCAAGTGGGCGCCCTCTATGGCCTATAATGATCTCATCCATCTCTCTACTTGACTCACTCCAACTCTCCATGGTCTCTCACGTCAACTCTCACCTCAAGTCTCACCTCACCTCTTACTTCCAAGAAATTTCATAAGTCTTCTATAAAGCAAAAAATTTCAAAGTTGAGAGGTAGAGAGAGAAAATTTACATTTGGATTACATGGTCAAAGGCTCTCCTTTCAAGCGTCCTCGTGCATAAGCAATCAAAGATCCTCCGAGGGCAAGACAAGAGACGCAAGCAAGATAAGCCGATACAAGATCTGATGCAGCTAGCTCTGCCGCTTCATCCTCTCAGAAGACCGGAGTCAGGGGGCCAATGTTGGGGGCAACAACGATATTTAATTAATTAATATATAATTCATTTTACATATGTTTATTTAATATTAATTGTTCAATGCCTCTTAATAAACCGGCCCAATGGTGTGTGGAGTGCGCCAATCGGCCGATTTCTCATACACGCCCACGGGGGGCATCTCCCAGTATAAAAAGGTCCCTCATATTATCTGTAAGTTAATTAACTCATAATCCTCCTACGCATTTATTATATAGTATTCATTTACTGTTTATTTTCTCGTTCACCATGCTGACTTGAACGTTGGAGGCCCTGGGCAACCCCCAGGGACCCCCCCTAACGTTTGCGTAAATGTGCATGCAAGTTCCCGATTGAAGGATTTTACACTCTCGAGAGAAGAAGACTTGAAGACTTTCCCCTCGGAAGAGGAAGACGAGAAGACATCCCTGCGGAAGAGGAGTGACGTGAAGTCTTCCTCTTGGGGAGAGGATTTTGGTCAACTCGTTGACTTAGAGTGATTTGCGCCTTAAAAACAAAGATCACTTTTCTTTTGGGACCTTTTTTTAGTGTAGATTCAAATCATTGCAAAGACAAATATAGGAGGGATGGGATTTGAATCTTGACCCACCTCTAATAAGTGAGACCAAGTACCATCTCTCCCAGTGAGGAATTCTTTGGACTTTAGAGCATCTCCACTGGGTGTTCTTAAACATGTTATTATTAAGAATATATTGTTCCTATCATTGGTGAGTGTTATTGTAAGAATGTTCTTTCAATTTGTTACAAATTTGTAACTCCTAAGAACACATATGATAATAATAATAAAAAAAATTGCCCGCCTCTGGGGCATAGCTCAACTGGTAAAGGACTTGAGTGGTGTGTTGTCTGCTTGCTGGCACCCGCAGTGTGGAGGTTCGAATCTCCCTGGTTCATGTGGAGGAGTGGTGATTCAGTGTATATCAACACAGAACTCTGACTTGTTGAGGGATGTGCCAATGGGGCCCCCAAATAACATGTATTAGGAACACCTTCATTGGAGATGCCCTCACCAACTATAAAGTATAAATTAGAAAAGAAGAAAAAAAATTGGGGCTAAACCTGCTACAACAGAAACAAGAGAGGCTAAATTAAGATGTTACAGGAAAGTTGCGGGGCTAAATTGTGAAGCTTCAAACATAAACCCCATTGTAATTTGTAAACCCTTTTCCCGTTGATCGTCAGCTCCAACCGCGGGACAACCAATCTCCATAACCTCTCAGCTACTTTCCGATGCTCTCTCTATCGAGAATAACTCAAAGGCCCCACAAATGTCTCCAGCGTATCGCAACCCAGCTTCGGTCCGCGCGAACTGACGCCGGCTCCGGCACAACACCACCACGTACCCGCCGGCGGTCAAGTTCTCGCCATCGGCGATGTTGAGGAAAACCGAAGACAAGTCGGAGTGGTGGGTCGTGGACGGAGAAATGCACGAAATCGGGGAGAACGTGCCGCTGCGGGAACGGTTTGTGATCCCCAGGGATAATATTCCTAACAAGCGCCGCAAGCAGCTTCGGGAGCAGTTCATGCGCCGTACTCGTCTCGTCCTCAAGGAATCTGTTAGTTCTCTTTCTCATCCTTTGATTGAGCTTTTCCTTTGCTGGATTTTTAATCTATTTGGCTGCCGAGCATTCAGTTTTTTACTAATTAATGCCTTAAACGTTGTTGCGAAGGATTGTGTGGAACATCTTTTCAAATTTTAATTTAAGTATTGTTGAGCAAGAAAAAAGTAAAATAGCGGGTGGATTAGAGAAATTCAGGAGGGAAAAAATAATTAAGATTCAAGGCGGGTTGAACATGCTTGAGTTTTATTACCTTCATTTTTCATGTGTCTCCCATTTTTGTTTTTGTTCTGTTCTTGTCAATTTTTATATGAAGTGGTGGATGTTGAAGTTGAATTTTGAATTTTTGAGTAGGGATATCATTTGGTTAAATCTGACTATCTGAGTATTCTTCTTTTTCCAATTGAAAGGAGCATGAACCTTGGTGTAAAAGATATATGGAACTATATAATGAGCTTAGAGAGAATTGGGAGAGATTGTATTGGGATGAGGGGTATTCCAAGAAACTGGCTCAAGACCATGCAAATTACGATTCTGCTGAAGATGATGAAGAAGATTTCAATCCTTACAGGTTCAACGGTTTTTCTTTACGATTGCATTATTGGCTTTTATATTGTTTAAATATAATTTGAAATAGTATTCCAGTGTATAATGTTCTACTGATTCGCACAAAGGAACAACGTACTTAAGTTGGTAAAATTTACATTCATCTGTTGGAGATTGTACATGCTGAGAAGATTTACTCTTATCCTTTCATCAGTTACAAATTTTTGGATGGTTGATTTTTAAATTATTGTTATGGAAAGAGTAAGCATGCATGAAATGATGATCTCTCTTGTTGCAGGGCAAGACAACCCCGAGCTGAGCAAATCAAGGTAATTGGTTGCATGCATGTTCGCCTTATTTTTAGCTTCACCGCAAGTGTACGGTGTAGTTTATAGAATAGGGTAAGCAAGGTCGTATCCACAGAGACTAATAAATTTATGCGCTAAGTATTGAACTAAGATAGTCTTATTTTTATTTAGACGATCAAATTTTGATAATTGTTGTGGAAGTAAAGACAAGATTAACCACAAAAACACAAGATACTAAGAATAGTGGAATTATCAAGGGAATGAAATGGATTCCCGGGTTATGGTTTCAATTAGTATTCCTCTTGTTGTCCGATTTAATCAAAGTCAAAGTTATTATCACTACACCTATAAGACGATCACAACGGTATTTTATCCTCCATCTCGAGATGCATATAAAGTGTAGATTGAAATATCTATGCTAGTATCTCTACTCAACATAAGATACACAACTCCCAAATGCACAAAAGATCAAATATCCTCACAAATATTCACAAACCTCTCGATTATGCAAATATTCATGTCAAGTACTCAAGATCTAATATTGAAACTCATCTCTCGAATTATGAATCAATATATCAAACATGCTAAATCATTGGCAAATGATAAAACAAGAATAAGAACAAAGTACTCAAATAGGCTTCAAGACAATAACTTCAATTAAGATTAATACATTCAACAAGAGTTCAATTAATCTACTTCAAAACCCGAAAATCACAAGAAATTTAGCTACCCATTATAAATAAACAACTCATGTAGACAAATTGTTCATCTTCATAAGAAACTAAAATGAAAGATTAAAGCACAAAGAATGAGAAAACTTAGGAAATGGATAATCTCTCGATTAATCTTCAATCCTCAAGCTCCGATTCGACCCGATTCTTCCCTTGATTTTTCCTGATGAAATTGATGTGTTTCTTGTGTTCTTGGGTGTATTCCCAACCTTTCCTCCATACCCTAGATCAAGCCTCCCATGTATCTATTTATAGCCCCTCAAAAGTTCAAGAAATAGGTGGAAGAACTTAGGAATTTCCGTCCGGGCGCTGCGCACCAGGACGTGAATTCTGGAGTGAATTTTTGTCTTGCCAGCCGCCCGCCCGAGTTTTTCACCCACCAAATGTTGGAATTTGCTTTTGAGCCCTTCTTCAAAGTTGTAGCTCTATCTCTTAGCTTTCCATACCATAATCATCTCAATATCAATTTTGTAGAGAGAGTTATGGCCAAAATACGAAAACGCCCGGTGATGGAAATTTCGAGACGCGTTTGGGCGTTTCTTCAAATCAATCTCTCTTTGTTTGTTCGTTTGTACTTCTTTTGATACACGATTCATTACTATGACTATAAACTCAATATAATTGGCTCTCAACATGTCTTGGCTACTCAAATGACTCAAAAATACTCAAAAACAACACAAAACTCAAGTCTTGGAAGCCCAAATCAATGGTATAAAACCAAGTGAACAAATACCCCCAAACTTAAATCATGGTCGGCCCTACGGTCGACACTTTTAAAAACAAGACAAAACATGACTAGGAGTAATGAAAAGTTGAACGCACAACAACTCCATAAAATTTTGTATTGTTCATTGTAGGTATCAAGCAACGAATTAACGAGCACAAAACATCTAACATGGAGCACATATTAAAGAAACCATGGTAAATGCTAAGAATTACACCTCACAAAGATCAAGTGTATACTCTCATCTCGAATGAATATAGGGGCGTGTTTACGCTCAATTCAATTCAATATTGCACTACCATAGCTTGCAAATCGTCTCATATCTCCGCCACTTAGGATGTATGCAAAATTGTGAATCAAAAAGGACTTTTTTCCTTTGGTTGTAATGAAGGCTCTTTGGTTGGGGTAGGAAAATATGGATAGAGTGACTCAAACTCGAGCGTATAGGCCGGTGAGCATATAATTCATCTACATTAAAGCTCAATATGCTACTCAAATCACCTCTCATTTTCACCAACTCTTCTTATCTCCATCCCCTTTATTTTGTAAACTCAACCATTCACATTACAATTTTTAACCTCCAAGTTCATTAAAAGAAAACTCATTTATCGATCTATTTTTTTTTTTTTTTTTTTTTTTACTCTTATATGAGTTTTCAACATTTCATATCTCCTTTTCTTTCTCTTTTGTTCTCATCAACCAACTATAACATCACCTTCAACATTTTGATTTCACACATTCACCCTTATTCAATTCCTTTACTCAATCTTATACGCTCAGTGTTGGGTAAAAGATTTATCAAGTTAAAGGCTTGAATTGTGGCTATTAAAAATTAAAATAGGCTCAAGTTGGCTAACTAGGGATTTCAATATCATCATTAGGTAAGCAAAAGGCTCAAGGGCTAACAAAATGGCCTTTGATCATTTTCACACCGCATACAACATGTGACCTTGACAGAGATGCGAGCAAGTTATAGAACTCTAACAACATGAATGATACACTTTCGAATCACAAAGAAGACGCATATGATGAAAGCGATGAAAAAAGGCTCAAAATCTCACAAGCTTGTAAATATGTAATTCAAAGCATCATACCACGTTCTCAATATCCATATGCTTAAAGTCATCTATTCACGGCTCAATCAACTCATACTCGACACCCAATCAAAAACAATACAAAATTTTCAAAAATAAAGCACGAGAATCTCAATATCGGTCAACTCACTCTCTAAACTCTATGAAAGCAATAAACGTGCTAAAGATGTAAACGTCTTCTAATGCAATGCAACCTAAAATGCTCTACATGCAACTATATGAAAACACACAAAAATGCAATTTTTTTTTTTAATCCACACATTTCATATCAAAATAACTATCTCCCCCCAAACTTAAATGAAATTATATCGCACGTAAGAGAAGATAGAATTTCAATATAAAACTGTGTGGATTTACCGATTGATGTGCGGGTGGTGGCCCTCCTCGCATCTCCTCATATCGCTAGGACTTCTTCCTTCAACCATCACTTTAAATTTTGTACCTTAATATTATCTCAAAGGACGACGGTCGTGCGCCTTTGCGCACGGCTGCCCGTGCTTCATGCCGAAGCCACATTATTACTCCTCCAGGCATGCACATGCGCCAGCACATAGGTCACCCGTGCGTGATGCCGTACAACAACACTCAATTTTTTTTTTTTTTTTTTTACAAAAAGAAAACAAACAAAAACAAAAATCACACCACAAACCGTTGGGTTGCCTCCCAACAAGCGCTATATTTAACGTCTTTAGCTTGACGCTGTTTATTTCGATTCGTACCACCTTTGAATGCATATATTAGCCGTTTTGGATCATGGTCAAGAACCGTTTTGCTCTGTTTGCATCTAAGTAATGCATACTTGGCTTTCCAAGCAAGTATTGGAGTCCTGATGTTGGAACACTTTGATTTGAATTATGCTCATGTTGTCCATGCGTGTACGCATATTCCGTGCTTGTCTCATTATGGAATAGTTTTCTTATATCTTGCACGCAATGGCGTACACACATGGTTCGTGTGTTCCTTGTCTGTTTTGCTCCTTCCTAGTACCACACACACGGGCCGAAAGTGCATAAACACACAATCCGTGTTTTGGTTCGAACTTTCTTGCTTTTCCAGGATCTTCATCTTCGTATTCTGTACCACTCATTTGATGAATGGCACTTTAGATTGTTCCTTCGAGTTGGCTTGGTGGTGCTTAAAAATCGCTCTTTTGATGTTGCCCCAACAATTGTAACTAATTGGCCCATTTGAGTCTCGAGATTTTTCAATTGTGAATCCATAGTATTGGCGAATTGTGTCAATTGCAACTTCATCTTGTCCATCTTTAGCTTCGTTTTTGGTAAAAATATTTCCCATTTCCCTCATGAATAAATTTATTTGACTCATAAATGAAGTCGTTTGATTCATGAATGAAATGAGGCGTCTTCCAAAGATGGTTTCGCCTCTTCCATCCGAATGGGTGCACCTATACCAATTCAAAGAAACAAATCAAGCATTGTAGAAGTAGAATTTACAAAAGAAAAATGAAAAAAATAAAAAAATGTCTAAATTAAGAATAATTCTATCTATCGCAATATTGGCACCAAAAATTGTATTAGTCCCTACAAACGGCGCCAAAAACTTGTTCGCCTTATTTTTAGCTTCACCGCAAGTGTCACGGTGTAGTTTATAGAATAGGGTAAGCAAGTCGTATCCACAGAGACTAATAAATTTATGCGCTAAATATTGAACTAAGATAGTCTTATTTTTATTTAGATTTATCAAATTTTGATAATTGTTGTGGAAGTAAAGACAAGATTAACCACAAAAACACAAGATACTAAGAATAGTGGAATTATCAAGGGAATGAAATGGATTCCCGGGTTATGGTTTCAATTAGTATTCCTCTTGTTGTCCGATTTAATCAAAGTCAAAGTTATTATCACTACACCTATAAGACGATCACAACGGTATTTTATCCTCCATCTCGAGATGTATATAAAGTGTAGATTGAAATATCTATGCTAGTATCTCTACTCAACATAAGATACACAACTCCCAAATGCACAAAAGATCAAATATCCTCACAAATATTCACAAACCTCTCGATTATGCAAATATTCATGTCAAGTACTCAAGATCTAATATTGAAACTCATCTCTCGAATTATGAATCAATATATCAAACATGCTAAATCATTGGCCAAATGATAAAACAAGAATAAGAACAAAGTACTCAAATAGGCTTCAAGACAATAACTTCAATTAAGATTAATACATTCAACAAGAGTTCAATTAATCTACTTCCAAAACCCGAAAATCACAAGAAATTTAGCTACCCATTATAAATAAACAACTCATAGACAAATTGTTCATCTTCATAAGAAACTAAAATGAAAGATTAAAGCACAAAGAATGAGAAAACTTAGGGAAATGGATAATCTCTCGATTAATCTTCAATCCTCAAGCTCCGATTCGACCCGATTCTTCCCTTGATTTTTCCTTGATGAAATTGATGTGTTTCTTGTGTTCTTGGGTGTATTCCCAACCTTTCCTCCATACCCTAGATCAAGCCTCCCATGTATCTATTTATAGCCCCTCAAAAGTTCAAGAAATAGGTGGAAGAACTTAGGAATTTCCGTCCAGGGGCGCTGCGGCACCCGGGACGTGAATTCTGGAGTGAATTTGCTGTCTTGGGCGCTGCAGCGCCCGCCCGAGTTTTTCACCCACCAAATGTTGGAATTTGCTTTTGAGCCCTTCTTCAAAGTTGTAGCTCTATCTCTTAGCTTTCCATAGCCACTTGAATCATCTCAATATCAATTTTGTAGAGAGAGTTATGGCCAAAATACTGGCGCTGCCAGTGATGGAAATTTCAGACGCGTTTGGGCGTTTCTTCAAATCAATCTCTCTTTGTTTGTTCGTTTGTACTTCTTTTGATACACGATTCATTACTATGACTATAAACTCAATATAATTGGCTCTCAACATGTCTTGGCTACTCAAATGACTCAAAATACTCAAAAACAACACAAAACTCAAGTCTTGGAAGCCCAAATCAATGGTATAAAACCAAGTGAACAATGCAACTTGTCTTCATTGTTTTCTTTTTTACTTTGTGAACAATGTATGTTATAAAAGGTTTCCGGAATTCATGAATTCATTTGGTTATAAAATTTAATCTTCTGACGGGGTTGAACTGTCATTCTAACTTTTCCATATCTTGCCTCATGTATTTCTAAATATTTTTCCCTTTTTCTTGTTAACATATGTATATCTTTTCTGTAGTATGCTCTCCCATCATGTGAGTTAATGAATTTGAAAATCGTATTAGCTGCAATGTTGTATTGAGAAGTAATTACCTGCTTTATAGTCTTCTGTCGGTGTTTGCTTCAAGTGCATTTAGTCGCCTCTAAAATGCCACATCGGAAAAGGTTTTCATTGAGCTCTGCTTCTAAACATACTTGACTGAAAACATTTTGACTGCAGGATCAAATTGTAGGGAGGAACAGGGAAGTGATACTTGGGAAAAGGTTGGCCAAATCCGCGACAAGTTTGAATATGACCGAGAGAGAAGAATGAGAGAGAAAGGTCAGTTTACTTGGTTCTCTTTTGCTTGCATTATTTTGAACACATACAGTTTTGCATCTGATTTGTGATACTCGCAGATCTCTGATATAGTTAAAGAATTGGTTGTATGTAATATTTACTCCACTAAAGACTCAGCCAGTTATTCATTTGGGTCCTAGTTCTGATTATTGGACTCTACAAACTTGTGATTGTTCTTGTTGCTTGGTATCTTAGTCCAAGCCAAATTTTCTATTTTTGCTATATTCCTATGTATAGAATGAGAAATGTTGTTATGGATGAACTCTGACAAATCTCAGTTTTAAATAAAATTTATATTAAATCAAGGCAGACCTATATTATAGTTAAGAGATGATAAGCTTGTGTCATTTCAAAGTTTATATTGGTTGTATTGGATTTGCAGCCTTTGCCCCGATGAATGGAGTAAATGACTTTGAGACGAATAGTACAGTGTCAAAGAATGAGCCCTTTGACATCAGCAGATACATTTCTGAATCTGATAATGACTGACGGATAGACGGAAAAGGTTTTTGTTTGGAAAATATTTTATTCCTTGCAGTGTGGTGAGGAATACTTGTCTTGCTGGGATCAGTTTCCATCTTGGGGTTGTTAATGATGCTTCAAGGTCCGATTTTCGGAATAATCACCATGTTTACTAATTTGGATCTGAATTATGGGAAATATTGGTCAGGTGTGGCATATAGCACTTGGTAGTTGTTACTCTCGATTTCTCTGTCTTTGAGCTCTGATGTAGTTATCGTTGCATTGTGCTTGTTCTGGCCTCAGTTATAAATTCATGGCTGTATAAGTATCAGATGATGTGCCATAAAAACTGGAATTTTTCGACTTTATTGATAGCTATGCATAGTTTGTCAGTGATTATAAATTTAGCAAAGAATATGTTTGTTTCTGTCTGGTTCTAATTAAGTTTGATGTAACCCAGGCATTATGTATCCTGTGTATCAGTGAAGTGTGCAAATGCTAAATTATGGGCACTTTAAGCTTCTAAATTAGGTTACTAATACATCTGTGTTACTGCAAAGTTTTCTTACATTATGAAATATGAATACATATACGGTTAAGTAATTTTAGTTCGTGTACTGTTACATCAATTATCGCCTTCTATCTTTCAATATTTTCCTAAACCAACAAAGTTTGTATCAATGGATCGAAATGCCTTTGATTCGGTAAGAGGTTAAGTTCATTTTGCCCTTTTAAATATAAATTATATAGTATTTTTCCTTCTATAATTCATATGAATTAATTTTGATCCCAAATTATATTCAGCATTATTTTTATTAAATAAATTAAACTCCAATTAAATTTAGATAATTAAAAGCGAAAATATATTTTTAATAGAATAGAGGAGAATTTTAAAATTAAAGCGAATATGTCACAAATTTACATTACTATCACGATATTTACATATATAAATACAAATTAAATTTAGAGTCAAAGTAGTTGATATTATGACTTCTTGGTTTTTTGAAAATAAATAGAAGTTCATGTTGACATTTTTACGACTCAATGGTGAACAAGGAAAGATCAGACATTTCAACCTCAAGAGTCTTGATTGAGTTGTAATGTCCCTTATCCGTATGATGTGCTCATGCACACCTCTCACATTAGTGAACCTTATGGATGATAATTTCATTATTAGAGTCTTTGGCAAGTGCCTTGTCCCGAAGTTGTAAATTGTTCATCAATAGCCTTGAAATGCCTTAACATTATCATACTAGTCAATAGAATCGCGAATACCAGCAGATAGTTTGGTTTTTATGAACATCACAATAAGTCGATTAGACCACTCCCATCGTTAAAGAGCCTTTTCATCTGAAGTGTTGTTCGCATTTATAATTGGTTCGTCTTTCCTAATAGCATAATCAATGTCCATGCATCACAATTGAAGAAGAATTCTCTTCATCTAAACTTTGTAATTGTCTCATCTTAATTCAGGAATGTCACATTTAATATCAGAGAAACTCACATGTACGCTAGCTGCGTTTAATCATACATGTTTATATCAGTTTGAGACATAAAACAATATGAATCTAGGGACATAAAACTTGTCTGTGGGCTAAAGTTCTAATTCTATAGATTCATTATCTTTATGATATCAAATTATGTTCATTTTCTTAATCCCTGTGTAAATTAAGAAATATAATTTGATATGATATCCTAATTAATCATATAAAATATAATAATAGTTCATGTGGGATAAAATCTATTATACTAAATGTGATTAATTACAATTAATGTATTCTCCATATGTGATCTTGAACACTTGATATATGAATTTTCATAGATGGCGTGGCTAATCTCTAATTATTCAAGTTATATTGTTCACTAGACATTTTATTTCTTCTAAAGCTTGTTCATATAAATATTGCATATTATTATAATTAATATTAAACACAAATATATGAACAATAATTCACAAATTTATGTGCTAATAATTTAAAATATACATGCTCAATAAAATTAATAAAGCATGCATAAAATTATAATTTTGCATGTTAAAAACAAAAAAATCCAAATCAGTTTTCTCAAACACTCGAATCTTTGAAGCTTGGTTTTCATTACTTTAATTAATCTCTAAAATGGCCAAAAATAAAATAACGGACTTAAACATTATATTAAGTTCAACCAATTTTGGCAAGTTGAATTCATATTTTTTTCCGGTCAAATTCTTGAATTAGATCTTATTAATAATTCATGGTTTACAAATCTAATTATCTCCTAGAACGTGCATACGAGATTGGGCATGAGGACAAGTACACATCACCCCTAATATTTAATTCAAATAAAGAACCATGCTTTATTGAGACATGGGTTATCTCATGTTAGGAGTTTCTATAACTAGTCTAATTACCTTGATAATATTGTCTTAATCAAACAAAATTGGAATATTAATTATACTTCGAATCAAAACATTCGTATCAAACACCTCAAAAGGTGTAACACCCATTTTTTTCTTTTTTTCACACTTTATCACTGGATTCCAGCCACTTAGAATATAAAATAGTCTTCTTTTACTAAAGAAAAACACATTTAATCGTGATGAAGAAAAAAAAAACGAAAGCTCTTCTTCTAATCTTAATTATGGACAATTCATTTTATCAACTAAAAATAAATCCTTCACCTTACAAATTGTTTCCACTTACGCAACAAGAATGGTGTTTATAGTACACTGGATTAACTGTCGCACCTTTCGCCTCGTTTCAATTCAACAACAGAAAAATGATAAAGATTGTGGCAGTTGTGATGGTGGACTAATTGTGAAAATAAAATAGTTAAGTTGCAGCCATGGTAGGTATTTTGGCTATTTGAATCAATTCTTAAATTTTCAGATGACATAATTATCAAGATAGAAGTAGGTGAATGGCTATGATACCAGCTGTTAGATAAATTTCAGCATAATCTATTACGTATTTAAATCAATAGTAATACATAAGATCATAATGCAGAAATTAGTTGGATGGATATTACCTCCGACCATTGATAGTTGAATCTGAAAATCTAGAGAGAGAATTGTTTCTTGAATTGCTTGAAGTTCTTCTTCTGTTAGGAACTTCTAAAACCTCTTATTTCCCTGTATTGATGGTGTATCTGAAATGAAAATGATGATTTTAGGGACATAATTTAATGCTCTTTATATAGGCTCTTTCCACCATGGAGCATGCGATTTTTAATCCCTCAAGATAAGGGTTGGCCAGCATGGTTTCTATTCTTTCGGTTGTTATTTCATGCTTTACAGTCTTTCACTATCTTTAATGACTTTACAGCTTACAACCATATGGCAAAAAGATGATAGAATAAATTTATCATATGGGCCACTTATGAAATTAATATTCTCCCACTTGGCCCATATGTTCTATCATAAACCATAAATCTATATTTATTATTTATTATTATTTTATAATAAAAATGTGAATGAGTTTGAAGGTTTCTTGAAAAAATTGATTTGCCAAAAATATCATTATAGTAAAATCTTTATCAATGTTTTTTATTTTATTTTTTTGTAATAATGGATATACGATTTAACGTGATTTAGATTCAATTTTTTTATTAATGCAAAAACTTGGGTTATCAAATTTTACCATGTAAAATTACACGATTAATTATTTATAATGTGTCTAATGCAAAAAAAAATATTAAAAGTAATACGAAAAAAGACGTCTCCAACCATCAAAACCAAACAAGAGAACATTTGATTGTAAACTAAACATAAAAACCTATATAGTTTTATACTTTAAGGTTCTCTTGAATTGAGTTATATAAACAATTAGTTAATAATTCATTCATGTTTATACTTACTAAAAATAAATTATATATAGAAACAATCTTGAAAATTTAACAATCATATAAACAATGTTATACATTTACTCACAATCTATAATTAACTTGTGTAATATATTAACTAATTTCTATTTAGGGCAATTAAGTAGTTTTTTATATTTATTTATTTTTATTTTTGTAATAATATGATTAGTATCTATTTGTATTCCAAACTCTTCTTATATGCTTTCATTTAATTGTAATTCTTAGAATATTTTAAATTTTTTATAATATTTATTTCATATTAAAGTAGATATCGAGAGCTTTCCAACCATATATATGTCATAAGCATTATAAAAGACTTCATATGAGATAATTTAAGCCATTTAAATTTGAGTATTATGTAAAAATGTACATTTATAATATTTCTTTAATTTTCTTAATAACTAAATACATATTCAAAAAGAAACAAGAGTATGATTTTACAACAATATGAAGATAAAAAATAAATAAATAAGATCAATTTAATTTTGTTTTATTTAAATAAGCAGGAGGACAAAATACATTTTCTAAATCACTCTTGGTTGCAAATATCGCATATAATAATAAATTAACATCTATCATTCTCCCTAAATTGTGAGATAATTTAAATGACACATGTTTTAGATACATGAAGATGGGGGTTTGAGAACATTGATGTATATATATATATATATATATTTCCAATTAAAAAAATAATTAGTTTTAAGATTAGTGAAATATAAGTTCTTACTAAAATTTTGAAAAAAAATTTTGTTATCCAAGCTTTATTCATTAATCTTTATCTATGTTTCTTTTTTTTTTGTATAACAGATATACGATTTAACGTGATTTAGATTCAAATTTTTTACTAATGCAAAAACTTGGGTTATCAAATTTTAGCATGTAAAATCACACGATTAATTATTTAAAATGCATCTAATCCAAAAAAAATATTAAAAATAACAAAAAAGACGTCTCCAACCATCAAAACCAACAAGAGAAAATTTGATTATAAACTAAACATAAAAACCTATATAGTTTTATACTTTAAGGTTTTCTCGAATTGGGTTATATAAATAATTAGTTAATAATTCATTTAGATTTATACTTACTAAAATAAATTATATATTGAAACTGTAATGCCCTAGTTTTTGAAATGTGTTTTTTAGTGTTACTAAAATATAAAAACTACATTTTATTATATCACAATTTTTTTTTATAAACAAATATCTACTACAGCAGAAGCATAAATTAAAAAAGGTTAACATAAACGAGAAATTTGAAAATCCATCGCATTAAATAATAAAAAATACAACATTTATCGTTTCATAAAAATTAGAATAACTAAAGTCGCTAATTGGAAATAATGATAACATAAACTAGTTTTCTTCCTAACATGTGAATACTTAATAATTGGAAAAAATTTCATTGGCTTCCCCTTCATCGGATTCGCACCCATCCAGATAATATGAAAAATTAGTAATGGGGGGTGAGTAACACATACTCAGTAGGGATTCTAACTGTCCAAATTAAATATATACTAGCATAATTTAACAAATTTAAGCCGATATACTTTGCCATTAACATTTGGCCGAAGCCATCACATATACTTTGCCATTCGCCGATGCCATCACATATACTTTGCCATTGGCCGAAGCCATCACATATACTTTGTCATTGGCCGAAGCCACACTTTGTCATTTCACATAAATAAACACAAATTCTTCACATATATTATGCACATCAAGTGTAACAATTATAATCACATTGTCAAACATAGAATTCATAAAATTATACATATACATATTTAATAAAGACAATTAAATTTTGCACTTAAAAAGTATAAAGAAAAATTCCTACCTCAAATGCAGTTGATAGTCGTACGAAGCTTGAAGTTAGAAAGCCTAAACGTCAAGTTCTTCATCACTTACGATATATATTGGCATAATTAAGTGACTGAAAATGAATTCGAACTCTAATTCAAAGTAAAAGTGCTTATGAAATAAGCTAGGGCTCCTAATATGTGAAATTTAATCAAAAATATAAGTTTCAGGGCTAATTTGAAAGAAAACATAAATAAATTTGGATCTTTTGGACCAAACTGAAAAAGGGTTGGGTTGAAATAAAATTTCCAAAAACTCTAACTTAGTCTATAGGGCTAAAATATCATTTGCAAAAATTAACTTGGATTTGTGGGGTTTATGAAAATACATGGGACTTAACTGAAAAGAATAGAAACTTGAATTTGGGGTAAAAACTCAATTGAAATCTCAAGGACTACATTGAAAAATTCGAAATTGTCATTAAGACCAAAACATAATTAAATTCTCAAAATCTCAGCCCCTGCCATTGTTGTCTCCCTCCACTCCGACCTCAACTCACACACTCGACACTTAGCGAAATACAATGCACAGATAGACAACAAACGCACGCACACAGTATACATAGAGCTGGCAATTGGAGGGGCCGGGCCGACACACGCCCAACGGGCCAAATCAGAAAGCCCGACCCAAGTTCTCGTCGGGCTACAATTTTCTTAGCCCAGCCACGGGCCGCAGGCTATCAGACCAAACCATCCCAAGTTAAATATTTTAAAAAAAATTCCAAAAAGTCGATTTTTGATATAATGAAATTTTCCGAAATTGGACACGGTAAGCACAGTGTTCATCAAAAGTTACTAATTACAAAACTACAAATGTTACATTATTAATTCCTATCCTGAAGTTCTTCTAGAAAAAAGAAAAAATATTCCTATGTTGAAGACAAATTAAACTATTAATGCACGGACTACGAGAGAGATTGGAAATCATGCACTTCCCCGTTTCTTTGACACATGATGGGTCCCACTCCATAGGCACCAAATTCCAAAAGACACGAGATTTTTTCACGAATGACTTTTCTTGGCCAAGGAAATATTAATTGTTTTTTTTTTCGATTAAAAACGATTAAAGGCTCGGGCGGCCCCAAAAATACGGGCTTTTTTGGCCTGAGCCCATCTGGCCTGACGATCCTACTGGATCGGGCCATTTAGGCCCTATTTTTTTCGGGCCTTAAAAAATAAGGCCCAACCCAACCCTATATGCGGGCTGGTTGGGTCAGCCCATCGGGCCAGACCAATTTTGCCGGCTCTAAGTACACATATGACACACCCAATTCCCGCACACATCCTGGTTCACACACATGTCTGGTATACACACACACACACACAAACACTGGTTCACACAGACACACCCACACCCACACACACACACAAACACTGGTTCACACAGACACACCCACACCCACACCCACACCCACACACACCAACTTGGTGACACACACACACACACGATAACACCCACACACACACCACGACACCTCTGCACTTCATCCCCGTCTTCTATTATTATTATTGTTTTTTATTAACCCCCACCTCTTAATCACTCACTGAAGAAAATCGCACAACAATAATAAAAATCAGAAATCTACATGGTATAGGGGAGAAGATGAATAAATATTCATTGAAAGCACACACACACACACACACACACACACATATATATATATATATATATATATATATATGTATATATAAATCTATATGTATAAAATTTTATTGAAAGCAAATTGAAAAGAGGAAAAAAAGACAACTAACCTTCTCTGTGGGTTACCGTATTCGGGAATGGGAAATATGAAAAAGCTGGAAAAAGTGAAAAATGGTTTTGAGGGAAAGTCTAATAAAGGTAGGAGTGGTATAAAAACGTGGGTTTAAGGGGAAGTTTATTAAACTGCTAAGGAACGTGGGATAAGGATGGGAGTAATCCGTTCCTATTTTTTAGCAATTAAAAAGGAATTTAGAAATTATCTAATTTCAAATTTTAAAACTCCCACTTAGAAAATATCTGCAATAGATATATATATATATAATTATCTTATATAATAAATTAAATAATAACCATTAAGGAAAAACACTAGAAATTAATAGAAGATAATTTATTGGGTACTACAGAAACAATGTTGCAAATTTGACAATCATATAAATAATGTTATACATGTACTCACAATCTATAATTAACTTGTGTAATATATTAACTAATTTCTATTTAGGGCAATGAAGTAGTTTTCTATAATTATTTATTTTTATTTTTTAATAATATGATTAGTGTCTATTTGTAGGGAGAGAGTTATATAAGACCACATCATAGGGTGAGTCCATAGGGACCAATCTTAGTTATATATCTAATTTTTTCAAGGGCTGCGATTTAAGAGGCAAAACTATAAATTACCAGCTAGTTAATTAAACATAGGGGTAAATTAGTCGTCCTCCAAAATAGCCCAATATTCACGGTATTCAGTAATATTCACGGGATTCACGCAATCCTTCCAAATCCGCACTACTGTGAGAAATCCTTCATCTTTCTTCTTCAGCGCATTACCAGGGACTGAAAAACGTTGCAGACAATTCGCCACAGTTACTAGAACTCGACTACAGTTTGAAGGTTGCTTATGAAGATGTAATTTGTTGCTTGTATAGATGTGTCATGGTGCTTTTAGATATATTAACTACATAAGCAAGTCATGAGCAACAAATCCATACTACATGAGTAATAACCTATACTACATAAGCAACGAATATACACTACGTATGCACCACATATATATTAACTATATAAGCAAGTCATAAGCAACAAACCCATACTACATGAGCAACAAGCCTATACTACATAAGCAACGAATATACACTACGTATGCACCACAGATACATTAACTACATAAGCAAGTCATAAGCCACAAACTCATACTACATAAGCAACGAATATACACTACATATGTAACACAAATACATTAACTACATAAGCAAGTAATAAGCAATAATCATATACTACATAAGCAACAAATATACACTACACATACAACACATACATGATTAAATTACACATGCAATATGGTTATACTACACATGCAATATGGTTATACTACACATGCAATATGATTATATTACATAAGCAGTGAACAACAGAATACGCTGGAGAAAAAAAACGTGAATATGAGGGATATGAGTTACTCAAAACTAAAAGCACGTGTCGCGTCAAAGGGGAAAATAAATTGAACGTGATTGAGATCTCATCAAATCTCAATAATTGATTCTATATTATAAAATGACCACCCTACCCTTCTTGGTTGTTGAAACAAAAAAAATAAGTATAAAATCCCCTAAGAATCTGAATCACCCAAAATGTTAATCTATGGTTAGGATTGGGTCCTATGGAATCACCCCAAATGGGAGGACTCATTTGATCTATATCCTCTATTTATATTCCAAACTCTTCTTATATGCTTTCATTTAATTGTAATTCTTAGAATATTTTGAATTTTTGAATAATATTTATTTCATATTAAAGTAGATATCAAGAGCTTTCCAACCACATGTCATGAGCATATATAAAAGATTTCATATGAGATAATTTTAGCCATTTAAAGTTGAGTATTATGTTATAAAAATGTATATTTATAATAATTTTCTTAATAACTAAATACATCTTCAACACGAAACAAGGGCTTAATAGCAAAATATGCCCTATAACTTAGGCCGTTTTGCATTTTTGCCCTTTAACTATTAAAGTTGCAATTTATGCCCTGGACAATTTTGCCCTTATAGCCAAATAGCAGTTTTGGTCCATTATCTTTCCAAAGGTAGCAATTATAGCCTATAACTTTCAAGAATTAGCAATTTCAATCCTTTCATACCATAGCAATTTTCAATAAACTCAAATTTCATTGATTATGAAGATTTACATTTTCTGAAACCTATTACGTTCGTGGCAATGTTACACCTACTTAGATCCAGTCTCTATTCGGAGGTTTTAATTGGATCATGTCGGGTTTCAACCTATAAACTTGATAGGACATATTACGCAAAATACTTCATAATTCTAAATAAATTCGATTTCGGACTAAGGTTTTGATAAAACAGATATAGTCCATCACGACCATATCGAGGCCCAACATGCTTCCGTAAAATTAATAAATCCCTTAAAATTCATACCTTCTTTGACCAAACAAACAACCGGGTTAAATGGCTCGCAACACCACCAGTCGGAAAATTAATGCCCCCAGATCTTTTGACAAACAGCTCCTCACTGTTCAACCTCACCCTCAGGGAAGATGATCTGCAAGTTATCCGACTCCTTCAGCGACTGTTCGGCACAGCCTTGGTTCGTTTCCTACTCCAGGCGTATAAGTAATTCTTAAACGGGATGAATTAATGGAACATTATGAAGACATGTTGAAGCAAAAAGCCCCATTTTATTAAGAACTTATTGAAATATTTATTACATTAGTAATCTCCTTTTGGGAGGAGAATACTGGTTTAGCCTCTCATGGATGAGGCTTTCACTCGTAAATACATAAAACTTAAAACTAAAACACTCAAAATATTACAAATTTTTCACTCAGATTTTATTATAAGAAAACTAAGGAAAATGTTCGATGTCCTCAACTTCCTTCAAATCCTGCATTTTATAGAGGTAAGTCCGGACTTCAAAGGCGGACTTCAAATCTTGCTGATATATATGACGTCACTGCTTACGTCATATCCCATATTATTGCCTCGCCAGCAGGTTTTCTTTTTCTCCCGCGTGACTCGGCCCATGTGATGTTTGTCGGGGGAATCTTTTAAAAATTTGGTTTACGTGGTCCCCGGGATAACGCGTCTTGTGAGTGGGCCCTTATCCTTTCCAAATGCATGATCTTGTTGGTCGGGTTTGGGTCGAATCCTTTCCCAAACTCGGGTTTCTTCTTCGGGCATGCTTGATGATCCGGTCAATCCAACGGCCAATATGAGCCATGTTCTGAGAATTTCCTAAGTTTCTTTTGCTTGCCGGAATCTTGTTCTCCCGAGAATTCTTCTCTTCGTCTTGAAAAGCTCCTCTCGCAAATCTTGTTGTTGATCCAGTCATTGAATTGATAAGAAAGATCCATTTGCTTTGAATTACTGGAAAAACTTAAACGGATATTTGACTTTGTCCATTTCGGTTAGACAAACCCAAAGACCCCATGCTCGTCGTGTAGAAGCTTCATCTTCGAAAAATTGCTCCTACTAACACAGTAGTCCTTCCAGGTGAAGTTGCCTTAATGTATTTTAAAGCATTTCCATCCGGTCTTCTTAGCTTGATGAAATGAAAAGCTTCATTAAAGCCTTTCTTTCTTTGGTTCGGGAGCCGCACGATAAAATACGGTTCCAAAATATCTCCTCGGCCAAGTGTGGATTATTGGCCCAAGTCTCGTAAACTCGCTTCCCCAATCCATTTTGGTAATTTTGAAATTTAGGGAATCCTGGTGACATGGTATAAATTGAAGCTAAAACTCCAAAATTATACCATTCCTATACTTCATTTGGATGACTTCCTGGTTTCATCCAAACTACGGGATACTTGCCCGAGATATCAACCATTGTTTTCTGCGGGTTAATACCTTGTCTTGTAACTAGTTTCTCCCATTGCCGATATACCTGCATAGGAGAAATCTTAATCTCGTTAGTTTGAACCTTAGATTTGCACTGTCTGTGGCCTAAGATTCAACTCTCCCTCTTTTACCCCGCAGTCTTTGGGTTGACTTGAAGACTCGGGTTGTGACACCAGAGCTTCAACATTCGTTACAGTTTGTACACCCTCAGGGGATGCATCACATGTAACACTTGTGATTATGGTACTTGAATCCATAACCTCCGGGTTAGAGCCCCGTACTCTCTCGGCCCCTTTTTGCACCGTAGGAGATGCGGCCTGGAAGAGAGGCCCTTGCAGCGCTAAGAACAATTGTCCTTGAGCAAACTGGCATGCTCGTATTTGACTAGAAACGGATTTCTAGTTAGCCTGTTGAAGTCGTCCATCAACTTCTGCATTGAGACATAACGTCCCAAAATATCGTTCTAGACTCTCCAGGTTTTCCCTGAGATGTATTACTCATTTAAGGACCTTGTCAGCAACGCGTCCTTCCATCTCGTGTCAAGAAATTGCAAAGAATTCTTTCTCGTTAATATGCCATCTGTTTGCTTCACTTTGGGTGTGAATAAACTAACACCCAATATCTGCATGGCACTTCCTCGTTTGGTGTGACTTTAGTAAGAACCTGTTGCCCACCAATCATCACGGCATCGTGTAAAGAACCGATTCGTCCTCGTCTTGGGAATCGCAAGCTTTGGAAGTATTTTACAAACTTCTTTAAGTTGCTTAATTCCTTCTTGATGTTCATCTACCCATTTGAATCTGCATCTTTTTTTTTTAAGCAATGGGTGAACACCTTCCCGTAATATGCCGATTGTTAATGAACATCCCAAAAAATTAACAACTCCAAGAAAACTCAAGCTACTTCTTGTCTTTCGATGTATCGGAAATCTCTCAGTATCTTTTCCACAATATGATTACGTAGAATAATTCCCGATTCATCGATTTCAATTTAGGAATTCAATTTGTCTTGTTGCGATCACCGCCTTCTTCTTTGAAAGCACTAATCCTTCTTTGTGACAAACATCTGAAAATATCTCCAAATGTTTGAGATGCTCCTTCATGTTCTTTGATGCAATAAGTATGTCATCAATATATACGAACATGAAACTAAAATAATCTTTGAAGAGATTATCCATTTTTCTTTGATATATTTGGGGTGCGTTAGCTAATCCCATAGGCATCACGTTCCAAATATAGTGTCCCTGTGGTGTAGAGAAAGCTGTAAACTTCTTACTTTCTTCCTCCATCTTAATCTGGTAGAATCCAGACTTGCAATCGAACTTTGAGAATATCTTGGCACCTTTGATGCAGTTAACCAGATATTCTCTACTTGGGATATAGTATCCGTCGAATTCCAAAATGTTATTAATCCCCTTGTAATTAATAACAAGTCTTGGCTTTCCTCTTTTGATTTCTCCATGGTTTCGACTAAGAATCCTGATCAGCTGCTTTGTATGGAGAAACTCCTGGTGAAATCAACTTAAGGTCAAGATGTTCCTTAAGTATTTTCTGCATATCCTCACGATCCTTCTGGTTCATAAGGATTGGTTTGAATCTTACGAACTCATACTCTTTTCCGTGTTTAACCTTTAAGGATGCTTTGAGCTCATTCTTGTCCCACCATGCCAAAGGATCTTCATTATAATTCCTTTGGATTTTCTTCTTGATATCCTCGAGTGATATATGTTCTTCAATGGTTACGTCACTCTGTGGATTCTCCATTAGGCTCACCATGAATTCAGCAATAACCTCTGGAGTAACTCGTTCTTCTCCTTGCACTCTGAATGAATACAAGTTATTATCCCAAAGCTTCTTATCCTTTCGAGAACCGAATTGTCTATAGGATAATAAAGCTTCACCAAATTTCCTTCGATCTGCCATTTTTGGATTTCGGAGTTTGGCTTCATCACCACGCTTGCTGCGAAAATTAATAGGCATTTTTCTGTAAAATACTTCCCGCAGTCTCTGGACAATGATCTTATGATCACATAAGGTTGTGAAAACAAGTCTTCTTGTCTCGTTCTCCTGTGTAAATCGCTTGAATGTTTGTAGGAAGTTGTTTCCTAGCAAAACATCTGCACCTGTATCATGGAAATAGATTGGTGGCGTTTTCACTTTATACCATGGGGTACCGCATGCGCCTCCGATCATGATTTCTGCTTGTTTAATTCCCTTATTAAGGATAAGAATCCTCTTAGAGAAATCTCTTCCTGCAATAGCTGGTAAATCTTCTCCAATTTCTTTAGGAAAAACATCCGCTTTGCAAGTACATATTCCAAGACTGAATCAATATATGCGGCAAAATACTTGGCCTTATATTCAAGACATATAACATTCCGATAGAAATGTATATGGAGAATGGACTAGTGGTCATCGATTCTCAGTATCTTTTATCGCCCACAGAATTCCATTCCTTCTTGTAGTCTTTCCCAAGGTTTATGATCCTTAAGAAATTCAATTCCCGGTATTAATTGCTCGGGATTTTCCTGCTACTCCCGAGATAGTTAGCTCAATTTCACCTATCTTCGAGGCTTCCTTGATACCTTCCCACTATAGGTTGTTGGAATAATCTGAAACATCACAAGGAAAAATATTATCCTTTTGAGTGATGTCGAATATTACTTCAACCTCTCGCCATCCTTCGGACATTTCAGGTCTCCTGCTGTTTTAAAAACATCGGGGATGCGCTTGAACTGTACTTGGTCTCCTTTCTTCCCAACGGCTGCTACTCACCATTCTGTCCTGCTGGAAAGACATCCTTCTGGGCTCAACTCTAAGACTTCGACTTTTGTTGAAGACTGGTTGATCTTGAATTATCATATCAATCTCTTTTATAGTTGGAGATTCAATGATTTCTGGTAGAACCACCCTGGCAAAGTCCTCAAAGATTCTTGGGAGTTCAATAAATTCATTTCTCAAGAATACTTCAGAATGATGGGTATTCGAGAGAGCATAGGAAATCTTGTATGTGATCGAGTAGTCTGCTCCTTCTTTTTCATCAAATCGACTCTTTTGAAATCTTGATGAAGGGTTAGGACTCTATTAAAATCTCGATCTCCCAAATTGTATGCAATTCTCGGATAGACATTAAATGCTAATTTTCCTGCATACAAATTTCATGTAACAGCTCCAAGGCATGAATCCTTGAGATGTGAGATTCACTTGTCAAAAATAGCAAGATTGAGTGGCGAATCTATTCCTTCCTTGAATGTTGCCTTAATAATGACTCTTATGGCTCCGATGTGAATCCATGAGAGTGTATTTGCAACTTCTCTTTTAACTCTGCTTTTGATCTCCTGTATTTCTCTAATAGGGACCAACTGCATCACGATCAGGTTACCAGTAAACTCCATCGGAATGGCAAATTCTCCGGTTGTTACCCTGTGAATAATTTGGTGTTTTATGTTACGAAACCCAATCTTATCCAATGCTTTTTCCATAGCTCCGATTGTAAATCCATCATAGAGTTGAAGCTTTGGATCTTCCTTCATGATTCTCATAAGAGTTTTATGAGAAACCGTCGTGTGAGAGAGGAATCGACATATCCTTACTAACTCGTCTCTGTGAAGAATTTCTTCTTCACTGCGATTACGAGTTGGAGTTACTTCCATCGTCGAGAATAGATCTCTTCTTCATAGATGCTCTCATCCGAGGGTATATCCTCAAATTGATACACTGTATAAGATCCCCGATAATAGACGACTTCCTCGATTTACGTGTGGCCTCGAACTATCGACTCCTCGTTTTTGATTATGCCTGGGCAATCCGTTGAGATATGCCCTCTTGCTCCGCATGTCCAAGCAATTACGATCTTTGAAGCTTTCATTTGCTCTGGTGGTGTGAGCACGCTGAAAAGTTCTTTTCCCTGGATTTCTGTGGTACTTGCTTGATTAGAACCTGATGATGAGGCTCTACCACCTTTGCTTGGTCTTTGGTCTTTGCCCCGATTTATAACCGGGCTTTTTTTTTGACGAACCTTCTTGGTCTCCATGAAGACCGCTTTTTTCTTTGCTTCCTCGGCGGTATGGATGGCTTCGCTCCTTCTTCCTTTTGTGCCGCCTTGGTTGACCTCCCACAATTGTTGGGATGTCATTATCCACGCAACATAGAGGAACCGCTTTGTTAATTCCTCTTAATCTCTTGTAATTCTGTCTGAGTGCGCTTTGGTAGCACCATTCGGATAACTTGGCCTTTAGGAAAGACATTTTTAAAGCCCACGTTTCTACTTGACTCCATCCTTGTATTCCCGATAAGCATTTCTCTCCGGGGACTCGGAATCTTGGCAAAGAATAGTTGTGCGACTTCCTTTTCTTCAATCTTGGATTTCCACCCTAGGTATTCGGTGAACAACTTGATATATTCGTCAATATGACAAATATCATATAACTCAAGCTATAGAGGGCTTGTTTATATCTCTTTCTTTTTTCATCCTCTAATCCTCGAAATAACTTTTGTGTGCCGATGAACTGGATTTTGAATAGTTTTTCCATACCATCGACATTTCCTTTAAGTGATTCCCCCGATGTGACCGAACCTTTCGTACTAGCATCGGTCAATATCCCGAGCAATCTTCACCGATCCTTCAAGACTCATTTCAAGGAGTAAAATGAATGAATCCTTTGTAAGATCGAGGGTTCTGCTTTGAAATTCTCATAGTGAAGCCCATTCATCAATGAGAACTTCTCTATTTTTAAAATCGGATATCCAGTTTAACATCAACCCATATGGATGTATTGGGTCGAGGTGCGATCTTCCATAAGGCGTCGATAAACATTCGGCCTTCCAAAGGTGGGTTGCCTGGTTCCCGCAAGTGGGTTTCGACCTCATGTCCCACGAAAGTGGATCACTCCCGGTCGTGAAATCCCGGTGTGTGGCATCCTCTCGTCCCCGAGCTCCATGATTTGAACCCGTACTTTCTTCAACATTAGGATTAATTGGTGGCGGTGGTGGTGGAATTGCTCTACCTTGTGGGTCATAGGTAACCAAAGGCGATCCATCACCTACGTTCATCTTTAAATCTACAATACCCAATCCGCGAAGGATTCTCGCCAGTCATGTAGATCTTTAAGATTCATCTTTTCCATATCCATCTTTTTAATTTTTGATGGATTTTCCTTTGATTAGAGCAATGAGCCTCTCCTCATCTGTCATCTTTCGTATAACTTCGGTTGGTTTCCTTTTTGGTGTAAATAGTCTTTTCCAAATCTATACGCTTCTTTTCCTCCGGAAGAACTTGGTCTGCATCCTCCGTTCTTGACTCGTTTCGAATATCATGAAGGAGTTCAAGAGTTTCTTTCTCGATATTTCACCATTGTCTCCATCTCAGTTCTCGGATCGATGAACTTGTCTTTGGTAGATGAATATGGCGGTTGCCATAATTACTGCACCGTCTTTCCGGACTTCTCTAAGATCTTCGGAGAACTTAGATTTGTCTCGGGAAGTATCTCGTTCCACTCGGTACTCCATCGGGAATCATTGTTCGATGGGAATTTTCATGAACCGTTTCTTGAAGGTTCATCAAGTGAACATATAGTATTTGGTTAAGCATCTAGAATCGCTTATAATATTCTCGCTTTTTGCATTGCGCTTAAGGTTTCCCGTCGCGGCTCTTTTATTCTTTTCCTTCATGTTGGTATTCCCAATATGAAACATGGTCAATGTGTTCTTGTGCAAACATTGTCAATATTTGATATGTCTGTAAGGGTACATCTCGGACATCGGTCCGGATCCATATTCTCGGAGAAATTCTCCTCACCAATTTTTAATTACATAAATCTAATAAATATAACCAAAAGTTCTTAATAAACTTGGGCTCTGATACTATTTTACGCAAGACACTTAGTCAAATCAACCATATGTATGAATAAGGGTATAATTGGTATTATGAAAATATTCAATTATTCCGCTAGACTAATTTCGCATCAACTCAAGACTTATGGGACACCAATTGCTTCGGTATAAAACTTGTAGGACCAATTTTGCAGAACGTTATAAACTTACAGGCATATTTTGCAAAACTTGATAAACATACACGGGGCATATTTTGCAAACCCAATAATAAAAGTCCGAAAATACAATTTACCCCAAGTTACAGGATATTTTCTGCAATTAAGCCCGAAACAAGAGTATGAATTTACAACAATATGAAGATAAAAAATAAATAAATAAGATCAATTTCATTTAGTTTTATTTAAATAAGCAGGAGGACAAAATATATTTTCTAAATTTACTTTTGGTTGCAAATATTCTATAAAATAATAAATTTATCATCTATCACCCTCCCTAGATTGTGAGATAATTAAATGACATATTTTTTAGATACTTGAATATGGGGGGTTTGAGACCATTGAGAATTACAGAGAAATATATGTATTTTCAATTAAAAAAATATTTAGTTTTAAGATTGGTGAAATATAAGTTATTACTAAAATATTGAAAAAAAAATATTATTATCCAAGCTTTATTCATTAATCTTTATCTATGTTTTTTTAATAATGGATATATGATTTAACGTGATTTAGATTTAATTTTATTCTCAATGCAAAACTTGGGTTATCAAATTTTAGCATGTAAAATTACATGATTAATTATTAATAATGAATTTAATGCAAAACAAATATTAAAGTAATATAAAAAAAGATGTGTCCAACCATCAAAACCAAACAAGAGAAAATTTGATTGTAAACTAAACATAAAACCTATATATTTTTATACTATTTAATTTTAAATTTTTCTCGAATTGAGTTATATAAACAATTAGTTAACAATTCATTCAAATCTATACTTACTAAAAATAAATTATATATTGAAACAATGTTGAAAATTTAACAATCATATAAAAAATGTTATACATGTATTCACAATCTATAATTAACATATGTACTATACTAACTAATTTCTTGCAATAAATCAAACGAGGAAGATTTTGAAACAACACTAATATATTAATAATATTTGAAGTACTTAAATATTTTATTAATCCATCAAATACTAATTATTATTTCATGAACTTTAAATATAGATTATTTGTAATACCCACTATTATTATTATTATTATTATTATTATTATTTATATGTATTAATTAGTATCACCATGTGATTAGCCTACCCATTTATTATGATAGACAATCAACCAACTACCAATACCAAGCATTTAATGTTCTATGCAAGTAGTCAAATTTTATTGATATTTTTTTTTACAAATACTAATTATAATATTATTATCCTAACTTTATATAAACTCTCAACACCCATTTGAACCTTAGGATAAAAGGTTAGTAACTTTCTTCCTATTCTTTCATTTTCCTGCAGAATCCCCTCAATATCTTTCTTCTAATTTCTTTTATTTATTTTTTTAAGCTTTATTTATTATTTAGTGTATGAATTGTGTGTGTGTAGGAGTGCATGTGTATGCTAGTATTTGTGTGCACGTGTGTTGAATATATATATATATATAATAAATATGATCTGTTAATTAAGTATGTGGTATGTGTGGTGTTTACTATATATATATATATTATATTAATGCAATGGTGTGTGAGTGCGTATATATATATATATATATATATATGTATATATAGTGTATGTGATGGTGTATTATATATTATAGTGTGTATATATTTTATATCACTAATATTTCTTTATATATATTAATATTTTAGATCACTAATATTTCTATTTTACATTTTACATTTTATATATATTATAATATTCATATTAATATTTTACAAGATCTATATTATGAGGTTTATATCATTAATATTATTTAGGATTTTAAGATAAATTATTCTATTTTTTCGTAATAGGAGACGAGGGTAGAGAGGAGATATAAGAGTTCAAGGCATCAAAACATAAATTGCATCAGATCTTTTCTTCTGTTTCAAAGTGGGGAATTTTTACTATTTGTTCTTGTTAAATATTATGATTGTTAACATTGATGTTTAAGATACACATGCTATGTCCTGCGAGTTTTGCTCAATGGAATCTATGATCTAAGATTCAAGTTACATGAGCTTTTTGCTCTAGGAACTCCAAGATTCAAGTTACATGAACTTTATGCTCTAGGAACTCCAAGATTCAAGTTACATGAGCTTTATGCTCTAGGAACTCTATGATGACATGATTCTATGATGCTATGATGCTATGATATATGTTACAAGTTTTTCATTAATGTGATGCAAGAGTTTTATTTAGCTTGAACAAATTGATTTCCCACTGAGTAATTATTTTTACTCACCCCACTATTACCAATGATTTTTCAGATAGAGTTTGGCGCAGCGAAGGCGAGGATGAATGACTAGTTTAATCTTCACAAATAAAATAAGTCTTCTATTTTGAACGAATATTTTAGGGTCTACTCGAACATTATATTTTGTTAAACTGCTATTATCCTGCTATTTAGTTTTTGTAGCTTTGGAATACGTTTGTCTATGTTAAATTTCAATACTTATTATTTTGAATGACTATTTTTCTTTTAATTATTAAAATCGCTTCCGCATTAAATTTTCCGTTAAAATATATGTGTTCTCTTTAATGTTATTATTTTTCTTTAAATATTTTATTCTCGCAAACATCTATTTTTAGGCGTGGCGTCCCAAGTTATTTTTATTTCTCCTTTTCAAAAGAAAACACTTTCATATATAAAAAGAGGGGCGTTACATTACTATTGAATGTCGTACAAGGTGCTTTCATTTGTGTTTGAGTAGGCAGTGACTATATATATCGGATGTCCAATAAGTGAATATTCAACACCTATTGAATATGTAATAATATTATATTATAGATTACTTAAATTTCTTCATATTTTGTTTTTCCTCTTTCATTAATATATAATTTGCATAGTACATGGAAATGGATCGTGGTTTAATAATTAATATGATATAAACATGCGACTTTTCTTTCAATTTTATTTTATTGACCATTTTCAATTGTATTGATTAGTTTATTTTCTCTTCATTTCTAATATATAAATATTTAATTAATCAGCAACAACGTGCGAGTGAGAATATTACGTGGAGCTAAGGGCTTGTTAGGCCACATTTCAATTGAGAATTTTCATTTCCACTATTTAGTGGATGTTGGTTTTTCGCGTGAGAATTGAAAATATGTTTGGTTGAATGTAAATTTTTAAAAATAAATTTAGGTTGAGAAATGAATTGATATTTGGTAGAGTATATTTTTTAAAACTTTTTTTATACACAAAAACACACCATACAAATAAAAATATATTTTTTATGTATTTGAAAATAATTTTATTTGTAAGTTTGGGGTTGGCCTAACAATTAATTTTTAGTGAAAAGCGAGAGATAGTGATGTAAATTTGATAGATGTTATTGAATGACAAGGTATGAGAATATATAATTAAAAGTAGATTTGAAAATTAATTTAATATGAGTTATTTTTAGTAAAAACACTTGAAACAAAAATATTCTCGATTTTATGAAGTAGAAAAATGAAAATATGTGTTTAGAAATGAAAACATTCGAAAAGAAAATTCACTTGCTCATCACTCTTAACAAAAAGGTAAAGGCACAAGTGTTGAATGGAAAACTTAATGTTATAGCTAAGTCGAGAGATAACACACATTTCGGAGATGGATAAAAAGATGAAGACATCCATACGTCAATCAATCATGCTTGGGCTAAGAATTTATTAAAAAAAGTTGCAAAAAAATCTCAAAGCCAAATATGAAGAAGAATGAGACACTTAAAAGACTAAAATAAGAGTTTTTTTTTCGAAACGGTAGTAATATTATAAAAAAAACTCAACAAGGAGACTGGTACAAATGTTCGAGGTCAACTGACCCAATGAACCTATTGACTACATCCCAGCTAAAAGGAAATTGAAACAAACTCAATTTAACCAAACAAGATCAACCAGGCATCCCACAAGGCTGCCAATCAGACTCAAATTACACATATGTAACTAAAGAGAAGGAACAAACATCAAACAAGTAGCAGAAAAGTAAGATATCAAAAAGGATAATATCTAAGCCACTTCCAAAAGGCTGCTTAGCGATGAGATGATGATGGACTGACTCGTCTTCAACCACCACAATGATATGTTTCAACGCCCACGAATCAGCAATGAGTTGAGCATGTCAAATTACCACAAGAGTAGCCTCCACTGGAGAAGAAATATCCTCCCTAGAATCTGCCCAAGTTTTCAACACACAACTCTCATTCCCCACCATTCTTCCCCCAATAATCCATTTACCAGAATCGAGAAGTAAAGCACTGGCTTAAACACAAACAGGTCCTACTTTAATCCCATTCCCCCACGCACCCCTGCTCAATAACCTCAACACTCTGACCGACCCTAGCAACACACTGTCCCCCTGGGCAGAATTAAATTCTTTCCATTCTTGAATTGCTCTATTCACCACTTTGAGTTCCGAAATATATTTTTTTTGAAAAATCCAAATATTCCTAGTTTTCCAGAGCCACCATAAGATATAAACGGATAACTGGATCCTATGGTCATTAATATCCCCTTTTTCAATCAAGCTCAACCTACTCCACCACCCCGAGAAACACACAGACACATTTTCAATGCCATCCCAACAAACCGGAGACAACTTCCAGGCAATCTTGGCTCTGAAGCAAGTGAAAAAAGGTGTTCCAATGATTATTCCATCTCTCCACACAAAGGGAAAATAAAATCAACACAACACCCTCTTCTTGCCAACTTATTCACTGTAGGAAGAACTCCTTGCAGGCATTTCCAAAGGAACATTTTCAGCTTATTTTTAACACAATTTTTTCACGTAAAATTCTACATCTTTTTGGTAGAAAGCTTCAAGTTGCTTGCTTCAGGGAAATCTGCCTTTAAAGTTCTACACTCTTTTAGGACTTTATAGGCAGATTTCACTGAGTATCTACCACTCTTCTCCCAATGCCAACACAAACGATCAATCTCACCCACCTGGCCAATAGGAATACTGCCAATCATTTTGGCATCTTCATGAGAGAACAAAGAGAAAATTGTTCCCAAGTTCCATTTTCGCCCCCCAGGCTCAAACAGATCACAGACCCAAAAATATTGAGAATCAACATGCAAGGGATGAGAGGGACTAAAGCTTGGAAATTTTGGTAACCAAAGAGAATCCCAAATTT
The DNA here is from genome assembly GCA_016081115.2 of Rehmannia glutinosa. Taxonomy (NCBI): domain Eukaryota; kingdom Viridiplantae; phylum Streptophyta; class Magnoliopsida; order Lamiales; family Orobanchaceae; genus Rehmannia; species Rehmannia glutinosa. Next base: position 58,963,297 of record CM071924.1, on the reverse strand, counting down.
TGATAGATCTTCCATCCCCAATTTTGAACCTCAAACCTTTTGGGATAACATATCTAGCTTTTAACCAACTTTTCTACAACCAAGAATCCGAACTATTAGTTGTCACAAACATTAGACCACCCTGAGCAAAGTACTTTGCTCTCAGAATTTTAGCAAGAAGGAGATTGGGTCAAGTGATAAGCCTCCAAATTTGTTTAGTAATTAAAGCATCATTAAAATCTTGAATATACTGAAAACCCAAACCACCCCCTCCCTATCAAGACACATTTTATCCCAATTAAACCAATGAATTTTATTACCACCTTCCGAGTTGGATCCCCACCAAAAGTTAGATGCAATTTGATTAATCGACTTACAAATACCTTGAGGGATTTTAAAACATGACATAACATAAGTTGGCAAAGCATTAAGCACATCTTTGATGAGAGTGTTTTTCCCAGCAGGACTCAAAAATTTGGATTTCCAATTGCAGATTCTATTTTGGACTGTCTCAACAATAAATTTGAAGGTTTCAATTTTAGACCTACCAATCATCATAGGCAACCCTAAGTATTTGACACAGTTCTGCATCTTAACCCCATCAAACACAGAACAGATATACTGTTTCACATATGAGCTAGTGTTCTTGCTAAACAAAATAGAAGACTTATCCAGTTCTTGCTAAACAAAATAGAAGACTTATCCAGATTCACAGATTGACCTGAGGCCCTACAATAACAATCAAGGATGTTCTTCAAAAGGTTAGCTTGCACAATGTCAGCTTCACAAAAGAGAATAACATCATCTGCAAAGAACAAATGGGTAATCATGGGACAACCCCTACACAATTTAAGACCTGAAGGTTCCTAGACACACATGCCTTATGAAGGAGACAAGACAAAGCCTCGAAAAATGATAAAGAGGTAGGGAGATAGGGGGTCTCCCTGTCTAATTCCTCTAGAGTGAGAGATAAAACCACACACATTACCATTGATGTTAAAAGAGAAAGACGAGGAACTAATGCATGAGAAAATCCACTTCACAAACACTAAATCAAGGCCCATTTTAAGAAGGATAGAAGCAAGAAAATGCCACTCAACTCTGTCATAGGCCTTAGCCATATCCAGTTTGAGGGCAAGAAAATATTTTTTACCCTTTCCTAAGATTGTTATGAAAATGGATGCACTCATGAGTAATTACCATATAATCAAGGATTTGCCTCCCCGAAATAAAAGCTGATTGATTCACACTAATACACTTATGCAGCACAACTTTCATCATGTTAGCAATAATTTTGGAAATGATTTTATAGACCACATTACAAAGACTAATGGGTCTATAATGAGAAATTGAAGAGGGGTTTTTCACTTTGGGAATTAAGGTAATTAAAGTGTGATTGAGAGATTTGGGCAGTTTTGCATAGCAAAAAAAGTTCCGAACATCCATACAAACATCAGAAGCAATAAGATTCCAGAAGCGTTGAAAGAATAGAGGAGTCATACCATCAAGTCCCGGGGCTTTAGAAAGGTTAAATTCAAACAAAGCCGCTTTGATCTCAACATCCTCTATTGGTGCAGTCAGTTCCAGATTCATAGCCTCAGATATGGATAGTGGGATTCCTTCAAAAATAGTAGGGTCAACAGGGGGATTTGATGATGAGAACAACTCCAGGAAAGCTGATTCAACTTCCATTTGAACCTCAGACAAATTCTCACATACTTTCCCATCTCTGCACACAAGCCTATCAATACAATTCCTTTTTCTTCTCTGATTTGTACAAGCATGAAAAATTTTGGTGTTTTTGTCTCCATCCTTAAGCCACAAATTTCTAGATTTCTGACTTCAAAATTTCTCTTCCTCACAATAAGCAGATTTCAGCTTAAACTTCAATGAAGTCCAATCAACCCAGTTCCGCTGACTCCCATCCTTAAGTAAAACAGACATTCTATCCTTGATGATTTCGATCATTTTTGCCGAATTAGTTTTCTGCAAACAACTCCATTTCAGCAAGGCCACTCTAAAATTTTTGATTTTGCATTGGATTTGATACAGGGTGTACCAACTGTAGAAATGTTCCAAGACGAGTCCACAACTTGATCAATTCCCTAGATATGAGTCCATCTTTTATCAAAGAAGAAACGCTTCTTTTGGGAGTTAAATTCAGGGGATGGAGTAAGTAACAGCAAACTATGATCCGATGATTGTTTATCAATATGAGACACACATGCATTTGGGAAGGAGACCATCCAATCTGGGGATCCGAACACCCTATCTAGCCTTTCTTGCACATTATTCTCCCCCTCTCTATTGTTGAACCACGTGTAAGGATAACCCTAGAAATCAATCCCACCCATACCCATTCCCTCAATGAAATCACGAAACTCTTTGAAACTAGAATCCTGTCTTCTAATCCCACCCTTCTTCTCCTCATGACATGTGATGTCATTAAAATCACCCCCCAAAATCCATTTACTACCCCAATTTGTTTTAGCTTGAAGAAAATAATCCCATTGAGACAGTCTGACCTTCCTCTTTGTGCTGGCATAAAGAAAAATATACCGCATTGACTCAGAATTATCTCCTACATCACATTCCACCTCAAAACAAAACAAAGAACTGTTAATATTTTTAATCACCACTCTCTGAGACCAACAAAGAAACAAACCTCCACTCCTTCCCACCGAATCCATACAAATCCATTTGTCCCCCACTTTTAAGGACCTACACACGGTAGAAATGAATGCTTTCTTTTTCTTAGTTTCACTCAAAAAGCAAAGATCAGGTATTTGGAGCCTTAACGATTCCTTCAGCTAGGAAATTGTAGAGGGTCCTCCCAAACCTCTACAATTCCACCAGGTCACTATCATTGATCACTTTGGGGCCACTCTAGGCTGGCTACCACCACCTTACCCGTCATTGCTTCTGCCTTCATACACGCATCACTGAGTTTACATTTTTTGGATTCATTATAAACTTGCAGCTCTTCTTCATCCACTAACGTAAGGCCCTGTTTTTTGCCTTTCAACGCATTCAGCATTCCAGTGTTATTTTCATTACTCTGCAACACATTTTCCTTCCCCTGTCTTCACGGATTTTTCCTAAAGGTAATCTTCTTAGTACCCACAATTGGCTGAATTAAATCCTTATGTATTTCTTTCAAAGGGGTCCTTGCAATTGTAGACCTAGTCAAATCATTATCACAACCCATCTCGAAAGCTCCACTCAAAGATTGAACCATATCCACTTTTTTTTTTTTATCATCGATAGACATATCTTGCCATTCATTAAAGACAATAGATTGCTTACCACTAACTTTACAAATTTGGTTAGATGTCTCCTGAGATTTGAGCAGCTCTACATTGTTAAAAAATATTTTTATCATGATTTTGATGATTTTGTTTAAATGAGTTTTTACACCAAAACAATGTTTATAAATGTTGTCCAAATACTCCCAATTGATTTAAAATATTTTTACTAATTTTTTAGAGTATTTCTTGAAGTTTATTTTTGACAAAAATTAGACAACACTTCTATTTTGAGTGTTGGGCTTTGGTCCAGCATCCTGCCTGCAATGGGCTTTAAAAGAGGCGCGAGGCGCGACCCGCGATTCGAACTCGTGAGCGCTGGATTACATAGTTAAAGGATAGCTTAAAGGATATGATTTCGACTACCTATACCAACATGCATCATCTTCTTTTTCGTGCCCATTACATAGAAACTCTAAGGTTAAGCGTGCTTGGCCTGGAGTAGACATGGGATGGGTGACCCCCTGGGAAGTTTTCTAGGGTGCGCGTGAGTGAGGACAAAGCGCGCTAGAAAAGACTCGTGTTGGTTTGTGGGGACAGTCGTCAATCCGAGTAGCGCTTGAGGTCCAACAACTGGTATCAGAGCAGGTCACGAGTTCGAATTCCCTTGGAGCACGCTGCAGTAGAGGTTGCCAGGAGCGGTGGAACTGAGATATTGGCGCAGCGGAGGTAAACGGACCAGAACTGAAGGGTAGGTTGTCAAGTGGCCGAACCGAGGTAAAATGCATACCGGAATTGAAGGCGTAGGTTCTTTGGGTGGCCGGAGGCGAGAGGCTGGCGTGACGCGACGCTGAACTAAAGAAGTTGGCGTTAGAACTGAGGAAGTTTGGCGGACAGCGGAAGTTGCCAAACACTGGAGCTGAGATGCTGGCAGGTGCTGGGAGGGGGATTGTTGGGCTTTGGTCTAGCATCCTGCCTGCAATGGGTTTTAAAAGAGGCGCGATCCGCGATTCGAACTCGTGAGCGCTGGATTGCATAGTTAAAGGATAGCTTAAAGGATATGATTTCGACTACCTATACCAACAATGCATCTTCTTTTCTCTCGTGCCCATTACATAGAAACTCTAAGGTTAAAAAGCGTGCTTGGCCTGGAGTAGACATGGGATGGGTAACCCCCTGGGAAGTTTTCTAAGGTGAGACTCGTGTTGGTTTGTGGGGACAGTCGTCAATCTGAGTAGCGCTTGAGGTCCAACATTGAGGTCGACCGGTCGAACAAGAGGTCGGCCCACTATCTCAAGAACGTAAAACTGAAACAGAACACACTGGAACAAAAAAAAAGAGAAAGGGGGACCGGTCCAACCCAGGGCCGACCGATCGACCCCTATGGAGACCTGTCGGACCCCACCTGGACCGGTCGCCCTCCCCGTCATCCTGTATCTTAATCTTCAGATTTACTTTATAACGTTCGAAATTTCAATATAACGACCGATCGCCTATGCTATTTTTGACAGCAGATTCCAACCGTTGAACATCCATTACAACAAGATTTACTTTAACAATTTTGTACATTATTTCTACATCTTGTGATCTTCTTTTTGTAGACAAAAGTGAAGAAGGAGGAGCCTATGTTTGTGAAGACTCTCCTATAAATAGAGGATGATTTTGAAGACAAGATAACAACACAAGCAAACACACAACAAGAGATCTGCAAATTTCTCTAAGCTTTCACATTCATCATTCTTGTTGTATTTATAGCCTACGTATTTCACTTTCATATCTTGAGGTCTAGGCTTGATTCTTAATTACACTTGTACTTCAAAGTTGTATACTTCTTTATCAAGTTGTAATCTTGAATTTGTGTTCGTCATTCAACACAAGATATCCTTGTGAGTGTTCTTATGGTAAGAACACACTTGAGTGATCTAGGTGTTAGGTGTTAGAAGATTGTGGTAATCTTCTTATTGAAGAGTTTGGTGCTCTTTAAGGTGTTGAAGAATTTGGTATTCTTCAAGTCGGAAGATTGTGGTGATCTTTACAAGGTGCCATTGCAAGAAGATTGTGGTAATCTTCAAGGGAGATTGTGGTAATTTCCAAAGAGGTGTTGTAAGGTGAAGTTGTAATAATTTTGGTAATTATTAATAAAATCTTTTTTCTTTTTGAAATCCATCCCGGAGATACTGGGGTGGTAGAGGATTAGGCCCTAGGTGGGTTGAACCTCTTTAAATTGGTGCGTGTTGTTTATTTCCCGCACCTACATTCTTGTTTTGGCTTATTACATTCGAAAAAGAGGGCATAATCGCAAAAATTGGCATAATCTATTCACACCCTCTAGATTATCGTAGCCACTTGGACTAACAAGTGGTATCAGAGCAAAACTCTGTGGCAAGCTCGTTCCACACCGCGAGTAAAGAGGAAAGATCCATAGCTACGAACGAAAGCTACCTCGCCACCGGCACCTCCACCAACAAGCCACCACTTTTTGACGCCAACAACTATGCATTTTGGAAAGACCGAATGGAGTGCTTTCTTCAAGGGTGCGGGTTCGATATTTGAAACACGGTTATAAACGGAGTATCCATCCAGATGAAGAAAAAGGAAGACGACACTCTATTAGGAATTTTATTGTTTAGATTTTGATGAATGCCATGTAAAACTTAGAATAGAAAGTTGGCACCCCAATTCTTGTTGTAAAATGCATTGTAATGAATAGAGCCGCCAAGCCGAGTTAAGTCGCCTACGCCCTAACATGCAAGAAGACAATCAAGATCGGAAGGAAGACTCGCTACGACAGACACCAGTATGGCAAAGAAGAGTAGACGGAACTCTATCAAGAAGCGGTGAGATGCAAAAGTGGAGCATCACCAAGTCAACTCAAGAAAAGCCAAGTCTCAAGTTGAAGTGACAAAGAGTCATCCAATGATTGGAAGTCGACTCTAAGTCACCTGGGTAAAGCAAGGAAATGCAAGTCGAGATAATCGTAAAGAACCGTTGCACGTAAATCAAGAGAGTTACTTAAACAAGTAATATCTCCATACCACCTTTCTTGGAGTGCTCATCCCGTGGAAGCGTGCAAAAGGAATGAACCAATGGGAAGCACTACACCGTGTCGAACTCGAAAAGGTGAAAGAACAATTCATACGAGGAAACAACAATTCCAAGAATCGCAAGCCAACGATCGCAAAGTGACTTTCAAAAATAAGCCTATCTCTTCAACGGGCAAATTTTTGAAAGTTCACTATAAAAGGTTGAGGAGTTTGTTTGAGATACAAGGATGACACACACGTGAGATATACAAGCACATTAGAAAATCAAACATTCTCAATCCTCAAACTGCATTACGAAGTACATCAATCCAACACTCACCGTGAAGGAAAGAGAACTTCAATCAGTTGAAGAGGAAAATACGAAAACAAAGGGTCTACATTCCGGGAAGGATTGTAGAAAGGTTCAAGGTTGAACCAAGTCTTAAGCTTTTGGAGGGCTTCGTGATCAAATCCAAAGAGCTTGAGCAAGTGAGTCAGTAGTAATAAGGCAAACTGCCCCATGAAGAAGCCGAGTCGTACGAGAAGCCACCGAGTGATCAAGGCGTCTCGCATCGAGTCCCTAAGGATCAAGTCGGCCGTTGTGATCAAGACTTGTATCCGGACTGTTACCACTTTGTAAATTGATCATTACTTAGTGGATTCCTCCGGGAGTTGGAGAAGAGAGGAGTAGAAGAATTACCCCATCTTCGAACCTCTATAAAAACTTTATTTGTGTCATTTACATTTCAAAGATTTAAATTCCCCGCACTTTTAATCGCTTATATCTCACGATAAATTTGCTATCCATTTGATAATTTATAAGTACTAAATCAAGCTTTAAAATCTTGCTTAATCAAACTTAAGGGTGTTAAGTCTTCCTGAAAATAAAACCACAATTGAGTTAAATTATAGCCAACAAATGAGTTACTCCATCAACAAATTTCAAATGAGTCATTTGAGAGATTAACTCTACTGAGCGACTAATTTGATCGTCCATCAAGGACACAAAATGTGTAGAAATCAACTCTGTAGAGATTTAAAAGGACTAAATCGAAAATTTGGTAAGGTTTATTCAACCCCCCTTCTAAACCTTACACTACACCCCTTGGGACCTACAAGTGGTATCGAGCGGTTGGTTCATTGAACCCTCCGCACCGCCGTTCTTGAACTAGATCTCCAAACTTTTCAAAGTCTGCTTTAGTACTTAAACCTTCAAATTTTTTATTAAAAGTCATTATCATGGAAGCAAATTTGACACGCATCCCTATGTTCACTATCGAAGAATTTGATGATTGGAAAATTCGTATGCGAGCTCATCTATCAAAGATTACATGATGAGATGTGGATAGTGATAGAAGATGGGCCTCTGCAAATATTAAAGGTGAACACAAAGTATGCATTTAAGAGTTGCGGTGAAGGAGAAGAAGATCTTCCTCCACTACCATGGTTGAAAAACCAAGAACTCGAGTGGACAAATGATGACAAAAAGATACAACCTGGACAATGTAGCCAAGGACATCCTTTACAAAACTTTGGACAAAGCCATGTTCAATAAAGTCAAATCATACAAAACGGCTAAAGAAATCGGGACAAGTGACATTAATTTGTGAAGGCTCGAGCAAATCAAAGAAAACAAATTATCAAAATGGCGGTAAAAAATTTGAAAACTTCAAAATGATCTCGGGAGAGAACCTGGATCAACTAGACGCTCGGTTTACGTAAAATCACAAATGAGTTGTCTACACTTGGAAAGGAATATACACGAAGAAATGTGTATGAAGATCCTAAAAAGTCTTCCAAATGAATGGGAAATGAAGGTCATGGCACGAGACACTCCATGGACCTATCAAAGACATCCAATCATGAGTTATTCTCGGACCTCAAAGCCTACGAGTTTGAGCCGAGAAGAAAAGACCAGAAGAGACAATTTGTACCCAAAACAGTTGCTCTAATTGTCAAAGATGGGAAGAGAGCCGAGGTCAAAGAGGCAATTGACCCGAAGAAATAGCCCGATGGTTAAAAGATTTAACAAGTTCTTTAACAAGAACTACAAGAGAGGAAAGGGTGAATCTTCCGAAGACACTCGGCTCCTCCAAATCAAGGGAAGACAGGCCAACCAAGAGAACAGAGATCATCAAAGGGTGACAACTCAAGAATAGAAAGAGTCGATCAAAAAGTCAATATCTATGTTGGAACTCAGACAACCAGGTCACTATGCCATTGACCGCTCATATCCTGTAGTCAACAAGTACAAAGATGAAGAAGAAAGAAAGATCTTCGAGAGAAAGAAGACAAGAAAGGAAAAAGGCAATGATGGTCGCAGAGATCATTAAAATGACAAGTCAAGGAGAGAAATGATTCGTAGAGCAAATGAAGCCGACCACTCAAGTGACTCGAAGAAGAAGCCCGATCCGCTTGATGGCCAAAGAACAAGATCAAGAAGATGAGGTACAATCTAACTCAACAAACTCGGACACTAGTGACAATGTGGATCGTGACACACACACTTCATCACCCACTGATCTTTATGATTCATTAGGCAAAATGATGAAAGATTTTGAACACATTAAATCCTCACACACACTAGTGAATGAGGAAAACAACCTACTCAAAAGTCAAAAACTCAAAGTCGACTAAGGAGCCGAGAACTCTAAGTCAAATAGTCATTGAAAATGAAAGTTTAAAGGCTGAAAATGCTAAATTAGTAAGCGAAATTGTCGCTATAGAAAAGAGGGAGAATGACCTCAAGAATGTTATCGCCTCATTCACTAAGGCATCTAAATCATTGGATGATCTTATCATGAGTCAAAGAGAATGTGGAGACAAGACAAAGCTTAGATTTAGTTCCTCCTGCTATGTCAAACCTCAAAAGTAATTTTGGAAAAAGGATCTTCAAGTCATGAAGAGTCCGAAAAATCCAAAACTCTAAATGTCACACACACATTCACTCCAAAGCACAATAACAAGCAAACCGGCCTTGGTTACAAAGGAAAAGGAAAACAACCGATTGAGTGTGCCTTTGAAAGGACAACGAGAAGAGATTCATCCGAGTCCTCAAAGAAACTCCTAACGAGAAAATACTACAGTAAAAAGGAAGCAGAGCTACCAAAAATCCCGTAAAAATCCATAAAAGAAATACATATGATGGGAATGGTAGAAAATATCCAAGCCAAGTGATTGAATAATGTGAACTATCAAAGATAAACTTATGGAATATAAGCCCAAATGGCAAAGGCCTAGAACTCAAAGAAAGGTCATTCCAAAAGTATAAGAGCTTTCATCAAAGACACATATGCACCTAGGCACTACACTCAAAAACACCACAATTACCCAAGGAAGGCAATTGCTAAAACACATATGCAGCATACGGACAAAAGAGACAAACAGTATGAACCTAGAATGCCCAAGCAATTTGCCAGGGATTGATTATGATTATGGCATCGATAGATGGCAACCCCTTAGAGTCAAAACATTTGGCTATAGGTTGGTTGGATCATCTTACAATTCTAACCCCTCAGACCCGGCATAAGTATGGGTACCTAAAACTTAATTTCCTTGATTGCGGAGTTCAAGGAACAATGAGTGCCAAGAAACCTGGTACATGGATAGTGGTCACATTCCCGGACATATGACAGAAATAAGAGAAATCATGTCAAAATTCAAGGAAATCAAAGGAGCAAAAGTCATATTTGGGGAAATGAAGCTCCTGGTGAAATAAGAGGCATTGGATCCATCAAGAGGAATGGATTAGAAATCACGGATGTTGCATATGTTGAAGGACTCAACTTCAACTTACGAGTATCGATCGGCCACTCGTGACAAGGGCTACAATGTTGGTTTCAACATGGGTATATGCCAAATCAAAGAAATTGAATCAAATGAAGTGGTCTGCAAGGATGTAGACGAAAAATATGTATGTAGTGGATTGGTCAACCGCAACACCCAAAGACATGTCTACTAGCAAAGAGTACAAAATTAATCAAGTTGGTTTGTGTGGGCACAAAAAGCCGAGTCACCAATTTCAAAACACTTAACAAGTCGGCAAGAAGTCATCTTGTAGAAGGACTTCCGGACTCAAGATACAAGAAGGAGAGTATATGTGATGCATGTCGAAGGGAAAACAAATCAAGTCGTCATTCAAAGAAAAGACATGCCCATCCTCAACAAGAATATTGCATCCGCTTCATATGGATCTATTTGGCCTAGTGGAACCAAAATTTGAAAGATAAGTGGAAAGAAATACACCTTGGTGGTAGTAGATGACTACTCAAGATATACATGGACAATATTCATGTGCAAGAAGAAAGAAACTCTACAAAAACTACCACAAATGATGAAGAGGATTCAAAATGAGAAGAGTCAAACCATTATCAAAATAAGATCGGATAGAGAGGAACCGAGTTTGTCAATGGAATAATAACTCAAGATTGTATTGAGAATGGTATTGGTCATGAACTATCGCAGCAAAGGACTCCACAAACAGAATGGAGTTGCGAGAAGAAGGAATGAACCCTCAAAGAAGCGGCAAGGACCATGTTAGGTCAAGGGGGTTACCAAAAAGATTTTGGGTCAAGCAATCAACACAAACTTGCTACACCCAAAACAGATGTATGATAAAAAGTGATAAATGACAAAGACTCCTATGAGATCCGGACTGAAGAAAACCAAGTGTTGCATATTTCGAATATTTGGATGTAAATGCTTCATCCACAACAATGGCAAAGACAACCTAAAGGCTTTTGATGCTAAAGTCGATGAGGGTATCTTCTTAGGATACTCACCAAAGCAAAGCCTACGTAATACTCAACAAAAGAACTATGGTTACAGAGGAATCCATTCATGTAGTATTCGATGAGCCAAATGTAAATGGAGAAGACATTGAAGAGTCACCGATAAGTCAATCATCCAATCATACGAAGAGTCCCTTGCTGTCAAGTCAAGTCGGAATTATCAATTCGAAGAAGATGAGATAGTCAATCTCAAAAACAAATGGAAAATTTGCGGCTAAGTGATAACGAGAGTCGACCACACCAACACAAACAAGTCGATCAATCCACTAACTTACTCCAACTCGATGTAAGATGGCCGAGAGACCATCCACCGAACTTGTCATTGGAGATATAAGAGAAGGTGTCAAAACAAGATCCGTAACTCAACAAGAAGCTATGTTCACATGCTTCATCTCGCAAATAGAGCCAAAAGATGTGTCACAAGCATTGGATGACACACATTGATTCAAGCTATGCAAGAAGAGTCAATCAGCTTTGAGAGAAATAATGTATGGGAATTAGTGCAAAGACCCATACATCAAAATGTTATTGGAACCAAATGGGTGTTCGAAACAAGATGAACGAGGAAGGTTACGTGGGTAAAAACAAAGCAAGACTAGTAGCCAAAGGATATTGCCAAGAAGAATGGATAGATTTTGATGAAACATTTGCCCCGTAGCAAGATTGGAAGCTATAAGGATGTTTCTTGCCTATGCACTCACAAGAATTTCATTGTATATCGATGGATGTAAAAAGTGCATTCCTAAATGGTTTATTGGAAGACGAAGTGTATGTTGAACAACCTCCAGGATTTGAGCGTAGACTCTTGGAGACAAGGTATACCAACTCAAGAAAGCCTTGTATGGATTGAAACAGGCACCCAGCATGGTATGATACCCGTCACAATTCCTAACCGAAAATGGATTCACAAAAGGAAAAGTAGATAGAACACTTTTCGTAATTCAAGACAAGAAAGAGTATACTTGCTTGTTCAAATATATGTGGATGACATTATTTTTGGATCCACTAACAAAGAGTCAGTGAAAAATTTTCAAACCTCATGCAAAGTAAATTTGAAATGAGCATGATGGGAGAGTCGACATTCTTCCTTGACTCCAAGTGAAACAATGAAGGATGGAACCTTCATAAGTCAAACAAAATACACCGGAGACTTAATGAAGAAGTTTGGTATGGAGGAGAAGTCTTCTCAGAAAAATACCAATGAACACATCACCAAAATGGACATGGATGCGGATGGCAAGCCTCAGTAGATCAAACAAGATACTGAGCACTTATCGGATCATTGCTCTATCTCACAAAATAGCAGCCAAACATCACCTTTGTTGTAGGTGTATGTGCAAGATTTCAATCGCTCCAAAAGAGAGCCACATGACAAAGAAAGCTAAGAGAATATTGAGATACTTGAAAGGAAGCCAAGAAGTAGGCCTATGGTATCCAAAGGAAGGTGGATTCAAGCTAATTGGCTATTCGAGATTCGACTATCTTTGGATGCAGAGTGGACAGAAGAGCACTTCAGGCACATGTCAAATGCTAGGAAACAGACTAATTTCTGGTTTAGCAAGAAGCAAAACTCAATAGTCACCTCTACAAATGAGGCAATACATAGGCATGGGCAAACAAGTTGCCCAAGTCCTATGGATGAGACAAAGAAATTGAGAGACTATGAAGTTGAAGAAAAAGAAATTCCAATCATGTGTGATAACACAAGTGCCATTGCAATCACTCAAAATCCTGTGTTGCACTCAAGAACAAAACATATTGATGTCGGATATCACTTCATAAGAGATCATGTTGAAAAGAAGAACATTATCTTGGAATATATCTCAACCGATAAACAACTAGCCGACATCTTCACAAAACCATTATGTGAGTCAAGATTTGAAGAACTCAAACATGAGTTGGGGTTAATTGAGCTGGTGACACTCGACGAATCAAAGAAGAGTAATGGAACAGAAAAGGGGTGAAAAGAGTTGAAAACAAAAATCATTTCAAGAAATCACCAGATCGGAAGACAACTACTACACCGAAGTCGGTGATAGCCGAGTCGCTAAGAGAACTGTGAGAAGTAGAGTTAAATCGGCTAGGAGATAAGTCAATAACTTATGAGCAAAGTGACAAACGCAATGTTTGACTAAGCGGGAATGTTTTAAGGAATACGTCGGCATAATGATGATGTGTACAGACAAAAAGTCGCACACCAAGCTTATGATTGGATATAAATCTTTGCCGCATTAAATACGAGACATGAAATGCTCAATAAGCGTCACGAAATCCAAGCCGTTGATTTCGATCACGATTCAAAACCACCGCACGTCCTTTCATAAACCATATTTAAACCATTTTCGTCCATTTCTCTCTCACACTTCTAAAAACCTGTTCATCTCTTTCTCTCAAAAGCAAAGGCGAAATACTCTCGAAACCCTATCGATCTTCAAATCATTTTCTCGAGTTTTTCCTTGAAATAATCCCGAGAAATGGCACCAACTTATGACTTTACCAAGTTAGGAAAGCAAATCCACACCTAGGTTCGACGGTGGATTTCGACGGAATGGTGAAGCGGGGTCCGACGACACCTTGGTGAAGAAAATCGCCGAGAAGTTGGAAACGTCCCACTAAAACCGTTTCTAACGTTAGAATATCCGATGACCTATGTGGAGGAGGTCGCACAATTCTCGTGAATGCCGAGATTCACGATGAAGGAATCAAGTCATCTGCTTCACGGAAAGCGGTGACTATCTCTCGCCAAGGATTTGGTCAATATTGCTTACTACCAGCCAGGTAAGGAGCATCCGAGATCAAAGAAGCTGATGTAAACTTGGTGACGCATGGAAAGAAATAGCCAAGTCCGACTTTTGCCGATAAAATAATATACACAAGAAAACAAGAGATCTACAAGGAGGATTATCACAAGTTGTTGGACATAGTTGCCAAATGTATCGACATCAAATTTGGCGGCTTTGACCAACAATCACAAAGGCAAAGCTGATTGTAATGGCCGCAATCATCGAAGAAAAGAAGATAAACCGGGCTGAGTTTGTCTACACAGACTCTGCCGAACGTGGGAACAAGTCCTTCAAAGAAGATGGTTCATTTGGAGGTTCCCAGGATATGGTCCGTGATTGGCCGGCTATTGGAGGTGAAAGGAGTCCCTCTTAGACATGGGAAGGCATTCCATGTTAACAAGAGGATGTTCGAGCTAACCTCTCTCGGCGCTCGAAGCGAGCTTACGCCAAGAGAGCCGACACGATGAGGGGGAATCACCGACCAAGATACGGATGTTTCCTCTCGGCCCAAGAAGAAAGGCGCCCCTGCAGCGCCAAGAAGACTCAAGCCCCGCAAAGAAAGAAAACCAAACATGCTCCCGCCCTGCGCAGCGAGTCACCACCGCCTCAGCGGCCGTGTCTCCTGCCCCCGCAGCAGCAGCCGGTCGAGAAGGACTCACAAATACCTTCTCCGATCGTCAAGAAGAGGAGAACGAGAAGCCACGACGGCCCGCTCCTCGAGAAAAAGACACCAAAGACCCCGCCCCACCGCACAAGACTCGAGAAGACAACATCTCTCGAACTGTAAATTCCCCGGTACAAAACCAGAGACGAAGAAGAATCGTCAAGCGGTCCGAATCGGAGAAACCAAATGAGTCGATTATCACCAAAGACAAATACGGAGACTACCGGAGAAGTAGAGTCTCCGATGTAGTTGATGAAACATGACCCAAGTCTCTTGAAGGCGATCAGCAGAGGCAACTGTAAGACACAAACAGAACTCACACACAAGAAAGAACTCGCGGAGCGGATAGTGATGTAATGATTCTATCTCCACCTTACCCGGACATCCAAAGTCGTCATGCGTGAGTGGAGGAAATGGAAGTCGAGCAAGTCAAGGGAACAGTTCCAACGGCCTGAGTTCATAGAAGAAGAAGAGGAACTGCTAAATTTCCTCGATTAACTCATGCTCGGCTCCCACTGATGAAGACAATCTGCGCAGACATCCTGCGGATCTACAAGGACAGGGAGAGAAAAAGCAAGTCAAGAAGCCGAAGACGTGAGAAGGCAAGCATCCGCCCTATCTCCGCACCACGTAACACACACATCCTCTCCTTGATGTCTTCTCCGATGATGACGAGGAACTGCAGAATGCCGCCGCCACGTAAGAGTTGTAAATGCACGGCAAGCATTGCACGAATCAAGAATCCTTCACGAGCAAAGACTAATGGAGGGACCAGGAGAGTCCTCCGTAACACACCGAAATCGATCCAATGGGAGTGGTTCAAAGAAATAGCCACCGTTGTTGCCGCTACCACTTCCCCACTCACTCGAAGAAGGCAATAAGGGGAGTTGGCGATGAAACCCGGGCTAGTGGGGACCCCAATGAGCCAACCCCTATTGAAGGTGTGCTACCACCGCCCCAACTACTGAACAATCAATCAAAACAACCGGGAGTTTGGAGACGAGTGACCCCATTCCAAGTCACTCACCGGTGCGCCACCGAGGGGGAAACTCCCTCCACCGGCAAGGTCGGAGGATGCTGCAGATGACTCCACAACGAATCAAGGAGGCGAAGAAGAGAAATTACAATCACAAGAAGAACAACAGAAGTTGCCATCAATCGAAGCTCGGGACATGCTTGAGACTGCCTCACCGAGGTGCCAACCGCTCCGAAGCCAATGACGCCTAGCCGATGCGCAAATGAGGCAAAGGAATGTACTCGGGAGTTAACACTGGCGATGAAAGTGCAATCCATGGGGTTGAGACTCAATGGATGCCATCGTAGAAGACCCTAAGACAAATGACACTATCGAAAGGAAGGACTATGCCTCGCAGCAGAGAGACTAGCCGGGAGGTAATGAAGGCCCACGGGAGGTTGAGACTTCCCGGGTAAAGAAGTCAAGTAGAGAACATCCCTCCTACTATCATCGACCCATCCGAGAAGGAGATCGCGCACTTCATGATTCCCAGACAACCCCGATGTCACTTTTCCGGGATCGAAGGCGAAGAAGAAGGCGAGTCATCCCCATGACAAATCCAAAAGACTCACCAAGCGGGTGTTCCAAGCACGAGTAAGTCCGATCCCAAGACTACTCGTCAAACCTTTAACTTTGATGATGAGCCACCAATGGAAATCTCATCATCGTCCGATGACGCTCGATAAGGCCGAGGACCGCCATCAAATGGAAAAATCACCGAGACCAACGGTCGTTAAGACGATTGAGGCTCAAGAAGTCGTCCACTTCACAACAAGACCCGGCTCAACAAGAGACCACATCTTTCGCAGAGCTCCTCAAGCCGCAGCAGATCGATTCCCAAAAGAACCGCCCGCAAGCACCACTCATCATCGAATGATCCCGGTTGGCGGTGATGAATCCTTCGTAGAGTCTTTTCCTTTTTCACCGAAATACCGGAACTCCACGAAGAGTCGAAAACGAACAAGCACGCTATCACGACCACCTCCTGTTTTTCACTCGGCACCATTGTTCCAGCCGATTTTGATTTTGACGTCAGATATGGCCATCACCGCAATGAAGAATCACCAAGTTCGAGAAGTGTTCAAGGCACTCTTTTGCCGAGGTTGAACGGATGGAGAGGCATCGTGCCTCTTTGGACATGCGATCGACAACAGAGATGCCAACCTTTACAGCCGACTTGAGAGGCATCACGTCGGGATAAGGGAATGGTGGCAACAAAGCAATCAATGCGTGTGGAACAGGTGAGATACTTGAACTTTGTTCAACAAGTCTGGTGTGGAGAGTCAAAATGCTTGATGCAAAAACGGGTCCGAGAGAACACATTGAGCATATGCATGAAGCTCACACCGCCGAAATCAAGCTCTGCGTGAGCAAAATACAAATGATCTACAGCGGTTGGAAGAACACATGACAAGAAAATTCAGCCTCCTCATGGCCGAGATGAAGCTAATTTCAAAGAATCTAACGCTTACTCGACCAATTCGTCCGCATACAACGCAGCAGACTTGAAGCGAAACTCAACCATCGAAGACTCGACTTCATGCTTGCAAAGATGTTCCCAGGGTTCCTCTATCCTTTGATGATGCCAAAAAGGGGGAAGAGGAATACCTTAAAGCAAAGAAAATCAAGTGAAAAGAAAGGAGCAATGAGAAGGAACAAATTGAGAAGGAAAAATCACCGAGGAAATTTTGAAACAAAAGAAAGGAAAATCACGAGGGGGAAGGATCAAAAGATATGACCTTGATGATTGCACAAACCCCTCAACAGGTCCTCACACAAAATGACATTATAAGCGAAAACTCCCATGACTCGCCACTCCAACACTCTGCTTGTATCTATGGCCGAGAAGAGAAAAGCAATTGAAGCGAGGGATGAAGGAAGTGGAAGGAAGAATGGATGCCGAGTTATGAACATCTTGAAAGAACACGGAGGCATTCCAAAGAGACAAGAGACACGTATGCCATTTCGTATGTCGGGACAGAGCCACGATCGCTTGACGAATTCAAAATGCTCGAATCAAGGATATTTTGCAAATATGTCCATGGCTCAAGCTTGGGACTTGTATCTTGGGAAAAGGGTCTCACGTTATGTGAATAAGGCGACAGCAAAGCAGACTTCCTAGCGATCGCTCTGCTGGTCACTTTGCTAGTCACTCACCGGGAAGAAGACCCCAAGACAAGATACGCCCAGGTAGAGGAAGAAGCGAGTGGGAGGAAGAAGCTTGGACTGGGCCTCGCCCAAGAATATTGAATACGTAGATCCGGAAAGAAAGGAGGGATCTCACTGGCCGGGCTTGACCAAGTGGCAAATTTAAAAGTGGCTAAAACTAACGCCGAGTATGCAAAGAGATTAGAAGAAGAAAAACAAGAGACAAACTCGGCTATGGCGGAGAGACAGAAAAAGAATAAGAAGAGATGAAGCCGCCAGAAAGCATATGAGAAGAAAAAGAAGGCAAATGACGACGAGAGAAAAAGAAGAAGAAGAGAAGAAGATCTTTGTCAAGATGAAAGAAGGAGACAAATGAAGGAGATGAAGTGTTGCTGACCAACCCTTCGTAGTTTATCATGTAAATACATACAATGTAAGTCTTACGTAATAAAGCTATAAACTCTTTATCTTTTTTTGTGAAGAAAATTATATACTCGATACACCTTGTAAACAATTGTGTTAAGTACAAGAATGATATGATCAATAAAAAGATTGATTCTCAACGCATACATTCTATGTCAATACACTATCCTCAGATGTATCTTTGTTATTTGCATCTTTGTATAGTTTAAGTTTTGGCATCATCAAAAAGGGGAAATTGTTAGGAATTTTATTGTTTAGATTTTGATGAATACCATGTAAAACTTAGAATAGAAAGTTGGCACCCCAATTCTTGTTGTAAAATGCATTGTAATGAATAGAGTGCCAAGCCGAGTTAAGTCGGCCTACGCCCAACATGCAAGAAGACAAATCAAGACCGGAAGGAAGACTTTGCCGCGAGACAAATGAGTATGGCAAAGAAGAGTAGACGGAACTCTATCAAGCAAGAAGCGGTGAGATGCAAACAGTGGAGCATCACCAAGTCAACTCAAGAAAAGCCAAGTCTCAAGTTGAAGTGACAAGAGTCATCCATGATTGGAAGTCGACTCTAAGTCACCCGGGAAAGCAAGGAAATGCAAAGTCGAGATAATCAGAAAGAACCGCAGTACGTAAATCAAGAGAGTTACTTAAACAAGTAATATCTCCATACCACATTTCTTGGAGTGCTCACCCCAGTTTGCGTGCAAAAGGAATGAACCAATGGGAAGCACTACACCGTGTCGAACTCGAAAAGGTGAAAGAACAATTCATACGAGGAAACGGCAATTCCAAGAACTGCCAACGATCGCAAAGTGACTTTCAAAAATAAGCATATCTCTTCAACGGGCAAATTTTTGAAAGTTCACTATAAAAGGCCGAGGAGTTTGTTTGAGATACAAGGATGACACACACGTGAGATATACAAGCACATTAGAAAAACTCAAACATTCTCAATCCTCAAGCCTACATTACGAAGTACATCAATCCAACACTCACCGTGAAGAAAAGAGAACTTCAATCGGTTGAAGAGGAAAATACTGAAAACAAGGGGTCTACATTCCAGAAGGATTGTAGAAAGGTTCAAGGTTGAACCAAGTCTTAAGCTTTTGGAGGGCTTCGTGATCAAATCCAAAGAGCTTGAGCAAGTGAGTCAGTAGTAACAAGGCAAATGGCCTGAAGAAGAAGCCGAGTCGTACGAGAAGCCACCGAGTGATCAAGCGTCTCAGATCGAGTCCCTAAGGATCAAGTCGGCCGTTGTGATCAAGACTTGTATCCGGATTGCTACCACTTTGTAAACCGATCATTACTTAGTGGATTCCTCCGGGGAGTTGGAGAAGAGAGGAGTAGAAGAATTACCCCATCTTCGAACCTCTATAAAAACTTTACTTTGTGTCATTTACATTTCAAAGATTTAAATTCCTCGCACTTTTAATCGCTTATATCTCACGATAAATTTGCTATCCATTTGATAATTTATAAGTACTAAATCAAGCTTTAAAATCTTGCTTAATCAAACTTAAGGGTGTTAAGTCTTCCAATAAAATAAAACCACAAATAGTTAAATTATAGCCAACAAATGAAGTTACTCCATCAACAAATAAATTGAAATCTGTTGAGAGATTAACTCTACTGAGCGACTAATTTGATCATATCATCAAGGACACAAATTGTGTGTAGAATCAACTCTCAGAGATTTAAAAGGACTAAATCGAAAATTTGGTAAGGTTTATTCAACCCCCCCTTCTAAACCTTACACTACACCCTTGGGACCTACACACTCTAATTTCCAAAGCCCTCAAGGAGTTTGATGATGAAGACAAGAAAATATTCTCCTTAAATGGTAAAGCTCTTAATATTCTTCATTGTTCTCTTACCGCTACGGAATATAATCGTATTAGAGGTATATGATCCGTTCATGAAGTTTGGGAAAAATTAGAAACTATCTTTGAAGGCACCAAGAAAGTTAAACAAGCTAGAAAAATAATGCTTGTTAAAGATTTCGAAAATTTCACAATGCTCGAGGGTGAAGGGATTTCAAAAATGGTAGAAAGGCTAGACAACATCGTTAATTCATTATGGGCACTCGGAAAAGTCATTTCGGAAGAAGACAAAGCTACCAAAGTTTTAAATGCTCTTCCTGGTTCTTGGTCCGAAAAGGTGACGGCTAGCATGGAAGCTCAAAATTTAGAAACTCTAAATTTTGATGAGCTTATTGGAAATCTTATCATCTATGAAACATACGCAAATAAAAGGAGTAATTCAAAAGCATCTACTTCTCAACCGGATATTATAACAACTTGGGATGAGTTTCTTGCAACTTCTGACGATGAAGAAGCCGAGCAATGTCTAATGGGAATCGAAGAAGACAATGAGGTACGCTCTAACCCTTCTTCTTCTTTTAGTAATGAACTGCATGACGGTTATGATGAATTGCAAAATGATTTTGATGAGCTTCAAAATGAATTCCAAAACTTGCTCTTTAAAGAAAAATGAATTCAACACCATGAAAAATGAAAAGGATAGTTTACATGCTTCTTATGAATCTCTTACTAGTGCTCATAATGTTATACTTGATAAGGTTAGAATTCTTGAAGAAGAAAATAGTACTCATGTTAAAGATATTGATTGCATGAAAAAGGATATGATGAAATTTAATTGAAGTACCGATAAAATGACCAAAATCCTTGATGATCAACGTTGTGATCATTTGAAACTAGGACTCGGTTATAAGCCTAATGGTATAAATGATAAGAAAAAGAACCAATCTCTATGCATGTTGGTCATTATGCTTCTAGAAATATTACATGTTTCTATTGCGGTAAAATTGGTTGCACGACTAATACTTGTCGGGTTAAAAATAGTTCTAATTATTATTGGAGACCTAAAAGTCTCAATGTTAATTCCAAAGGACCCAAACACTTGAGGGTACCACAAGAAAATTTTATGTTAGGTACTCGGCGCAACAAAAATCAAAGGAATTTTAAATTGTCATATAGACAACAAATGATCGCGCCATATGATCAAACGAGGAGATATTATCAACAAAATTATTTTTCAAGAAGAAGGTATAATCAACAAAGGAAAAAATACAACCCTTTGCAATGGCGAAATTGGTAACTCTTATCATCTTCTTGAAGTATGCATTTCATATTGTCTTTTATAATTATTGCACATTTTCATGTCTTCAATTTTTGTATTGATTGTCAAAATTCTTTATAAAAATGTTTCCTAAAAATGAGGTCTCAATTTTATACTCTCTGATTTTTAAATTTCAAAATAGACCTTAAATGGATTTTCAATAAACACTTGTTTATCAAACTTTTGTTGATCCCTTAAATAGCATAGTATGTGCCACTTGTCCAACTTCTATGTTGTTGTCTATATTATTCGATATTACTATGTTCTTGTGCAAGATATTTTGTCAAGTTTTTGTAGGAAATATTTAGGTATTAAGGAACAAATGATCATAGACTTATCCATAACCATCTACGTCATAATGTGTCAAGTTTGCGAAAGGCATAACTGTTGACAAATAAAATCGAGGTATGTTCATCAACTTATCTTACTCCTATAGACTCGATATTCTTCATACCTTATGCCTATGTGCTCAATTTCAAAACAATCCCAAACAATCTCATATAGGTGCCATTAAAAGAATTTTTCAATATTTGAAAGGCACTCTCTCTTATAGCTTGTCTTATCCAATGTTTTAAATCGTTCCTATTTCTTTTGGGATAACAAGCCCGATATAAAATAATTCTCAAAAATACGGTTCTTCATAACCGAACTAAACATATTGAGATTTGACATTTTTCTTGGGATTGCGTTTCTTAACGGAAATTTGAGATGTGTTTAATTCCGTCTCAAGATAACTCGCAGATTTTTTTTAAACTATTAACCGCCGAGTCTTTTACCTCAATTCGAGCTTGTTTAGGCATAATGTATATTGAATGAGGTCTATGTTTGCATTTTGTACGTTTTTAAAACTTAGAGGTGAAAAATTGGATTTTTTGTGCAAAATTCGGACAGAAACTGAACAAGTGTTCAGATACCGGTTGCCATAGAGGTTGACCGGTCAACCATGGCCAGGCACCGGTCTCCCTACACGTCGACCGGTCGCCCTAAGCATTTTCAGGATAAAAATGCTTTTGTCCTTCATTTCGGTATTTTTGATCATTTTCTTCAAAACTCGAACCCCTTTGCATTTTTCACACACATTTCACTCAAAATGATTTCTTATTCATAAATTCTATATTTTTGAGTTTATATTACTCATATTTTATCATTTTTATCCGACTTCTCCGATTAATTGGTATGAATTGTTCTTTTTAATCTTAATTAGGTTGAACCCTTGAGAAAGAGCTTGTACTTTGATATCTTGATGAATTTCTTGTATAATTATAATGAGTATGATGATTGTTGATGGATGAATAATGTAATATTATGTTTGGTGATGAAAAATTTTGGCTTAATTGAAATTCAAAGGCGTTATACATATATTGTTTTATTCAACGCACGCTAAGTGTTCGACAAAATGTTTCTAAGAAATATTCATCACCTACATGATTCTCTCGATCTCAAAAGTCTTATAAGTTTATAGAGATCATGCTTTATCAATCAAATGAGCTTTTGCAAATCAAATGTTCAATTTTCTCCTTTTTATTTGGAATTTAAGCTTCAATGTTCAAAACGCTTGATAAATCGATTCAATTGCGCACTTTGATATGATTATATGATGTTTTTATCGTACTAACATTCTTTTTGATGATTCCAAAGGGGAAGAAACAGGAAAAACGCTCATACGCTCTAAGAAACGAAAATAAGCTCGCAAGAAAAGCTATGAGCTATGGCTCTTAAAAGCCAAAAGTTGTGAATGATTCTTAGTTCATTTGATGTATTATGGACTTTTATGCCTGACTAATGATGTCTTTGTGACAGTGGGAGCTTCTAAGCTCATGAAATTTAAGCTTATATTGTAAAAGTTAAGCTTTTAGCTTTTAGTTATTTGTTTTTATACTTAATCTTGTTATGCATGTTGATAGGGGGAGCTTGTGCAAAATGTTTTTGAAAAATCTTTGCTCCTATCCTTGTGTTATTACTTATGATAAATGTTGCTTGTAATGGATTAATGTTTTAGACCGGAAAAAATGTGTTTTATTTTAAAATCGATCTCTTAAAAATTATTTTGGTTTGTAATCATCAAAAAGGGGGAGTTTGTTAGAAAAATGTTTTTATCATGATTTTGATGATTTTGTTTAAATGAGTTTTTACACCAAAAAAATGTTTATAAATCTTGTTCTAATACTCCCAATTGATTTTAAATGTTTTTACTAATTTTTTGGAGTATTTCTTGAAGTTATTTTTGACAAAAATTGGACAACACTTCTGTTTTGAGGTCGACCGGTCGAACAAGGGGTCGACCGCATCTCAAGAACGAAACCGAAATGTAACACACAAACAAAAAAAGATGGAGGTGGACCGGTCTAACCTGTACCGACCGGCCGACCTCTATGGCGATCGGTCGACCCGCCGACGGCCGCGCCCCTCCGTCATCCTCATCTGAATCTTCAGATTTACTTTATAACGTTCGAAATTTCAATATAGCGACCGGTCGCGCTATGTTATTTTTTACAGCAGATTCCAACCGTTGAACATCCATTACAGCAAGATTTACTTTAACAATTTTGTACATTATTTCTACATCTTGTGATCTTCTTTTTGTAGACAAAAGTGAAGAAGGATGATCCTATTTTTGTGAAGACTCTCCTATAAATAGAGGATGATTTTGAAGACACAAGATAACAACACAAGCAAACACACAACAAGAAATCTGCAAATTTCTCTAAGCTTTCACATTCAACATTCTTGTTGTATTTATAGCCTAAGTATTTCACTTTCACATCTTGAGGTCTAGGCTTGATTCTGATTACACTTGAACTTCAAAGTTGTATACTTCTTTATCGAGTTGTAATCTTGAATTTGTGTTCGTCATTCAACACAAGATATCCTTGTGAGTGTTTTTGTGGTAAGAACACACTTGGGTGATCTAGGTGTTAGGTGTTAGAAGATTGTGGTAATCTTCTTATTGAAGAGTTTGGTGCTCTTTGAGGTGTTGAAGAATTTGGTATTCTTCAAGACGGAAGATTGTGGTGATCTTGACTAGGTGCCGTTGCAAGAATATTGTGGTAATCTTCAAGGGAGATTGTGGTAATCTCGAGAGAGGTGTTGTAAGGTGAAGTTGTAATAATTTTGGTAATTATTAATAAAATCTTTTTTCTTTTTGAAATCCATCCCGGAGATACTGGGGTGGTAGAGGATTAGGCCCTAGGTGGGTTGAACCTCTTTAAATCGATGCGTGTTGTTTATTTCCCGCACTTACATTATTGTCTTGGCTTATTACATTCGAAAAAGAGGGCATAATCGCAAAAATTGGCATAACTATTCACCCCATCTAGATTATCGTAGCCACTTGGACTAACATACATTCCTCTCCAAGTTTGGCCTAGGAGGAGGATCAATTTTTGTGACAATAGTATCAGCACCCATTTGTTCCTTATCGGGTTCAGAATCACATTCCCGAAGGGAATATTTTCTACGATGGACTGAAGAAGATCACCAAAAACTATTGTCGATTTTTCGGGCCGTCTCTCAGTTTGCCTATAATGTTCTGACTCCAGCTTACCAAGTTTTCCTTGTCCGATATTACCATACAAATCACTAGTCCTCAACTACCACTCACCGATTGTCAAGTACTCCCCATTCCCCAAAATCGTCCCTTTTCCAATCACACATCATTTCGAGATGTCCCACAAATCCACAAAGAAAAGAAAAACCCTTTAAGATTTTCGAACTTAAAGTCGATCCACCGGGAATTCTCGTTCATATTAATGAATGTCCTCTTTGAAGAGGTTTCTCAAGATCCACGGCTACCAAAGATTTTAAGCGATCTACCTCTCGCTCCGAGTCGGGATAATAACATCATGGACTTTAGGGAACATTTTTCCAATTTTAATCCCAAGTTCGATCATCACCCATTAGCATGGCGTATGCCAAACTTGAACCCATATGTCGACTCATTAAACACCACTTTGTGCACATCTATAATTTCCGACCATTCTTTCAAGATTAAATATTGATTCTCAAAAGACCACCGGTTCCCCTTGATAATCTTGACCTTATCCTCCTTAGAAGCAAAGACAAACCGAATAAGTTATTTCCCGCCTTCTCGATAACAAAAGCTTGGGTATGCCGATGGATATAAGGGTATTACGTAACCCTGTAGTTAACGTTTTTAAACCCAAAAACTTCACCCAAGAGACTCAGAGCGCATTCCTCTAAACTACTCGCTATATCCTGCTTCTTCCACCGTGATACCACCCTTTTCTTCCAACGAAAGCATAAACCGCCGAGCCTCGCACAATACCTTGCTCCATTAAAGCAACCCACTATCTAGATCTCGAGTCTTTCAAGATGATACTCGACCACCTAGAGCTCAAAAAAGATCAAACAAAAGAAAACACAAAGAAGAAAGGCAATAGAACAAAGAGAAATAAAGAGAAAAAGAAGAACTTGAATAGAGAGAGAAGAGAGTCAATCGAAAAAAAGGGAAGAAAAAAGCAACAAAAGAAAATGGAACTAAGAAAAAAACTAAAAGAGAGAAGCCAAAAGGCCAAGGAATCAACCAAGCACCACATGTGATATATAAGGAATAATGCTATCCAAGTCGAGGCATATTAAAGTGATGAATCAAAGATAACTCGAGATACAAATCCATTAATGGGTAATAACTGCAAGAATAAATGCTCCATAAAGAGAAAAAAACAACTTCTACCCACCACCCACAAAAACCAAACAACCGAAGACCAAGAACACAAAGCAAAACGGAGCAAAACACCAAACTAGAGAAGGCGGCTACAAAGAGGGATTAGGGTTGGATGCAGGTCCACAACCATGGAACTTAGGGCTCCCCACAAAACAGAAAAGAAAAGGCACTCCTAGAGTGGGAGACTTAAACAACAAAGTCAAAAACTAAAATAAGAGTTGAATTGATGCAAAATGAGTTCTTGGAATGTCTTTTTTTTTTTAAATTTACTCTTGAGTTTATTTTAATATTTATTGCATCTTATTCAATGATAATATCATGTAAGTTATTTCACCTACTAAGAAATTTAATTTTAATTTTGCAAATTTTATTTTAGGATCAAACAACACGAGTGGCATTTACTATATATAAAATATAATTTAATAAACAATTATCCCATTTATAAGATTTAATTTTATTTAAATAAAAAAGAATTATTTAGATTACGTGCAACGCACGTACACCTAACTAGTAAGAAATAAAATACATGAATCATAGTGATAAGTTCTCTAAGATTGAGTATTATCACTAAGATTGAGTATTATCTTCTATGTATCACAACGTTTTTTGTTTCTTGGCGAACAAGTTTAGCTTTATGTTTATTCTAGGTCCTTTCTTGACGATATTCTCAAATGAATGTGTATTGTTCGCCAAAAATATTTTGGTTCTTACAAACTGTAAGTGTACAGTGTAGTTTATAGTATAATGACAAGCAAGGTCGTATTCATCAGGGATTGAATCTCGACACACTTAGGCTATAATAACATCATATTCTAATTTTATTGAAGCGACGGAAAATCAAGTTATTTAATTGTGGTGTTCTTCGCGACCTAGCCTTCTTTGCTCAGAAGATCTTTGATTCCTTCGTTCTGTGTTATTTGATGTGTTTTTTTGTCATCAAGTTATGATTTTTCATGCAAGACTTGTCCCCTTTATAGATGCTTGGAGAGATCACTTGTAGAGTTGGAACGGAAGCAAACTCGAAAATGCGCTGAAAAAGACTCCCACACGGCCAAAGTAGATGGGACCACACAATGGTGTGGTCGGGCTTAGGCCTTGTCGCATGGGCGTGTGGTTCAACATGGGCAAAGTGCGGTGGCCACCCCTTTCCCACACGGCCGTGTGACTTCACACGGTCCGGCCGTATGGGCCTCGCCTCCGTCCCCTGTTTTTTTTTCCCTTCTTCACACAACCGCAGGATTTTCACATCGCACCCCACACGTAGTGTGACACCACACGGTCCGGCCGTGAAGTATTTTTGTCCACTTTTTCTATCGTTTTGATCTTCTCTTCGCATCGGCAATCTTATCCGGGCACCCCAATTGACATTTCTTTATTTTAAGCTCCGTTTCCTGCAAGAATTACAAGAATACGCAGTATCATGCCCTTTTAAGGAAACCAAGTAAAAACATAGGAAATATGCGTGCAAATGCATCAATTATATATCATTTTAAGCCCCAAAATGCACCTATATTTTACACACATCAAAATCCTCCAAACTTAAAGCATTGCTCGTCCTCGAGCAAATTTAGAAAAACAATATAAGTGGTAAAAACGAAAGAACACCCAAGAACACTATAAACATTAAATGGCATTTGACTTCATACTTAAAGAAACCATGTAATTCATCATCAAGAAGTCATTATTCATAAACTCGGCATCATTAATACTCTCTCGGGTACTTGACATCGCGACTCACAAGTAAACAGTGTATCACGCTACTCTCAAAAGTGTATGGTAGGTGTTTACGCTCAAATTCAATTCAATGAAAGTAGAACTACCATAGGCTTGCAAATCATCTAACATCTCGACCACTTTTGTGTGCACAATTTAAGAATCAAAAAGGACTTTTCATTTGGTTGTAATGTAGGCTCTTTGGTAAGGGTAGGAAAATTTGGATTAAGTGACTTGACTTGAGCAAATAGAATTTTAAGCATACATACTTGTAATTCACCAACCCAATTTCAACATGATATCAATTTTCTTTTCAACTCAATTCCACCCTTATTTCTCCTTTTTCATTCTTAGGCCTTTTTTGCCTTCTTTTCTTTTTCTTTAGCCTCAAGCTCTCTTTTTTTTCCAGAATTTTCTTTTGTTTTGCTCGATTTTTTTCTTCTTTTTCAGAGATATATTTTTTTTTTCGAGCTTCGTGTATATTTACCCGTATATTGCTCATCCCTCTTTCTTTTGCCAACTTCTTCTCTTTTTTTCTCATAAATTTTCACCACATCTCCCCCAAACTTATTCATTTTCTATAAGCTCAAGAAATTTTAGGGATAAAACATATAAATTTTAAAGATCAATGTGGCTCAAAATAATAATTTTGGCTCAAACTTGGCTAACTAGGGAATCATGAGCTCATAGGTAGGCTTTTTTGGCTAAGTAGGCTAAACAAAGATGGCCTTAAATCATTTTCAAAAATTGCACACACATGGCTTCAATGAAGATACCATAGCAAGTTCTAGAGTTCTATCATGAATGAATGACACACTCAAGAAAAAAATAAGTCCGCATAATATCAAGGAGTTTAAGGCACAAAAGCTCACAGGCTTATTTTTCACAACATGCTCAAATACCCAGTTTTCTTAACACATGCCAAGCAAATAAATAACTTTTCTCCCAAGAATTTATTACATTATTTCCACAAGTATGTTATCTCATGCCATAAAATATTCATAGTAAAATTATAGGAGTTGGGCATACGAATCAATTAAAAACCACACACAAAAGAATTAAACGTGCTAAAGTGGTAAATGTGCTAAAACAATGAAACAAAAATAAACAGAAAAAATTGATTTTTTTTTTTCGAAATTAAAATGCAATTCTTCTACATGCGCCTAAATGCAATGCAAAATGCAAGAAAGTACTAAATTACGCATTCTTGAGAACCCCCTCAAACTTAGAATATGCTTCATCCCGAACATATGAGAAAATTTTCAAAAGAAAGAGGAATGCGTAATAAGTACTTACATAGATCACTGAGATGGTGGAGGTGGATGGTAGTGGCCTTGTGCGATGTGTCACTGGTCCATACGAGACATCATCTCGTACATTTGCTGCTGTTGTAGGGTGATGGTATCAAAACATTATAAGTACTCCTGGTGATACTCATCAGCGGTGGCTGCCAACTGATATGTGTCATCTATAAATTTCCCCACATCAGCTTCTACCCTTTCGAGCCTTTCACTCATAGTAAATGGCCGGTTACCCCCTTGGCGAGAATATTCCAGCATCTCCCTCATTTGCTCACCCTACTCTTCTTGAGCAAAAATTTCTTTACATCTCTAAGTATCTAGTTAACCCTATTTCTAGTTGAAGTCGCTTCGGGTTCTAAGCCTAATCATTATTCTATCTACTTGAATGAGCCAGTAATCACGCCCATCGAATTTTATCATTTTCATGGCAGTTAGAACATTCAAATCAATCAACTTAGGCCCAGCGGCCTCCGCATACCCCTCCAAATTAATGTTAAAATATTTAGAAATAGGGGTAATCATCCCCCCTATGCAAATTCCACCCCTCTCACTCTTTCGAATCCTATCAAATTGTCGGGCTATCATAGCCCCGGCGTTTGGCACCACTTCAGTCCCCAATGCCTTACACCAAATAATAAATAATTCATCAACCCTTAATGCCCCTCTATTCTCCTCCCTCGCAAAGATGGTTTTAGCTAAGACTCGATGAACATATCGAAATACCGGGTTGCGAATATTAGATGCCTTAGAAGTGCCCAGCGTATAAATTCGCTTCCCAATTATCTTTTTCCAAAACCTATCCTTATCGAATACCTCGTATTAATCTATGGACGAAAGTAGAGTATCATCCATCTAGCCCGGTGGGTTTCGTTTGGCAAGTTGACGTTGAAAGCTTCGGACTCCTCAGGGTCAAAAATCGGTTTAGGCTCGGGCTCAGGCTCTGGAGTCGGCTCCCTCCTTCTTCTCGTATTCCTCCTAGCTCCTCTTTCATCCCTAGAAGCCATGAATTTCAAGGTTTTGGAAGAGTAAAAATCTGAAATTTGGGAAATCTTGAAGTACCCCCAAACTTGGTGTAGAACTTGGAGAAGTTGAAAATTGAAGGTATTTGGTGGTGGGTTTCTTGACAAAGTGAAGGATTTGTGATTTTGGTTTGAGATTAGAGGTGAATTTGGAGAGATTTGGAGAGTAGTTTGAGTGTTTAGGGAGAGAATTTTCGTGGGAATTAGGGTTTGTGTAGGAGAAAGTGGGAGAAAAAGTGGGATTTTGGGGTTAAAATAGGGGTTGGAAGGTGTCTGCCTGATTTTGTTCGCAGACCACACAATCGTATAGCCCCGCATGTGTTGCGATCTGCGTTTGTTTGCTAGTCCTCGGCCACACGACCGTGTGATGGTCACACTGCCTGGTCGTAGGGTGCTGGGCAATTCGCCCTCTCGCACGGCCAGGTCGTGTGATATCACACACTCGTGTTGAGTTGGTTCCGTACTTTTTTTTCAATAACCGAGAGTTTGCCGTGACGCCTCCTACACAACAACTCAAGAAAACTAAACAAAACTAAAAATTAAGTTAATAAATAAAAATTAAAATTGAAACTAAAATTGAAATTAAAATTGAAGGCGATAAAAAATGTATGGAAATATGAAATAAATTGGGTTGCCTCCCATACAGCGCTAAGATTAACGTCTTCAGTCAGACCTCAGATTTCTAATCATTATTGCCAAATTTTGTCATCTGAAACTTGTGAACCCTTAATGCTATCCATCAGACGAATGGCATTGCATTGCTCCCGTGGATTCAACTCAGTATCACTTGGGAATTTGCCTTTCTGATGTTGACCTCCCACAACAGTTGCGATCTGGGCTACTTGTGTTTCTAGAGATTTCAGTCTTGCGTTTATGTTCGGGTTTAGCTGAGTGACCTGTTCTTCTATCCTGTCTATTTTGGCTTCATCTTAGTTTAGTCTCGCCCTTATCTCTCAGATAAACGAGGATAGCATCTCTTCAACAGATGCTTTCTTTTCAATGGACTCCGCTATGCCTTGATTACCCACGTTATATCCCTGAGGTGGCTGCTAAATATTTTTATTGTTAGCATAAGAGAAATCTTCATGGTTTCGTAACCCTGGATGGTAGTAGTTGAGGGCACTTCCTCAACAATTCCCGGAATCTATCCCATGCTTCATATAGCGGCTCAAAGATCTAATTACCTAAATCAAGGCGATTTCAAATTTCAATTGCGGGTCTTCTTGCGGGGAAAGTATTTGGCTAGAAATCGTTGACTTAGTTCTCCATTTGCGCGGCTTGTGGTGTTAAAGAGCATAACCATCCCTTAGCCTTATCGCGTAGAGAGAATGCGAAAGGCGATCGAATGATATCCTCGAAACATCATTCATCTTAACAAAGATTGCAAATTTCTATAAAGTACGTCGGATGCGCGTTTGGATCATTAATGGCTCTACCCTAAACTTGTTTTGTGACACCATCCGGATCAATGTCGGTTTTAGTTCAAAATTATTTGCATTGATCGTGACGCAGCCACACCCCCATAAGTTTGGCTTACCTCCCGGTGAAAGTAGTCCCTAACGTCCTTCTCGGCCTTTCCACAATTTTGTCCGACACCGCCCCTAGTGGGCGCTCCTCATTGTTTCATTTTCCACTACATTCGGATTAGTCCCATCCGCCATTGCTTTGCTCTTTTCCTTAGTTGTTTTGTTGTCTTTTCGATTTCCAAATCAATGGGAATTAATCTGGTCGATCTTGAACGCGTGATCATGCACTTATCCGCACTAAACAAAAAAATGTTATAACTGAATAATAAAAAAGAAAAATAATTTCAAGATAATTTCAAAAAATTTTAAAAAAAATGGAAAATATGCTTCAATTAAGATTGAACTACGTAACTATAACTAAGTAGAATCTAATCAATCCCCGGCAATGGCGCCAAAAACTTGTTCGCCAAAAATATTTTGGCTCTTACAACTGCAAGTGTACAGTGTAGTTTATAGAATAATGGCAAGCAAGGTCGTATTCCTCAGGGATTGAATCTCGAAACACTTAGGGTATAATAACATCGTATTCCAATTTTATTGAAGCGACCGAAAATCAAGTTATTTAACTAAGAAAATCGAAAATAAAGAAAGAAAATAAAAATAAATTTATGAACCCCACAAGTATTTTCAACATCTTTAGGAGCAACCTTAGGCGCATAATCTCAACATGCTTCTTCAACATTAAATGTGAATAAGGTTTTCAAAACCAATTCATGCAATTCTATGGGTTCAATTCCTAAGTTCGTCTACTCCCCCTTCCGGGTGGTGCGTAGACAGTTGATTAATAATAATTGTAGTCCTCCCGGATCGTTACAATTCTTATTAACTCCAAAAAGATTTGTGAATTGAATGACTCCCCACAAAACAGTTGTCACACCCGTTTTATGTCTGAATTCGATTGTCGTCTTTGTTAGAACTCATCTCCTGAATTTCGCAATAACAAATATGACATTCTAATTATTGATCAGATAAAAAGAAATTAAATAATAAGCACTCGAATTCATAAAATAGAAAATATGAATTAATTAAGAAAATAAATAATCATATTTAATACAAATCTACAGTTTCGATTATGCTCCTAA
This sequence comes from Rehmannia glutinosa, assembly GCA_016081115.2. Classification (NCBI taxonomy): domain Eukaryota; kingdom Viridiplantae; phylum Streptophyta; class Magnoliopsida; order Lamiales; family Orobanchaceae; genus Rehmannia; species Rehmannia glutinosa. The sequence goes on along the minus strand of CM071924.1, from coordinate 58,930,767 downwards.
GATCCGAAAAATATGACAAACATTGATTACAAACTCATAGACAAATCCGAATTAATATTATGACATTATATAAGCACATACAAGAGTTCTTAGACATAGGAAGAAAACCCCTTCTTGTCAGGATGGATTCTCCCTCCAAGCTCTCGAAGCTCTTGTGCTCCCCAGATGCGAAAGCCTTGTGGTGTTATACGCGACCTAGCCTTCTTTGCCCAGAAGATCTTCGATTCCTTCGTTCCTGTGTTATTTGATGTGTTTTTTTGTATCAAGTTATGATTTTTCGCGTAAGCCTTGGTCCCGTTTTTATAGATGCTTGGAGAGATCACTTGTAGAGTTGGAACTAAAGCAAACTCTAAAAAACGCTAAAAGCACTCCCACACGGCTTGGTCGTGTGGGACCACACAAATCGTGTGGTCTTTAGGGCTTAGCTCGCGTGGGCGTGTGGTTCAACATGGGCAGGCTGGTGCGGTGGCCACCCTTTCCCACACGGCCGTGTGACTTCACACGGTCCGGCCGTATGGCCTCGCTCCCGTCCCTGTTTTCTTCCCTTCTTCACACAACCGTGTGATTTTCACACCGGCTCTCCACATAGCCGTGTGACACCACACAGTCCGGCCGTGTGACATGTTTTTGTCCATTTTTTCCGTTATTTTGATATTTTCTTCGCATTCGGCAATCTTATCCGGCACCCCAATTGACATTTCTTCATTTTAAGCTCGTTTCTAATAATTACAAGAATACGCAGATTATCATGCCCTTTTTAAGGAAACCAAGTAAAAACATAGGAAATATGCATGCAAATGCATCAATTATATATCATTTTAAGCCCAAAAAATGCACATATATTTTACACACATCATGTACACAACTGAAATATGAAAATATCATTACTGAAGTAATTTTTTACAATAATGATTCTTACAAAATAACAATGAAGAACCAAGTCCCATATGTTCAACATGATCTTTGAACTTGTATGGTGGCACGCATTTTGTCAAAGGATCAACAATCATCAATTCAATATTAATTCAATAACCACTGTTTTACCTTTAATATGTTCACTTATGGCTAAATATTTTACGTCGATATGTTTGTTTCGACTACCACTTTTATTACTTTTAGCCATGAATACATCAGTTGAATTGTCACAATATATTATTAATGGCCTGGAAATGAAATCAATAATTCTAAGCCCAGAATAAAACTCTTTAGCCATACACCATGTGCAGTTGTCTCAAAAGAAGATACGAACTCTACTTCCATTCTGGAAGTAGCAATTAAAGTTTGTTTTGTGCTTCTCCAGGATATGGCTCCACTAGCAAATATAAAAATATAACCAGATGTTGATTTTCGTGAATCAACACATCCAATAAAGTCGAAATCAGAGTAGCCAGTTACTTCCAAATTATCAGTTCGTCGATACATAAGCATGTAATCTTTTGTTCCCTGAAAGTACCTCATTACCTTCTTTGCAGCTTTCCAGTGGTCAATTCTTGGATTACTTTGATATCTTCCTAATATTGCAACAACAAATGCAATGTGAGGCCTTATGCAGACCTTACCGTACATTAGACTTCCAACAACAAATACATATGTAATATTCTTCATTTGTTCCTTTTCAATATTATTTTTGGGACACTGGGCGAAATTGAATTTATCACCTTTCACAACATGGCTATACTTGGTGAACAATCTTTCATTCAAATCTCTCTAAAACTTTGTTATATAGGTTTTAACTTGTAACATACCTAAAATGCCATTAAGTCGGTCTCTATTGATTTTTATGCCAATGACATAAGATGCTTCACCCATGTCTTTCATATCAAAGTTTTTAGAGAGGAATTGTTTCACCTCATATAGCAATTCCTTATCATTTGTTGCAAGTTAATATCATCTACATATATAATAAGAAAACAAATTTTTCTCCCACTAACCTTCTCTGGTATATACATTGATCCATGATATTCTCTACAAATTCTAATAAAGAGATAATATCATGAAATTTGAAATACCATTGTCGAGTCTTGTTTCAATCCATATATAGATTTCATAAGCTTGCATACCAATTGCTCACCTTTACTAGAGGAGAATCATTCTCATTGTTTCATATATACCTCTTTCCCTAGATCACCATTGGGAAAAGTCATTTTCACATCCATTTGTTGCAATTCTACATCAAAATGTGCAACTAATGTCATAATGATACGACAAGAATTCTTTTTAGATACAGGAGAAAAGGTTTCTTTGTAATCGATTCCTTCTCTTTGAGTAAATCCTTTAGCAACTACTCTTGCTTTATACCTGTCGATGTTGCCCAATGAATCTTTCTTTGTTTTAAAAATCCATTTATACCCTATGGCCTATGCACTATTGGGTAACTCGACAAGATCCAAAACCCCATTAGATGCCATCGAATTTATCTCATCTTTCATAGCATTGTCCATAAATTTGATTCTTTGCAATTCATAGTTTTGTGAAAACGTTTCAAGATCATTTTCAGCTCCAATGTTATAGTCCAATTCTTGCAGATACACAATATAATCATAAAAAATTGATTAGTTTCTTACTGTAGTAGATCTTGCAACATTATGTTGTTCAACATTATCTGGTATTTGAACAATTTATTATGCTGGGTCATCAAGAATTTGTAGAACTTCAATAATTTTTTGTACAACACTCGGTTGAACTTGAGGAGTGTAATGAATGACAACCAATTTCTCACTTGATGTGGAAGGTTGGTCATTTTCGGAGTTTGATCTCTGTAACTAATCACCCCCACAAATTAAGTCATTTTCAAGAAATTTTGTATTTCTTGATTCCACAATTATGATGTTATGAGATTGAAGATAAAATCTATATCCCTTGGACCTTTCGGCATATGTAATTAAATACCCACTAATGGTCCTTGGATCTAGTTTTTTCTCTTGTGGATTGTAAATTGTTACTTTAGACAAACATTCCCAAATGTGTATATGTTGCAAACTCGATTTCCAACCATTCCATATTTTGAATGGCATTTTTGGAACCACCTTAGTTGAAACCTGGTTTAATATATATATATATATACAATTTTGTTTTAAGAGCTTCAGTCTACAAAGATTTAGACAGCTTCGAGCTACTTAGCATACTACGCACCATGTCCAATAATATCCGGTTTCTTCTTTTTAGTATACCATTTTGGTCGAGAACCAGGCATGGTGTATTGGGCAATAATCCCATGCTCTTGAAGAAACTTTTCAAATGGACTAGTGTCTTGTCCATTCTCGGTGTATCTATATTAAATATTCTCCACCTCTATCGGTCCTCACAATTTTTATTTGCTTACCACATTATTTCTCTACTTTTGTTTTAAATACCTTAAAGGCATCTAATGCTTCGTCTTTATTATGAAGTAAGAAGACATATATATATCGTGAGTAATCATCAATGAAATAGATGAAGTATTTTGGACCATGTGAGTCCATATCTGGACTACATATATCTGAATATATGATTTCTAATATGTGTGAACTCCTTTTGGCACATTTCTTTGTCTTGTTCGTCCGCTTTCTTTTAATGCAGTCCACACAAGTATCAAAATGAGTAAAATCCAAAGTATTAAGTAACTCCGTCATTTACTAATCTCTTAATTCTAACTATGGAGATATGACATAACATGCGATGCCACAAACTAGTAGAATCTTCATTCATAATACACCGTTTAACACCAGTATGAATGTTGGGAAATTTATTTTATAGATTTTGATGAATGCCATGTAAAACTTAAACTAGAAAGTTGGCACCTCATTTTCCTTGTAATTTGTATTGTAATAGATAAATGGAAAAGTCCGAGTCAAGTCAGCTATGCCTAGAAATACAAGAAGTCAACTGAAGACAGAAGTGAAGCCTCCGCTGCAAGACAACTGAGTATGGCAAAGAAGAAAAGTCAAGAACTCGACTGAAGGTGTATCAGCTGTGAAACAGCTGTATGAAGAGTCAGTCAAGTCAACTCAAGAAGCCAAGTCTCAAGTTGAAGTGACAGATGAGTCATCCAAAGATTGGAAGCTAACTCAAGTCACCTGGGGAATAAGAGACTGCAGTCAAGTCAAGACAACTGAACGAGATCCTTTGATAAAAGCCAAGAATGTTACTCAGAATGGTAACATGTTAAAGTTGTCATAGATAAAGTGTTAGTTCCAGTTGTGTGCAAAAGGAACAAACCAATGGGAAGCATTGCACCTATTGTCAGATACGCTGCAATGCTGCAAGACATTAAATACGAGGAAATGTTAACATCAAGGACTGCAATAAGACAAGCCAACGAACACAAGTGACTTTTGAAATCAGCCTATCTCTTCAACGGGCAGATTTTTGAAAGTTCACTATAAAAGGCCGAGAAACTCATTGAGAAAAGGTCACCCAACCACGAACAAGCAAGCGATATTCGAACTATAACCTGCAAAATATTCTCAAGATATTCAAGCAAAATCCTCAAGCCTAAAACTCGAAGGAAATCAATCCAACACAAAGTTGTAAAGGAAAGACAACTTCAAACTGTTGAAGAGGAAACTTTTGAAGAATCAAAAGAGGTCTACTTTCCAAGGAGGATTGTAGGAAGGTTCAAGGTCGAACCAGTCTCAAGTTATTTGAGGGCTTCGTGATCAAATCCAAGAAGCTTGAGAAAGTGAGTTTGAAGTGAGCAAGGCAGCTGCCTGTGAAGAAGCTCGAGCCGGAAGAGGCCAGTTGTGTGACCAAGGTATCTCTAGATCGAGTCCAAGGAGCAAGTCGGTTGTGTGATCAAGACTTGTCTCTGGACAGATATCCACTTTGTGAACTGATCATTACTTAGTGGATTCCTCCAGGAGTTGGAGAAGAGAAGATTAGAATGATTACCCCATCTTCGAACCTCTATAAAAATTACTTGTGTCATTTACATTTCAGTACTTTTATTTCTGCATACTTACTTATATCTGCTGATAATTTGCTATCCAACTGATTACTAACTAAGTGTTAAAATCAAGTGTTAAAATAAGTTTAAAACAAATCAAAGGGTGTTAAGTCTTCCGCTGATAAAACCAACACAGCCAAGTTAAGTTTCAGGTTAAACAGTTGAGTTATTCTATCAATAGCTCTATCGAGTCTGTTGAGTGGCTAACTCTGCTGAATAACCAACTTAGTTGTCCCTCAAGGACTTAGTTGTTTGTGTTAACTCTGTAATTTCTTTAAAAGGACTAAATCGAAAAGTTGGAAAGGTTTATTCAACCTCCCCCTTCTAAACCTTTCTCACACCCCTTGGGACCTACAAGTGGTATCAGAGCGGTTGGTTTATTGAGCTTTCCGCACTAGTTACTGAACTAGATCTCAATCTTTTCTAAAAGATTTTTAACACTTGCATTTTCAAAATCTTTCACTCTTACCAAAAGTTATTATCATGAAGCAAATCTGACACGTATTCCTATGTTCATTGTTGAGGAATTTGATGATTGGAAAATTCGTATGCAGGCTCATCTATCTACTTTACATGATGAAATGTGGCTAGTGATAGATGATGGGCCACTGCAAATACTGAAAATGAACACAGCCTCAAGGAGAGCAGCTGCAGCTGAAGGAGAAGAAGTTGCTGCTGAGGCAAGACCAGCCATGGTTGAGAAACCAAGGACTGAGTGGACAAACAAGGACAAAAAAAGATACAACTTGGACAATGTGGCCAAGGACATACTCTACAAAACTTTGGACAAAGCAATGTTCAACAAAGCCAAATCTTGCCAATCTGCAAAAGAAATCTGGGATAAACCGACCTTAATTTGTGAAGGATCGAATAGATTAAAGAAAATAAATTGTCTCAAGTCGTATAAAATTTGAAAATTTTAAAATGCTTTGCATGGTGAAACCTCGACCACTGGATGCCATATTCACATAAATCACAAATGAGGTATCAAAGATTTGGTAAATAATATACACAAAAGGAAATGTGTATGAAGATTCTAAGTCTCCTAGCTGAATGGGAAATGAAGGTCATGGCCCTGAGACATTCAATGAACCTCACAACAATATCCAATCATGAGCTATTCTCAAATCTCAAAGCCTATGAGTTTGAGCTGAGAAGAAAGGAGCAAGAGGAGATAGTTGTACCTAAGACAACTGCTCTTATAGTCAAGGAAGGAAAGAGAGTTGAAGTCAAGGAAGCCATAGACCAGGAGGAGATTGCCCGATGGTTAAAAGATTCAACAAGTTCTTCAATAAGAACTATAAAAGAAACAAGGGTGAATCCTCCAGAGACATTCACTCCTCCAAGTCAAGGGGAAGACAGGCCACCCAAGAGAGTTGAACATCAAAGGGTTGAATATCGTAGAGCCGATAACCCAATGACAAATAGTGATCAAAGAGCTGATAACCGTGTTGGAATTGCGCACAACCAGACATTTTGCAATTGATCGTTCCTATCCACCACCAGTCGGTAGTACAGAATGAAGAAGAAAAAAAGTCTTGAGAGAAAGAAGACAGAAAAGAAAAAAGCCATGTTGGCTGGCCGAGATCATGAGACGAGACAGCTAAGTCTAAGGAAATGAGCAGACTGAGAGAGTAGTGAAGCTGACTACTCAAGTGATTCTGAAGAAGAAGCAATGATCAGGCTAAAGAACAATACCAACCAGACCAGGAAGATGAGGTACACTCTAACTCATCTCATTCAGATTCTAGTGATAGTGATTGTGATACACACACCTCATCACCCACTGATCTTTATGATTCATTAGACAAACGATGAAAGACTTTGAGCACATTAAATCCTCACACACACTATTAAATGAGGAAAACAACCAAATTAAAGCCAAAACTCACAAATTACTAAGGAGCCGAGTACTCTAAGTCACATAGTCAAGGTGAGAACAAAGAGCTAAAGGCTGAGAATGCTAAACTAATAGCATAGATAACTTGCTATAGAAAAAGGGAAAATGATCTCAAAAATGTGATTGCCTCATTTACAAAAGCATCTAAATCATTGGATGACCTTATTAAGAGCCAAAAGGAGTGTGGAGATAAGACAGCATATGATTCAATTCCTTTGTGCACAAAATAAACTCCTAGAGTGATTTTGGAAAAAGGGTCTTCAAGCAATGAAGCATCTCGTAAATCCAAGACACCAAATGTTGCACCCACATTCATCCCAAAACAATCACAAACAAACTGGCCTTGGATATAAAAGGAAAGGAAAGAGCCATTGAGTATCTTTGAGAGGATGCGAAGAAGAAATCCAACAGAAGTTCCTCAACAAACTCCAAATAGAAAATACTTTGTGAAGAATAAACATGAGCTACCAAAACCCTTAAGTTTTATCAAAGAAACATATATGATGGGAATGGTAGAAACTATCCAAGCCAAGTTGATTGGAACAATGTGAAAAATCAGCAAAGACCAATGGAATACAAGCCTAGATGGCAAAGACCTAGATCTCAGCAAAGGTCATTCCAAAGGCAAAAGAGTTATTATCAACACACATATGCACCTAGACACTACACTCAAAAATATCACAACTACCCAAAGAAGGCAATTGCAAAAACACACTCACTGGCATACAGACAAAAGAGACAATTGTATGAACCTGAAGCCCCCGAGCAATTTGCCAAAGTGAATTATGATTTTGGCACAGATAGATGGAAACCTCTTAGAGTCGAATCATTTGGCTATAGGTTGGTTGGATCATCTTATAAAGACTAACCCCTCGGGACCTGTGCAAGTATGGGTACCTAAAAACTAATTTCCTTGATTGCGGGTTCAAGGAACAGTGAAAGCGCAAGGAACCTGGTACATATAGTGGTTGTTCCGGACATATGACAGAAACAAGAAAAATCTGTCAAGATTCAAGGGCGAGATTAGAGGTGCTAAAGTCATATTTGGAGGAAATAAAGCTCCAGGGGAAATAAAAGGCAATCGGATCCATCAAGAAAAATGGATTAGAGATCACAGATGTTGCTTATGTTGAAGGCCCAACTTCAACCTCCAAAGATCGGCCAACTGTGACAATGGCTACAATGTTGGATTCAATATGGGAGTGTGCCAAATTAAAGATCTTGAATCAAATGAAATAGTCTTTGCAAGGATCTGACGAGAAGAATATGTATGTGGTAGACTCTCTTTGCCACACACACCAAGCACCCTGTGCATAGCAGAGAGCACAAATTGAATCAAGTTGGTTGTGGCACAAGAAGTTGAGTCATCATCAACTTCAAGACAATCAACAAGCTTGCAAGGAGTCATCTTGTGGAAGGATTGCGGACTTCGGTGTACAAGAAGGAAGTATATGTGATGCATGCCTGATGGGAAAGCGGATCAAATCTTCATTCAAGGAGAAGCCTTCATCCTTCTTCAACAAGGATTTTGCATCACATTGCATATGGATTAATTTGGTCCAGTTGAACCAGCCAGTATAAGTGGAACGAAATACACCTTAGTGGTGGTGGATGATTATTCAAGATATACATGGGCAATCTTCATGTGCAAAAAGAAGGAAACTTTGCAGAAGTTACCTCAGCTATTGAGAAGAGTTCAAAATGAAAAGAGTCAAACCATTATAAAAATAAGGTCTGATAGAGGAACTGAGTTTGTCAATGGGATAATAACTCAGTATTGTGTTGAAAATGGTATTGCTCATGAGTTATCTGCAGCAAGAACTCCACAACAGAATGGAGTAGGCTGAAAGAAGGAAAGAACTCTCAAGGAAGTCGCAAGAACCATGTTAAATTCGGATTGCCTAAGAGATTTTGGGCTGAAGCCATCAACAATGCATGTTATACTCAAAATAGATGCATGATAAATAGGCAATTGACCAAGACTCCCTATGAGATATGGACTGGGAGAAAGCCAAATGTTGTATAGTTTAGAATATTTGGATGTAAATGCTTCATCCACAACAATGGCAAGGATAATCTAAAGGCTTTTGATCTTAAAGTTTTATGAAGGTATCTTTTTGGGATACTCAGCTGAGAGCAAAGCCTACAGAGTGTTGAACAAGAGGACTATGGTCATAGAAGAGTCTATTCATGTGGTTTTTGAAGAACCTAATGTGAATGGAGAATACATTGAAGAGTTAGAAGATAAGTTGAATTAGCCAACTATGCAGAAGAGTCCTTCTGTTGAAGCTGAAGTAAGATCAACCAATCCAGATAAAGATGAGATAGCTGAATCTCAAAGACAACTGGAAAATCTGAAGCTGAATGATGATGAAAGAGTTGCTCAAGACAACACAAACACGCGAGATACCGAACCCACCGAACATGATTTGCTTCAACCTTTGATGTGAGATGGGTTTGAGAGACCATCCACGCGAGCTAGTCATTGGAGATGTTAGAGATGGTGTAAGAACCGATCCGAGCTCGGCAAAGCAATGTTCACTTGTTTTATTTCCCAAATAGAGCCAAAAGATGTGTCTCAAGCATTGGATGACACACATTGGATTCAAGCCAAAGGGTATTGCTAAGAAGAGGGAATGGATTTTGATGAAACATTTGCTCATGTTGCAAGATTAGAAGCAATAAGGATGTTTCTTGCCTATCTTTGCTCACAAGAACTTCATCTTGTATATCAAATGGATGTGAAAAGTGCATTCTTAAATGGACTGTTAGAGGAAGAAGTCTATGTTGAACAACCTCCAGGTTTTGAGCAGAAGACTATTGGAGATAAGGTGTACAAGCTCAAGAAAGCATTATATGGATTGAAACAGGCACCAAGAGCATGGTATGATACATTATCTCAATTTCTAACTGATAATGGATTTACCAAAGGCAAAGTGGACAGAACACTCTTCAGAATTCAAGATGGAGAGAGTATACTGCTTGTTCAAATATATGTGGATGATATCATTTTTGGATCCACAAACAAAGAACTGTGTGATAAGTTCTCAAACCTCATGCAAGGTAATTTTGAAATGAGCATGATGGGAGAACTGACTTTCTTCCTAGGACTTCAAGTTAAGCAATTGAAGGATAAAACTTTCATAAGTCAAATAAAGTACACTAGAGATTTAATGAAGAAATTTCGTATGGAAGAGAAGTCTTCTGTGAAAATACCAATGAACACATCAGTCAAGATGGACATGGATGCGGATGGTAAAGCCAGTAGATCAAACAAGATACAACACTTATTGGATCAACTGCTCTTCTTATCTAACGGCCCAGAGACCACATCACCTTTGCGATGTGTATGTGCAAGATTTCAATACGCACCAAAGGAGAGCCACATGATTTGCGGCTAAGAGAATCCTAAGATATTTGGAGGGATGCTAGAAATTGGTTTATGGTATCCATAGGAAGGTGGATTCAAGCTTATTGGTTACTCAGACTCTGACTATGTTGGATGTAGAGTTGACAGGAAAAGTACTTCAGGTACATGTCAAATGCTTGGAAACAGATTGGTTTCCTAGTTTAGCAAGAAGCAAAACTCAATAGCCACATCCATAGCTCAAGCAGAGTACATAGTTGCGGGCAGCTGTTGTGCCCAAGTCTTATGGATGAGACAACAGCTGAGAGATTATGAAATTGAAGAAACAGAGATTCCAATTATGTGTGATAACACAAGTGCTATTGCAATCACTCAGAATCCTGTGTTGCATTCAAGAACAAAGCACATTGATGTCAGATATCATTTAATAAGAGACCATGTTGAAAAGAAAGACATCACTTTGGAATATATCTCAACTGATAAGCAGTTAGCTGACATATTCACCAAGCCCTTATGTGAATCCAGATTTGAAGAGCTTAAGCATGAGCTAGGGTTAATTGAGCTGAGTTAACACTCAAAAGACTCAATCAGAAGAGATGGAAGATGGAAAGTGAGAAATGAACAAGTTTTTCACATCATCCAAGTGAAACAGCCATATCGGAATATTTTAATAGATAGCGCTAGAAAAGCTGAGTCAAGATTTTGATGAATGCCATGTAAAACTTAAACTAGAAAGTTGACACCCAATTTTCCTTGTAATTTGTATTGTAATAGATAGGGCTGGAAAAGCTGAGTCAAGTCAGCTAAGCCTGGAAGTACAAGAAGTCAACTGAAGACTGAAGTGAAGACTCCGCTGTGGAACAACTGAGTATGGCCAAGAAGAAAGATCAAGAACTTGGTTGAAGATGTATCAGCTGAGGAACAGCTGTGTGAAGAGCTTCATATATTGAATGGCATTTTTGGAACCACCTTAGTTGAAACCTGGTTTAATATATATATACAATTTTGTTTTAAGAGCTTCAGTCTACAAAGATTTAGGCAGCTTCGAGCTACTTAGCATACTACGCACCATGTCCAATAATATCTAGTTTCTTCTTTTTAGTATACCATTTTGGTCTGGAGAACCAGACATGGTGTATTGGGAAATAATCCCATGCTCTTGAAGAAACTTTTCAAACGGACCAGGTGCTTGTCCATTCTCGGTGTATCTACATTAAATATTCTCCACCTCTATCGGTCCTCACAATTTTTATTTGCTTACCACATTATTTCTCTACTTCTGTTTTAAATACCTTAAAGGCATCTAATGCTTCGTCTTTATTATGAAGTAAGAAGACATATATATATCGTGAGTAATCATCAATGAAAGAGATGAAATATTTTGGACCATGTGAGTCCATATCTGGACTACATATATCTGAATATATGATTTCTAATATGTGTGAACTCCTTTTGGCACATTTCTTTGTCTTGTTCGTCCGCTTTCTTTTAATGCAGTCCACACAAGTATCAAAATGAGTAAAATCCAAAGTATTAAGTAACTCCGTCATTTACTAATCTCTTAATTCTAACTATGGAGATATGACATAACATGCGATACCACAAACTAGTAGAATCTTCATTCATAATACATCGTTTTTATTTTATAGATTTTGATGAATGCCATGTAAAACTTAAACTAGAAAGTTGGCACCTCATTTTCCTTGTAATTTGTATTGTAATAGATAGGGCTGGAAAAGCTGAGTCAAGTCAGCTATGCCTAGAAACACAAGAAGTCAACTGAAGATAGAAGTGAAGACTCAGTTGCAAGACAACTGAGTATAGCAAAGAAGAAAAGTCAAGAACTCGACCGACAAGGTGTATCACCGTGTGAAGCAGTTGCATGAAGAGTCGGTCAAGTCAACTCAAGAAGTCAAGTCTCAAGTTGAAGTGACAGGATGAGTCATCCAAATATTGGAAGCTAACTCAAGTCACCTGGGAATAAGAGATCGACTGATCCAAGTCAAGACAAGCGAACGAGATCCTTTGATAAAAGCCAAGAATGTTACTCAGAATGGTAACATGTTAAAGTTGTCATAGATAAAGTGTTAGTTCCAGTTGTGTGCAAAAGGAACAAACCAATGGGAAGCACTGCACCTAGTGTCGATATCGTTGCAATCTTTGCAAGACATTAAATACGAGGAAATGTCAACATCAAGGACGCAACAAGACAAGCCAGCGAACACAAGTGACTTTTGAAATCAGCCTATCTTTTCAACGGGCAGATTTTTGAAAGTTCACTATAAAAGACTGAGGAAACTCATTGAGAAAAGGTCACCTGAACCACGAACAAGCAAGCGATATTCGAACTGTAACCTGCAAAATATTCTTAAGATATTCAAGCAAAATACTCAAGCCTAAAACTCGAAGGAAATCAATCCAACACAAAGCTGTGAAGGAAAGGCTTCAAACTGTTGAAGAGGAAACTTTTGAAGAATCAAAAGGGGTCTAATTTCCAAGGATGATTGTAGGAAAGTTCAGTCGAACCAATCTCAAGTTATTGAAGGGCTTCGTGATCAAATCCAAGAAGCTTGAGAAAGTGAGTAAGTAGCAAGGCAAGCGCCTATGAAGAAGGCGAGTCGGAAGAGAAGCCACCAGTGACCAAGGCATCTATAGACTGAGTCCAAGGAGCAAGTCATCTGTGTGATCAAGACTTGTCTCTAGACAGATAACCACTTTGTGAACTGATCATTACTTAGTGGATTCCTCCAGGAGTTGGAGAATAGAGGATTAGAAGAATTACCCCATCTTCGAACCTCTATAAAAATTATTTGTGTCATTTATATTTCAGCACTTTTATTTCTGCATACTTACTTATATCTGCTAATAATTTGCTACCCAACTGATTAATAACTAAGTGTTAAAATCAAGTGTTAAAACAAGTTTAAAATAAATCAAAGGGTGTTAAGTCTTCCGCTGATAAAACCAACACAGCCAAGTTAAGTTTCAGGTTAAACAGTTGAGTTATTCTATCAACAGCTCTATCGAGTCTGTTGAGTGGCTAACTCGTTGAATAACCAACTTAGTTGTCCTCAAGGACTTAGCGATTTGTGTTAACTCGAATTTCTTTAAAAGGACTAAATCGAAAAGTTGAAAAGGTTTATTCAACCCCCTTCTAAACATTTCTCACACCCTTGTGACCTACAATGAACATGAATAACATTATTATCATTATCTTGTAGATTAATGGAGAAAAGACCATCGAGTAATATACCATTCCCAACAAGTTCGAATGATAAAACAAACCTAAATTTATTTACGAAAAATTAAAGGAATATCCCAATAGTACAAGTCTTGAAACTGAAATCAAATTTCTATAGAAATTTGGAACATAAAAGGTATTTTCCAAATCCAATACATAACCATTATTTAAAAATACAGTGCATGTCTCATTAGCCTTTGTTAGATTAATGTTTTTATTTTGATTTTGATGATTTCATATAAATGAGTTTTATACCAAAATAATGTCCCCAAATGTTGTCCAAATACTTCAAAATATCTTCAATGATTTTCACTAAGTTTTTAAAGTACTTCTTGAACTTTATTTTTGATAAAAATCGGACAACTTCTCGTGAAGAGGTCGACCGTGTCGCCCTATAGAAAGACCCAAAACCTGAAAGTTTACAAAACATAGAACAAACTGTGAGCTAAATAGGGGAGGCGACCGTGCACGAATGTTTGTGTTATTCTTGAAATCTCTCTGTTTCAATAGCAAATGGTCACTATTCTTGAGCAATGGTCGCCCTAGGCATGTGGCCAGTCGACTCCTATAGCAACCTTTGTGTAAAAACACTTTTCAACGGCTTTAAAATTCAAATTTATATGAGAAGCGACCGATCGCCCTATTGTTTTATCAAGTAAACTATCCGTTGTGAGGAGACACTTCTCATAATTTTTAGGCTTTATCATTTCTTAACAATTTCTTGGAGTTGTTTGATCTTTCTTTTTGAAATTACTCAATTAGGAGGAGCCTATGTTGGGGATTACATCTTGGAGCTCTCCTATAAATACATGTAGGCTTGGAAGGATCAAAACACAACACAAGCATACAATACTACAAGTAAATACTCGGCCAAATTCTTTTGTTCTTCACTTCCAATATACTTGTTGTAAAAGCCTAAGCTTCTCACTTTCATATATTGCTTATTAGGCTATACTTTCTTGATTATACTTGCACTTAAAAAATTATATACTTCATTTGAGTTGTAATCTTGATTGTTTCAAATCATCAAAAATAAGATATCCTTGTGGTTCTTGTAAGAACACACTTGGTTGATTCATAGGTGTTGAAGAATTTGGTGCTCTTCATTGTTGTAAGAAAAGTTTGGTGCTCTTCATAGTTGTGTGGTAAGAAGAGTGTGGTACTCTTCAAGGTAAATGTTGTAATAGTTTGGTATCTATTAATAAAAATTTTCCTTTTCAAAATTCATTCGGACATACCGGGTGGTAATGAATTAGGCTCTAGGTGAGTTGAACCACTTTAAATCATTGTGTTCATCTTTCTTCTTCTATCTTATTCTTGAAGAGTTTTTTCACTTATTCAAAAAAGAGGGCATAAATCGAAAAATCGGGAAAATCTATTCACCCCCTCTACATTTTCGTAGCCACTTGGACTAACAAGTGGTATCAAAGCCAAACGTTTTGGCAAAATCATTTCTCACTCGAGTAAAGAGGAAAGATCCATGGCTACGAATGAAGCTGCCTCACTACCGGGCCTCCACCAACAAGCCACCATCTTTCGACGCCAACAACTACGCCTTTTGGAAGGACCAAATGGAATGCTTCCTACAAGGTTGCGAGTTTGATATTTGGAACGCGGCGATTGAAGGAGTTGCCCAACCAACAAAGAAATTGGAAGATGGAACTTTAGCTCACAAAAATTTCAAAGAATTCGATGAAAATGATAAGAAGACCTTCTCTCTCAACGATAAGGCCTTAACTATTTTACATTTCTCTCTTACCGCTACCGAGTATAATCGGATTTGAGGAATAAGGTCGGCGCATGAAGTATGGAAAAAAATTAGAAACCATTTATGAAGGTACTAAAAAAGTTAAACAAGCTAGAAAAACCATGCTTGTTAAAGATTTTGAAAACTTCATAATGTTCGAGGTGAAGGGATTTCGAAAATGGTGAAAAGGCTCGACATCATCGTCAATCCTTTATTGGCGCTCAAAAAAGTCATCTTGGAAGAAGATAAGGTAACAAAAATCTTGAATGCTCTTCTCAGTTCATGATCCTAAAAAGTGATGGCTATAATAGAAGCTCAAAACCTTGAGACTCTCAAGTTTGGCGAGCTAATTGGAAATCTTCTCATATATGAAGTCTATCTTAAAGAAAGGAAGAATTCCAAACCATCCACCTCTTAATCGGGTATACATCCTACAGCTAAAGGTCTTGCTTCAAATAATTCATATTATGCTAGTGATGAGGATGATGAGGAAACCACCACTTGTCAGAAAATTTGCCAAATTTGTCAGTAAAAATAAGGCAAGAAAGGCTAGAGATAACTCATGTTTTAAATGTGGAAAATCCGGGCACTTTATAGTCGATTGTCCTAAAATGGCAGAGGAGGAGCAAAATAAGAAAAAGGCTTTTCCGAAAAAGAAGTCTCTCAATGCGGATGTCAAAATGTGGGATGAACTTCTTGCAACATCCGACGATTAAGAGGAAACCGAACATGGTCTCATGGCCATAAATGATGAAAATAATGAGGTACATTCTAACTCTTCCTCTTTCCTCTTTAAATTGATAAGTTACAAAGTGATTATGATGATTTACAAAATGAGTTTAAAGACATGATTTGCAAATACAAGAGTTTGAAAAAGGAGTTTAAAGAGCTAAAACTAGAAAAAAAAACAAGTTATTTACTTCTTATGAATCTCTTGACCATGCTCATTCAATTACTCTTGCTAGCATCAAAAGTCTTGATTTCGAAAATTAATTGCTCACTAAAGAAATAGAAAGTTTGAAAAGGGATGTACAATATTTCAACTTGAGTACCGATAAAGGTCACAAAAATTCTTGATGTTCAAAGAAGTGAGAAATCCAAACTAGGACTTGGTTACAAACCTTTTCAAACCAATTTCAAGAAAAATAACGAAGCTCCAACTTGTATTCGTGCTAGCACTCCTAGAATAATTACTTGCTTTTATTGTGGTAAAACGACATCTTGCTAGCCATTGTAAAATTAGAAATAGTAGTAGTCATTATTGGAGGCCCAAAAGTCTCAAGATCGACTCCCATTGACCCCCAAAACTCTAGGGTACCTAAAAACAATTTATTTGTAGGTACTAGGGGCAATAACAATTACGGAGGATTCCAAATGGCTCGTGACGGCGGATGTTCGCTCCATATGACCCAGGAAGAGAACAATTTTTTACCAACACCAAGCTCGAAGAAGAATGATCATGTTTGGGAATGGCAAAGGAAAAATCCTTGGCAATGGAGACGTTGGTAACTCTTCTTTCTCTTTACATTTTGATAAGTGTAAGCCAACTTTGTGATTTAAATTATGATGTTCTTTTTAATAAAAAAAATGTCTTATTCTTAAAATGGTAAAAATATTTGTGAAGCTACTAGAAAAGACAATCTTTATAAAATTTGTACAAGTGATTTAGTTAGTCAAAATGTTTCTTATCTTGTCGCTAGTAATGATTTAACTAGTTTATGGCATAGGCGACTTGGACATGTTGGATACAAAAATTTACAAACTATTTAGAAATACCAACATGTCAAAGGACTACCCAAATTGAATTTTGAAAACCTTGGCTTATGTGACACTTGTCAAAAGAACAAATTAGTTAAGAGTAGTTTTAAGCCCAAAAATTAAATTTCTACAACCAAGTCTCTATAACTTCTTCATCTGGATTTGTACGGGGATATTGACACAGCTAGTCTAAGTGGAAAATATTATACTTTGTTATAGTCGATGATTTTTGTAGATATACTTGGGCTTTTTTTCTTGGTAATAAAAGTAATGCCGCTAATGAGTTTGCTAGGTTGTGTAGACTTATAGAGAATGAAAAGGAAGATACTATTAAGTCTATAAGAAGTGATCGAGGAGGTGAATTTGATGGTGATTGTAGAATCTTATGCAAAATCAAAGGATATGCTCAAAATATTTTGGCCGAGGAAATCTCAACAAAATGGTGTTGCCGAAAGGAAAAATCGGACCTTACAAGAAATGTGTCGGTCTATGCTCAATGAATTTTCACTTCCAAAATGTTTTTGGGACGAAGCCGTAAACGCCGCTTGCTATGTCATAAATCGGGTATATTTTCGTCCCAAGTTAAATAAAACTCCATATGTGCTTTGGAAAGGAAGAACACCAAATATTAGTTATTTCAAAATATTTGGTTGTAGATGTTTTATTTTGAACACAAAAGGATCAATTAGACAAACTTGATCCTAAGGCCGAGAAGAAGGGATATTTATGGTGTACTTTCACTAAGAGCAAGGCATATCGGGTTTATAATCAGACTTGCATGGTAGTCGAAGAGTCTATTCACGTCAAATTCAATGAATCCTCTAGAGTTGAAAGAATCCCAAATGATGATAGTGAAGAAGAAGATGAAGTTGGACAAATTATTCCAAGTGACCAACCTTCTACCTCAAATAATCAACCTTCATCTCAAATGATCAACCTTCTAACTCAAATGTTCAACACGAGGATAAGAGTGATACTTTGGATCTTCCCTGTTGCACTAAATTTCAAAGGAGATCGTCAAAAAGATTTTATAAGCTGGGGATCTACTTGACAAGATAATGACTAGAAGAAAATTGCCGAGAAAGCTCTAAAATCTCAAAAGGAACCAAAGAATGCTAAGGAAGCCATAGAAGATGAACATTGGTTTCTAGAAATGCAAGAAGAGCTTAATCAATTTGAGAGGAATGATGTTTGGGAACTTGTGCCTTGTCCTCCATCACAAACTATCATGGGCACAAAATGGGTATTCCGGAATAAACTCGACGATCAAGGCAATATCGTCCAGAAAAAAGCATGGTTAGTAGCTCAAGGTTATTGTCAAGAAGAAAGAATTGACTATGATGAAACATTTGCACACGTAGCACGTTTAGAAGCTATACAATGATGAAACTATGATGAAACATTCGCAGTTATAGTTGGTTCGTCTTTCCTAATAGAATAATCAATGTCCATCCACCCTACTTGAAGAAGAATTCTCTCCCTTCAAACTTTATAATTGTCTCCTATCGAAGTGTTGGGATATTATTGCTCGGGATGTCTCAGTGGC
Source organism: Rehmannia glutinosa (assembly GCA_016081115.2). Classification (NCBI taxonomy): domain Eukaryota; kingdom Viridiplantae; phylum Streptophyta; class Magnoliopsida; order Lamiales; family Orobanchaceae; genus Rehmannia; species Rehmannia glutinosa. The sequence goes on along the minus strand of CM071924.1, from coordinate 58,912,284 downwards.
GGTCAGTCACTTTTTTACGCATGGTATTTTGCCAATAGGGCTTAATGTGAGCTTCATGATCCTTATTCTGAAAACCCAAGAATGCTAATATTGTGGATAATTCTAGGCCTATTGTTATGATCAATTTTCTTTTCAAAATCATTACAAAGATCATAGCAACACGGTTTGGTACCCTAATCAGAAAATTTCTTTCTCCCATGCAGTTTGGATTTACCCCAGTCAATAGATTCACGATTGTATTGCCTTGGTTTTGGAGGGTTTTAATATTTTGCAAAATAAGATGGATGCGAACATGATTTTAAAGATTGATATTCAAAGGCTTTTGACACTTTGAGTTGGGACTTTTTTTACATGTGTTATGCCATTTTGGGTTTTGTGATACATTTGTTTCATGGATTTCGACTACTCTTACTTGACCCGCATTTCTATTCTACTCAATAGGATGCCATTGGGTTTTTTCCTTGTCTTGGAGGTGTCCATCAAGGTGACTCGCTTTCTCCATTGTTGTATTGCATTCTTGAAAGAGGTCATTAGGTGCTCCACCGCTTTCCCTGGTTTCCACTACCGATCACTCCATTTGTTGTTCCACGTGGTATCTAGTTTTTGTCTAGTATTCTATATGATGATGGCATTGTCATTCTTTGTGGAGCCACCACGGCCAATGCTCGTCAGATTCTTCAGATTCTTGGGTAGTATGCCTCTGCTTCGAGTTAGGTGTTCAATTCGGTCAAGTCCAAGGTGTTTTTTGAGTCTTGGGTATCTCCATATATTCAGGGCCATATTCAAGCGGTGATGGGGGTTATGATGGGTGGCTTGCCCACAATTTATTTGGGCATTCCTATCTTCAAAGGACCCCTAAGCCAACACACTTACAACTATTTTTGACAAGATCCTTCTAAAATTCCAAGACACGGAACTCTCTATTGCTGGTCACATTCGCCTCGTGAACTCGGTGATCATCCGGTTCTTTTGTTCATTCTATGATGATTTACATGTGTCGATTTCCATGCTAAAGCAATTGAAGCAAGCCATGCATAATTTCATTTGGATGGGGGATATCCTTATGAAAGGTCCTGGTATCACAACCTGTCTTGTTGTTGTACTCCCCAAGAGGAGGTTGTCTTGGGGTATGATCCATCATAACAACAAATATGACTTTCTCGATGAAGATAATGAAAGTTCGACTTTGGATTCTCTGGTGTTTTTACCCTTCACATACCTTTTTCTTGGGCGGTGACACTCTTAGGCATTCATTTTTACCTTTTTCTATATGGGCTGGCCTTCGTCCGATTATTGGGGAGTGTTGAATGACTCTTACGGGTTGGGAGATAATTCTGATTTTGTTTTTGGCTCGATAATTGGTTGGGTTACACTATTCTTTGATAGAATCAATATTCCACTAGAGTATTGACACCATTTTTGCCATTATATTTTGGATTTCTTTTTGAAGATTCTTGACATTTCACGATTTCTTTTGTGGAGACATATATAGATGTAGTTCCTATATTGTCGTTCCACGATTGCTCGATGTCTTGAACAAGAGGATTTGGACACACTCTATGGATGGAGATGTTTCATCTAAATTTGCATACTTATATTTACGATCCTCTTTTCCATGTGTTAAATGTGGCTCTTGGATTTGTTCCTCCCCATATTCGAAAGGAGGTATATCGTTGTTTGGAGATCCATTTCCGATCGCCTCGCGGTGTTGGATATTCTACAAAGCATAGAGGCTTCATTGGGCCTTCGATATGTTGTTTATGTCATGCTCATTCTCGAATCTATTGATCACATATTTGTTTAAAATGGTACCTTTGTAGGGCGCTTTGGAAGTGGATTTTTGATGACTTTGCGATTAATTTTAGATTTGCTCCTAGTTTTAACAAATTCTTGATTCAGGCGATGACCTTCCGGTTTAGCGATCATATTTTTTTGTGGCGTGTGGCTTTTATCTCAAGTATCTGGCTTATTCGCATATCCAAATGAATTCATTTTTAATGATAAACGCCGGTTTTGTTGATGCTACTATGTGCAACTTGGGTTCTTATTGTGAGTCTTCCATAGTTCCATGATGGACAAGAGTTGCATGAATAATGATCACGTTGACCTTCTTTGTCTTTGGAGACTTCATGGTTGGGACCGCCCTAAAGCTCCTAAATTCGCTTGTGGCGGCTACCTCTTCCTGGTGGATCAAGGTAAATATGAATGGCGGTGCAGATGCGCCCAAGACTCATCAAGGCTTTTGGGATTTTTCGTACATCTAGGGGCTTTTTTGGGGGATGCCTTGTTGAGTGTTGTGGTGTTAGTTATGCATTTTGAATTAATGGAGACCGTGTTGGCTATTTCTATTGCTTTTACTAAATGTTGGCATCAACTTTGGTTAGAATCGGATTTCACTTATGTGGTTGATCTTTTACGGCTCAAGTCGGCTCCATTCCGTGGTGGCTTATTAGCGAGATGGAGATACGCTTTACACTTGCTATTGCGAGAAGGATTTTGTCATTTCTCACATTTATCGAGAAGAAATAGGGTGGCGAGACCAACTCAAAGCAAGTTCGATGGCCCGTCTTCCGTGGGACACTTTCCTCCGTGACATCATTTCTTTACTCACTAATGACTATGTTGGGGCGTTCATAATATAGATTTATTATTTAGTTTTGGCTTTCTTTCTCTGGATAGGGTTTTGAACTTTCGAGTTTTTATTTTGACTATAGGGGATCTCTTTTTCTTTCCAAAGGGGTTTTCCCCACAAGGTGGGTTTTACCTGTAGAAGGTTTTAATGGGCCCAATATTTTCTTTGTCACCTTGTGATCATGACTTTTACTTTCTTCATATATATTTTCATTTATTGAAAAAACTTTATAATTGCCTCATCTTAATTCGGAATGTTATATTTAATATCGTAGAAACTCATGTGCGCTAGATGCATTTAATCATACATGTTTACATCGAGTTTGAGACATAAAAAAATATGAATCTAGGAACATAAAACTTGCAAGGGTGGGCTAAAGTTCTTCTATTAGATTCATTATCTATATGATATAAATATTAAATTATGTTCATTTCTTAATCCTTGTGGGTAAATTAAAAATATAATTTGATATTATAGCTTAATTAATCATATAAAATATAATAAAAGTTCATGTGGGATAAAATCTATTATATTAAATGTGATTAGTTACAATTAATGTCATTTTCCATATGTGATCTTGAACACTGATATATGAATTTTTATAATTAAAGATGTTGTAGCTAATATAGTTATTCAAATTATATTGATCACTAGACATTTTATTTCATTCTAAACTTTGTTCATAAAATATTGCATATTACCATAATTAATATTAAACACATATATATGAACAATAATTCACAAATTTATGCGCTAATAATTTAAAAAAATCTACATGCTCAATAAAATTAATAAAGTATGCATAAAATTATAATTTTGCATGTTAAAACAAAAGAAATCCAAACCAGTTTTGAGAAAACTCGAATCTTTGAAGCTTAGATTTTATTACTTTAATAAATCTCTAAAAATGATCAAAAATAAAATAACGGACTTAAACATTATATTAAGTTCAACCAATTTTGGCAAGTTGAACTCACATGTTGTTTGGTCAAATTACTGAATTAGATCTTATTAATAAATCATGGTTTACAATCTAATTATCTCCTAGAATGTGCATAAGATTGGGCATGGGGACAAATACACCTCACGCCCTGTTATTTAATTCAAATAAAGAAAGAAACTTTATTGAGACGGAGTTATCTATTGTTCTTTGTGTCCAACATATTCTTTTTGTAGGAGTTTTTATGACTAAATTTCATTACCTTGATAAAACTTTGTCTTAATCAAACAAGATTTGTATATTAATTATAGTACTTCAAATCAAAATATTCACATCAAAACACCGAAAAGGTGTAACACCCATTTTTTTCTTTTTTCACACTTTATTCCTGGATTCCAATCACTTAGAAAATAAAATAATCTTTTTTACTAAATAATAATTCATTTAATCGACAATGAAGAAAAGTAGAAAAGAAAGCTCTTCTCCTAATCTTAATTACAGAAAATCATTTTATCAACTAAAAATAAATTCTTCACCTTACTAATTGTTTCACTTACACAACGAATGGTGTTTATAGTTCATGTCCGTAAGAATACAAGAAATTGATTGTCGTGTTATACCTAGTTGTTACACTCGAGGCATCCTTATAGTGATGACGATAAAGTTATAAACCGAATTAACACGACTTTTTCCGCTGCCTCAATTCAACAACAAAAAAATGATAAAGATGGTAATTGTGTGTGGTGGACTTGGTGAAAATAAAAGAGTTGCAACCATGATAGTTGTTTCTGCCATTTGAATCAATTATCAAATTTTCGATGACATTAAGACATTAGGTATGTGAACGACTGACACTAATCATGATATATTTAAAAGGCAGATCTACTCATGGATTAAATCAATAGTAATACATGACTTATAATACTAAAAATTAATCGACGGATATTACCTCCTCCCATTGATAGTCAATCAAAATCTGTAGATTGAATTGTTTCAATTGGATGGATATTACCTCTTCTTATGTTAGAACATCTAAAACCTATTCTTTCTCCGTATTGGACAGTGTGTATCTAAAATGTAAAGGATGATTTAGGGACCTAGCTTTACGCTCTTTATATAAAGCTATTCCCATCATGGAGCCTCCGATTTTAATCCCTCAAGATAATACCCGCCAACTCTGGTTTCTCATTCTTTTCGTTGTTAATTCACGCTACGCTTTTTCATTATTTTTAATGACTTTTAAAATACTTCATAAACCATATGAAAAAAAGATGATAGAATAACTTATCATATGGTCCATTTATGAAAATGATTAACACTCTCCACGGCCCATATGTTCTATCATAAATCATAAATATAAATAAGAAATAAAATACATGAATCATAATGATAGATTTCAAGATTAGTATTATCTTCTATGATCACAATGTTTTTGTTTCTTAACTAACAAAATTAGCCTTTTTATGTTTATTCTAGGTCTTTTCTTGATGATATTCTTAAATGAACGCTACACAATCAAATATGAAAAAATTATAATTATCAAGTGAGTTTTACAAATACAATAGTTCAAAAAATCATAATGAAGAACCAAGTCCCATGTGTTCAACATGATCCTGGAACTTGCATGGTATTTGACCTTTAATATAAGTTATATAGTATTTTTTTCTATAATTCATATGAATTAATTTTTGATCCCAAATTATATTCAACATTATCTTTTTATTAAATAAATTAAACTCTAATTAAATTTAGATAATGAAACCGAAAATATAATTTTAATATAATAGAGGAGAATTTTAAAATTAAAGTCAATATGCCACAAATTTACATTACTATTACGACATTTCACTTATATAAATTAAAAATTAAATTTATAGCAAAGTAGTTGATATTATGACTTCGTTTTTTGAAAATAGTTCATGTTGACATTTTTATCGCTTCAATCTTTTTTTAACGAAAATAAATGACAAATTTATAAATAATAAATAAATCATAATAGTATTTTGTCATTTCATTATAAAAACTTCCACTTAAACAATTATTTTATATTTCTAATACAATAATTTATTATTTAAAGCGAAAGTTTTCTTTTCGTGCCAAAGCTTAAGGTTTTGATTGACTGTGTTTTTAGATCCATAATTTTCATTTCTGAGAGAATTTTTATGGGATGTGTGATTGCTTACAAAAAATGAAACTTTTATAAAGAAAATCTCATTTTTTTCTTCAAAATTAAT